>OY776674.1:87803097-88490917 GCA_963675555.1 Leptura quadrifasciata
CTTATTATATGTAAATAATTACGTACTTTCACATAGTTTCATTTAAATTAAATAATTTTCACGCGAGAAAAAAAATAAAAATAGAAAAATCGGTTTTTCGTCATTTTCTCGCAAACTTTGAGGTTATGTCGAAAAATATATAGAATAAAAGTTTTAGATTTTTCTATTATCTACAACTTTTGTATGAAGTTTTCTCTAGGAGGTCTCTAGGAGGTCACGTTTCGCCACAAATCACGAAAAACGGTTTTCATCCCTTAAATAGCACCCGATTTCACTACTTCCCTTCATCTCAAATTCCAAAGTTTTTTTTTTCATTTTTTATGACCATTCCAGCCGGCCGTTGCCTGCTATAAATTTTTTCATCTCAAAAAGGTAACGGCCCCAGCCTATTAGTAGTTATCTTCAATTGCCAGAAGAAAATTCATGTTGCTACTCCTATCAAAGGTGAAAAGCCGCATTCTAAAAGACTCGAACAGCTATACAATACAACAATATATATTCCAGTTGGCCGTTGCCTGCTATTAATTTTTTTTTTTTTTTCAGCATTAAAAATCCGTAACGGCCCCAGCCTATAAGGGATGCTGTCTCAAATACTAAAAAAAAATATGATTTTTATTATTATGCAGATTTAAGTTCACCTGGCGGTCCTCATACTGCACTAATTAGTCTAGAAGTGACCTGTACATAATATTAAGTGAATTATTGCTGAAAAAATAATTAGCTTTTTAACTATGAGAAAATTTCATTTTTGTGTAATAATAAAAACTGTGCATTATCTTTGCTAAAATATAGTTGAAAAAAATGTCGCTGGCCCCCCGGGTATAATTAACTCAATGCAAATATAGTAATTTACCTTTGGAAAATGTTTTCTGTCAATATTCGATTGAATATTATGGTATTACAAGATTGTAAACATTGTAGAAAGTACATATTTCTGACAAATGACAAAGTTTTCCTCCATATTTATGTTAATAATACGTATTATTTATTATTTGATTATAATGTTATAAAATGCTATTGCTGAATAAAAAGCTCTTTGCGAAATAAACGAATTACCCTATAAATATGCAATGAATCAAATATTTAAAAATCCGCCATTTTAAAAGCATTACTTTCCCCTGGCAAATTAAAGGTATCCTGGCACTTTCCTTTTCCCATTCTCTCCATCTTTTGGAGCGCGTCGGTTCGTTCGGTCTCTGCAATTAGCTAACTTGATTTGGGAGATCCCTTTCCGGGGATCTGTTCACAATGTGTTGTCAATGTTTTGTTCCGTTGCGTCTATTCCTTTAGCTCACAGCTAATTCGATTTTCTCGAATAAATTTTGTGCTTTGTTTTAAACGCGCAACGTGATTTGAATTAGAAATTAGTAGTTAGCAACTGAAATAAGGTCGTTAATGAAATCGATATTTTCGTTTTCTACTACATAGTAGCTTACGTACAGAAAATTTTTTTTAGTTAGTCTACATACTTCTTCATAAGTATAGTTAGGTTATAGTCATTAACTAAAGAAATTTTATTTTGCTCGAAGAGTTAATAGTAATAAATAAGGCGTATTAAAAATTATGACCAACAAAGAGTCGTTGGATGTGAAATTAAATTAAGATGAGAATATCCAAGAGAGAGAAAGGTCCGATAGGGAAATATTTACTGTTTTTGACTATAACTTCTTACTCTGAAACACATATTGCAAACAAATTATAAGACTATCTAAATAGAAGTATAACAAGGTAATGTCATAAATTTGCACTCAATAATTTCAAACATATGCGAAATAAGTAGGTTTAAATCTAGGAAATACGAAAATTGACATAATTTATAAAATTAAATCTAATTATTTTGCAAACAACTGAAATTATTGAAGGAAAATTCATAACACTATACCTGTCTTAGAACTACTTAGTTTTTTTTTTATACATTTATTTAACGTCGGCCTATTTCCGCTACTGAGGCCTAACACCGACGCCTGTAGACGAGCTGCCCCCAACCAGGAATTTTGCCGAACCTCTTCCCTTAAGAAGAGTAGGTATCTTTTATTTGCCTAACATTTAATAGACAAGGGACCGACGGCTTTACATCCCCTCCGAAGGATATTATATCCCCTATACAACCCTCGCCTAAAGTTGTATAGCTTCCGCGCATACACTGATATACAAGCCGCTGGAAAATGTGTGAAGCGAGGACGCGGTCTTCGTTGGGACAGTCACCCATCCAACTACTAACTGCGCCTAACGTTGCTTTACATCGCATATCGAAATATGTACATAGTAAAGACGCACCTACGCTCGCCCCTACTACTTAGTTGTTAGTCTTATACTTTTTTTACTAATATATGTATTAAAAAAAAGTTATGCCCAAAAATAATAAATATTTCCTTATCGGATCTCTCTGTCTCTTGGATATGCCCACCTTAATGTAATTAAAACAAGTTTGCAACTAACAATATCCCGGAATATTAATGACTACTGACAGTAATATTAGTTATATACCGATAAATTAACTGTTATAAAATTATAATTTGACTGATGAATGAGTGAATATAAAACTATATCGATAAATAATATTATTTTATAATATTTTATAATAGAATGCAATTATAACCATTATCTGATATTATCTAGCAATACTAAGTGTTTATAATCATTTGACTGGTGGTCGAGAGGTGAGCGCACTTGCCTTTCACCCAAAAGTTCCGGGTTCGATCCCCGGTCGTGGTTGTGGAAAATACTATGAGAGGGATTTTTCCACTATACACGGATATTGGGTGTGTGTCCCTTGTCTCTAATGTGTAGCCTCCTCCCACACAAGGCTCTTCTAGAGCCTTCCGGGATAAAGGGGGTCGTAATTACCAGTAGTGTTGGTTATTTAAGACTCTTAAGTTCCCGGGAATAAATTAAAATGTTCTTATTTTTCATCAAAATAAGTGCCTAGTGTTATAATCAGGATAAGCTGACGATCCTCAGTCCAGTTGAATTCCTTTTAGCGATTCAAAAGTTATAAATAATTATTTGTGTATGCCTTCTAATATTAATGTAATATTGGGGTCATTTAGTCAAATCAAGTTTTCAATAAATTTGTTGATATTATAAAACATCTAATCAATTAGTGTACCAGGCGCGGATCCAGTGAGGAGCCATGGGGGGTCCATGGCCCACAGATTGCAAAAAAATAAAAAAATCAACATTAAAATGGTCAATTTTTCCGACACCTGGCGTCACACATATGGTTTTGAACCACTAATCGAGTATCCTAAAAAATTGTTTATACTCACATCGCGATACACAAAATCCTCGTAAGCTCATGTAATAAATAGAGAACGCAACGATATCTTGTACTCTTTCAGTCCTTAAAAGTAAAATAGAAGCTGCTTCGGAATGTTTCAACGCTATATTGTCGGAAATTCAAAATATATTGAAAGTTGATGTTGGATTATCTCTACCTAGACTTACCAAAAAAATGAGAAATCGTCCCAACCCTAACTTATCCTCAAATTCTCCTGAAGATTATTAGAGAATTTCCCTATTTATCTCACTGGTGGATTGTGTTATAAATGATCTGGAAAGCGGATTTTCAGTGGAAACAATCAATCTATTAGCTTAAGTATTTGTTTGCCAACAAATGCAATAAAAGCAACTGAAATACAAAGTATGACAACTGGGAAGATGCTGACAGATATGCACACAGTTATTTTTGGAAAAGAAGATGCAAATATGGTTTAAGACAAATTTAAATAAGAATTTGATATTTGGAAGTTGAAATGGAGCGTTTACTCAAACTCCATAAATATAGACTTACCTGCTAACCTACTGACGGTTTGGAAACATTACAATAACAAAATCTGACATTTCGCATGAAAAGCGTGCTTCACGTAGAAATATCGTTGGAAGAGGTTTTTATATTTTTAATCATATTTTCGCTCTACGGAGCATTTTTTATGTAAAAATTTCAATAACTCATCAAGGAGCGTAATTTTAGAAAGTATAGTAAATGTCGCTGCACGGGGACGTAATGTCGCCGCGACCACCAAATTTTAGAAACAGTAACAAAATTTGACGGAAATTTCAAAATTAAAAACCCCTTTACGAATCCACGTTGTTAAGTACTGCAACTCATGCGTTGTGTTAAATATGAGGACAAGTTAATCCAGTCTCTATTCAAAGTATATCGAGAGTTTTAGCGAAAATAGCCTTTAGCGACAAGGGACCCCCATCACTTCCTAGCAGTCGATTTTGACGGGAAAATGATGGGTTTTAACGGGATTTACCCTAAACCGGTTTCTCAGTGATTCGGTGTCAGAAAAGTATAGTTACCATGTACTCATATGTGCATAGGACCGCCTTGCCTGAACGTATGAAATTGTAAATGCAAAATACAATTCAAAGTCGTTGCGATTCAAGCATTTTTAAGCTCCGAGGAGCGATCAAAATTGATATTGAACTGTAAATACGAAAATTTATAAACAATGAACTTTTCTTGAATTTTTTTGTGTAGTCGTTAGCTCAAAAACCGCATATTGAATGGTAGTTGATACATTATAAGTCGTCCGTTCCTCACCATGTGTTGTACACGGCCAGACTATAGTTTGTAAAAAACATTTTTCTTGAAGTTGTTGTAACACATGAATTTTGAAAGAGATTTAATATATATTTTTGAACTAATATATATTGTCTTTTGCATGTGTTTTTCAAAACTCCCTTTCAGGTTTAATTTTAGTGAGATTTATGGTGTTACGACGTTCAATTGATACCATCAGAGAAGCAGTTAGACATAAACGAACAGTAAGTATAAATTTTGTATTATTCTCCGTCTGAAACAGTCGTTTTGAACCCTTATTTGTGAACGTTAATATTCATTGTTGAAAAATATAATAAAAGTCCTTCAGATCGTTCACAATAACACCAATACTTATAATATATATTTCTGTTTTTTTAGTATCAATTTATATTTCATGTAGGTATGGTACTATGTGGCCAATTTTTTTTTCAATTTTTTTTTAATAAGTACGAGATATTTTATTTTATGTGACAACAATAAAAAGACATATTGTATCATTCTTCCTAAAAATTGTTTTAATAAGATTTTTGTCCTATTTTTAGCGTATTCTATTTGTATGTTTCTCTCAATATTTTCTATGACCCCCCCTCCCCCCTCTTAATTTGTGTCTGGATCAACACCTGTAGTATACCGATTAGTAATTGATCCGTACAAATAATAGATAACATTACACAAACGCGCCGGCACGAGACAATTACCGGTTTGGAATTTGAAAGGCGTATTTGACGAAACCAAATACTAGACTGAAGTTTTAGAAAACTCTGCCTCAGTTTCCTCAGAAATATGTCCATTGTACAACCGATAAAGACTAGCGGCAAGGCCAATGTCGGTAGCGTCACCGTGTGTTTTTCACAGCCATACCGCCAAAATTTAATAAGCATTGGCGGCATTGCCGATTAATGATTAAAAAGAATACTTTGCAACACATATTATACCGAATTGGCCTTTGGAATTTGCACAGAACTTCAGTTTCTTTTTTCAGGGTGTCCAGTATCAATCTATTCTAAGTCATTCTTAATTAAGACTATGAAACAGATCAATTGTAATATACTAATAAATTATACTTTTCACTGGTATAGTCTCCGGGATATGCTACATACATAAACAATATAGAGAACATCCAGCGTCGTCTGGTTAAGTATTTATGTTTTGTTGAAGATGGCAACTATCCTACAATCGGTTACCCACAAAGCATTATGTTAGAAAGGTTCCACATATCGAGTCTACAAAACAGAAGAATGGCACACTCCGTAGTATTCTTATATAAAATTATTCACAATATCTTTGATTGCTCATCTATTTTGGAACAACTATGTTTTCGGGTACCTCGTATAGAAAGTAGAAATCGTGAAACTTTTTATCTCTTTACCCCTCGGACTAATCTATTAAAAACTTCACCCATATATTTTATGTGTAAAAATTATAATTCGTTGCAAAATGAGCTTGATATATTTAATTGTAGCCTTGCCTCGATAAAAAATCTATTATTTGTGTAACATGAATATTAGTGTATAATAAGCTTAATACTATTTGTATGATAATTGTATCTTTTCTGTTTTCTCTGTCTTTTTCACCTATTCTGTTTTCTACAGCTCTACATTCTGTTTATTGTATTATATTCTACTGATCTGTAGTATATTTGTACCTTATATACATTATTATTATAATTGTTCCCACCCTGTAACTGGTTACCTGTTGGGTGGTTGTATCTAATAAATAAATAAATAAATTATTAAGGTTAGAACATGACCTAACCAATTTTTTCTGAATTTATTATCTACGAATAGTACGAATGCGTTATTGTAATGTTGATAAAATGTTTCTTTTACTCAATTTAATACTTTAATATACCTTTACCAAATGTTAAAATCTAAAGCCTTCAAAATGTTTTTATAACCTCATCTAATACATTATGAAGGAACTATAATACAAATAATATAATTGTCTTCACCATCTATGCGCGAGACAAAAAATTATTTCTAAATCCACTCCTATTTAAGAATTGAATGATTTTTAAACACAACAAACCAAGCCGCCACTTTTGACGCAAGTTTGTTTACATTGGAAATCATTTGGTCAAATTTTTATGAGCTCACTTATCGTTACTTATACACAAAAATTAAGTTGATTGGATAAATAATAATAGTCTAAGATCTGGCCGCTGATTTCTGCAGGTATCTGTTTTTTTTTTTAGCGAAACTTAATTCAAATGAATCATTAATGGCAATGTAATATATTACTGTCGGGTAAGCTATCAAAAATTAGCCGCAATTACCTTTAATTAAATTTATTGTTAATTGATTTCTTGTAATGAATTCCAACTACATGTTTGTTTAAGTGAATTAAACGTCATTTGATAGAAAATGATGCGAAGAATGAAAAAATATGGTTGCCAGCTCTCAGTCAGCCGGAACCTCTAGGTTGCCAGATGTAAACAAGTTTGATTTTTGTTGCACGCGATAGTATATATAAAAAAATGGCCGCAAGTAGTGGTTGCCATATGATTTGATAAATATCTGTTTTAGTACGGGGGCCATGAACCTTCCCGTGGCCCTTTGAGGTCGCAACGAGTAAATAGGTGTTTTCGACGTATTTTTTCATGCTGAATCCAAATATGCAACTCAATTTTACGGAATCATGCAAGAAAAATTGTTATTAACATTTTAATTGTTTATAAGGCTATAACTTAGGGAGAATTTTCTAATTTTTTATGATTTCTGATACAGAAACAAAGAAAACTCTTTTTGAAAAATTAAAATCGGCTGATTAGAACCGGAGATATTGCATATTTATTATTAACAAATTGCATAATTACGATTTTTCCGCACTGTTTCACTCATAACTCGGCTCCTATTCAACGTAGAAAGTTCTACTGGGTCTCATTTTAAAGCTAAAGATTCAAGCTTCAAAGTCCTTTGTAGTAAAATATCCCACCATGCTCTTGAAAAATTTTACAAGTGATGAAAGCCTGAAATTTTTGCGGAAAAAAGATAAGTAATTTGTTTATACGCATTTTGAGGAAAGTTAATCTATAAATATCAGCAATTGAGTTATACATTATTATTGTACATCTCAAAATGATCATTTTTTGACTTTCTGAATGTATTTTGATTGATTTTTCGCCGAGTAATATTAATTTGTAGTTGAAGCGCTTTCGGGCGCAATGAGCACACTGAGTACGCGTTACATGTAGCGACTACCGTTTTATTCCTGGCTTTACTTAATAAATAGTTTTTGAAATATTTACATTAATAAATAATTTGTAAATAATAAGAAACAAATACATAATTTTTTCTAAAGTGTAATAATGAAAAAAAAGTTAATTCATTCTCTCATACTATAACTTTCTAGACACTTTCTTTTCTCTATAGAGCAAACTTCATTAATGTAAAATATTGCAACTATTAAAATTATCTTTTGAACATCATAGTTAATGAACAATAACAAAAAGCTATACAAATTGGAAAACTCCTTTTGTATTTCCCGCTTCAAATATGCTTCGTCGTGCTGTTTAGCTTTGAGTTGGGCTTTGTGTCGACGCATAGCGCAGCGCGTGTTTAAACTTGTTCATAACAAATTGTTATTTGCAGAACAATAGAATGCAAAGTTCCTAGTTGATGGAAGATATTTTCAGATTTAGTGAGCTCTAAGAATGTAGAATTTCTAATTTTTTATAAATAATATTTAATTAATTTGTAATGTGAATATGAGTGATTGTACTAATATATCATTTAAGTGTGATGAACGCATTATATGCCAAAAATCTACTCGTACTCTTAAAACATCAAGTACACCTAATGGACGATTTAAAATAAGAGATGCTGCAAACAAACGACTTGATGAAGTTTTTCATCGATTGAATTTGTTATCAGACAAAGGTAAATGAAATTCTCATTCATAAAATGAATATATTTTTAAGTAAAGATTGGAACAAGTTGGGAGATAAGTTAAGTATTTTCGAGATATTTTTTTGTCAGTTTTCAATGAATTGGTACAAATTTTGAGTTTTTTATAACATTGCGAGTTTATATATGGTGCAATTGAATAAAATTAATAATTTTGGTTTTATTTATCGCATTTGCTATTTGTACTCCAGATTCTTATTTGTACTCCAGATCACACGCGCCCACCCGCTCCCTGGCGTACAAAAATCTCCAACTATATACCTATATATATGCAAAATCTGGAGTACAAATAGACGAAATCTTTATTTATTTTACAATTCGACTTTTTATGTACTTTTTTCAGATACTCTTCAATATCATGTCAGCTATGAGTGTTACAAAAAATACATCAATGTAAAAGGTATTTCCCCAATTAAGATCACTAATATACATGCTAATGAAAATGAAAAAGGAATAGTAGAAGAAGAATTACGCAATGTTACTCTTGAAGAATCACAGAAAAAGTCTCCACGTATTGAAAAATTTTCATCTGAAAAAAATAAAGATAAATGCACAATTTGAAATAATTTTTAGTGTAAAGGTGATAATCGATTACGTGAGATTCAAAAAGAAAGAATATATTCAATTTATAAAGCTACTAGGTATTTCAAAGATGAAATGTTCATAAAAACTGCATTTATGGAAAACCCCGAAGCTATGCTGGCAGCAAAATTATTATTTCATGACAATTGTCTCAGAAATTATGAACGACGATATGAAAAATCTCAAGAGGAAGAAAATAAACCAGCTAAAAAAAGGCTTTTAGATTCGCATTGCGCGCGCAAGCGCTTCAACTACAAATTAATATTACTTGGCGAAAAATCAATCAAAATACATTCAGCAAGTCAAAAAATTTTCGTTTTGAGATGTACAATAATAATGTATAACTCAATTGCTGATATTTATAGATTAACTTTCCTCAAAATGCGTATAAACAAATTACTTATCTTTTTTCCGCAAAAATTTCAGGCTTTCATCACTTGTAAAATTTTTCAAGAGCATGGTGGGATATTTCGCTACAAAAGATTTTGAAGCTTGAAGCTTTATCTTTAAAATGAGACCTGGTAGAACTTTCTACGTTGAATAGGAGCCGAGTTATGAGTGAAATAGTGCGGAAAAATCGTAATTATGCAATTTGTTAATAATAAATGTGCAATATCTCCGGTTCTAATCAGCTGATTTTAATTTTTCAAAAAGAGTTTTCTTTGTTTCTGTATCAGAAATCATAAAAAATTAGAAAATTCTCCCTTCCATTGTTAACTTTGAAGTTATAGCCTTATAAACAATTAAAATGTTAATAACAATTTTTCTTGCATGATTCCGTAAAATTGAGTTGCATATTTGGATTCAGCATGAAAAAATTCATCGAAAACACCTATTTACTCGTCGCGACCTCAAAGGGCCACGGGAAGGTTCATGGCCCCCGTACTATTTACACCTGGTAATCTAGAGATTGCGACTGACTGAGAGCTGGCAACCATTTTTTTTTTTTCATTCCTCGCATCATTTTCTATCAAATGACGTTTAATTCACTTAAAAAACATGTAGTTGGAATTCATTACAATAAATTAAGTACAATAAATTGCCATTAATCATTTATTTGAATTAAGTTTCAGATACCTGCAGAAATCGGCGGCCGGATCTTAGACTATAACAGACAGTGTAAAATCAGCGCGGGTGCTCTGACGTAATAACAAGTGTGATGAGGCGTCACAACAAGCAACACCCCGTTTTAAAGAAACCGATGTTTAACGGCTATTTTAAGAGGGAATTTAATAATATAAAATCCAGTTTTTCGATAATATGCTGTTTTAATAGAATACTTTTAATAATGAAATTTCAAAAATCCTGACCCCGTTATATCTGTCTGTTTAGACTGTCTGGTAGTAAAATTCTGCTTCATATTTAACTTATCCCAAACAAACGTTTCAACTTAAGTGATGAATTATATAAAAAAATATTGATTTTTTAACCTGTACATTTTTCACTAAAAGTCATGAATGACGACAGTAGTAGTTGGTGATTTGTTTATAATTGTAATATCTCTCGTACGAGTATTTTTTTATGAAAAGGTTTGAAAATAAAAAAGAAAAAATATTTCTCTCAAATTAAGATTTGGCGATAAGCTTTTAATGATTAATTTTGTAAAAACTAAATTCATTCCATCTGCATGCTGCAAACATTCCTTATACCCACCTATATGAATTTAAATAATATACCATGTAAAATATTTGGGCGTATTCATTTATCGTCATATGTGATATTGGTAAATTGATAAAAAAAATTAGAGGAGTTATCTAAAAATATAAGCAGATAAAACAAATTTTAAGATTTGGATAATTGAAAATAAATTTACTATGCATTAGTCGAACCTTAACTTCAGTACATTAGGTTGGGGAGGCGTATTGTAAATACTGCAAATAGGCTTAAAATAATTTAAATATACCTTAAAAATATAGTATCCATAGTATCCCTCAAAATTACTGGAATCTGGAATTGTTTGGGAGAATGGTCAATAAAATTATTGAACCACAGCACTTAGGCCCCATTGGGCCCCTTGCACATCCTCCCGTAGGCAGACCCTCGCCTAGGCCTCCGACCAACCTAATCTTGCGAAATAGGTGGTGATGCTGCCTAGGGGCATCTCCCTTACATCGGCCAGAGTAGGCCAAAGTTCTCCCAAAATGGATTATCTAATGGATGAGATGGCAGAACAGTCACAGAGTACATGTTGAACCATCTCATCTTCTTGTTCACAACCTCGACAAAGAGGTGTTTCGCTTAATCTCATACTATGTAGATATTTTCTTAACGGACAGTGTCCAGTCTGGATTCCCGTTATAAAATGTGGGTTCCTTCTGGACATTGCCAGGTAGTTCATTGCTGTACTCCTGTTCGGATATTTTATTAGTTCCCTAGCAAGCTGACAGCTGTTTGTTTCATCTCACAGCTTCTTGAATTCATTGTGGGTGTTCTCTTTAATTACTTGTGTTATCGCCGTGATCGCTAACAGACTGGCCGGGCCTGGTCCAAAGATACTTAAGCCTGCTGCCTGCTTGGTCAATCTGTCGGCTACTTTGTTGCCACTACACTGTGCATGTCCTTTCACTCAGCATACCCAGTATGTTATTCATGCTGTTCAACTTTAGAAAAATATATTTCTTTTAAACTTTCCCCCCACAGCCTCGTTTCCTTAAATTTTTAGGGGTAACTGTTCATGTCTTATATTATTACTAAGGGATTATCCATGTGTTAAACTTGATCAAAATCGTTAAAGCTGTTGTATAAAAAATATTATTTTCCATTTTTTACTGGTTTTTAGGAGTTAACTAGTTCCACATTTGTGCTGGGACCGATTTTGCAATTTCGTCTTCAGGTGTGCTTGTCTTGAATATGTACGCAAAATTCGAGCATAATCGTTATCATAGTTCTACTAGCATACATAGCTCTACGTGCGACCACAGACGACAGACATACACTTTTTAAAAAACTTTTTTGGTTTCAGGGGACTCATAAACGTTTAAACTCGTCAAAATCTCAAAATCAATTTTTGCACGATCACCATACTTTCCTTATGTACTATGTACGTACATGGGGAAAGTAAAATATTAGAATTATATACTCCCGAAATATTGTTTCTTTCTTCTAGGACACCCTGTATATCTGAATCATACCGACAACCAAATAGTTAACTTCATCCTTGAGGAATAGAGTTTAATTTCAATACCAAAAACAAGATTTGTTATTCTGTTTGATTTGATAAATTTCTGTGAGAATGAAGTGAATTTTTACTGTTGTAGTAAGATGGAGACATTTTTTCGAAATAATTTTAGCTTCCAATAACGTATTCTAAAAACAAATTACCTTTAAACTACTCAAAATTATTTCTGATGCTGTACCCTGTTGTTGTCAATTTACTTTTAAAAATGAAAATAGAAAAATCCAATATTCTCAAACTCAAATATAACATTTTAATTTTAAAACCAAAAATTAATCAAACTCATGAGTTTAAACCAAAAATCAAAATGAAAAATAATCCTGAATATATATTGTAGAAATTTGAAAAATAATGTTAATTATTCTGTATAATATAGAGAACTGTAATATGACAATAATAATAGTAGCATCAAATACTCAACATGCAAATTCGATTTTTTTGAATTTTCAATTAATATGCAAAAACATTAAAATATATTCAATAAATCGAAATATAAGTATGCCAAAATATTATAAAAAATATGATTTCGTAACAATAAGAATTTTGAAGAGAGAACCAAGTTATAAATTCTACAGTAATATATTTATCATTTAGTAAAATATTGTTTAATTTTATGTTGAGATTGTGTCATAAAACATCGTTATATTAAATAATACTATACTATTTATAGAATTTAACCATAAAATATATCTTATATTTTTGTTAGTGGTTTTGTGGCATGCTTAGTCTGAATAATAAGTAGTCTGACTTAAAAGAAAGAGCCAAAATAAAACATTTAAACAATAAACGTGTATTCAAGGTATTTAAATGTAACTTTTTGGAGTGTAAAAATTTTCAAAATGGTCACAATCCTGTCTAAAGGATATTTTTTAGATAAAAATATGACAAAAATCGTATATAAGCGTGTATCGAAGTCTCCGTTAGGGAGTCCATCCCTTTAGCTGATGGCTGACAACACTCTAGTTTCTGAAAAAGTTTTCAAAATTAACATTCTGTTGAACATTTTCTAAAATCATCCTTTTAATATTTAACAAAACTATTGAATATGATTAGCCAAGGCAACTTAAAACCAGAGCACTATTTTGATATAAAACTGTGGATATGCTATATTTATAAAAGTATACTTTGTAAAAGTTCACTAATAAGAAATTGTTGTTAAAAAAATTGGTGAGCTCCTCCGCTACTGGTTTCCACATTTTTTAAAATTTTTATACTTTTTGTTAATACACAGGAAGAAAAATCTTTTTAACTTTGACAATTTGCCATAAAGGAAAAATATTGTAATTATTAATAGTTTATGATTAATGCAATTATTAATGTTGGTTTTATAACAATTTAATAAACAAGACTTTTACAGAGTATTATGTTCTTCTCAAATGAGAGGTATGACAATATTCAGTCATATGTAGGTACATCTATTTGATCATTAACCTGCGTTCCTTGAATGATTATTTATATATTATAAAATATAAAATATAGGAATTATAATATTCCAACCTATCTGCAAGTGCCTTATATAAATAAGGACTCAACAAATTAAACCAAAACAGCTATTCCCCCTTACGAGCGCTGAATTATATGGTAAAATTTGCGTATTTTGTCTAAACACAGTTAGCACTAAAATACAATGACTTGGAATGCTTCAATGCTATGAGAAAGATGCCAGGCTCTACTGCGGTGGATCTTAACAGTGTCTATGAGATGCGAACTCCGGGTATTGAAGATATCACTTGCACTGCACTGACGAGACCCAAAAGTAGGTCGAAACCGGTCCGCAGTTAGTGACATCCTGAGATGAAGGACGCCTCGCATCTTCCTCATAGCATTGAAGCATTCCAAGTCATTGTATTTTAGTGCTAACTATGTTTAGACAAAATACGCAAATTTTACCATATAATTCAGCTCTCGTAAGGGGGAATAGCTGTTTTGGTTTAATTTGTTGAGTCCTTATTTATATAAGGCACTTGCAGATAGGTTGGAATATTATAATTCCTATATTTTATATTTTATAAAATTTGCGTCTGCTATAAAATTGCTTATTCAGTGATGATTTATATATTATACAGTATGTTTATTGAATTTGGAAAATTTTCTATATCCGCGTAATTATGCTCGACGCAAAAATTTATTTTGAGGCAAAAAATAAATATATCACAAATACCGAGGAATTTCAAAATCGAAATTTTGCGTTTTTATTATTTTTATTTTCCAGAAGAACCCGATTATATTATTCATTATTATGGAAGGCACTATTTTGAAATCTTACTTCCAGTATGTGTATGTGTGTGTACAATTGTACATGTGAGTTCTTTTTATGTCGTATATTTTGTTTATTTACCTGGTACAGTTCGAAAGTATCAAACAAGTTTTATTTTTCATTTCTCAAATAAGTTAAATGGCAATTTATTATAAAAATAATAAATGTTTGCTTTAAAATTCAGATAAAAAGGCACTTAACAAAATTTATGACTGCAAATTGATCCGTTCAGGTTTATGTTTGTGTATTGCTATGATAAATACCATACAAATTATTTCTGTTAATAATGTGAACACATGGTTAAGCTATTTAAAAAAAAAATCTAAAACCAGATAATTTAACAGGTATATATAATTTTAATAAACATCATAGGAAACAATATAAGAAAAACATGGAAACGCCATAAACTCAAGAAATAAGTATACACCTTAAAGGTGAGAATATCCAAGATTGAGAGGCCCGACAGGGAAATATTTACTGTTTTTGACCATATCTTCTTATTCTAAAACACATATTGCAAAGAAACTAAGAAACGAAGATTGACATATAATTTTAAAAATTAAATCTACCTATTTTGCAAACAACTGGAATTGTTGAGTGAAAATTCATATCACTACATCTGTCATAGTACTACTTAGTGCTATACTTCTTTTTACCAATATATGTATTTTAAAAAAAGTTATGGCCAAAAATAATAAATATTTCCTTATCGGATCTCTCTCTCTCTCTCTCTCTCTCTCTCTCTCTCTCTCTCTCTCTCTCTTGGATATGCCCACCTTAATGAGAGTACTTTGAATAAGATAGAATTAAAGAGGTTTTTAAATTATCTTGTAGGTATTATTATAAAAACATTCTGTAGATTTGAGCAATGTTTTTAAATCCAAATTTTTCTTATTTTGTCATTTTTGTTTTCTAATCATGAATATTCTGTGGCAATTGGGCAGTACCTTATCTTTTAGATAGCCTCAAATAAAAAATGTAGGGGCATTACATTGAAGAGATCTTAGTAGACATTTCATAGAATAAGTAGGTATTGTTGATTTGATATGAAAAATATTGTTAACATTACTAAGAAGCATGGTTATGGTTAACTACGCGCTGCTGTTTGTCTAACGGCCTGTCCTTAAATTAGAATACTCTAATCTGATTACTGCAAACTACAAATATTTTAATTCGAAAAAGGACCCCTCCGGCCACTGTAACGATCCTTGTTGGGATCAGTCAGTTCTGACAATCTGTATTTCAGCAACTGTATACGTTATTGGTACTTATGATCATATCATAAGTTATTTGTATATTGATTCTATCTATAAGAGACTGTGATTGGAACATCTTGTAGGTATATTTTCTTGCAACCTCGCCATCGAATAACAACAAAAATAACACAGAACTCGCACATGCCTTTAACAATACGACTGACTCTTCGATACGTCAAAATTTAAATATTTAAGTTAGAGAAAACAATAGTCTCAATTTTAACTACATAATCCTTTTTTCGGGTTTGGATTGCCCTTGAACATTTCTCACTGGTCAGCTGCTCAGATTACCGTTATTTGTAAAATTAAATAATAAATAGAACTAACTATGCATACAATTTCACGCCTTATCCTTATCAATAATATATCACAAAACGGTAATTATTAAGTTTAATGTCTAAATTATAAAGTTGCATGTCTGCAAATATTGGCCAATGGCTGAGAATTTGTTTTGTAGTGCCGCGAAATTTTGACTTGCAAGGATACTATTTACATATAATGAGAGGTATAACAAAATCCATATCTTGAAAACATTGCATGAAAAGATCGACTATTGTTTTTGTTATTAAATTGGAGACGAGTTACAGTTGCATAGAAATACTTGGAGCCTCTTGTGCCACTTGGGTTTAGATATAAGTGGATGTAATTGAAAATAATTAGTGGATGTTCCTGATACCTGCGTTCTCATTTCACATACTGTGATTTTTAAATGTGGCATATAATTCCAATTAAGAGGTTCTGTACAAAGAAATAATGTCATATGCAATAGCGCACATGGTTACTTTATCCACTTTTTTATTATGCAGTATGTCGCAATAAGCTTTAATCCAAACATAATTGATATTTATTTTTATATGTATTGCCAAGGCGAGTACGCGTACATTACATAAAATTTTCTCCTAAAGCCATTAAAACACAACAACGTGGATTGATCAAATTTTCTTATAAATGCCGTTCCTTAATACTATATTAAAACATTCTAAAACTAGATCCCTACGTGCTTGGTTTAATATCAATAAAAATCTCCTTAACGTCGGTCTATATCTATTGCTGCATTTACAGCGTTAGTATATTTCTACATCGCTTATATAAGCATGGTATACTAACTTAAAATTTTACCAAACACTATTTTGTTCTTTGTCTTGAGGTAAAAATACTGACGTACTTACTTAACTTATGATTTAGCATCTTTTTAGATCACCACATCGGAACAGAGACATTTTTCAAAATAAATGGAATATGGCGATTATCTAAAAAAATTACGTCGACACACTAGACCTAAATATTCAGATAGCTGAAGCGGTAATTAAATATCACATAGAAACCAGATATCAAATTATATAATATAGATAGACATATGTCATCTTAACAAATTAGTTGTAGATTTGTATTTTTTTATATTCATATTAAAATTGCAAACCATTAAATTAACTTTAGCTTAAAACTGAAACTTCTAAGATGAAACGAATATTAACAAAACTGGTTCAAATTCGTTATCGTTCTGATTTTTATTATTAAAAGTAAGTTGTTTTACATATAGTAAAACAATAAAGACCACTATTTATTTTGAACAACTCGGCAGACTCCCAAATTGAAGAAATAATAATACAATTGCAAAATTATCTTAAATTATCACGTGGACAGAATTCACAGAACATTTTAAGGGTTGACTTTACTAATTATGTATCGTCTTAAATTTCAGTGAACTCACCTGTTAGATCAGGCAACCTTGGATAAAACATTCCAGTTCTCGCTAACCATTCCAACTGCATTTGATGTAAGTGATTTTGATTGTGGTGGTTTACTGGTAAATGTACTTTTTGAACCATCGTGTCATCCAGAGAATGAAAAGCAGATGATTGTGGCTGTCCCTGATAACCGTAAAAACCTCCCCCATTTGGATAAATGTGATTTAAAAGTCCTGGTCTCGGTACAAAAGCAGTAGCGGGGATGTCTTCACTTCCTGGTGATATAGGAGGACTTCTACTTCTTGTAGATGATGGTGAAATACTTCGTGAGGTATCGGGGCTCATCGGCCTTTCATCATTTCGTGACAAAAGTGCATCTATACAAAATGAACCTTTATTTTCTTGAATTTTTGTGTCCATGTTAAGAGGTTTGTTTTGGTAATCTTGATGATGCATAAGATGCGGATTTTCTTCTAAATATTGAGCCATCGTATGCAACACAAACAGTAAATCACTAAGTACTTTTTTGTCACAAAAATCACATTTATATATTATGCAAATATGTGTCAATAATATTAATAAAATTCATAATAGGAAAAGTTGCAAAGTGTAGGAAGTTGTACAAATAGAATATTATATGAATTAATCTGTCAATAGAAGTCAACAGCAGCTCAGTTGTAGATAGACTAACCGATTTGAAATGTATTATCCTAATAATATCAGGCATTACAGCAACATTAGACGATACATTACACACTCTCGAGCATTGCGCGCAAACACTTATATTTGATTGGACTGAAAGTTTTAGCCACGCCCTTCACCCTAATATTAGAAGTTAGTTGCATGGCAACCACTGTAGTCGTTTCATACGAATTTCGACTTTTTGATTATGGAATTTGGTGATGATTTTAACTTAATATTTTTCAAAGAATGTTACGTGTGATTGTAATTTATCTTAATTGTAATGAAATAATATTTCATATAATTTTTTTTTTATATATTATTAAATGCATATTTCTTCTTCTGTAACTTACAAATCAAATGTAGTAATATGTTCACATAACTAGATATAATATCTATAAATCTTATTTTTACTGCAAGTTAACTACAGGGTGGATCGACTATTTTTTCTGCTTCATCACTTTTGGTCAGAAAAATAGTACCTATGCAACGATCCAAAGAATTAAGTTACTTAATTCTCAAAGCATGAAAAATGTTTCGACACATTTAAAAGACTTTCTGTTAATTGTTATGATTTTCATTTTAAATTTGCGTCCATATTTCAACGGACAATGTGGCAACAATTATTAGGTACAATGTCTTATAGCTGGAATACATACAATTATTTATTACCATAATATTTTAATTAATATATGTAATGTAATTGTCTATTAGGTATCTGTTTGTGTCAGTATATATATCATCCGTTATATACATGCCTATATAATTATTCATTTATGTGTCTACCTAAATGTTTACCTTTTTACTTCCGGGATTTTTTTATTACACTACGTTTTGCAGAAGAGTATATGTTCCAAATTGAAGATTCATGCACTGCTATCTCGATTATTATGAAAGATAGCGAAAGGGTTAAATGGGGACGTTTCTAAGATTTTTATGACCGATTCGATGGAATTTTTAAATTTTATCTAGCTTTCTCCGTCTTTGATATATTTAAAAAAAACTGAAAAGGTGTATTTTATGATATTTGCCGTATCTTCTTAATTTGATGACTGATGTTTTAGTACATTGTTTGGATAATTTTTTAGGGGCTTTCACCGATGTTGTCAGAAAATCTCTGTCGTGCATTGGTTTTATAGGTAATGCTACTAATTTTGGTTCCCAATACACACTCGATGTCCGATGAGCATCCATTTTGTATCCATTAGAGGTCCAGATGTCCACAGAGATATTTTGAATATCCAAATACATGGAGATCCATTGGAAACGCACCCACTGGACATCCATTTAATATCCATATGATTAAATTTTCTGGACATGGTATTCAACCAAAGGACCATGGACATATTCTGGACTTCAATAAATGGATATCCACTGGACATCCATTTGATGTCAATAAAATTAGTTTTTTAATATATAATAAACAGAAATTTACCCACTTTTCTACATATCGGGATCGGCTCGTGATGAGACATATTTTAAAACAACCCACCGGAATTAAGCCTGCTGCAAGATTCTTATAATTCTTTAGATATAAGCGTTATTTTTGAGGACGGCCGCCCGCTAATTCATTTAAACTTGGCGGGCGTATTTAGTATTATTCGATACAAATCGATTAGATACTAACGCCACAGTAGAGAATAGTAGAGCGTACTCCCACTCGGCCGGAACAGCGGGATAAGATTTTCAGTGCGCAAGCATGCTCCTGGGCTTAAATTATCTGATGCGCAGTGATGTTATTGGGTTGATGTTTATTGTTTACTGGAGCAATGTACATGCAAATGCGTGTGGGATGGAAATAATGGATGCGCAGTGGAATAAAAAAAAACAAATCGAATACAACAAACATCAAAGGGACCGCCGAGGAGTGAAACTACTCGTCTATATATTCTCTACTGTGCTAGCGCCACTGGTGTGCACCCATCTGCAGTACTATTATTACTATCTCTCGAATGTGGAATATGTTGGAATTAGTCAAAGCCAAAAAGCTTCGATTTTGTTAATTAGTTAATTGTATGATATACATTTATTTTCATTGTTCAGTGTACCTATATAATAAAGTCATTATACGTACGTATTTGTTCTGACGGAGTACTTTAGTAGAGGTAAGTACATTTTATATTGTCTTTTAATAAGTAACCCTGCAAAATGCCCAAAGTGTCAAACAGATATTACAAAATTACAAATTTAAATTCAGACATTGTTATAAAAAATAACTATTCTATATCAGAGTTAGAAAGTAATCTAAATGAGCTAATTCCTAGTTCTTCAAGTACATTTCAAACTTCTAATATATCTGAACCGGAACCATGTTTTAATATATGCGATTTTGATACGCGTGGGAAATTTAAATATTGATTCTGACATTGACTGTAATAATACTAGTGTACCATCACCTATTTATACTTCGGATGAAAGTAGCATAAATTCGGTAGAAACAATCTTGAATAAAAATGATACGGTTTCTGATCAATCTTTCGATGAAAATCTGCAAATAACACAGTAGGCTCTAAAACATAATTTTTATAAATGAATGATTTTTTCTTTTAGACTAATCACATATTTTGTTTCTGATTCCTCATTTGTTTCAGGAGCCGCGAAATTTTTTACAGTAAAATAACGAAGAAAGACATAGAAGAAAACATAAGAAAATGGTTGAGGTGAGTCAGAGAGAGGAAAGACTATGTAGCCCAGTGAAAGGAAAGACAATGTGAGTTTAACTATTTGAAAGTAAAAACTAATATAGAATATAAAAATGAGTTTATATTATATAAAATATATCGATAATTATATGTGTTCTGTATTTATTGGCACTTACCTAATGCCTTTACAATGTACAATTTTTAAAAAATCATGTCAATGTGATTTTTATTTTGTAAATATTAGTTAAAAATAATCATCCAAATTTCTAAAAATTCTTCGTAGCAAATAATTGAAAAAAAAATGATTTACGTTTAAAAGGTATTCGAATTTGCTATATGCACATAATTTTTTATTTTGTTTTTTGTATAAAACACCAAGAAAAAAAATTAATGCACGAAATTACGACCATTATGATTTCATTAATTTTTTTCTCAATTATTTACTCTGAAAATAGTTTAGAAAATTGGATATAATTATTTTTATCTAATATTTACAAATATAAAAATTACATTGCTAAATAGCACAATAGGTCCGTTGGATGTCCACCAGACAAACAATGGACACCCAATGGACGTCCAGTAGAGTCCAGAAATGGACATTAATGTCCATTTCTGGTCCATACATGGACCAGTTTTGGATGTCCATTTCATGTGGCAAACTGTCTCTACTGGACATCCATTGGACGTCCATTGAGTGTCCATTGTTTGTCTGTTGGACATCCATTGGATGTCTATAATTTTAAATGGGTGTCCATTGGAAGTCCATTGGACCTTGTTGTGTTGTTTTAGTTTTCTTCTGGGCGCCATATTGGGTTTATTATAGTTCCTTTTTCAATGATATAACAAGATTTCAAAAGAAAATCAGTTTTTGAAGTAGGTTATAAAAAAAAATTGTTGTTGTTGAGATAAAATTGAAGCTAACTTCAACTTAATCTCTCAGATGAAATAAAATAATCGTACAATGTTTCCAATATGAAGTGGCTGTGAATCTTGTTACAAGAAACGAAACAATGTTAGTTAACACTTCTTGTCATAATTGCTGTTTTCTTCTTATTAGTGTTTTATTGTGATCTACCCATTGCCATTACACTCTATTAAGTCTTTTGTGTTTCTCTTTTAAGATTTTTGTTAAATAGTACATAACACAATACTCAAAAGAAAATTTTGTTAATAAAATTATTTGCAAATAATATAAATGTTCTACGGCTAGCCAGATCTCCTGATCCCACTCGGTTGGTTGAGCCAGGCGCAGGACCAGAATGTTTTCAATGACTCATGAGAGGGCAGTCGTAATACTTTTAATATCCATTGATCATTCTAAAAACTAAAACTGCGTTGTTAAACACTTTGTATGTCTTTGTGCATCGGCAAAGTTCTGTATTGTTAGACCTGACATGGACATTAATGTCCATTTCTGGTCCATACATGGACCAGTTTTGGATGTCCATTTCATGTGGCAAACTGTCTCTACTGGACATCCATTGGACGTCCATTGAGTGTCCATTGTTTGTCTGCTGGACATCCATTGGATGTCTATAATTTTAAATGGGTGTCCATTGGAAGTCCATTGGACCTTGTTGTGTTGTTTTAGTTTTCTTCTGGGCGCCATATTGGGTTTATTATAGTTCCTTTTTCAATGATATAACAAGATTTCAAAAGAAAATCAGTTTTTGAAGTAGGTTATAAAAAAAAATTGTTGTTGTTGAGATAAAATTGAAGCTAACTTCAACTTAATCTCTCAGATGAAATAAAATAATCGTACAATGTTTCCAATATGAAGTGGCTGTGAATCTTGATACAAGAAACGAAACAATGTTAGTTAACACTTCTTGTCATAATTGCTGTTTTCTTCTTATTAGTGTTTTATTGTGATCTACCCATTGCCATTACACTCTATTAAGTCTTTTGTGTTTCTCTTTTAAGATTTTTGTTAAATAGTACATAACACAATACTCAAAAGAAAATTTTGTTAATAAAATTATTTGCAAATAATATAAATGTTCTACGGCTAGCCAGATCTCCTGATCCCACTCGGTTGGTTGAGCCAGGCGCAGGACCAGAATGTTTTCAATGACTCATGAGAGGGCAGTCGTAATACTTTTAATATCCATTGATCATTCTAAAAACTAAAACTGCGTTGTTAAACACTTTGTATGTCTTTGTGCATCGGCAAAGTTCTGTATTGTTAGACCTGACATGGACATTAATGTCCATTTCTGGTCCATACATGGACCAGTTTTGGATGTCCATTTCATGTGGCAAACTGTCTCTACTGGACATCCATTGGACGTCCATTGAGTGTCCATTGTTTGTCTGCTGGACATCCATTGGATGTCTATAATTTTAAATGGGTGTCCATTGGAAGTCCATTGGACCTTGTTGTGTTGTTTTAGTTTTCTTCTGGGCGCCATATTGGGTTTATTATAGTTCCTTTTTCAATGATATAACAAGATTTCAAAAGAAAATCAGTTTTTGAAGTAGGTTATAAAAAAAAATTGTTGTTGTTGAGATAAAATTGAAGCTAACTTCAACTTAATCTCTCAGATGAAATAAAATAATCGTACAATGTTTCCAATATGAAGTGGCTGTGAATCTTGATACAAGAAACGAAACAATGTTAGTTAACACTTCTTGTCATAATTGCTGTTTTCTTCTTATTAGTGTTTTATTGTGATCTACCCATTGCCATTACACTCTATTAAGTCTTTTGTGTTTCTCTTTTAAGATTTTTGTTAAATAGTACATAACACAATACTCAAAAGAAAATTTTGTTAATAAAATTATTTGCAAATAATATAAATGTTCTACGGCTAGCCAGATCTCCTGATCCCACTCGGTTGGTTGAGCCAGGCGCAGGACCAGAATGTTTTCAATGACTCATGAGAGGGCAGTCGTAATACTTTTAATATCCATTGATCATTCTAAAAACTAAAACTGCGTTGTTAAACACTTTGTATGTCTTTGTGCATCGGCAAAGTTCTGTATTGTTAGACCTGAGCATTATCTTCAATTTCGTCTCTCTTCCTATATTCTTTCCAAAACCACGTACTCTACTCTACTCTGCTCTGCTTCGCTCTGCTCTGCTCTGCTCTACTCTACTCTGCTCTACTCTACTCTACTCTACTCACTCTACTTGTTCCGTTCCTGTTTATCCTATACAAATTTTTATTTTTCTCTTATATACTTTTTTCTCCTTTCTTCCCTTCTAACCGTACCGTTTGACTCATCCCAAGTCATGCAGCAAAAAAGTGCTAATATAGACTTAAAACTATAAATAAAAACATTCAATTGTTTGTTTTTGATTGACATTAGAAATAATTAAAAACAGAAAAGCCAGCAGCAAGTTTGCGGTTCGTCTCAAACAAATATATTGGAATTGTAAGATCGTCACAAATAAAAGGCTAGCTAGTGAAAAGTGATTTCAGTAGCAGTTTGAGTAGCAGTTTTGAGTAGTAGTTTGAGTCCGTTACAAGGTACAATTTCCTCTTTCTGCTATTTCCATAATTTTAACGTTTAAACTTTTATTTTAGTTATCATCCACCAAGCTTCCTCTGGAACATTCTTATATTTTTTGTCATTATTGCCTAGGATAAATCCGCCTCATCTTCTATTTACTGGTCCCTCGAGACGGGTAATTGAATTTCATTTTTGCTGTTCATTTTTATACAGTATATCTCGTTCATTTACCGTTGGTTTTTTTTTTTTCAATTCGTTTTAACTTGACATTGCCCATGTGAACGATCCATCTTTTCACGTCTGAAGGACTTTTATTACCTTTCCTAAAGTGGATATTATAATGTTAACCTGAAGGGTTCGTAGCGACTGTTTCAGACGAAAAATACAAAAATCTATACTTACTGTTTCGTTTTTGCTTAACTGCTTCACTGATTGGACGTCGTAACGCTATAAATCTAACACAGTAAATACTAACACTTTCTTAAATTTAAACCTGAAAGGGAATTTTCAAACATAAGAAAAAGACAATATAAAGTTCAAAAATATATATATTAAATCTTTTAAAAAATTATGTTTTTACAAAACGTTCAAGAAAATGAGTAACAACTATAGTCTGGTCCGTGTAGAACACATGGTGAGGAACGGAACGACTTATAATGGTAACCAACTACCATCCAATATGCGGTTCATAGCTAACGATTACACAAAAAGATTCAGTAAAAAGTTAAATGGTTATAATTTTAGTAGGGTTTTGCTTGCCTGTCTATTTACGTATTTTAAATTCAATATCAATTTAGTTCGCTCCTCGGAGCTTAAAAATGCTTGAATCGCAACGACATTGAATTATATTTTGGCAATTATAGGTTCATACGTTCAGGCAAGGCGGTCCCATGCACATCTGAGTACATAGTAAAGATACTTTTCTGACACCGAATCACTGAGGAACCGGTTTAGGGCAAATACTCGGCAAACACATAATTTTTCCGCGGTTAAAAAGTGGAAGGTCACCCTCGACGCTAAGGGCTATTTTCGCTAAAACCCTTGAAAAACTTTGACTGGAGACTAGAGAACGTGTCCTCATATTTAACATAACGCATGAGTTGCAGTGCTGCACAACGAGGATTCGTAAAAGGGTTTTTATTTTCAAAATGTCCGAAGTTAAAGTCGGTTTTCGTTATACTTTCTTAATTTTGTGGTCGGGGCGACATTACGTCCCTGTGCAGTGACATTTACTACACTTTCAAAAATTACACTCCTTGATGAGTTTTCAAGATTTTGGTATAAAAAACGCTCCGTAGAGCGAAAATGTGAATTTATATATAAAAACCTCTTCCAACGGCGTTTTTACGTGAAGCACGCTTTTCATGCGAAATATTTCGGATTTTGTTATAGTTTCTAAAAGTTTATCGAGGGATTTGGCGTGTTCTTTAACACGCACTGCGGTAATCGCATTTGTTTATATGTCTTTTCGTGTCTTATTTCAAAACCGTTCTGGTTAATCATGAATTACCTACCGTTTCGTCGAACCATTTTATATGGTACACAGTTAAGTAGCACCTTTGTTTTTTTAAATTAAAACTTTGTAATAATTCGTATTTAATTTTTACTTTAGTAAACCACACAATTTCGGATCATTGCCTAGTTTATTGCGAATTAACCTATGAGGCGGTCAAGCCTAAGCAATTTTTTAGAACATTTAGGACTATAAATACTTTAATTATGATGATTTTTCTAAAGACTTAACTAGCCTACTTTGGAACAACATATATTCTCTAACCGATATCGATGAAATTATAGACAGTTTTAATGATTACATAACATGTCTATTTGAGGGTCATGCACCGCGGAAGAAGTTAAATGTTTAGGCTTAAATATTGATGTCCACCTTAGGCTTGTTAGCTATATAAATTCCCTGATTAGAAAATCATATTGTTTCCTTGAAAATCTATATGCTAACAGGCACTGTCTTAATGAAAAAACTAAAATTATGTTATGCGATTCCTTTATATTATCTTTGTTTAATTATTGTGACGTCGTTTATGGCACGTGTCTAGATCTAAAATCTTCCGCTTGAATACAACAGATACAAAATTCATGTACAGATCATATAAGCAGGTATTTATCAGAAACAGGGTGGTTAAAAATGCATGATCGTAGAGTTGAACATCTAGCTTGCTTTATTTGTAACGTTTTAAAAACTCAAATTCCTGAATATTTATTTTTTACTACTAGTGCCAAGAGTTAATATCAAAGAGAACTAAGAAATATCAACCAATTACCATACCTCGACAATCCACGGCAATGTTTCAAAGATCTTTCTCTTATCAAGCAGGAGCCATTTATAATTCTCACTCAAATAATTTTAAAGCCCCGTCAAAATTAATTTCAAGAAAACAATGAAGAAATTATTTCTTGACGAACAGTGACCTTGCATATACAGACACTATTTTTATTATTATGTTCTTTTTTACAAACTTTTTTATCAGTGTATCAGTTAGTTATAGAGTAAATATTATCTAGTTGCTATGTATTTAAAAATGTGTTAAAATGTTCGTAAATTGTCTTGGTGAAGTGGTAAACAGCTTGCTGAACTTCGCCAAGATAGAAATATAAATAAAGATGATTTATTATTATTATTATTAATTCAAATCTTCATTTCGATAACAACCTGGTGCATTCGCAACTAGTGTGCCACACCCAGTGACATAATTATTTTTAATTTATCCAACTGTAATTTTCATTACAATTTTTTAAATTCAAAATGGCTCTAAAAAGAGAAGCTTTAGCAACTCGCGCAACTTAATCATGGCTCATATTCATGATATTTTTGATCTCGCTCAAGCTGTGCAATAGTAGAAAATCAAATATCGACGATTGGATCAATCATTTTGGAAACATTCACATTGATATTATATTATTATTATTAGCCGTTACTCGAGCCCGAGTATAAAAATGTTACAGTCGATAAATTGTGTACAATAAAAAACAAGTAAAAGGTGTAGTCCATTGTAATTCTCATTCATCTACGGTGCACACGACTATGGCTATAGAGGCCAATTCGGGAGAGCACATGTCGACCGCAGTCAGGACAAACATAGACCTGGTTAGGTCTTGGATTCGGCCTTCTTGCAGCAACATTTCCTTGATAGCTGGCCACAACCCCTCGCCATTCGGTTCTGTCCGCTGCAAGTTGTTCCCATTGCTCGTCTGCAATACCGCAGGATTTTAGATTTTCATGGAGAGTGTCTTTGAACCTCTTTCGTTGACCGCCACGCCTTCTTCTACCGCTTAGCAATTCACCATAAAGTGTACATTTAGGAAGGCGGTTATCATGCATACGATGAACGTGACCTGCCCATCTTAAGCGTGCTCTTGAAATAAGCACCTCAATTGGAAGGCTGTTTGCTCTCCTGAGTACTTCCACGTTTGATATGTGATGGAACCAACGGATTTTCATCATACTTCTGAGGTGTCTTTGCTGAAAACGTTCTAATTCTTTCACATGACGACGGTAAGTGACCCAGCTTTCACATCCATATAGCAGTGTTGGAATGATAACTGCTCTGTAGACAGCCATTTTCGTTGACAAAGCAAGGTCGTGGTTGTCAAATACTCTCTCTCTAAGTCCCCAGAGTGCTCTAGATGCAGCGTTAATTCTATTGCGAATCTCGCTGTCCATGTTTGCTTTGTCATTAACAACGTTGCCTAAGTAATTGAACTGATCCACCACTTCAAGAGAATTTCCGTTAAGTGTAATGTCTATTTGGTTCACTTGATGAGGAGTTGACATAATCTTAGTCTTTCCAATGTTGATTTTAAGTCCTAAGGAATCGTAGCTCTGGGCATACACATCTAAAAGTTCTTGAAGCTCTTCCGGCGTAGAGGCTAAAAGTGCACAGTCATCCGCATACTGGAGATCACAAATGAATCGTGTGCGTGTCTTCGTGAAAGCTCTGAAGCGCCCTATGTTAAAAAGACCGCCATCAAAACGGTATCTGAGACCTATTCCTCTGACTGTCAGTTTGTTGTCAACAATAATTGTTAGAGCAGTGGTAAACAAATTAAAGAGTAGGGGTGCCAGGACACATCCCTGCCTAACTCCAGTGAGGGTTTGGAAAGGTTCGGTTGCCTCATTATTATACATAACCTGGGCGTTGTTGTTTGCATGTAGACTGCGACATACTTCCACAAATTTTCTAGGGATACCTAAGCGGAGCATAATTTTCCAGAGCACTTCCCTGTCCACCGAGTCAAACGCCTTGGTTAAATCAATGAGGGCCATGTGAATTTCTCCTTGATGTTCGAGTGCTTTTTCTTGAAGCTGTTTAAGTGTGAAGATTAGATCCGATGTGCCTCGGTTTGGTCTAAAGCCACTCTGTGTTTCAGGAAGTAACTTTTCCATAACAGGTGTTAGCCTATTTGCCATCGCTTTAGTGAGTATCTTCCCTCCAACAGCCAGGAGAGCTATACCCCTGTAATTTCCACAGTCCGCAGCGCTCCCTTTGTTTTTGAAGAGGTTGATTAAAAGTGTATCACGAAACTCCTGCGGAGCTTGACCACTTTCCCACACGACATCAAACAGTTTTTTGAGGTAGGGTATGAGCTCTGACGACACAGCTTTAAAGATCTCAGCTGGGAGTGAGTCGGCGCCGGGAGATTTGTTATTTTTTAGCTGCCCAATGGCGGTTAAGATCTCTTCCGTTGTTAATGGTTTATCTAAGTCTTCGAAGGTGTCATATTGAGGGATAAGATTTATAATATCGTGATCGGCTTGACTTTGCTGGTTAAGAATGTTAGAGTAGTGTTCTTTCCATCGGGCTCTTATTTCCTGGTCTTCTTTGAGGAGATTTCCATTTAAATCTTTAATAGGGCACATATTTTTCCGACTGGGGCCGTACACTGCTTTTACTCCTTGAAAGAAATTCCTGTAGTCGTGTGAATCGGCGTACCTTTGAATTTCTCTGGCCTTGCTTGCCCACCACTCGTTCTTTATTCTTCTGATTTCGCGTTGCGTTTCATACTTAGATTGGGTAAAAGCTTCTGCTTTTGATGAGTCGTTGGGGTGGTTGATAGCGTTTTGGAAGGCAATATGTTTGCGGTCAAGAAGTTCTTGTATAAAAGCTTCATTATCATTGAACCAGTCCTCCTGTTTTTTACTTGCTGCAGTGCCAAGAATTTCCTCACTCGCACTTTTTAAACTGTCTTTAATTTGTGTCCAGGTAGCAGCGACATCTACAGAATTGGTTTCTTCTAGTGCACTCAAATTCTCTTGAACTTTTTGCTTTAGCTGTTCGACGGTTTGTTGGTCACGCAATTTACTAATACAGAGACGGAGTCTACGTTTTACTTGAGTTCTTCGGTGTTTGGGTCTCATAACAATTTTCATTTTAGAGACAACAGGACGATGATCGGTCCAACATTCGCTATCAATGCGCGCCTTTGTAATTTGAACGTCCTTGAGATGCTTCCTACGTACGATAACATAGTCCAGTAGATGCCAGTGACCTGATCTGGGGTGACGCCAGGTGCCTTTAAATTTATCCTTTTGTCGGAAAATGGTGTTTGTTATAACTAGATCATGTTCGGCGCATTTAGTTAGGAGTAGTTGACCGTTAGCGTTCATGTTGCCCAAACCGTTCTTGCCTATGATGCCTGGCCAGGTGTCTGCATCTCTCCCTACTCTAGCGTTAAAATCGCCAAGAATAACGAGTCGTTCCGTTTTAGGTATTCTACAGAGGGTTTCTTCCAGCTGTTGATAGAAGCTTTCCTTGGTTTCGTGACTTGCATCCAGAGTGGGAGCGTAGGCGCTTATTAGATTTACCGCGTTGCCATCTGATAGCTCATAGCGTAGCAGCATTAGACGCTCGGATAGGCCTTGTGGTACTTGTGTTAAGTTGGATACAAGTTGATTCCGAACGGCAAACCCTACTCCATGTTGTCTTCTTGAATTGGTGGGAAGACCTTTCCAATAGAAGGTGTAGTACTTTTCTGTGAGAGAGCCTTCCTCCAAAAATCGAGTTTCGCTGAGAGCTGCAACGTCAACATTGAGTCGGTGAAGTTCTCTATCTATTAGAGCAGTTCTTCTTTCAGGCCGATCGGTGCGAGTGCTGTCGTTCAAAGTACGAACATTCCAAGCGCCGTAGATGAAAGAATTAGTTTTGTTGGATTTAACTTGTCGGTGTTTTTTCGACATTCGATGAGGTGTCCCTGTGGGCACCCTCCCCCGGAGATCCGATCGGGAGGGTATTTTACCTCCGGATGATTTTGTCCCACTTGAACGCTATTATAGCTCAAATTTCTTCGGACGCCGAACTTCAGGCACAAGATCAAATACGCAAAGAAATTAATAATGCTTATGATCAAATTTTAAATATTTATGAGGAATTATGTCCTATACATAGCACGTCGCCCCAGAATTATTTAAACGTACATTCTTCATCATCTGCACTTTCCTCCCCAGTTACTGTAAAATTACCTACCTTGGGATTAATGAAGTTTTCGGGAGATTTAAAGCAATGGCAAACTTTTATTGATATATTCAACAACTCAGTACATGATAATGTTCATATTTCAGATATAAACAAATTTCAATACTTACTTACTTCATTGTTAAATGAACCTTTAACTTTAGTTAATTCTATACCATTGATTGCTACAAATTATAAAGTTGCTTATGATACTCTTGTTAAATGTTATTCTAAAAAAAAATTGTTGCAGCATAATGATGCCATGCCCATGCCAATGGGCATGCCTTAAAAAATTATCCGGTATTAACCACCGATAATTATTATAAGACTCTTCGTACATTCATCGACAACTTTAGTGAAAATATTGCAATTTTAAATCATTTAGGCTGTAACGTTAAAGAATGGGATTTTATTTTAACTGATATCCTTTTATATAAATTAGATTCTGCGACGCGCACACGTTTTGAATTAAGCGGTGACGCTACACTTGTTCCTAAATATGAGGATGTAAAAAAATTTCTCCTTAAACAATGCAATGTTTTGGAGACAGTTGGGAGCCCCAAATCTTCGAATCATCCTACTACTTCGCAACGGTCTAGCAAACCATCTAGCGCTCAGTTTTACCACACTTATTCTAAAGATTCCAAAGGACATTCTTCTAATATTTTTTATTAATGCAACTAAACTATCGTCGAGCCCGTCATCATCGTATTCAAATCCATCATATCGTAATCAATCGTCGTATTCAGAATCAGAAGCCTGCGCACTTTGCAACATGAATCATTCAATTCATCGTTGTCCTTCTTTCTTGCCCAACCACCTTCGGATCGTTTTCAAGTAGCCAAACAAGCACACCTGTTTACGGCAATCTCATCGAGTAAGCAACTGTCAGTCACAACATACATGCCGAAGTTGTGGACTTAAACATCATTCGCTTTCATATTTTGAACAATCTTCGTCAAATAAAGCTAGAGAACACTCTAACTCACCTGCTTATCCATCGCAGCAATCTTGGTTTAACAATCGTGCTTTGAATCAAAATCAATCTTCGTTTATAAATCACTCTACAAATTCAAATCAATCTTCGATTACAAATCAACCTCATAGTTCTTCGTCTTCGTCATCCTCAGCTGGTGTTCACGCGTGCACAAGCATTTCCTCGGAAAATAACTCTTCGAGAACAACAGTTTTATTAACGACCGTGCCGTTTGAAATCAAAAACGAATTAGAAAATTACTGCACTATTCGAACCCTGTTGGACCTCGGTTCACAGGCATCATTTATTATTGATTATTCGGAGAAACAACTTGGCCTACTTAGGTTAACAAATCAGACTCGTATTTTCGGACTTGGTCAGTCAACTTCGCACCCATCTACGGGTATAACAACTTGTCATATTCGACCTCGTGGGCCCAATGGACCACTACTTGCAGTTGATGCATTAATTCTTAAATCCATTCACTCCCACATTCCTAGCGCTCCTGTGGAGACTTCACAATTAGATTTTCTTCCCAACTTACAATTGGCTGATCTTTGTTTCAATACTCCTGGACCCATTCACATGTTGTTGGGCGCTGATATGCATTAAAGACGACTTAGCTCCTCATCTCAAGTGGAGACTAGGTAGAATCCTCAAACTCCACCCACGTAACGATGGAATAGCTCATGTTGCGACAGTCAGTACCTCTCAAGGTATATTTAAACGCCCTTTAGTTAAACTATGCGCCTTGCCGTCGCAGTGATATGCCAAGTCGGATTCATTTCGGTAATTTTCACTTCTCGTTTGAATTTTTGTTTCATTTTACTTTTATTTTAGTCAAAATTTTGTTTTCACTCAGAATTTGGAGGGTGATAATGTTCCGCCCCTGTTTATCCTAAACAAATTTTCCTTGATCTCTTATGTTCTTTTTTCTCGTTTCATCATAACCTTCTTCCCTTCTAACCGTACCATTTGACCCATCCCGTGCGGCAAAAAAGTGCTAATTATAGACTTAAAACTATAAATAAAAACATTCAATTGTTTGTTTTTGGTTTTTGGATTCACATAAGAAATAATTAAAAACAGAAAAGTCAGCAGCAAGTTTGCAGTTCATCTCAAACAAATACACTGGAATTGTAAGATCGTCACAAATAAAAGGCTAGCTAGTGAAAAATGATTTCAATAGCAGTTTGAGTAGCAGTTTTGAGTATCAGTTTCAGTCCGTTACAAGGTACAATTTCCTCTTTCTGCTATTTCCATAATTTTAATGTTTAAACTTTTATTTTAGTTATTATCCACCAAGCTTCCTCTGGAACATTATTAATTAGATTTTTATATTGTTTTATTGGTTAACAATTATCAAATAAACCAACAGTAATTAAAATATATTTTTTGTCATTATTGCCTAGGATAGCTCCGCCACACCTTCCACAACTCAACTCACTCAACTCTACTACCCTACCCTGCCCTACCCTACCTACTCTACTCTACTTTACTCACCTCTACTCAACTCTACTCAGCTCAGCTGAACTCTACTCTGCCTAGCTCTGCTCAGCTCTTCTCAACTCTACACTTTACTACACTACACTCCACTCCACTCCACTCCACTCCATTCGGCTCGGCTCGGCTCGGCTCGGTTCGGCTCGAGCACAGCACATCAAAGTAAAGTAGAGGCTCTACTCTGCTCTGCTCTGCTCTGCTCTGCTCTGTTCTGTTCTGTTCTGTTCTGTTCTGTTCTGTTCTGTTCTGTTCTGTTCTGTTCTGTTCTGTTCTGTTCTGTTCTGTTCTGTTCTGTTCTGTTCTGTTCTGTTCTGTTCTGTTCTGTTCTGTTCTGTTCTGTTCTGTTCTGTTCTGTTCTGTTCTGTTCTGTTCTGTTCTGTTCTGTTCTGTTCTGTTCTGTTCTGTTCTGTTCTGTTCTGTTCTGTTCTGTTCTGTTCTGTTCTGTTCTATTCTGTTCTGTTCTGTTCCACTCTACTCGGCGCTTATTTCCACCACCAAATAAAGTAGTTTACTCCAGTCTACCTCACTCCACTCCACCCCACTCATCTCTGCTCTGCTCTGCACTGAGAACAGTAGAGATTAGAAACTCTAATCTACTCTATTCTAAACTAAATTGTATAAAATCATTGAGAATATTCTGACCCTGCATCTGGCATAACATTATGTCCTTGCAAAGTACATAAATTCTAATGTAAAATAACGAAAATCTGCATTGATTTTGATATTATGATGCTATCTCGACAATGTATCATATATCTGAATTCTGAATTTTTATTTACTGGAGTAACTACCCTATTAGATGCGCTCAAAACTTATCGGCATCTAATTACATACACCATCCCTTTGCTATGATTTAATACTCTTAACGTTCCATCGTTCATGCATGCTTAATAAAATAATTTCCAAAAAGAATTCACGTCATCACGTCTAAAGTTTTACAAGCAACTTATACCACCTTGACATTATGTGTAATAATTGTTACGAGTTAAAGATGTTCTTCAATTATTCTTTTTTGTTATCTGCCTCTTTTTTAAAACTTTTGCCCCACTTTATTCTGTGCACGTTGTCCCAAGCGTGTTCGCAAATCTTCGATTTTTGAAATTCATTTTTTGTAATGTAATTTTTGTGTTCATCCAACATTATAATGAAAGGTCTGGACGATTCACGCACATAATGCTTTTCGCACTCGCACGGGATACTGTAAATACAGTTTTTCTACGACAACATCAAAATATGTTTATTTTAAGAGTGTAAACTCAATCATAAGTAACTGCATTTTGCACGGAATTTCATTTCGCATCGGTTGCCAGGCAAGTTGCTAAGTGACAAATGCGATATGAAATATTTCGTGTTAGATTTCACTCATTTTAGCTGTTTTTGATGACAAAATGTTTAAGGCCGGTTAGAGAATATGACGTCCAACGATGGAGTAATGAAATGTCATTCTAGATTGTTTCTGTCAACATCTTTGTGCATTTGCAGATAATTTCGGAGTTATTTCCAATAAATTTGATGATTAATATGGAAAGTGATAGTGATAATGACTTAGAATTGACATCCCCAAACATAAGAGAAGCGGCAAAGTTAACAACACCAAATTTATTACCAGAAACGTCGAAGAAAATGTATCAACGTACTTACAACCTCTTTTTGGATTGGAGAAGGGATCAAAACGCAAAATCGTTTTCCGAGGACGTTTTAATGGTTTATTTTAGCGATTTGGCGAAGAAATTCAAAAGTTCTACTTTATGGACACAATACTCAATACTGAGAACGACTCTTAGTATTCATGAAAATATAGATATCGCCAAATATTTGAAACTGAAAGTATTCCTCAAGCGACAATCCGAAGGCTACAGGCCCAAAAAGTCAAAGATCTTTACCTCAAATGACATCAAAAAATTTATAAATGAAGCACCAGATGAAATATATTTAGCGACAAAAGTAAGTTTAATTATAGCCATTATGTGATAATAATAAGTAATTTGGTTAACTATTTAGGTCGCATTAGTTATGGGCGTAATGGGTGCATGCAGAAGACATGAGCTACATCAAATGAAAATTACTAATTTCAATGATTTGGGTTCAGTTCTTTTAGTAACAATACCAGACACTAAAACCAAAATTGTACGCAATTTTACTGTAACCGCTCCATACTATGAAATTTACAAAAAATATGCAAATCTGCGCCCTCCAAATGTTAATGGTCTATGGTTATTTATTAACTATCAAAAAGGAAAATGTACTGTTCAAAGAATAGGCTTGAATAAGTTTGGAGCCATGGGCAAAGACATTGCTAAGTATTTAAAATTGCCAAATCACGAATTATATACCGGGCACTGCTTTCGCCGATCTACCGCAACTATCCTTGTTGATGCTGGTGATGACATAACCACGTTAAAACGCCACGGTGGCTGGAAGTCCACGGCAGTCGCTGAAGGATACATCGATGAATCCAAGAAAAGTAAGCTTGACACAGCTAATAAAATTGCAAATGCGATACAGGACATTTCAAACATACCATCCACTTCAGGAATGGAAAATCGTGAAAGGCCGTCGACTTCAACAACGGAAAATTGCCAATATCAAGAAAATATTAGTATCAAGCATTCCACAAATTCTCCAAAAATGATTTTCAATAATTGCAAATTTATCTTTAAAAAATAAATAAAATAGGTAGGAAGTTATTTTATAGTTTATTTTTTTTCAACTAGTTGGGCATTTCTGTTCAGGCACTCTAACTTATGGTTTGTATTCAAAGCAATAAAGAAAATATATCCATATTTTTTGTATCGATTATTATTTATTTAGTATATTACGCGTGAGCAGTGGGTTGTCGTAGAAAAAATATAGTATGCAACTCGCACAAAATAGCAATTTTACACTCGTATGAATTGCAGCACTCGTCTTCGACTCGTGCTGCAAACTTTCATACTCGTGCAAAATATGCGTCATTTTGTACTCATTACATAATATGCTATTTTCTAATTTTGCCCCTGGTTTGATGGTTTTGTTTTTGTCAAAATAGATCTCAGTGTTGCGGGTTTGGAACACCATTCTAACAATCCGCGATACTATTATTAAAGGAGGATAAATGCGTATATGATTGTTTTACAAATTTTTGCATGACATGGTTATGTTAGAAAAACTTAACAAACATACTTTTAGAATATTAACAGTCCTATGTAAGCAGTAAGTTTCTATGGGTATGACGTAAACATAATCTTAGCTGTGTATAATTTTGAAAATGGAAACAGGTACTATATATATTCTTTCCTATTATTTGGGTTTTCTATCACATGTATTATTATCCTCTTCAAAACAAATCACCGAATCTACAAAATAATAGAATTATTGGAAAAAAGCCTCTGCGCCCGTGACGTTTACGCCAAAGGAATAGTCAAAGGTTATGTTTTCAAATAATATAAATCGGAATAAACACAGAAATAATGTATTTTGCTGACGTTTCGGAAAGTAATCTCTTTCCGTTTTCAAAGCTTTTTTTGGAAGAATTCTCATTTTGCTGTGTATGTCAAATACATATGTATTTGAGATAGAGATAGAGATCGAATACACATGTATTTGACATACACAGCAAAATAAGAGTTCTTCCAAAAAAAAGCTTTGAAAACGGAAAGAAATTACTTTCCGAAACGTCAGCAAAATACATTATTTCTGTGTTTATTCCGATTTATATTATTTGCAAAGCATAACCTCTGACTATTCCTTTGGCGTAAACGTCACGGGCGCAGAGGCTTTTTTCCAATGATTCTATTATTTTATAGATTAGGTACTATATATATTTATTTTTGTCATATGTTTTAGTTTGCAAAAAATAGGACCAGTATCCTTTGACATAAACGTCACAGGCGTAGATGTTATTTTTCTAATATACTGATCAGTTTTGTTATTTTTGTAGAATTTATGATTAGAAGATATATGTGATAAAAAAAACCATAGAAAGAATAAATGATACTGCCACATATATATTTTAATGTACCTACCTTGTACCATCATACTTAATTTTTCGAAATTGTTCTTTAGGATCGATTCTGAATTATTTCGTGATTTATGTAATAAAGCATATAAAGCAAATAATTATACCTTATACCAATTATCTTTTAGTCAAACTTCCATATTTCCTTTCATTATTTTGTGATTTTTCAATGAATTCGCAGCAATTAAGAGCTTGTATTGCAGTGTGCTGTGTAGTAGCAGCAAAATATCTCGGAAGGTTTACATATTATGCAAAACAAGGAATTGTATAGGTATTGTAATAAAATGAGAAGTTGCAACGTCGAACGAAACAAGGATGTGTTTGTTAGAAAATATCTAACCGTTCCAGCAAGGAGGTGACACATCTTTGTAGACAAAACATTTCGGCAGTGAGGCGACTATAAGGCGTATTTGCAATGTTTGCAATAATGTGGATCAGCGGGGAGAATGATTCAGTCAGTTATGCTCTTTCATACAGTTAAAACCGAAGTCTAATTGTCAATTATTAAGTACTTTGTAATATATACAAATTACAATTCAGAAGTGTGGGATAACCTTAGTGCCCCTAGTGAGAATAATAAACGTTTGTGGGAAAAGTGACTAGTTTAGTTTTTACCATGGGCAAGAATAAAAAGAAGTCGAAGCGTTCGAGGAGGTCCTCGTCAAGTTCGTCATCTTCAAATTCCTCAACAGACAGCAGGGCACAGCAGCGTAAACGAATACGGCGCTTGGAGAAAAAGATAAGTAAACTTACAAGAGACAATGCATGCAATGTTAAAGTTCCAACTTTAAATGTCGCTGTAAATGAAACTGTTATTCCAATTTTTGATCCTAGTACAGCTTCGTTAAGTGTATTGGAGTGGACATATAAAGTTGATGAACTGATATCATATCATAATTGGGATGATTTAACGGCATTTAAGTTAGCAACAAGTAGGCTGCGTGGAAACGCGCGAAAATGGTACGATTCTCTACGGTTGACGTGCCATACATGGAACGAAATAAAAACATTATTAATAGAAAGTTTTCCGCATAATGTGAAGTTCGGCAAGCTGCTTGTAGAAGCTGCAAATTATATACCGAAAATTGATCAAGATTTGGGCGATTATTGTTTCGAAAAAGTAGCGAAATTAAATAAATTAAATCTTTCAATTCCTGACGAGTATATAATTGACAGTGTTATCGAGGGGTTAGGTAATAATACTCTTTCCTTGTCGGCCAGGGCAGCAAATTGTAAAACTGTGGGAGAATTGGCGAACTATTTAAGTCATGTCAGTGTTACTGTACCTGAACGAGGTGGTACCTCCATGGGACATAGTTCAATGCGCCGTAAAGACTTTGCAAAAGCGCGAGTAATAACAAAAAGCGAATAAACTGTTATAATTGCAATGGCAATCACCGCGCAGCCGAATGTGATAAACCTATCATAAAATGTAAACTTTGTAATAAACTGGGTCATACGCAACAACAGTGCACAAGTGTTTCTCGGCTGAAAAATAAACAATCGGGGCAGTTTACTGTGAGCGCGGTTACTGAAAATGCGATTAGCGAGAATATGTTTATAAAAAGTGCCTACATTAATGGATATAAAATTAAGTGTCTAATAGATACGGGAAGTAAGTGCACTTTAATTAGACAGTCGGTAGCCCTGAAATTACGTCTCCAAATCAAAGTGGGTTCTGAAAGAATGTTAAAATGTTTTATGGGGAATGTGATCACAACAAACCTAACAGTTCAAGTTACTATAGGAATTGAAGAAGTAAGCGCTAATGTGCAAGCTGTCGTTCTTAACGATACGTATTTAACTCATGACCTTATCATAGGAGCCGATTATTTAACTCAAGATCATATAATAATAAACAAAACTCGAAAACAATTTAAATTATGTACCCTACCAGATTTATCGGTAAACGTAATAAACGTGGTCGAGTTCGTATCAAATGATGAGTTAGCTTATGATAAATTAAAGTTTGGTAATATTGAGGAAGGTCAAAAAGTGAGAGTTTTTAAATTGTTAGAACATTATAAGGATTGTATTTCCTCTTCGCTAAAAGATCTCGGTAAGACGAGCGCAGTTGAAATGCAAATAAGGCTAACTACTGAAGAACCAGTGGCGTATCGCCCTTATCGTATGTCTTTTGCTGAACGAGATATTTTACGCCCACTGATACAAGATTTATTAGATAATAATATTATACGTATGTCACAATCACCTTATGCAAGCCCAGTGTTGTTGGTTAAGAAGAAAACAGGAGATTATAGAATGTGCATAGACTTTAGAAAATTAAATGCATTAACGGTTAAAGACAAATACCCGTTACCACTTATTGAAGATCAAATAGATCAACTGGGAAATAATAAATTCTTTACGGGATTAGATTTAGCTTCTGGTTATTATCAAGTACCCATGGCTGTGGAGTCCATTGCAAAAACAGGTTTTGTGACGCCAGATGGGCATTATGAATTCCTCCGCATGCCATTTGGGCTTTCGAATGCTCCTGGAGTTTTCCAAAGATTAGTTAATAATATATTGGGAGATGTTAAAAACACTATTGCGTTCCTATGTATTGATGACATTATCATTCCTTCTGTTAATTTCGAAGAGGGTTTGACAAAATTACAACAAGTGTTACGAAAGTTGAAGGAAAACAATCTCACTTTGAAATTAAGTAAGTGTTCCTTTTTCAAAACGACAATAGAATATTTAGGCAGAGAAATCAGTAATGAAGGCGTGAAACCAGGCAGGAAAAAGGTTGAAGCGGTTTCAAATTTGTCACATCCAGAAAACGTGAAGCAAGTTCGTCAGTTTCTTGGATTAGCGGGATACTTTCGAAAATTTATTAAAGACTATGCCCGCGTGGTGGAACCTATTACGCGGTTGTTAAAGAAAGATACAAATTGGTACTGGGGTCGGGCTCAGACTGATGCGGTTGAAAAGGTCAAAGCCGCTCTAATTTCGAAGCCTCTTTTAATTATTTTTGGCCCCAAGTTACCTACTGAATTACACACAGATGCGAGTTCCATTGGAATATCAGGAATATTGTTACAAAAGAAAGACGGAGAGATGAAAGTGGTGGGTTATTTTAGTAAACAAACATCTTTAGAACAGAGAAATTACCACTCTTATGAATTAGAAACCATGGCGGTGGTACTTTCATTGCAACATTTCAAAGTTTATCTAATTGGAATTCCATTTAAAGTCGTCACCGATTGTAATGCGTTACGTACCACTTTCTCAAAAAAAGATTTAATTCCTAGAGTAGGACGCTGGTGGTTGCAGGTACAAGATTACAGTTTCGAGGTTGAATATCGACCTGGAAGTAAAATGTGTCATGTGGACGCACTTAGTAGAAATCCATTAATCACCGAAGTGTGTACAGTAGACTTAACTGAAGCGGATTGGATAATAGCTGCGCAAATGCAAGATGATAAAATATCCAGAATAAAACGAATTCTGGAAACAAAGCGAAATAATCGTGAGACAAAAGCTTACTTTCAAGAGTATGCGTTGAAAACAAGGAAAAGTTTACAAAATGCTAAGTGATAATAAAATGGTATGGTTAGTACCAAAAAGCTGTAGGTGGCAAATATGTAAATTGTGTCATGATGACTCTGATCACTTTGGACTAGATAAAACAATTCAGCGTATTTCGGAAAATTATTGGTTCCCAAAGATGAGAAAATTTATCAAGAAATATGTTCAAGCATGTTTGCACTGCAATTATTATAAGCGCCCAACAGGTAGAAAGGAAGGGGAGATGTTCCCTGTGGAAAAGGTTCCAGTACCATTTCATACATTGCACGCCGATCACGTTGGTCCTTTCGTGACTAGCAAGAAAGAAAACAAGTATTTATTGGTAATCGTTGATGGCTTTACGAAATTTGTAATTATCGAACCTGTAAAGAATACAAAAGTACGTTGTGTCATGAAAGTATTGACAGAAGTTATGTATTTGTTTGGTGCACCAATACGTTTAATAACCGACAGAGGCTCAGCGTTTACTTCGCAAACCTTTCAGCATTTCTGTAAATCTTACGGAATAAAACACATTTTAAATGCTGTGGCTACTCCAAGGGCAAATGGTCAATGCGAAAGAGTCAATCGAACGATTTTAAATACATTGGCTGTGACGGCAGCTGGTAGTCCTGAAAATAAATGGGACACCTTTGTAAAGCAAATACAGGGTGTCTTAAATTGCACAGAACACAAAACTACAGGAGTATCTCCGCTCGAAGCTTTAGCAGGTTATAAAGGTAGAAACATAGCAGAGTCAAAACTTTTAAGTGCAGTTCGAGACAGTCTTGAGCTGATAGACTTGTACAAAGTGAGATCTGAAGTAACTGAGCGAATACTAAAAGATCAACAATCTCAGAAAGAGAGATTTGATAGACTTCGTCTTCAGGCTCGACGATATGAAAAAGGAGATATCGTAATGGTATTGAATACTAGTTTTCCTGCTACGGGGGCTAGTAAGAAACTTCGGCCAAGGTTTAAGGGGCCTTTTCGAGTGAAGAAAGTGTTATTTAATGATCGTTATGAGGTAGAAGATCTCAGAGAAAACATGAAAAAGTATCGGACGGTGATTGCCGTAGACAAGATGAAACCATGGATAACTCTAAAGGGTGAGTTAAGTAAGTTAAGTAGGTACCTACGGCATAAGGCCATAACAAGAAGCATGCATTAACGAAAATTCTGGCAAAAGGCTGGAAGTTTACAAGGTTAACTCACGACGGTGAGGCGACTAACGATGGTTGGTCACAAGGTTAACTCATGATGGTGAGGCGACTGACGATGGTTGGTCACAAGGTTAACTCATGATGGTGAGGCGACTGACGATGGTTGGTCACAAGGTTAACTCATGATGGTGAGGCGACTGACGATGGTTGGTCACAAGGTTAACTCACGATGGTGAGGCGTTTGACGAAGGTCAATTCCAACTAACAAAGACTGGTTACGCAAAGGAAGTATTTCTTGATAAATACTACAATGACATTTAATAAAACAAATGAAAGACGTTAAAACTCATCACACATAGGAATCAAGAAATGCTTCCAAAACAACCTGGAATAAGTGTTGGTTTCTAATTGATTTGTATGTCCACAGATGCAGAACATGGACTCGAAGGACCTGAGGACAGGTCTTGAAGCAGGAAGGCCGAATGTAATAAAATGAGAAGTTGCAACGTCGAACGAAACAAGGATGTGTTTGTTAGAAAATATCTAACCGTTCCAGCAAGGAGGTGACACATCTTTGTAGACAAAACATTTCGGCAGTGAGGCGACTATAAGGCGTATTTGCAATGTTTGCAATAATGTGGATCAGCGGGGAGAATGATTCAGTCAGTTATGCTCTTTCATACAGTTAAAACCTAAGTCTAATTGTCAATTATTAAGTACTTTGTAATATATACAAATTAGTGAAACTCCTATTTTATTTCTTACAGTATACAAAACGAAATGCATATACTTCAATTCAGTCAATGAATACAAATAAAATCTTTTAAGAAAATTAAAACATTGTTCACGTTCTCAAGTTGTCTCGAAATATTGATATATTTTATGGTTACGAGTCAAGATATTTTATTAAAGCGTTAAAAAAATACACATAATATAAATCTGTCCACTTAAGCACGTACATAAACATGCAGACTACAGCGATTCAGCTATTAGCTTCTTCTTTAAATAAAGTAAATATCCCGGTTAATTGATTTGATTTTAAACGTATTTGAATAACAAAATACTCGAGTACCAAGCCATCGTGATGTATTGACATATAATTAAATGAGTAAATTTTGCTTTAACGACTGTAAATAATTATCTTTGACTTTTTTTAACTTACCGACATTTACTAAATCTATAGATAGACATTTATTAAATTATCACTAACGCTAATTTAATTAAGAAATAACAAAATATATTTACTCATTATCTCGCTAATAGCAACGGCATGCGGTATATTTATTCTATTGATATTTGCATATTTGATCGATTAATGCCAAGAACAAATAATATTTCTAAAAGAAACTGCAAATTTCTTCCAACAGGCAATATCACCTTTCGGTAGTTAAAGAATAAATAAAATCTGTTTCTTTATTTGATCATTATAAGGTTTCCTTATAATAGTTAAATGAAGAAACAGGTTTGATTTATTATATTTTTATTCACAGGGAGACAACCATAATAAAAGCAAATTGGAAGACATGTCCTTGCGTTTTGTTTTACTAATGAAAATAATATGTGAAACACATAACTAGACGATAAATTATATTACTTTGCTGTTAGTTGTTATGAGACAAAAGTAAAGAATAATTTTCCTTTTTTAAATTAAAGTATGGCTAGTATGTATGGGTGTCCGTAACAGAACATTTCCTGTAGAAGACATGGAAAATGCAGAAAGGTTCATAAGTAGGTCAAACAGGTCAATTTTTAATTCTAAAATGACATTTCTTGAGCATAGTTTTATACCTCCCCCTTCAAACCCCTTGGAGAACAGCTACTCCTTTAAATTTTTTTAATGGGACGAGGGTGTATGTGATAGCTCATCTGAAAGGGTTTTTAATTCTATATCCAGCAATATAAGATTTTTTGAATTTTATATATTCTTCATCAAGAAAATTAAATTTGGAAATTTTGAAATATATTTGAAGTATATATAATCAAATGTATCCTAAACTGTTTTATGTGCCTAATATCTGTCAAATCTAACCTTTCTAATTAATTTAGTATCATAATATTCAATTTAAATGTATCGCAGGTAGCAAAATACCCAACAATAATAAAGAATAAATAGAGTTTCTTTTTACATATCAGAAAAAATTATAATATCTTTATTTGCTACACCTGTGCAAACTTATGATTCTAGTGGCATCGCTGATTGTCAAGTTGATCATTATTTTAACAATGAGTCTTTTTGTTACCCAAAGAATTGAAATTTTGATATTATTAGGAGATGGTGATAAAACAAGAATGCAGAAACAGGTATGCGAACTCTTCAATACTAAGTATCCCGACCGTCGCGTCGCATTTCTCAGTCTACGGTTAGAGTACAAAACAAATTTCGTGAATTTGGAAATGTCACAGATATTCCTAAATCTGGTAGGAAACGCATTTTAGACGATGAAAAGAAATTGGATATATTGTTAGATATTCAGGATAATCAACATAAACCTACAAGACAAGTTGCCGCCGATAATGATGTTAATAAAATGCCCATATTGCGTTAAACACGCAGGCGCCTCTTATTTCGTAGTTGAAGCCTTACGTTGGGCGTTGTGAATACGGACAACAATAAGAGCTTTAAGCTTAATACAGAACCTTGCGGCGTGACGTGCACTTAATTTGTATAAGAATAAAGTTTTGGGGGGATTGCACTTAATAAGGTTGAAACAGAATAAATGGTTCACCCTACATAAGCCCCTACTGATTGTCTCTAATGATTTCTGTCGATTTCTGAAGTTAAATTGACTTTAAACTGAATTTGATTCTTTTGACAGATGTTTTTCCGACACCCTGTATATAATTCCTAAGAGAGAACACTTCCATGTGGAAGTTTTAAGCTGAAGCACTTTTGTTATATTTAAATTTTTTTTAATTAGGATGACCAGATATTTTGGAGCACCCTGTCGTAGATTAAAACACTTGGTTTTAGAATTAGAATTATTAAAAACGAACACAGGTTTAAATAAAATTAAATTATTATTTTTATTTACAGTTACTAGTTTGTAACTTTTCGACAGCGTATAAATTCCGGCTTCGGAGATTTGATTCGGTCGAGTTTTTTTTTAAAAAGTCTGAAAAAATTCACTTAATATTAGGTGCGCTGTGGTAGATTAAATTAATTAGAAAAATCTTTTTTGCTAGGTTCCGGGCTAGGAAGGAGCCCAAACGCAAGTTACACTGGCGAGATACAGAATTACTAACTTCGGGTACCGACACTGACTTGCTGAAAGCATGTTGAGCTCGGCCTTTTATACTGTTTGCTTTGGTTTCATTTGTCGTGCCCCGTGAGTCGTGCATGAACATTTTTACACCGATTATATTCTAGAGAATTGGATCCCGACATTCTGTGCGCGCGAGGGTTGCGCAATATTGCATCATCTTTGCAATAGATGGAACTGAAAATTATACGATTGTTTGGGCAATAGAAAGGGAAGTTAATTGATAATTAAATGAAATTCGAATCTGTTTTGGTTTAGGAGATATAGCACGAAAAGAAGTTCAATATATAATACTTTACGCACGCATGTAATATGGTCTTGGAACTTGGAGTTGTGTCGCGTAATAATGTTGGAGTTGAAAAGAAATGAATGTGTGCTAGTGCGTAGAAACGAGAATAAGTCGTGACATTAATTTGGAAATATGGACCGATATGAAATAAATAAAATAGTCAGAGAGCAGTTCGAGAAAAGGTTAAAATTGAATAGAAGAAGTGTTGTAAAAAATTCATGGATGCGGATTTAGGATTTATACCGGAAGTACAAAAAGTGCGTTGGGCGCCGAATGCTATTATACGAGGGCTGTATTTTTTAGGTGAGTGATTTAGAAATATTATGTTGTCAAATTGATGAATGGAATATTGTAACGTGTTTTTTTATTGTTTTAGGTTATTTTGGAATTATCGATGTTTCGTGATTTTTTTCAGATTTTCGTGACGTAATTGTGGTTTTTGCTTGATATGAAAATGAAGGTGACTTTTTTATCGGGATTTGTCCTTTCGGACCGAATGATTGGAATTTTTTGGCTAATTTTGACATTTTTCGTTTACTTATAGGGTATGGAATGTACTATAACAGCGTCGTCTAGAAAAATACCACCCATATAAAATTCATTTGGTTCAATAACTTATCGACGATAGCCCTAATCGATGCGCCGATTGAAATTTTGCGAAATCATGGCAAATGCCAAGATGATCCATTATTTATAAAAAAAAACATTATTTTTTCTGATGAAGCAACATTCGTCTTAAACGGCGTACAGAAAATCCACATTGGACTATGGAGACCAATACTCAATATCCTGAGAAGGTGAATGTTTGAGCTGGAATTATAAATTTTCAAATTATTGGACCATATTTCTTTGATAGCACATTAACTGGCGTGCGTTAGTTGGATTTCTTGTAAAATTTATTAGTTCTACAGTTAAGACTACTTTTCCCAGATAATTTTCCCAGACTATAATAATAATAATAACCCCGTGTGGCGTTGTCTGTCCCCCATCGGGCGCGTCCCCAAGATGGCGGATAGGGGAACGCTCTTCAGCATTGCTGAAGGGTAGGAGGGAAATAAAATACCTCCCACGGACCAAACAGACAATGACACAATTCAAAAAGTATTTCCCCTTAATAGCCAAGGAATTCAACCGAATTTATTAAGGCTAAACCTGGCAGTAGGTATAAAATGCATACCATTCTTAATAAAATGAGGTCTCTAAGAAGTGGAAGACAAATATCGCTACCTGAGGAGCATCAGGGCACATCTAGAGCCAGCGCTGGACGTGACAGCGGGAGAGCTGGTGGTAGGATGCTGAACAGGCGGGCACCTATCGTGAAAGAAACTACAGCCGAACTAGAAACAGAAAGATAGTCTCGTGAAAGAAGACCCACAGGTGGCGAAGAATAGTCCCCCCAGCTCAAAATGTTGCACCGCATATATCGGTACCTAATCGGGCTGAACCATTGAGACGTATGCGCTGGAGCAATGAAATGAATCAGCAAATTATACGTTCTTATTTTAGAGCCACGAATATGGAACAAGACAAGACAATGCACGGGCAAAAAATGCACCAGGAATTTATTGAAAAATTCCCTGCATATAATCACGTAACCACCCAACGTGTATCAGATCAACAACAAGCTATTATAAGAAATAATTTACTGCCACCACTTGTACTCCAACTTATAAGAGATGAGGTAGGGAGAGAATTACAACGGAATGAATCGGATGCGGAAGAGGACACGAGTGAGCCAGAACCAGCAATGGAAACGGAAGTTAGAAATCCAGTAAACCAAGAAAACAATGAAGAGAATGGACTAGTAAATAAACTAGAAACAAACTTTAAGAAGACACTTTCAGAGTACATGGGGTTAGACCCAGATGTTTGGCTGCCATTGCCTAGGTTAAAACTCAACCCAGATATAGCGGAAAAAATCAGGATAATGAATAGAATACTGGACGCTAATATGACTTCTACCATGACACTCGAGGAAATACATCTATGCGTCTACTGTGCTGCCAAAGTCACAATATCTAAAACACAAAGAAATAAAGGGAACCAAGCACCCAGAAATAGCAAGCAAAACCCCCCTGGGAGATAAGATTAGAGAAAAATATAAATAATCTGAGGAAAGATGCTGGAAGGATGCAACAATTTTACAACGGGGTTAAGAGTAAAGGGTACTGGTAAATCTACCAAAACTTTTAAAATACGAACTAGCCAACACACCTGATAACCAACACAAACATATCACGCTTAATCATTTAGATACTACTAAGCAACAGATATCCGTATATGCAAGATACGAAGATATAGAGAGAGCAGAGAGCGAAGAAAGCAAAACAACATGTTTCTTATGAATGAGAAGAAATTCTATAGAGAACTAAATAGAAAAGGTAACAGAAACACCGAGATAAGAGATATACCTAAGCCAGAAAGTATAGAGGAATTTTGGAAAAGCATATGGGAAAATGAAATAGGACACAGAATGGAGGCACCTTGGATAATAGACGAGGTAGAAAGACATCAGGATACACCAATTATGGACATATTTGAAATACAGACAACAGATATATCTGAAACCATTTAAAAAACAGCGGATTGGAAGGCACCTAGAAGAAGGTCCAAAAATTTTTTTATAAAAAATTTGACTACACATCAACACCTTGCTAGAGCATTTAACGAGATGTTAAACGAACCTAAGAAATTCCCAAAATATCTCACCAAAGGAATAACTTACCTGCTTCCAAAGAACGAAAACACACTAGATCTATCATAGTATCGCCCTATTACGTGTCTCCCAACTCTATATAAACTCTTGACTTCAATTTATGCTCAAAAATCTACAATCACTTAACTGGAAAGAACATACTAACTTTGGGTGCAAAGAGCAATTAATCATAGACGAAGTAGTCCTGGAACACATAAGAACCAACAAAAGAAATGTACATATGGCCTATATAGATTACAGAAAAGGCCTTTGACTCTGTGCCGCACACTTGGCTAATTCACACATTGCACCTCTATAAGATACATCCCAAAATTATTAATTTCCTAGACGTCACAATGAAACAATAGACAACAATGCTATCCATGGAAAAACACGGGGAAAAGATAGAAGCTGGAGAGGTACATTTGAGGAGAGGAATATACCAAGGAGACTCCTTGGTTTTGCCTGGCTTTGAACCCTCTCTCTAATACACTAAAAAACACTAAATATGGAGTGAACATAGAAACTGACCGAGACAACTTAAAGCTGAGTCATGTGTTTTATATGAACGACTTGAAAGTTTATGCTTCCACAAGAGCCCAGTTAGAAAGCGTACTTAAAATAGTACATCAGATAAGCTCGGACATCGGGATGACGTTTGGCCTCGATAAATGTAAAACGGTAACGGCCCACAAAGGAAGACTTACAGAAACTTGAACTGAATGAAGATACACACCTGACATCTATATTTAACGAACCGTACAAATATCTCGGTATAGCACAAAAACATAAGATAGAGCATACGAAGGTGAAGAAAGAGCTAAATGCTGAATTTGAGAGACGTTTAAGCAGAATACTCGCTTGGTATTATAAAATGGTCCAAAACAGATCTTGATGGACTAAATAGAAAAGTACGCACATATTTGACCAAGCACCGAATGCATCACCCAATAGCCAGCAAAATACGAGTAATCTTACCGAGATCTGATGGAGGAAGGCATTATAGACATCCGAAATGCATGTTATCAGCAAATAGATGATATGAGAAAATACTTCTATAAAACCGAAAGAAACCCTCTCCGCTCAACAATCTTAAGAGCTGACTATAAACATATGCCACTGAACTTTAGAAATGAAGAACCACCATAAACTTTAGTAATCGTCAGCATACAACAAAAATTGCAAGAATGGCGAAGTAAAGAACTCCATGGCAGATATTATAATATCTTGATGAACGAGAACGTTGATAGAACAGCCTCACTATCATGGCTAGTTCAAGGAAACCTCAATCCAGAGACAGAGGGGTTTCTTATTGCAATACAAGATCAGGTTATTAAAACTAGATACCACCAAAAGTATATCATTGGAGAACCTATCGCGTCAACCAAATGTAGAAAAATGTCAAACACAAGAGGAAACTATAGATCACATTACATCGGGGTGTGGAACGCTTGCAAATACCAAATACTTAGAAAGACATAATCAGGTAACTTGTATTATCCATATCGAGTTGCTCAAAAAATAGAAAATAGAGCAAGAGAGCGAAGACCCCTACTACAAGCATAAACCAAATGTAGTAGAAGAAAACCAGTTTGCCAAGATATACTGGGATAAAGGAATACTGACTGACAGAACAGTAGAACATAACAGGCCTGACATCACATTAGTCGATAAAGAAGAGAAAACAGCTTACCTCATAGATATATCGATACCAAACAGCCACAATCTAGAAAGTAAATATAAAGAAAAGACAACGAAATATGAAGAGCTAGCAAGGGAAGTCGAACGTCTATAGGAATTGAACAAAGCATACATCGTACTATTGCTGATATCATCAACAGCAGTTATCCCTAAAACATTAAAAAGAAATCTGGAACTACTGAAAATACCAGAAAACATTTACCTGATAATGCAGAAAGCAGTAGCTTTACAAACATGCAACATCCAATAGGCCGAGGACAGGGCCCCCATGATCGATCCCGTGCGGATAGGAGTCAAGAGCAAGGTGGTGGGGCCCAACCGGACAGACCGCCCGTTGGCAACATTAGCAATGACCAAGGACGCTCTGAGCGGACAGATGAACTGAGGGATGACTTCTGCATTGCGATGAAAGCAGTGAGCCCGCGCGGAGAGGATACATGGCGCGGATGCCATGCTCTGTGGTGTGAGAGGCTACTAGAGCATAGCGCTTTCACGCCACAAAATCTGCGTGACTATGTATCCCACCTTCGTAGTAGGGGCTACGTGAGGGCTGCTTCTGGACCGGTGAATGAGGTAGCCGAAGGGAAGCCGCATTCACCGTCTCGTTCCGCCAAGACCAGAGGGCCTCAGTACCAGACGGGGGTTACACCACATAAAAACCCCCGGGCCACAAGACCTGGCCAGAGTGGATGAAGAACTTAGTGCAGCGCTACCAGAACGGGCTGACCACTGGCACATAAATTGTGCCGTGTATGCTGCTGCTCAACGCTTTCCTCGGATGGAGGGGCGAAGCACTGCTTCCCCACAGGAGAGGGCGGAGCGGCGCATACAAAAGATGAAAGCCAAGATCCGGTCGGCGAGGCAACACGCATCCCGTATCCAATGTGTGATGGACTATATGGTGGCCAACAGACCGTTCACGCCTAAAGTGCGTCGATTAACCGCCAACTTAAGACGCGCCCATCACACACTCAATGAGGCAGTGCTGCGAACCACCAAACAGCACTGTCTCAACAGGATACGGATACTAGTGACTTGCAAAAAGAGGCAGGCGAGAGGGCTTACGGAAAATAAGTTGTTCCTCCAAAAGCCCTCGCGCCTTTTCCAACCGCCTCCGCGTGTTGTAGACAATCCACCGACTACAGATCAGGTGAAGAACTTCTGACAAACGCTGTACGAGGAGAGGCTTCCACTCAACCGAGATTCTCCGGCCCTGGTACACTTTGAAGCCATTTGTCAAAGGTTTCAGCAACCACAGGAAATGCGCCAACCAATAACCCCAGAAGAGGTCCGTAGGGCTCTTGAGGGCTCTAAGAACTTTGCTGCTCCAGGTCCCGATGGGATAAATAACTTTTGGTGGAAAAAGTTATCGAGCACCCACCACCATTTGGCTAGAATTTTTTATGCCTGGTTGAATGAGGAGCAGCAAATTCCTTCTTGGGTTTTTGAGGGGCGAACAGTGCTGATCCCCAAGAACGGAGATTTGTTCAACCCAAAGAACTACAGACCGATAACCTGTCTAAACGCATGTTACAAGGTGTTTACACGCATTTTATCCATGCGGGTGCTCCACGCAGTTGAACCGGTTTACAAACGGATATATGAGCGACGAGGGTCAAAGAGAAGTGTCGCTGGCTGCAAGGAGAACCTGCTGATTGATAGATGTGTCACTCCATGCAGTATAAGCGGAACCTCTCTATCCACCCAAGAAGTGAGTGTAGTGAAGTGAAAAACGCTTTCCGCGGCAAGTATCAGCACCTACTCCGACAGATCTGGTCTTCAGAACTATCGGGGAAAAAAGGTGTCTGCTACAAATATGCTTGCCGTTCCGATCCTTCTCTACTCTTTCGAAGTAGTGAAATGGACTAGAGAAGAGCTACGTCAACTCGATGTAGTAACCCGCAAGAAGATGCATCTTACTAGGAAACTTGCATCCTAAATCGTCCGTTCCATGGTTATATCTCCCACGACATCGGGGAGGCCGTGGACTCTTGAGCTTGGAGAGTCTCCATAGCAAGATGGTTCTGAATAGAGCATGTAAAGTCATCAGGAGTTCGGATCCCTACTCTGCTTGGTCCGAGACCATGAAAATGCAGAGGTAGGGACTTTTCTCTATAAGGCGGCACGGCGAGCAGCCGATGAACTTATCTTCGACGTCGAGCGGGTAAATACCGACTCTGTCACCGAGTTGGAACCCGTTCGTTCGACTAAAAGCCCACATTAGAGCTGCAGAACACAACATCCTTCTGCAGCTCCATAAGGATAAGCCATTGCACGGAGTCTTCTATAAAAATATAAAAGACCTAGGCTTATCCGAAAGGCTGACCTTCGCCTTTTTAAGATCAGCCGGGCTAAAATCCGAGACCGAGGGATTCATAATAGCTTGCCAGGATGATGTATTTAACACTCTCGTCTATCAATGTCGTGTCATGGGTATGGAGGTCCCTGATGTCAGCTGCAGGGCCTGCCACAGGGCGCTGGAGACTATAATGCACAGCATTACGAGTGCTTTACTACCATCTGAGGCACTCGTATGGGATAGACGAAACACTAGTGTTGCCTTACGCTCCGGGGGGTATTGAGTCCGTTGTGGGGAATGAGAAGTGTCTAATTTATTGGAACTACTCGTTTCCCACCATTAGGCAAATACAAGCCAACAAGCCTGACATAGTACTCCTCGACCACCAACTCAAGACAATAATGTATGTCGTAGAGTTCTCAGCCCCTGCTGAACTGAGAGCAACATTGTCTTGAAAGAGGAGGAAAAACGGACAAAATATAGAGATTTGCTCTTCGAACTCCGCAGACTTTATCCAGGCCATTCTGTTAAAATAGTGGTACTGATTATAGGAGCCCTCGGTGGAATGAGACAGACGCTGCTTTCAGAACTAAAGATCATACCGGCATGCCGAGATTCGGCAGAGATCTTCGCCGGCATAATGCAGAAGGCTGTTATCCTCGGTTCATTGCGTCTACTCAGGGCGCACGATTCACGGACCCGATAGTCACTCACCCCACGGGCGTGAGCATCCCCTCTGTGAGGGAAAAAAATGATGACAACCCTAATGAAATTGATGGAAATATTTGATATCAGCAGGACGGAACTACACCACATTTTGCATTGGAAGTAAAAGCCTATCTCAATCAAGTTTTTCCCAATAGATAGATCGGTAGACGCGGTGAAATTGGGTGGCCTGCCTGTTCTTCTGATTTGACCCCGCTTGGCTATTTTTTATGGAGTTACTTAAAATCAAAAGTCTACTTCAACAGATCAAATAACGTATATGATTTAAAAGACAGAATAAGGCAATAAATTAATCGAATCACCCCGGAAACGATACAAAATGTTTTAGAAGAATTTATTCAACGCGTCCATTACTGTCAGGAAGCTACGAGCGCCCAGTTTGAACATTTGATTTAAACTGTTTCGTGTTCTTTTGTTTCCTTAGTAACATTAAAAATGTAATATTTTTCAATAAAAAAATTAGAGAAATTCAAAAATCTTATATTGCTGGATATATAATTAAAAGCTCTTTCAAATGAGCTATGATTCGCACCCTCGTTCATTAAAATTTTTTAAAGGAATAGCTGTCACTTGAAGGAGTTGAAGGGGAGGTATAAAATTATGCTCAAGAAATGTCATTTTAGAAATTAAAATTGACATGTTTTAGGATTTTACTCATAAATTGTTAATTATGTAAGTAATGAATTTATTCGGTACTTATGAAGCTCACTGTATAATTATGCCGCAGAACATGCTCATGTATTTTTCCATTATTCTAGATCATATGCTCGCAATATTTTTGCAATATTTTTCACATTTCATTATTATTTATATATTTTTAGAACGCTCAAATTTTTCCATTTTAAAGATTAACTTTGAAAATGTGTCATTTTTGTTGTCTCCTATTTTTTTACGTGAGCGAACATTTTATCCTATATATCAAATATATATAGAAGAGTTTTGCACAGATAATCAATGAGTATATTCTGATTACTGCTACCTCACAACGGTATTATGGTGACACCGAATGCGTATTTTATAACCTTGTTTAATACTTTGATTATCGTTTTCATATTTTTCAGATTTTGACTGTTTTCTGTCACATATATATTAAACTAGTTGAACATATTTTGCTTTCTTCTTCACTAACATGATACCTAGTTAACATATACATGAACAAGAAATACAAACCGTGTAAGGGAAAATATACATATATGTCCTATATTATGAATACCCACCCCACCCTTTACCTTCAACCATTCAGAATGGGGGAAATTTATAATTTATAAGTGGTACCAAGTAAATTTTTAAAAATGTGAATTAATATGAATATTCAAAACATATCTTCTAAAGGAATTCTTCAAAAAAGCTCCTATTTGAGTGAATATTTACCTTAATATTTCTCCAAGAATTTAACGGCAAAATAAAATAGAATAAATTACTAAGCTGTGATACCCTTAATTATAAATTTAAGTGAAATTGTATGCACTATGGTAAATATTGTAGCCTATTTAAAAGCAAACACTTCATACGTATCATGCATTTATGTATTGAATGGAAATACTTTCCTAATACAAAGGAGAGAGAGTTTCATTTACCTCACGCCAAAATTAAAAAACCGTTCTTAGTTTTTGTTATCCTGAGTAAAGTCTTATCTAGCAAATATATTACAAATACCATATAATTTTCATATTTTTTTAAATACTATATTTTATCTGATTTTTAATCTGATTTCCAGCAGAGTCGGCCTTGGTGTGTACCTACTAGAGGTACCATTTCTCTAGTAATCAAGCCTGTAGGAGATTTTTTTAACATGAGACATTGCAGATCGCTGTTGATGACTTTTTGAAGAGCAGTGGGCAATGTTAAGATAAGTTTAAACTTTTAAGTTACCGGGTACTGCAACCACAACATTGTCCGCCATCTTGAAAAAAACGGGCGAATTTTTTTTCTAAATATCCCGTTTGATCTAGAACGATTTCTAAAGAAAATGATTCAAAATTCTCTACATTTTGGAAAAATCAATATTTTTCGGATTATCGAGCAAAAAACAAAAAAAATAGTGGCTAAATATGTTGTAGAGGTGTAGAGCTCGAAGAAGCCTACAAAATCTTATACCTATATTTTCTTACTTGCCAATACAAAAATTGTAGCGCTCTCTGAAATTTGCGGTGTACATACGCGTGCTACTGGATGAACGCGAATCCACGTACTCATAAATACTTTATTGGATCTCTTTTCTACACCACCATTGATGAAGAGTTCTAGAAGTTTTATTTCAAGAAAGTTTCCCAGATAGAGATATTCCACTTTCTACAATTATTTCATCCTGTTAGTTGTTTTCTTAATTTTTTCCATATTTTTTTATGGTTCGAGTTTTGTGATATCAACTTCTTTTCGTTCTTACTTTGTCACTTCTTTATGTTCATTCTCGTTGGTTGTCCGTTTGGGACAAGTTTCATCCGTTTGCGTTACTGTCGTCGAACAATTCGTCATCTTCAGGAGAGTGATATCTGGGCCGTTATCGCAATTTTTTCCAATACAATGCTTGAACAGTTTATTCTTGCCTTTCGGCAACCATATATTTTTCCACAGTTGGTTTAACATATGCAGGAAATAAATTGAAGCAGATCGAGTCCATGTTCCATACGACGCCATCCCCAATTTTTCCGAATCCAATTTATTTCCAAACCAAGACTGCATTTGAAGATAAATTATTTTGACGTTTTAATTTAAAGCTGCAGATGTTTGTGATAATGATGGAAAGAGAAGTGAATCCATTTTTTGCAACAGAGGAACGTTTGTTGCCCACTACATACGGAGGAGACGAGACTAAAATATCCTCGATATATACCTCTGCTAAAAATGTCTCATATAAATTCATAAAAATATTTATAAGGTTTGACAAGTTTCTAAAGCCAAAAATACGTAAGAGTTGACAAGATTTTAAAAGATTCTATATGTGCATTTGAAACAGTAATAAAGAGATATATCTCTTAGATGACCACGAGTTTTGATAGGATTTTATGGAATTGTATGCGTTGTACTGCTGGAAATGGCGAGAATATTCAGATTCTGAATATTTTTTATAAGATATAATCCGTACTTATATATTTTAATGACCAAAACATATTTTATGAGTTTATATAACCTTTTATATATGTATTTGAAACAGTTTCCCAGAGTATTTATTTATAAGATATGGTAAGACTGTCAGAGCTTCAATGGCCATTTCCAAACTACATTTTGTGAGTTTCTATAACCTTTACCGGTGCATTTGCAGCAGTATCCAAGAGTATTTATAAGATACAGTCAGTCAGTGAGAGTTTCAATGATCATTTTCAAAAGATGTTTTATGAGTTTATATAACCATCTATGTGCATTTGAAATAGTTTCCAAGAGTATTTATAAGATACGGAAAGAGAGTGAGTGAGCTTCAATGACCATTTCCAAAGTACATTTTATGAGTTTCTGTAGCCTTTGTCTGTGTATTTGAAGCAATATCGACGAGTATTTATAAGATATAGTCAGTCGGTGAGAGTTTCAACGATCATTTTCTAAACACGAGCATTCTAAGGAATTGAAAAGAGCAAATATTGTACAATAATTTACAGTCAAGAGTTTATGAGTTTTTATAAGTATTTTCGTGTAAAATTTTCGAAGGTTTCAAATAAAGATTCCATGATGTCTCTTAACAATATTTGTAAGTTTTAAAAGTACTATAAGTAAACATTGTTTTTAAGAGATTTTACAGTTATGTGATTAAAAGCTATCACATGAATTTATAAATGAAATTTGTATGAGATCTATAGAGATTTTATAATTGCAGTTTTTACGAGCATTTTAAGGAATTGAAAAGCGCTAATATTTTACAAGAATTAACAGTCGAGACTTTATGAGCTTTTACAAGTATTATTCCATAAAATTTTCGAAGGTTTCAGAGAGAGATTCCATGGCGTTTTTTAGCAGTATTTATAAGTTTTAAAAGTACGCTAAGGAAACATTGCATTGCTGATTTTGCCGTTATGGGATAAATGTTTTCACATGAATTTATCAATGAAGTTTGTCTGAGATTTGAAGAGGTTTTAATTATAAAACCTTTTACTATTATTAAATAGTTTTTACAGGCATTCTGAGGAATTGAAATGAGAAAGTAATTTACAAGAATTTACAGCCAAGAGTTCACGAGCATTTACGAGTACCTTCGTGTAAAAATTTCGAAAATTTCAAAGACTGAATCCATGATGTTTCTTAACAGTATTTGTAAGTTTTAAAAGTACTATAAATAAAAATTGTGTTTAAAAGATTTTGTAGTTATGTGATTAAAAGATTTCACATGAATGTGTGAATGAAGTTTGTCTGAGATTTGGAGAGATTATAACAGGTTTTACGATCATTCTGAGGAATTGAAAACAGCAAGTATTTTACAAGAGTTTACGAGATTTTACAAGTGATTTCATGTAAAAGTTTTCGAAAGTTTAAAGATAGATTCCATGATGTTTCTTGACAGTATTTGAAAGTTTTAAAAGTACTATAAGCAAGCATTGTTTGTAAGAGATTTTGCAGTAATTGGATTAAAAGTTTTCACATGAATTTATGAATGAAGTATGTATGAGATTTGGAGAGGTTTTATAATCACAGTTTTTACGAGCATTCTAAGAAATTGGATAGAGCAAATATTTTACAAGAATTTACATTAAAGTTTACGAGCTTTTACAAATATTTTCGTATAAAAATTTCGAAAGTTTCAAGGAGAGATTCCATGATGTTTCTTAACGGTATTAGCAAGTTTTAAAAGTACTACAAGCAAGCATTGCGTTTAAGAGATTTTGCTGTTATAGGATTAATCCTTTTAAAAGCTTTCACGTGAATTTATAAATGAAGTTTGGTATATATGAGATGATGAGTACTACTGGTACTGTCTATGCTGTATCCATCGATTGTATTTTTTTATTACCCGTAGAGTGGTTATGAAATCGATTTTTCACGAATATCTTCTTTCCGATTAACTTTACGACTAAAATATGTTAAGGAATAAAGATCGGGAATTACTGATAATAAGGATAAATTGTACTTTTTGCTTATCCAATCGTTATCAATATACGCTCGATTCAAACGAATTATCATAGTTGGAATTGCATGGAACCTGACTGAATTTTGACATCTCCACGGAAATTCTACTGTATCTACAAATTGCCATACATTTTCTAAGTCGAAGATTTGCAACAAAATTTTCTAGCCAACTGTATGACGGACTTTCGAGGCTAGTTCGATTTTCCAGATATTGCCTTCAAGGTCAGGAAAAAACTAGCTATTTTGTCTAATTGATAGCCAATATCTCAAAAGCCCTACGAGATTTAAAAATGCACCGCATACAGTTGGATAATTTTATTATATGGGAATTTTGCTAGTTTTAGCATATTTTATGGTGAGCGCTTCCGCACATTGTTTACAATATTTTAAAATTTTAATTTTTCCAAAACCCCCGTCAGTTGCTAGGAAATAACTGCTCATACCGTGTACCATTTAAGTACATACAAATGTGTTTATTCATATGAAATTTATCAGCTACTTCTTCCTTATTTGTCAGTATTATATTGCTTAAAATTATTTATTGTATCTTAATAATGATTTGAATCAAATTTAATCTATTTTAAATTTCTCAGTTATTTACAAAGTATCTCTAAATACTATTTAATTTATATGATTAATTGACAGCTATAAAAATCAATCTATCAAATCTACTAATCCCTAGTCGTTAATAATAATTTAAACCCGATAAAATGCTAAAAATATGTTTATCTGTCTACAAATCATGTAATTATATTTAATTACCACATAAACACTTGTATAATGTATAATCGATCTAACTGTAAAATTGAAGTGGTTTTACTTTTATGAAACAATAATATAATTAAGTAAATATTGAAATGTCACTTATTTATTATCAATTTCGACATTGATCGTCTTTGCCGATAAATTAAATATTTACTACATGTAATTCTGCAGTAAAACGATTTTACAAATTATTTAATTAATTTGGTAACATAACACTTAAATATGAGCAGCACAAATTTACACCTATACTAAATGAATAAACACTTGTAGCATATGAACTTTTGTATTAATCATTTGCCACCGCCATGTTCCAAAAAATAATAATTTAAAGTATAATTATTTTAATATCCAATATCTTCAAATTTTATGTACTGGAATTAAACTGATATTATGAAACAATCGTGGTAAAAACTTATTGACAAAGGATAATCTCCTTTGCATCATTTCAATGTGCCAGTATAAATCTTTATGTTTTTTTGCTTTAATATCAAATATCGATCCCTATGAAGTGGTACATTATAATCTATTCCTTTCACACGCACATCAAAATTATTTGAGATGGTTATTCAATATTATTTAACATTTATTGAATTGCTCGAATGCTCCGAAGAAGATGCGAAGTCTCCTTCATCTCAGGATGTCACTATCTGCAGACCGGTTCCGACCTATTCTTGGGTCTCGTCAGTGAAGTGCAAGTGAGCATACCTTCGATAAGCCTGGGTCGCATCTCATAGACACTGTTAAGTTCCACAGCAGTAGAGCGTAACTAGCGCCTCTTTCCATATATAAGGCACTTACAGATAGGTTGGAATATTATAATTCTTATTTGTATATAAATTTCCTTCTGCTGTAAAATTGCTTATTCAGTGATGATTATCAATTTTATTTTCGATTTGGATTGTTTTGACACTACTTTGACGCTAGTTACGCTCTACTGCTGTGGAACTTAACAGTGTCTATGAGATGCGACCCAGGTTTATCGAAGGTATGCTCACTTGCACTGCACTGACGAGACCCAAAAATAGGTCGAAACCGGTCTGCAGTTAGTGACATTCTGAGATCAAGGAGGCTTCGCATCTTCCTCGTAGCATTCGAGCAATCCAAGTTGCTAACTGTGTTAGACAAAATACGGCAAATTTCACCATTTAATTTAGCGCTCGTCGTCGGAATGTAGTTGGGAGAACAACTGTTTTCATTTAATTTGTTTAGTCCTTATTACATATTACATTACTTGCAGATAGTTTGGAATGTTATAATTCCTATTTTATATTTTTATAAAATTTCCTTCTGCTGTAAAATTGCTTATTCAGTGATTTTTAATTACGATTAGCGCCTTATTTTAAGGAGCCAGCATCGATATACTAGCAGTATAACTTATATTACTACTGTTATTCAAAGCATTTTTTTAAAACAAAATTTCGCTATTTTTATTTTTATTATCGAACTTTTTATTATACCTCTGTAATTGAAGATTTAAAAGTTTAAATTGGGGAATCATCCAAAATTAAAAAGTTTTTCAACGAATAGCTAATCCATTTTATTATTTTATTGGCATTTTCGCTAGGGTAAAATAAAAATATTATACACTCAACAAAATGTTACGCACGCGACTTGGTTGATCTTTCTCGTGTGCATGTTATTTTATGAGCCCACATATAACCATATTATTACACATTTGTACACATCCCGCTGGGAAAAGTTCTATGTTTGCGAAGAACACTCGACATTTTGGTTCTTTTCTTCTTCTAGTTTCGTGGTTCAAGGTTACAATTGTGTCTATTTTCACACATACCCAATGTTTAGATGGAAATATACACATATATACATATATAATTACGTGTTATTGTACTCCCTCTCCCGCGTCGATGGTCGGCTCCTCCAGGAGTCACGGTTGTCTAAACAACGTTTCGACAGAATATCATCTGCCATCTTCAGGTTCTCACTGAAAGCTGTCTAAGCTGCTCCTCGTTGCTCGAACTGAACTGAGTTCTGAACTAAGCCATGAAATCTAAGTACCTATTGGATAGTTCACCATAAGTTAAAAGAATTTAGAAGAGTAAAAAATGTGTTATGCACATTTGTTGGAACAAATATTCCAAATATGTGCTTATTAATATGTAATATAAACACGATATTAAAACTCATATTTAAAGTGTTTTCTGTCATCTTGTCACTATTTATTTTCTGTTTTCACTCACTAGTTTCTATAGACCCTTAAAGGTTTTCTACGTGAACCCATTATGGTTGGCTTTATCACTCGTTTGAGGAACTATGAAGCATAAAATTCAAGGTATTAACCTGCACTATCTATGTTGTTGACCAACAATTTTGAACTGATTATTCACTTTGATTTCACCCTTAAGTTTATTATTTTATTCTTAACAAGTAAGTAATTAACACTCTTTTTTAACATTACCATCATAGTCGCCACACATATTATACCTATCTAAAGTTCGACCCTTGTAGCAGTTATACTGTTCTAGATATCAGGAGATATAGTCCATAAAGTACAAAAGGATGATAAGTTAATATAGGGCATGCAATCAAGCGAATGCGCTTTACGCCCTCCGGAAATAGATTCAAAAAGCGATTTTATACAATATTAACCAAACTCTAAAAGTATATCCAAGAAATGCATAGCAATAAAAAACAAACGAAATTTAATAACACATATGTCTGTCTCTACAATTGACGCACGGTATTGTTCTCTAATGCGAAAGGATTGATATAAAGTCGAGGCAAGAATTCAAGCGATGCACGTCACGAGTGATCTCATTAAAGAAATGTTAATAGTAATATAATTTTTAATCATTAATTACGTTAAAAAGAGTAATTCTTGACACCCAGTTATTAAGCTTTTTTCAGACATAGGTACAGTTTAATGGGGCTTTATGATTCTTAGCAGTATTGTCTTATTTATAGAATCGATTTGTAACGTGCATCGCTTGAATTCTTGCCTCGACTATATTTGGCCAGAAGAATTGATTCCAAAAATTATTTCACTAAAATTAAATTTGAACTTTCTATTATAATATTCACCACACAACCTAGCAATATTGTCAGCAATTTTATAAAATAATTAATAATATTTTTGATATGTGCATTCCTAAAAAAATCTCTAGGCCTAGCAAATATCCACCTTGGTTTTCTAAAAACATTATTCCCGATATAAAAATTAAGGAAAAGTTATGGAGAGCATACAAATATGGCATGGATATGAATTTGTACAATGATTTTAAAACATTACGGGCTAAAATTAAAAAAGATATTTCTACCGCATATAAACTTTTCCTAAGCAAAGTCCAAGATAATATTCGTTCTGATCCTAAAAAGTTTTTGTCGTATGTTAAAGGGAAGAAAGGTGTGAATTCCTTACCTGACTCACCGACATTTGAAAATTCGGAGTTTCACCAGCCAGCTGATATTGCAAATGCTTTTGCTTTGTTTTTTAAGTCAGGTTTTTCTATTAGTCCCGTAAACGGTTTGTCAGATAATAGCAGTACAATAAATACTGTTTCTATTAGGTATATTTCTGAACACGATGTTTACGAGGCTTTGAGAAAAATGAAACCTAAATTTACTGCTGGCCCTGATGGTATACCTGCTTTTCTGCTACGTGACTGTACTGTAGTATTTGCCCTCCCGCTCATGAAAATATTTAACATCTGTTTAAATTCTAGTTCATTTCCGGATATGTGGAAAATATCTCGAATATGCCCAGTTTTCAAGAAGGGCGACAAAAACTATGTGATTAATTATTGGCCAATAACAATTATTTGCAATTGTTCCAAGACTTTCGAAATAGTATTACACAAAATAATTTAAGCTAACACTTGCGGGCTAATTAGTGACTCTCAACATGGTTTTATGCAAGGACGATCAACCACTACCAATCTGTTTTGTATGACTCAATACATCTCAGAATCTCTGGATTCTGGAGGTCAAGTTGACGTCATCTATACTGATTTTAGTAAGGCATTTGACAGACTAGATCATGGTATTCTACGGTGTAAACTTCGTCAATTTGGATTATCAGATAAACTGTAAGATTTGTTTCCATCGTACCTACAATGCAGACGACAATACGTAGAGTATCGTGGTTTTAGATCTGATGAATTTATAGCCTCTTCTGAGGTGCCCCAGGGCTCAATTCTTGGCCCCCTTCTTTTCGTTATTTTTATTAATGATATTGTCAGTATTCTTTATGCGGATGATTTAAAGTTGTATTGTGATATTAACTCTTTTGCGGATTGTCTTAAATTGCAAATGAATCTTGATCGTATCAATAATTGGTGTATTGCAAATAACTTGCCATTAAATGTGCAAAAGTGCCATGTACTTTCTTTTACCAGAAGAAATGAGCAGTTACATTATGATTATACACTCAATAATACGTCCCTGAATAGAGTAACTGAATTCAAAGATCTAGGAGTTATTTTTGACTAAACTTAGTTTTAACCAGCACATTCTTTCTGTTGTAGTTGCTAGTTACAAAAGTCTTGGTTTTATCATAAGAAATTCTCACGGATTTAATGATATTAGTCTATTGTTCCTGTTATTTAACACATTCGTTTTGTCTAAACTTTAATACTCAAGCATAATATGGAATCCAGGGTATCAAAATTACAGACGCAGTTTGGAAAATATCCAACGTAAATTTTTAAAATATGTATCCTTCAGGGCTGATGGTGTTTACCCCGCTGTCGGTGCTGATCATTATCAATTATTGGCCAGGTATGATGTATTAAGTTTATTTGATAGAAGGGATATGCATTGTCTTATTTTTTTTATTTAAAATTATCCATAATAAATTAAACTGCCCATCGATTTTAAGTCAATTAAATTTCAATGTTCCGGTAGTCGCTACTAGACATACCAATACATTTTATTTGTTAACCCCGAGGACCAACTTAGTCAAATTTCCACCTCTCCTTTGTTTGTGCAATATTTATCATCGTGTACAGCACAATTTGGATATATTTTATTGTACCATTAACTGTATCAAAAAGCTGTTTTTAAATGCTCAGTAGTGTTTTTGTTGTTTTGTATTATTGTTTTTATTTTTTCTTTTGTATTTTTCTATAAACTTATCTACTATTTTTTTTCTAAATGTGTAGTTTTCCCATCCTTTAATTGGTATGTAAATACTGTTGGATGGTGTATTGCAATAAATAAATAAATAAATAAATAAATATTTCTAGAAATATGAAAAATACCCCAATGCTACATTTTTCTCTACAATATTTTGTTATCTCCGGCTTCTTTTTTCCTTGAGCAATAAAATAATTAATTAGAACACTTGTTTAACATCACCATACTTTATTAAATTTTGTCTAAAATTTGATCCTTGTAGGATATTTAGCTTACGATGTACCAAACGTTATATTCCAAAAAGTACAAATATTTTGTATCTCCGAAATGGAGTGAAAATCATATAGTTCATTTTAAAAATATGTCCAAAGTTGCATAGGACTGAAAAAAAATAGTCTCTGGAAATAGCATGTCGGTAAAAATTTGCATTTATATTAAATTACCTACTATAAGTTGTTTTACACACCGAGAGACGTAATAGGAGTGTTATTAGTTTTATGGTTAGTTACGCATATAAAGTTTAGTTGATTATAATACCAATTGTAGTGGAAAAGAGCTGTACCAGATTTTATTTACACCCAGTAAATATAAAACTGTCACATTTTTCAAGTTTATTTTATTTCTTAGTGTAAATACTGCCATTGATACTTCAATTACAATCTTATCATATTTTTCGGATTTTCCCTTATCTTTTTATTTTTAGATTTGCAGTAATCCTCTGAAATAAGAATGGCTAATCTGTGCTACCAAAAGCTAAACAAAACTGATGTTAACAATATTCACGATCAATTGCTTCATATAAAAAATTCTAATATATATATATATATATATATATATATATATATATATATATATATATATATATATATATATATATATATATATATATATATATATATATATATATATATATATATATATAATCACAATTGAAAGTTAAAACAGTAGAATCAATTAAAACCCTAATTCTGGGTCTTCAAATGAAAATCAAAAAACAAAACGTGTGAGCCAATATTTTACATATAGCTTGTAAAAATATTGACATGTTATAATCAGTAATGTGAGTATATTAAAACATAAGTATTATTTAACTGCACTTTATCAATTATTGATATGTATAGTAGACCTGATAAAGAGAGCAAATGTTTATCATTATCATCAGCTATATACTTTATTGGCGCTGCTTTATGTGTACAGTAGCATATGATGTATTGTTGACAGTCGGTTTCATCCATCTGTCACATTAAAATTATTTTAATTGAGTAATTTACGAGTGCTCGAAAATCAGATTTCCTACAGAAATTGTTATTTGTTGATTATTACATGTTTACTACTACATAGTTAATATAAACGCAGTTTTTTAACATAGCAAAATAAAAAAATAATTAGGACTTGGAATTTTTTAAATAAATAACAACTTAATTAAATTTTTAGTAAAATATTTACATAGTATTTTCAAAAATAATTATTATCTTACTGTAATACGTTTTGTACCAAGTTGGAATATGCATTTTGTAGCGCAATATTAACGTTTAATAGTGAACAAGAAATTACAAAAAATTAACGCATCAAGAAAGTTTTTTTTTCTTATACATTTATTTAACGTCGGCTACCCCCAACCAGGAATTTTGCCGAACCTCTTCCCCTAAGAAGAGTAGGGATCTTTTACTTGCCTAACATTTAATAAACAATGGACCGACGGCTTTACATCCCCTCTTAAGGATGGTATATCCCTTATACAACCCTCGCCTAAGGTTGTATAGCTTCCGCGCTTACGCTGATATACAAGCCGCTGGAAGATGTGTGAGGCGAGGACGCGGTCTCCGTTGTGAACACGAACAGGAAATAAAAATCGGTGAAATAAAAAATTGGGAGTTGTGGGGGTTTAGAGCTGAGACCCCAGAGGTGTCCGTGCACTTATTTTCAATGGGTTGAGTCTCAGGGTTGATTTTAGTAAGTGCTGTATCGGGTCGAATGCTACACCCTGAATGTTGTAACTTGCACTACTTTTTATCACTTGGGTTTTTAGTTTTCACTGATTTGACTTTTACAGCTATTTTCGGGTTAACGGCTACACCCTGCGTGTTGTAGTTTTGATTTAAATTAAACACTGTGGTTTAAAGGACAATATAATATTATTTTTTATTTAGTTAATCGTCTTGAACAGAGTTGAAGAAGGACTAATTTTTTAATTTTACAAATTTCCTTTGAAATTGTAACTAATCGACAACAGAAATTCTGTCTTAGATTAATTTGAATGTGTGTTGAAAAAATGCTACAAAAATTAATTAAATCGAAAAAATTCACTTTACGATTGAACCTCGTAGACCGAGTGAAATTGAAAAGGGGGGGGCCACTTAAGGCGAAGAATTTTATTAAAAGAAATATAAAAAAGGGGCCACTTAAGGCGAAGGTTTCCTAATACTAGAAGGGGCCACTTAAGGCGATGACTTACAAACTAACTCTTTTTAACCAGGTTGCGGCCTGGGAAGCTAGAATCGAACAGCTCGTCACGAAAATATTGCTGGATCTGGAACTAAGAAAACCTAGCTAGACGGGAGTATCTACAACATAAGTTAAATAGTAACCGAACCCGTTCAATAGCGTCAGCAGTTATTACACAAAATTCACTTTTGAAACTTATTTTTTCCCAAGAACACTACGCGAAAACTTTACACTAGAGTCACTGCCAAAACTGAACTTGGCTACGGCTTGCGATGCACCGGTATTTATACTATTTCGAGAAAGTTTCGTTTTTCTTGCTCCATCGAGCCTCGCGGAGAGCTGGAAAGGCTTGAAATCGCTCCGTGCGGGCAAGGATGAGTCATCGATTACGACATGTTGCGCAATACTGAAATTTTTTTAATTTGAAAATAAAATTCATATGGAAAAATCGGCGGTGCAAAGGGGAATTTACCAAAATTAGAATGAGAGTCGGATCTATTTTGGTTTAGAAGTTATTTGAAGTTTTATGTGTGAAATCTGGCTCGATCCCGTAAGATATCACGGAGGTCCGATGTTAAAAAGCTGTAACGCCGTTAAAAGGTTTCCGATTAGTGCGTACTGCACGACGATAGAATATTAAAAAGGTTCTTAACAATGAGATTGTGGAAATGACTAGGATGAATGTGGGAAGTGTGTTTTCGGTGAATTTACGTTATTTGAGAATTATGGATGGTTCGTGAATTTTTTCGGATTTTTGTGACCTTAATGTGGCTTTTTAATGTGACTTAGGTCTGGTTGACTTTTTTATCATGGTCTGCCATGATGCTTGGATTGATCTGAATTTTTTACTAATTTTGCATTTTTTATTTTTTGTTTTTTGACTTATAGGGGGAATACCCTATAACAGTTGGAACGGTCACCCATCCAACTACTAACCGCGCCTGACGTTGCTTTACATCGCATATCGAAGTATGTACTTAGTAAAGACGCACCTACGCTCGCCCCCCCATCAAGAAAGTTACCAAAATTTATTAAATAAAATTTCACGCAGTTGTCTGGTTAATTGAACCTTGCATATTAGGTACCTAATCTCGATATTGAAGTCGATTAAAAATACGTTTAGTTTCATTGTTTGTTAATTCTTACCGACTTCAATATTATAGGCCAAGAACTACTTAATTTTTCGATGAACGTCTGAGAACTTCCTTCAACTTTTATGTTTAAGGTGATAACCCTACACTGGGTCCTGATCTTGGCGTTGGGGACGCATTCGCATAATGCCCATTTTACACAATTCATGTTTTTAGCGTCCACTTGCAATTTGTAAAAATCAGTTCAATAAGAGTTGTGGTCAGTAATTTGAAGGAAAATCCTACGAGGTTTACGCAGGGGGATCATTAAATAAAGTTCAAAAAAATTGCATGAACGAATTCATTCTTCTACATGTTGTTACGTGTTAAACTCAATTTACGACTAAAAGTCTAAAAATAAGATGAATAAAAAAAAACTTAAGGTCAGCTAGCTCCAACAGGAGACTCCAGGGGTGAGATTCGTTTATTTTTTAATGATCCTAAAGTTTGCCAAGGTGAAATAGTGAGCGCCAGGTAATTTTAATATACCAACCTCAAGCGAATTGTCAGACACACTGTCTAAACAAATTACCAAATTCAGTGTTACTTATCTTCAACCTTAAGTCAACAGTGAGAAAAAAAAAACGAGGTTAAAATTCCTAGAACATTTATTAACAAAATTTTATTACCGGTGAAGAACTAGCAGATTATACCTATATGTACAAAATTCTTAATATTACTGATGGTGACTTTCTAACTGTAATTCTTAAATTATATATGAACTTTTCGATTTTACTGACAGTGTTTTCTTAATTAACACATTATTAAATTATATATTAGATTTTAATTTGATTTTGATGTAATGTTGATTTAACCTTGATTTAATCTTTATTTAATTCTGAATTAATTCTGATTTACTGTTGATGTCTTTTCTAAGTGAAAAGTGAATATTTTAGGCCAAGTTACATTTAACAAAATAACTAATTTAAATAAGACATGTTAGAGGGGGGAGCCATCCTTCAATATACCCAACTAAGTAAGTTTTCCAATATGACCTTATGCATCACATAATACAAAATATATATATATATATATATATATATATATATATATATATATATATATATATATATATATATATATATATATATATAAATATATATATATAAATTTAAGCGTCACCTGCGGAATGTTCGGTATAGAGAAATAAAAAACGTTATTAGGAGCCTCCTGGTTTTCACCCACCCTCTGCACAACAACGTCAGGGCGTTCATTGACTACATTGTCACGTGTAACAGTTCTACTGGCTATGATTTTTTTTATTAACGCTGGTGGATAACCACACTTCATAAATAAATCTGACAAAATTCTTAGGTTGCCTGTTACAACCGAGGTATGTGAGGTGTTAATAACCCTGTTTTTCATTCCCACTAATACATTAATCTTTTGTCGTTCAGAGTGAGCGACGTGAGGGTTAACAAAGAATCTTCAATGTTAGCCAAGCACGCTCTATCACTCAACCATAACCTTAACTATAACGAGGTTAAGATTTTGGATTTTGAAAAGAACGTTCAAAAAAGAACTTTTCTAGAAATGTGTCATATTTTTAATGAACCGGAAGCTATGAATGCCAGAAATGACATTGATGGCCTCAGTATATTATACACTTATTTGTTGCATTTACATGCCAATGGTAGTCACAGAAATAACACCCTGTACAATACTTTTGAAAATTAGTGAGTTTTGATCGGTTGGGTTTGGTGTTTTGTTGGCAACGGACCTGAGGCAGAGAGAGAGGGGGGGTTGACATGACCCCTCTCTCTCTGCTTCAGATTTGTTTTTGACAGTTTTTTAATCTCACATTCCGATGTTTTTCGGAGGAATAAGAAATAACGTAGTTGACTGCTTCTTGTTCAGTTTTCGAGGTGGCTGAAACTATTTTGGATTAAAGATTTTTGGTTTTAACTTAAATTAAATTAAAATGTAGTCCACAAGTGTGATTTATTTTGTAATAGTTGTGTTGGTTCTGTCTTTATGACTTGTCAATTTCATTTTTTAACCTCAATTTAGTAAGTACCTTTCACTTGTATTAAATATTTTTGATTATAATAAAAATTTTTGTAGAATTCCTGAGGAAGAAACAATAAAGTTTCGAAAGCTTGAATTTAAAAAAGAGTTTTCTTTTTTGAGCCCGTGACTGTATCCCTGGTGGAAATTAAAAATTTTTGTTTTTAACTTAGACAGTCGTCTAATATTCGTCTCTGTACTTATAGATGATATGGGGTTTTATCAGAACATTCGGAATAATTATGGGTATGCTACTATGAAGGAACTAAAGAGTGTGGCAAATATCAATATCAAATTGGCAGCATTAAGAAACAGGAAGACATTTCTATTGCAATGTAGAAAACACGGGATTATACCTACCCACATCACGACTGGTGTAAGGAATGTGGACAACCTCACGGGGGCAGCCGTGGGAAGGACGTTACAGAAAACAGCTGAATTTAATCAAAGGTTAAGAACAAAAATACTTAATTTAGAAATTAAAGTCACGCACGATAGTGTTAGAGACATGGAAAAAATGTTTAGAACATTGAAAAATAAATTGAGTAATAAGTTACCATATAACATAGTGGTTGATTTTTTCAGAAATCAATCAGTCAAATATAACAGAAAGTTTTTCCAGGTCAAAAACACTAACGTTCGGAAATTTAACAATTTAAAACAGTTAACTCTCTCCAAACTAAAAACACCAGCACACTGGATCAAAAATTTAACTAATAACGAAATCCCTAATGAGGTCTCAAATTTTTTGGCACTTGGCCCCAAATTCAGTGTAGAACCGTTAGCGAAAGACATCAATATTCCAAGGTTTCTGTCTGACATTGATCATATTGTTAATAATATTAATGGTATTAACAACAGAGAGAAAAACTTGCTTCTCACTCAGTCTACCAACATTATTACTAATTTTATGCACAAAAGTAAAGTCCCGAATGCTTATTATAGAAGCTACCTCACTTGTCAGAGATTTCTAAAGGAAAATCCTGAATTAAAAGTCATTCAATCTGATAAAATGAAAGTCACAACGATCATGACAAAAGAACAATATGATAGACTGTCGACAGAGATTCTGGCTGATGACGAGTACTATGTAGTCCTCAATAGGGATCCCAGTAACGCTATACAAAGTAAAGCCAATAATATCATCTCACAATTGGAAAAAAGTAAAATGATCTCACCTCAGGAGGGAAAAAAGCATAGGTGCTACAATGGTGTAATTAACAAATTTTATGGCCTCCCAAAAATTCATAAGCCAACGTTATCACTGAGACCGATCATTTCTGGGGTTAATAGCCCGAATAGGGGTATTGCCCAATTAGTTACCAATATACTTACCATTGCGTATAACACTGATAACAATTTTTTTATTAAAGACTCTTTTCAATTCAGCACATTCATACAGGAGTTCCAATTACCAGACAGTTATATAATATTAAGTCTCGATGTAAAATCTTTGTTTAATAACATCACAGTAGATTTGGCGAAAAGCTCTGTTGAACGTCACTGGGACACAATACGATTACATTGTAATATCTCAAAAAGAAAATTCTTGGAACTTATTGCCTTTTTATTTGACACTACGGTGTTCGGTTTTAACGAGGTCATTTATAAACAAACATTAGGTATGCCTATGGGGAGTCCTGTCTCACCCATTCTCGCACAGTACGTTATGGACGACTTGATTAATGATTGTCTGTTGCAACTAGAGTTTGAGGTACCCTTTATTAAAAAATATGTGGATGATATCATCCTTAGCATCCCCAATGATGGTAGAGAACGCCTACTAGAAGTGTTCAATAATTATAACCAACGATTAAAATTTACAACAGAAGAAGAAGACGAAAATGGCAGAGTCCCCTTTTTGGATACCCAACTAACAAGAAGGGTAGACAATAAGGTTATAACGTCATGGTACACTAAACCAGGTTCATCTGGACGATATTTACATTATGAATCGTTTCACTCTGAACGACAAAAGATTAATGTATTAGTGGGAATGAAAAACAGGGTTATTAACACCTCACATACCTCGGTTGTAACAGGCAACCTAAGAATTTTGTCAGATTTATTTATGAAGTGTGGTTATCCACCAGCGTTAATAAAAAAAATCATAGCCAGTAGAACTGTTACACGTGACAATGTAGTCAATGAACGCCCTGACGTTGTTGTGCAGAGGGTGGGTGAAAACCAGGAGGCTCCTAATAACGTTTTTTATTTCTCTATACCGAACATTCCGCAGGTGACGCTTAAATTTAGGAAGTTGTTTTCAAGTTTCACTAACATCAAATTAGCCTTCAAAAATAAGGTGACGATCAACAATCTTTTTGCTAAACTGAAAGACAAAGACGACTTGATGAATTATTCAAATGTGGTATATTGCATCTCTTGTAATGATTGTGAAAAAAAGTATATTGGTCAAACGAGTAGAAAAATTAAAGATAGGATCACATCACACAGAAGCGACGTGAGGGTTAACAAAGAATCTTCAATGTTAGCCAAGCACGCTCTATCACTCAACCATAACCTTAACTATAACGAGGTTAAGTTTTTGGATTTTGAAAAGAACGTTCAAAAAAGAACTTTTCTAGAAATGTGTCATATTTTTAATGAACCGGAAGCTATGAATGCCAGAAATGACATTGATGGCCTCAGTATATTATACACTTATTTGTTGCATTTACATGCCAATGGTAGTCACAGAAATAACACCCTGTACAATACTTTTGAAAATTAGTGAGTTTTGATCGGTTGGGTTTGGTGTTTTGTTGGCAACGGACCTGAGGCAGAGAGAGAGGGGGGGTTGACATGACCCCTCTCTCTCTGCTTCAGATTTGTTTTTGACAGTTTTTTAATCTCACATTCCGATGTTTTTCGGAGGAATAAGAAATAACGTAGTTGACTGCTTCTTGTTCAGTTTTCGAGGTGGCTGAAACTATTTTGGATTAAAGATTTTTGGTTTTAACTTAAATTAAATTAAAATGTAGTCCACAAGTGTGATTTATTTTGTAATAGTTGTGTTGGTTCTGTCTTTATGACTTGTCAATTTCATTTTTTAACCTCAATTTAGTAAGTACCTTTCACTTGTATTAAATATTTTTGATTATAATAAAAATTTTTGTAGAATTCCTGAGGAAGAAACAATAAAGTTTCGAAAGCTTGAATTTAAAAAAGAGTTTTCTTTTTTGAGCCCGTGACTGTATCCCTGGTGGAAATTAAAAATTTTTGTTTTTAACTTAGACAGTCGTCTAATATTCGTCTCTGTATATATATGTATATATATAATTATCAAAACTTCTGGATATATAACTGCGCAGTTACTTACAAGTAATTCTTAGTAGTAGGGAACTATTATTGTCCATACCAGCTAGGCTTATAAAATGGCCGTTTATAAAATAATAAAAAATCATAGATATAAGAAAAACATGATTCGTAGGTTTCCACCTGATTCTAAATATACATGGTAAATACTAAAGATACTTATCCCACCTCCAACGCCTTTAAGGGTGACAATTGATACCAGCATTCCCAGTTCCTCACTCGAAACTCCTGTAGTATATCTGCAGAAGACTCTCCGACTCCACTCCAGTCCCAAAAGAATATGTACCAGTGATGTCCTCAACCAAAACAGCAAAAGTCCCGTCCAAATCGACACGTGGCTTCCCAGCATAAAAACTTCCATCCAAGAAAAATATCTTAACTCCCCAAAACCAGAAATTTACAGAATTTGCCTATAAATAAAATAGCGCTTTAGAATTTGGTATTTCTAAGAAATTTGGTGAAACTTGCCTACCCAACAAAATGGCCTGGGCACACAGAAAAACACAAGGATTCAATAGCTTCGTTTCTAAGCCTATTTAGAAGTTCCACAACAACAAAATCGGCTTCAAACAGCTCACCATACCAAACGGCACTTCTAAATTTAAAGACTTTCAGTATAATCTCCAAAACTCAGAATGGGTTGCTCTAAAAGCATTCAAAAGGAAAATCTCGTCTTATCGGCGAAACGACACGTTGCTGAATCGAATGATCCGGAAACTCGGAAACCACTTGTTGTTTTTTTCCTCAGCCACATGTTTTCGAGCACCAATCACCATTTGACAACTCCTACGAAATTACCCACAATTCCTAAAGACGCGCGCATATTTACAATTAAAATTTTAACGACACAGAAAATAATTCTTGACATGGAAATATTAAAACAGACATTACAAAGAAATCCCATGAGTGCAAATCACCATTTTAAACAATATCTGTCCAAAAAGTAAGTAAACCTAGAATTAATAAATTAAATGATGACTGAGCAGTTTCCTATATCAATGTTGGTAACCCATTTAAAACTAAAACCTTCCTGCAAAGTACAAGTAAGTGAATATTATTTGTATTATCCACCCTTCAAATGACTAACTAAATTGCTTTCCAGCCAGCACCCTCTGAAATATGTATTTTTGCCTACACATATCGGCATTCCAAAAGATGTTTACATCCTCTACAGGAACCGAATTTCAAAGTATCTAGCAAGAAAAAAGAACAATCTAAATAGCTCGTCAAATAAAAAGTAAGTCATACAATATATACCCCTCGGTGAAAACCACTACCTAAAATGTTTGTACTTGTTTTAGATTAGACAACGGAGAGGTTGTCCTGCATCAGAAGAAGCTAACGTACAACAAGCCTAAAACAACTACTAACACATCAAAACAATGTAACCTAAGTATATTGCTACCTGAATAAAATTTATCGAAAACAAGAATGTTTCCCAGACTACTTTTACTCAAACAAGCAATACCTAACCAACACAAAATTAGGTACTCTGTCCTAATGCTGTCAACAAAGTTAGAGGAATACCTACTAGAAATAATTCTTGCTCTGCAATCATTCAACAAACCCAATTGTAGCCTTAGTTACTTATAAACTTAAAATTCTTATATACAAATATATATGATTGAATTTTAATTTAACGTTACAATGTTTACTACATAAATAATATTTCAGTAATACATATTCATGCCGTATAACATATTAAATAAAATAGATTTATTATTTTTTTACCAATTTGCTCCCCTGGCAGGGAAATGAATTTTTTAATATATTAATGATTGTAACATTTTATGCATGTAATTTATTTTTTTAATTATTTTCAATAGGTATTTTTAATTTAAATTTTTTTATTTATCAACCCTTTAATTAATTTCTCAAGGGTGACCCTCTCAGAGCAATTTACTGTGTTACTACAACTCTAAATAATATATCTAATGCCGAAGAACACGTTTTAAAAAGAATTAATTGCATTACTATATTACAGAATTGCAAACTTCTGACAAGCTGGGGACATATTAGAAAATATGCCGTATGATCGAGAACATGAGAAAATTTATATATCAATTTTTAAGAGTATAATGAAGGTTATTAAGAGGTATATATTTGTCGTATTTGTTAACCCATTTAATCTTATCTAGTGGGGCGTAGGTATTACCAAAATTCCTTTAAACGAAATATTCCACTGTTTAATGTCCGTATTATACTGTGAACTTATTTGAAGAATTTTTTTTGCTGCAAAACTAATTTTTTCGGTGGTTTGACCAAATTTTTCAAATCAAAAGTAATTTTTTGCGTCAAACGCAGTTTATAATTAATTTCAGTCCCCTGAAAAATTCTTAACATATAATTTCTTAGTCTTAGTTGTTAATAAAGCCAAGTTTAAGTGCGTTTCACTGCGCCCGCCCTCTCGAATTTTCCTTCAAATGACTGACATCTACTCTCTATTGGCTGACCAATAATTTTTCACAAATCTTAACTGTTCTTGGACGCTAAAAATATCAATTTTTACTACGAATGTCATACGAAAACGCCCCTACGTGAGAACTCGGAGCCAGCGTAGGTTGTCTCTTTAAACAGGACTATACGGGGTCATACAAGCTGAAGGAGGTTCTCAGGCGCTCATTAAAAAATTCAGTAGCTGTTAGTTTAGTAGATATCAATTAATCGAACGACTGAGTGAAATTTTATTTCATAATTTTCAATGACTCCTCTTGAAGGCTGTTTCATGTTCTACAAAAATATTTATTTCGCGCTTTCCAATGACCTCCTCTTTAGTTCATTTATAATGAAAGAAGTTGGGTCTTAGTATGCCTGACATAAACGAATGAATTTTCTTTGTGGGTCATGAGCGCACTCACGATTATTCGAGTCATAAAAAAATAAAACTTGTCTTGTTTCTAATTTCACTTAAGTTATCTAAGAGAAACTTGCATGAGACCACCGAAAACAAAATATATTAGGTACAACGAGATCCAGAATCTTAATGAATTACGCAATAGAATAGAATTACGCAATAGAATTGTTGATCACAGACACATACGATTCGACTTGGAGGCGGCTGTAACAAGCCTCGGAGAATGTAGAATACCCAGACTGACGGACTGGAGTGTTTATAAAGAACACTTGAGGGCGGAGGTCGAAGGCGTAACACATTCCATCGATACAATAGAGGAATTAGATATAGCCTCATATCAACTACAAAATATCATGACATCATGTTATGAAAAAAGTTGTCCCATTAAACAACGGGCAGCCAAAGAGATGTGCCCTGGTGGATAGGGATCTCAGTCCCTTAACAGAGCTAAAAACACTGGAAACTGGGAAGGAGTACAACACAGAATTGAGAAGGTCTAAAAGAAGATCATGGAGACGGTTCGCGAAGGGATAGATGAACTGGCCCCAGCAGTCCGCCTACAAAAAGTCCTTGCAAAAGACCACTCAAATAGAATAGGTCTACTCAAAAAGCCCGATGGTAAGCACACCGAGAGTCAGCAGGAAAATATAAGGGTGCTTTTAGACACTCATTTCCCAGGCTCTCGCGTAATTCAAGGTGAATTTCTACAAAACTAAAATTAAATGGGCGGTATCAACCTTTAAACCCTTTAAATCACCGGGAAGAGATGGCATCTTCCCTGCGCTACTTCAATACGGAATTGAGGAGCTTGCCCCATGCCTGAGAAGTATATTTATAGTAAGTTATACATTGGGGTATATTCCACAAGCTTGGAGGGAAGTTAAGGTGGCGTTTATTCCGAAAATAGGCAGACGTTCACCAGACGAGCCTAAGTCGTACCGCCCCATTAGCTTAACCTCATTTCTCCTAAAAACAATGGAGAAACTTTTAGATCAACACATTAGAAGCGAAATCCTTACAGGAACACCGCTTCACGCAAAACAATTTGCCTATCAACCTGGCAAATCAACAATAAATGCTCTACATTGCCTGGTTCAAGGCATTGAAAAGACATTTACAGCAAAAGAAGTGGCTATGTGTGCTTTCGTAGATATAGAGGGTGCTTTTGACAACACATCCTATGAATCCATACAAAAAGCCGCGGATAAAAGGGGAATACAGTCACCTACAATTAAATGGATACAATCCATGCTCAAAAGCATAACTATTACCACAAGTGTGGGGGATGAGTCGGCTACGATGACTGCAGTCAGGGGTTGTCTACAAGGCGGAGTTTTATCAGCCTTGCTGTGGTCAATGGTGGTCGATGATCTCCTACATAAAATGAGTAATTCAGGCTTTAACGTCCAGGGATATGCAGATGACCTGGTCGTCACTGTGAGAGGCAAAAATGAGGTCATGATTTCCAACCTCATGCAAATTGCCTTAAATATCATATCCAAATGGTGCTCGTCAGAGGCGCTCAATGTCAATCCGAGCAAAACAGCTATTGTCCCGTTCACTAAAAGGAGAATACTCAATCTTAGAACTCCTGTACTGAATGGAACTATAATAAATATTTCCAGTGAAGTATCTAGTAGTAATCCTGGATCAAAAACTTACCTGGAACTCACATCTGGAACGGACTCTTACTAAAGCAACAGCGGCAATATGGACGTGCCGTAGGTTGATTGGTAAGACTTGGGGTCTAAGACCGAAAATGACACATTGGTCTTATCTTTCGGTTGTCAGACCTATGTTAACCTACGCATCATCCGTATGGTAGCCAAAAACAGGAAAAAACAGCACAGGGGAAGTTGCAGAAACTGCAACGCCTTGCCTGTTTAGGGACTACAGGAGCAATGCACTCGTGTCCCACAGCAGCTATGGAGGCTATGCTGGACCTACTTCCCTTGCACTTACACGTAAGGAAGGAGGCGGCACTCAGTGCCTTACGACTGCACCAGGCACATAAATTCAAACCAAGCGATCTGGTTGGTCACTTAAGGATTCTGGAGTTAATCCATTTGAAGTCCATGACCAAACCCACTGACTCAATGCCAGTCAAACAAGACTTTGACTGCCCGTTTGACGTGCTAATTGAAAGTCGTCAGACGAGCAAGATGGAGTCACTGCGATTGGAACAGGGGTCACATATCTGGTATACAGATGGATCCAAGATGGCTGAAGGGGTAGGAATGGGAGTAGCAGGGCCGAATTGTAGACTATCCAAAGCCCCCGGTAACACCCCAACCATCTTTCAGGCAGAAATTTATGCCATATATCTGTGTGCCCAGGTATGCCTAAATAAAGGCATCCGAAGGGCAAAGATCTATATACTATCAGATAGCCAGGCAGCACTAAAGGCTCTAAGGTCCTATACCTTTGAATCTAAAATTGCCTGGGAATGTAGACAATTCCTGAAGCAACTGGCTAATAACAACAAGGTTACCTTGATGTGGGTGCCAGGGCATGAGGTAGTACAAGGAAATGAACTTGCTGATAGCCTTGCAAAAAAAGGAGCTGAAGCACCGTTCATTGGACCCGAACCGTTTTGTGGCCTAGCCAAGGGACATATAGCGGAGGAAATCCAAGAATGGGAAAAGGATCAGAAAAAGTCCCACTGGAGGAATACTCCAGGCCGAAGACAAGCTAAAAAGTTTATAACTTATTCGACAAAGAATGCCACAAGGCTTCTCGAACTGGAAAAGTCTGAATTAAGGCTAATCACAGGTCTTCTAACTGACCACTGTCACTTGAGATACCATCTCAAGAATATGGGCAAGGCGGTAGATAATAAATGCAGATATTGCGATGCTGCAATTGAAACTGCGGAACACATACTTTGTGAATCCTAGATGTTAGTCCGCACTAGGCTAAAATTCCTAGAACAGGCGGAATTAACGCCTGAAGACATGGGGAAATTAGCTCCTAGGAAAATCACAAGCTTTGTAAAAAGTCTGGGAATCCTGGATAACCACTAGATGTAGGGTAAATCATAAAAGATCTTTTAGGTCGAAGTGAAGTAAGGCTGTTCGAAGCCAAACGACCCCGCAAATCAATCTACAATCTACAAGACAACGCAATTTTTTATTCACAAGAATGGTGGAAATTTTGAGCAATTTTTACTTTTAATTAATTTACTTTTCTTACCAATTATTATTTTTTATAAATCTATCCATTGCACGAAGAAACACAATTGATAAGTTGAAATGAACTTTATACTTGGTGCTGATTGCAAAATAATATTGAATTAACAAGTACGGACTAGCCACCTTAGTGAATGCATTTGATTGTTCATAAAAGAAGACTTTAAATGGTGAGTCACATCGTGTATTGCTTAACAGAACATGTTTGTTTTGTGAAGTGCGAGGGCAATAAAATGAATGATAATTATTTTTCTGATGAAACGTTGTAATATTATCAATTTCAAATGCTTTAGAAATTTATAACAAAGGAGACAGACCCTTATTTAAAATAAATAAAGTCGTGATAAAAATTTGAATACGATAAGTTATAGCAAAGTTAATTTATAACAAAATACTCCTATAAGGTTTTCAATATTTTTTATAATAGCAGAAAATGAGCTATTTCTAACTTTACCATATACCTCCGGAACCGATCTGAATATTTTCAATTTCTATAACCCATTTCATTGGCCTTAAAAATACGAAACTTTTTCTCATTTAATTGACTTAGTAACTGTGATGGTTTTTGAGGTAGCAGTAGCTACTATTTAATATAAAAAGTAGCCACCTTGTATATAGTAAAAAGATACAAATTCGGCACATATAGTCATTCTTCCATGTGTGTAGCAATAACCTTGATAACCCACCAGAAACGAAACAGGCATAATATCTACTTGTATGATCTATTCTTTCCTATTATTTGGGTTTTCTACCACATGTATTATTGTCCTCTTCAAAAACAAATCACCAAATCTACAAAATAATAGAATTATTGGAAAAAAGCCTCTGCGCCCGTGACGTTTACGCCAAAGGAATAGTCAGAGGTTATGTTTTGCAAATAATATAAATCGGAATAAACACAGAAATAATGTATTTTGCTGACGTTTCGGAAAGTAATCTCATTCCGTTTTCAAAGCTTTTTTTTTTGGAAGAACTCTTATTTTACTGTGTATGTCAAATACACAGTTTCAAGATTCTGTTTGCTATTTCCATAGATACTTACTACTTACACAGAACATAGAACTGATGATATGTTCTTTTAGATAATGTTGAGTTTGCTAAGTTCTTCTTTTAACATTGGTAGCCAGGTTGTACAAATATCTACAGAATTCGATACGCACTTGTCTTCATTTAATAAGATTATTGCTGATTCTTTAATTTTTCTTTTTTTGGTATCTGCTTCTTTTGTTAAAATTTTTGCCGAGTCCCAGTTTATTCTATGTCCGTTTTCCCAAGCATGTTCACAAATATTTGATTTCTGAATTTCATTCTTTCTAATGTAATTCCTGTGCTTATCCAACCTCACACTGAAAGGTCTGGATGACTCACCCACATAACATTTATCACATTCGCACGGGATATTGTAAATACAGTTTTTTGAATTCTGCTCCCTGTTTATCGGTTTTGTTTTTGTTAAAATAGATCTTAAAGTGTTCCCCGTTTGAAATATCGTCCTAACATCAAATTTGTCACCTATACGGCGTAGATTTTCCGATAATCCGTATACATAAGGAATTATTGCTGTATAATGACGTTCAGGTTTTTGTCGTACCTGATTGTCCTTATTTTCAACATTTATGAAAACTCTTATTAACAAAGGCTTCAGGATATTGATTTTGTACTAGAACCTCTTTAATAAATTTTTTCTCGTTATTTAATATTTCATTGTTAGATTTTGGCCCTATCGTATAAACATTTTACAACACCCCTTTCAACATTTATTGACTGATTTGAGTTAAAATTCAGATATCTATTAGTATGTGTTGGTTTTCGGTAAACGCTTGTTTCAATTGTATTATTTACCCTTCTAATTAAAACATCTAAAAACGGTAGTTCATTCATACTTTCTATTTCATTTCCACCAATTTTAAGCAACATATTTATGAAGAACTTTGAGAACACACATGTTCAAAATTGTATAAACAAACCGGTTGCCTGGTGGAGATATATTGACGACATCTTTGCAATTCGGCCTCATGGTGCTGATTTACTAGATAGTTTTTTGGGAAATATAAATAGTAAGGAACCATCTATTAAATTCACATTAGAAGTAGAAAGTAGGAATGAACTACCATTTTTAGATGTTTTAATTAGAAGGGTAACTAATACAATTGAAACAAGCGTTGATAGAAAACCAACACATACTAATAGATATCTGAATTTTAACTCAAATCAGTCAATAAATGTTAAAAGGGGTGTTGTAAAATGTTTATACGATAGGGCCAAAATAATTTCATCTAACAATGAAATATTAAATAACGAGAAAAAATTTATCAAAGAGGTTCTAGTACAAAATCAATATCCTAAAGCCTCTGTTGATAGAGTTTTCATAAATGTTGAAAATAATTCCTTATGTATACGGATTATCGGAAAAGCTACGCCGTATAAGTGACAAATTTGATGTTAGGACGATATTTCAAACGGGGAACACTTTTAGATGTATTTTAACAAAAACAAATCCGATAAACAGGGAGCAGAATTCAAAAAACTTTATTTACAATATCCCGTGCGAATGTGATAAATGTTATGTGGGTGAGTCATCCAGACCTTTCAGTGTGAGGTTGGATGAGCACAAGAATTACATTAGAAAGAATGAAATTCAGAAATCAAAAATTTGTGAACATGCTTTTGGTAAAACGGACATAGAATGAACTGGGACTCGGCAAAAATTTTAACAAAAGAAGCAGATACCAAAAAAAGAATAATTAAAGAATCAGCAATAATCTTATTAAATGAAGACAAGTGCGTATCGAATTGTTCTGTATATATTTGTACAACCTGGCGACCAATGTTAAAAGAAGAACTTAACAAACTCAACATTATCTAAAAGAAAATATCATCAGTTCTATGTTCTGTGTAAGTAGTAAGTATCTATGGAAATACCATAAACAGAATCTTAAATCTGTGTATTTGACATACACAGCAAAATAAGAGTTCTTCCAAAAAAAAAAGCTTTGAAAACGGAAAGAGATTACTTTCCGAAACGTCAGCAAAATACATTATTTCTGTGTTTATTCTGATTTATATTATTTGCAAAACATAAACTCTGACTATTCTTTTGGCGTAAACGTAACGGGCGCAGAGGCTTTTTTTCCAATAATTCTATTATTTTGTAGATTCGGTGATTTGTTTTTGAAGAGGACAATAATACATGTGGTAGAAAACCCAAATAATAGGAAAGAATATTCGTAGAATGCCACAAATAACTTTCAGACAATACTTGTATGACCACTTCAACTCTTGAATCCGTTGATTTCAATATCAAGATGATCACTTTTATTGTGTATTTTCGATCGAACCACTTCGAAACTTAAATGGTGATGGGGCCCACGCTAAAATTTTAAATGACAAATAGAGTTAAGTAGCACATTGTTTGACCTGGTGAATTTTTCTTATTACTACTATTAATACAAACTTAAAAAATAAGACGCTGTGAACAAAATCTTAAAAGTTTTAAAACTACTTATCTCTCTGTGCTATTGAAAATTTTAAGCGTAGATCCCACCACCACTTAAGGGTTGAAATGGCTCTATCGAAAATATCTAATACAATATGCCCTCTTAATGATAACATCGACGGATCCGAGCGTTTTCCCAAAAAAATTATCATCCTGTTCCGTTTGCGTGTTTAGAACTCAATTCCTCGAGAACTATTAGTCCAAATTTAAAAAATAAGATACCTATGATGCACTTCTGACCTTCTTTGCCATTTAAAATTTTAGGGGTGGATCTTACCGTCACTTAAGGGTTGAAGTAGCGCGATCGAAAATACCCAACAAAAGTGTGTCCATAAAATCGACAGGTCCAAGTACTTTTCGAAAAAAATTATCATACAAACAGAGAACACGCCTGTCTCGTTTTCGGTGGACCACCCGGTATATAAACACTCATTCATAAAGAATACCAAATCTATGACTTTCACGAAATCATTCATACTACTTTTATCATAAATGCAATATTTACCGAATGTTGTGTGAAAGTAAATAGTAATATGCAATTTAATTTTAATAGAAAATATTCATGTGTACATTTATTTCTCGTGATTAAATATCGATAAGCTAATATATTATGTATTTGAATAGTACATCGTATCTGCATCACGTTGAAAAACAAATTTATTGGCAATGCAACAGATATGATGCGTCTTATTTCCTTTGGGCCAAAACAAAAAAATTCTTCGCTATTCCTTATAAAACCGCTAAGCAGAGTATGTTTGTTTTGAATGATAATAACTACAATAAAAAAATTGTTTGCAATTAATGTAGAAGATAGATAATTTATGTAGTGGCAGTAATGACTGTACGCTGGTAAATCAAAACAAATAATACGAAAATATTTAATTATAGGAATTCTGCCTCAACAGAAACACTCAGCTATCTATGAACTGGTTTCGAGCTTCTTACCTCTCACCAGCACAGAATAGACTAAACACTCCTATCGAGCCAGATATCTGTTAACCTTCTGAATGTGAAATATCTATAATCTGGTTGTCTGAAGAACTTATATCAATAAACGACCCCGCACCTTTTAGGTGTATTTTGGCTTTCACTCGAGGGACCTAAAACTTAGGTGCTGTTCAATAGTCTCTATGGACAAAAAAAATTCAATGATGGGATTTTGAGATATTGGCCATTGAAGGTGTTTATTCTTTCCGCTCGTTGAAGTGCAAGATTTTCAGAAAGAGCTTTGTTGTTTTCTAATATTTCAGTAATTTGTGGATCAACTGCATCTCTAAGTAAATCCAAATAGATGCACCATTTAGGTTTTCGTCAATAAAAAAGTGTCCAACAACATAATCCCCTAAGATACCACATCAAACATTCAATTTTTGAGGTCCTTGAGAATGAAATTGTCGCATTAAATGTAGATCACTCTCAGCCCAATGTCTGCCTTTGACTAATTGATTGAAGTAAATGTACATTTATCTGAGAAACATACGTTGTACAAAAGATTTGGAGTGATAATTAAATTTTAACTCATTACTTCACGGAAGTCGATATCACGGTCAGAATCATCCTCATATAATTCCTGTACTAATTTTAATTTGTATGGATGAAATGTTTGTGTAAAATTCTAAAAAGACTGCTGGGTGAAACATCAGTTGCTCTAGATAATTGTGATAAATACTGTTGATCCTCTAAAGTAACTGCCCCAAAACTGCAACTTCCAAAGCTTCGAAATTAACCAATCGCATTGGTTTATGCTTGCTGGTACCAACTGAATCCGTTTCCATAAATGTCTGCATGAATTCTATTATGTACTTATGCGATGTTTATTTTTTTGGAATGAGTGGTATTAAAAGTTTTAGCTGCAGCCCTTGCCGAGCTATTGTTTCTGTAATGTAAACTGTTGCGGACCTCTAGTGTATGCGACCCACCATACGCCTTAGCGTTTTGTGGGCCGCATAGTAACAACCGCTACGTCCGTAACACAGTTTCGCTATTCTCCACGGGAGGGCGATATACTTACGGCTCGTGAAAAGCAGAAGACGGAAGGCAACCATTTTTGTTGGCGTATATAGTTGATAATCCTACGAACCTCGGTTTATCCAAAGCATCCTGGTGGATTTTGGGATTATCAACACAGGAAAATTTTCTCAGTCTGTTGTTGTTCCGTTTAGCGGAATATTTTATTGTTGTGAATAAATTTTAACTGCGGAAGCAGGATATTTAAGTATACAAGGTAAGCTAACCTCTTCACGCCATCTTACTCGTTCTCTACCCACGTGTTTCACAAATTTGCAGGTTTTCCTTTGGAAATATCGTGTCAACTTGAAAGGCGGATTCGACTCCATTCATCCAACTGTGGCTTTCTAAGAAGATTGGTGGATTGTTCCTTCATCAGTGAGGTAAATTATATTTCTTTTGTAGGTTATGTCAGATTTGAATTGCCCACATTAGGCACGCTTCACGTGCATTTCCGACTTTGCAAATTAAATCGTGATATCTTTAGGGTTCCACGGATGGGGCTTCTACGCACATCAGTGAAGTTCCAGTGAAGAGGCAATAATCAACCCCCATCCTTGGGTCAATTTCTTTTGTCCCGAAGACACCTCCGTAGGGCTACCGGTTCTTCCACGTCGAAGTCGGTATCGTACCACCCCAGATAAGTGTGTTGTTGTTTTTATTTACCGGGGACCACCTTCAGTGGTTCTGTGCGGTTATATTAGATTCATACTTTTGTATTTTAACTTGTACATATTTAAAGATTTTATGCATTTATATTTATTTAAGGAGGTTTTCTAAATCAGACCCATTGCCGCAGAATTTATGACCATTTATCCTCACATTGTAAACCGATGTGTAGCTACACGAGGCATTCTGTTAACTTATTAATCAAGAAATTTGCCACACCTTTTGAACATCGCCAGGTTACATGCCAGAGAACCAATATCTGTAAATTGTGTAATATAGTGCATTTCATTTTTAAAGAAAGTGTCATTATTTCGTCTGCGACCACTACGTATGGAACCCTCAGTGATTTGTTAAGTAAGTAAACTAATAATTTGTCATAGTTTATGTAAAGTTGGGCTTAACGCCCTGAGATAGTCTGAGCTAGTGAAATTTTATCGTGGGTACGTTCATCACTTATCCGGGTTAAGTTTGTGCCTGCGATATCTAGCCCAAGTGATTTCTTTATGTAATATCTTATAACCATTAACATCCAACGTATTTATTTGTTTATGTACGTGTAAATCATAGCAAAACCTATAATTTCAATTATTTCTTTTAGGGTGTATACTATTTTGAAAATAATTGTAGTAGTAACGATATCTAGTTAAGAAAGTAGATAGTACATTCATTCAATGAATTCATTTTTAAAGAATGTCAAATCTTACGAAATACGCCTTGGTCATAAAAAGGAATAGTCTTTCTTTGACAAAAAGGAATATTTCTTATCAGTACCTATTCTTCTATTACATTCAGTAAGGGTAATTTGCTCGAAAATCTAGGTGCAGCTACAGCTCCGAAACTGTTCACTTTAGATTTGACATTATCGTAATAACATCTTCGAGGGGAAACTAATGACCTATAATAATAAATAGCGTTCCGTAAAGAAAAAACAGTTGTACGGGTAACTTTGAGGGTGAGGCCGTGGAGCTAATCTTAGGTCCTTCCATAAGAAAGTGTGTCCTCCCATTATTTCTTTCTGAGGTGTTTCTGTGTTTTTTGCAAAAATCTGTACATCCAAATTTATTTACGCTGAATAGTTTTAATTGAAATGCGCTGTATGGCAGCCGGATTAAATTGGTAGACTTCTTTTTATTAGCCGGTCATGATGTAGCGACCCGAATGTCTTTATGTAGACCATACATAATGTTATTATTGCTATTATTATCTCGTTCAAGATAGACAATGATTCATTATTGTGTCATATCCTTTTGAATTTTCGTCGATAAAGGGGCAATTCCCTCACATCTAAAGGAGGCAAAAGCATTTAAAAACGGATTGACAATTACCTCAAGACATAAGTTTAAATTTTCTTCTGAGGCTGTAATCTGTATTATTTGAACAGAGTTGAATTAAATAAAATTGAAACAACAAAATTGATTACAATATTTCACATGACTGTTTCCACATACCTGCCTACTTTGTACTATTTAAACATCAGGCACGTTTCTACGTGATATAATATAGATAAAGTAATAAAATTGCTTTTACTTTTTTGTAAGCCAATACAGATTTTTTTAAATTTCGTATCAATTTCCGAAATCTAATTTAAAAATATCAAGGTTATTTCTCACATTTATACTAGGGTGGAAGAGCAGTCGCCCATTCGGCCATTTATCTAACTGCCCCACTCCATACTACACTTTTAATTAACAGAGCTAAATCGTTTAATGCGTCCCCAGACATTACTTTAATCTGGTGCTAATTATAACATCCCCTCCACAGCGCTCACCCTCGACGAGTAGATATCGCACAACCAACTGCTCTGTTTCTGCTATCTACAGTCATTATGAAAGACTCATGTACTATATAATAGACGGTGGCAATAGTCGATCTAGACCCGAGTTTTACAAAATTACTTTCATGTAAAAAAATATTCAAACTTGAGGCAATAACTATTTGAAGGAAAGTTTTGACATGAAATAATTTCATTGTATTAATAACTCATTATTCAATGGTATTATTATAAAGACTATTTGAGGTTAATTATTACCAATTATCTTCTTACTAGTGAAGCGTCAAAAATAGTTATAGAAATAGGTTTTTAAAGATGCAATAAAAATATATATGACATTATGACAATTATTATTGTTCAGTTATATACTTACATTTAAATTAAATCTGTATACAAATGGCTAGCTAGAGATTTTGCAATTTGTGTTTAAAAATTAGGTTTTGTTATACATGTAAAACAAAAAATATATACTTTTCTACAAACAGCGGAACACCACATCTCGCATTACCAAATAATAGTTATCGGAACGCGGAACTAAAATATACACAAAAAGTATTCATTTTCGTGAATGTAATAGGTTTTCATATATAATACCACATGAGATAAAATTTTGTAGCTAAAATTTTTCGCGTCACGAAAGCTTGTTGCTTGGCAATTTCGTGACGATCGTTGTGTTAAAAATGTCATTCACGAAACTCGAATACTACAATAAGAAAATTTCAATGATATTCGACATGACTATTTTACGAAAAAGAATTACTCAAGAAAATGCTTTTAAACAACTTTCATTTAATAAAATACAGGTACCTTGTTTAGAAACAAATATTAAAAGTTTTTTTATGTTTCATTGATTGATAAATAACGTGCCAATCAATACACCGTACAACTCTTTGGTGAAGATCTCCAAAAAGAGTGAAAGCTTCTGGTTAAGTAAGTTTTTTGAATTTTCACTGTAGATATTTCTTTTTTGCTGTGAATTATAGTATACAATCTATTTTTTTCTATTATTAGCTAGGGTAATTGGTAGATTCTACAATAGTTTGTTTTTGAAAGTGTTTAATAAGTTTTGTATGATGCTTCATGCGTTAACAGGTTCAGAATTAAGAATGTTCATGTAAATGAAGAAAAGTTCTGTAATTTCTTGTTAGTTTGTGTTTATTAATAATGATTCATTAAGTTTAGTGAAATGGAATTACTTACAAGTCAATTTTCACTTGAATAACTCATTTTTTGCTCCAATAAACTCTAAAGGCCGCGAGTCCATGTGAAATGCCAGTTTAACGATGTTATATCTAAGTTAACTTAAATATTTTTATTTTCAAAATATTGTCGCTGAAATACCAAGTTGTTGCTCTTGTCGAGTATCAGCAAGGTACTTGTTTTGTCAGCTGATACTGGTCTGTTCTAACCATAACATATTTTAGTAAAATAGTCAGTAAGATGTATTCAAAAGCTAGTTGTTTCTTTCAATACTTAAATAAATGTGAATTTTCACGAGCGTTGTTAGTTCTTTAACAAAGTGTGTAAAAAAGACCTAAGTTTTCAACTATATAGTAGAGTAATATTAAGCCAAATGTTTTTGGAAATGGATGTAACTGATAGAAGCGATTTTTTTAAATCATTAGTCGAGCCTCATGGGCTACGAAAATGCTATTCACTGTGGTCGGTAGTCGCCACTCCACAATCTAGGGCCACTTTTATACGAAATGGCCGCCGTACCGTGCCTGGTTTTTTGAACTTGTTTTTTAAATATCTCAAGTTCTATTGGTCCTATCAGAAAGGGTAGGGTCTCAAAATCTTTGGTTTGGAAAAGGCAACAAAACGAGAGAAGTTAGAAATCTCAAAGAACCATGCGTTAGTAGTTATTCTACAACTTTCTTCTATTACTCGGGTTTTACTAGACCGATTTTGATAAAATTTATAGAGAAGGCACCTCTTATCGAGATTAAAGTGTACCATTGACAGCAATTTTGATGGTGATGTCTGACTTCCATTCCAACTTCCGGAGATTCTGAAAAACAGGTCCCGGTGCCATGATGGTACGAGAAGCTTTTTTGTCAAAAATCGAAATATTACTTAAACGTGCGTCTTATGAGATGCTAAGATGCTATTGATTACAATTTTTTATGTCGTCGAAAGGGTTAGTATGCAAAAATGTGTTTTGCAAGGTCACTAAAAGCAAACTGTTCTTTGCAGAGGGTATAATATGAGAACCAATGATTTAAATAACATTTTTTTTACTCAAACAATTCATAACCGTAATTAGCTTTAATTACATGAAAAATTGTTATCAGGTATTTTATTTAAGTTTTAATTAAGAGCAATACAAACATTTTTAGAGTAAAAAATTTTATTTAGACTATTGGTTCTAATATTACATCATCTGCCAAGAATAGCTTGCTTTTGACGATCTTACAAAACATATTTTTGCACATTAACCCTTTCTTCAACACAAAAATTGCTGTCAACAGCATCTTAACAGTATCTCGATTTTTGAGAAAAAACTTCTCGCACCATAATGGCTCCGGGACCGGTTTTTGCGGAATTTCCGGAAGTTAGACCTGGGAACTAGTCATGACCACCAAAATTGCTCTCAATGGTATTGTTGGAATTTTCGAGACATCTGGAAGCCTGTAGAGAAAAAAGGCAGAAAAGAGCACTTTAAACCCCCGATGTCTAATTTCAATTCGAATTTCTTCCCATCGCCCCCAGCGATCATCCCTACTTCCCGCCGACCTCTGCAACTATACAGCAAAAAAGCTAGTGAGAGATATTTTTGCCTCGGTATCATGGTATATGTGAGCACATTGCATCTATAATGTGTAAACGGAATCAAATGGAATTTTGTATTTTGGTTACGGTGATCTCCATCTAATGTTATTTATTATATTAATAAAATTCTATAAAACATATATTTGGCACCATTTTAGATTTAAGCAAAAAAAAATTACGAAAATTTCAATATATTTTTTCTTAGATGATATAACATATTAACAACAAGTTAATACAATCGCTGGTAATTTTGTTACGTGTAGAATAAACTTTGTTTTGTATATTGAATTAGATAATTTCGAGGATAATTTTTTAACAATTATGTTTGTTTTTTAAGATCATCTCAAGGTTCTCTATCTTTAAATAAAATAATTACGTACTTTAAAAATATATATTTTTTCTCTCAATTTCTCATTTACAAATTACACAATTTACAGCTTTTTATTGAATTTTTGCCAAAAATATTTTTATATGATTTTGAGTATTTTTAAGCGTCCTTTAAAATTGTAATGCCAAATATTTACTTAACCACTATACATTGTGTTATTTTTTATGAATAATAAAAGGTTATTTTATTCCGAACCGTGAGTTTCCTACAACGTTTCTTTCACTGGCAACCGAATCGGAAATCTTCAATATCATAAATAATACGAAAAAATCAAATGCAAGCGGCTTAGATGAAATAAGTTCCAACCTGTTAAAACATTATATAAATTACATAATAAAACCTATCACTTATTTGGTTAATCTGTCATTGTTCCTTAATTTACTCAAATTAGCACGCGTTTTTCCGCTCTATAAAAAAGGTGATCCTTGTATTATTGAAAATTATCGACCAATGTCACTGTTGTCAACAATAGCAAAAATTGAGAACGGGTAGTATTTAATAAAATAATGGCATTCTTGACAAAATACAAGATACTAGACAAAGCTCAATATGGCTTTCGTAAAGATTTTTCTACAGTAACCGCACTGGTAGATTTTATGAATAATTTGTACAATAGCCTAAAAAAACGATAAAAAATATATAGGGGTTTTTATGGATCTGAGCAAGGCCTTCGACATGGGCTGACGTAAACAGTTAGTTAAAATAGAACATATAAAATCAGAGAACTAAATTTAGAATGTGGTGTACCGCAAGGGTCGGTACTGAGACCTCTGTTATTTTTACTTTTTGTAAATGATCTCCCCCTATTGCAAACGAACGATAGCTTAATTATATTTGCGGATGACAATAGTTTACTCTGTTCTCATGATAATTTATCAGGTTTGATTAATAATAATAATAGTAATAATAATTTTATTTCATCCACAAAGATCAACAACATGATATTGGATAAGTCAGATAATATAACAAACATACATAAAATTTAACTAACAAACAGTTAAGTGTATAAACGTTAAATGAAAATTACACAAATATAAAACATAATAATTATGTAACAGCTAAAAGTGATTAATTAATTTCGTAAATTATAATATTCAGATATGTCATAAAAACATTTAGTTACAAGATAATCTTTAACTTTTATTTTAAATACATTAAAATTGCTTTCTTCACTTAATGTCAAGAGGCAAGTTGTTCATAAACTTTATACCCATATATGAAGGTAACTTTTCATACAAACTAATGTTATGCTGTGGTATTCTAAGAAGATTACCATGTCTAGTTTCATAATTGTGTGCGTCCGAATTGCTTGCAAATAAACTAATATTTTTGGCAGTTTGTAGAATACATTTATATATGTAAATACGAGGAAATGTTAATAATTTATATTTTATAAAGTACGGTTTGCAAGAGTCAGTTTGTGTAATACCGGATAATAAACGAATGATTTTCGTTTGGGAAACTAGAACTCTATTGACACTGAAACTACATGCATTGCCCCAAATAACAACATTGTATGACAAATGCGAATAGATTAGGGCATAATATATATTAAGAAGATGTTCAGTATCAAATATGGTTTTCATTTATAGTAAGGCATAATAGCCACTGTTAATTTTTTTGCATATATAATCAACATTGCTCTTCCAACTCATATCGCAGTCTATAAAAGTACCTAAGAACTTCGTACAACTTGACATCTCAATTAAAGTGTTATTTACGATAACACGAAAAGGGGTATTACTGCTTTGACGAGAACCAAATTGCATGACTACGGTTTTCTCAACATTTACTATTAATGCATTATTATAACACCAGTTAGTAAAGTCAGCAGATAAAATGTTCAGACGGACTTGAAGTTCGACAGGACTATCTGCAACTGTTGCAAGTGTAACATCATCTGCGTATAATATTGTACAATCAGTGCTAGCATAAGATGGAAGATCGTTAATAAATATAAGAAAAATAAGCGGACCAAGCATTGAGCCCTGTGGAACTCCCAGATCTACATCTTGAACGTTTGAGATATTATTATTTAGTTTTACATAAATTTTTCTATGCTGAAGATATGACATTAACAACAATAAGAAGTTGTCTCGAAAACCGATAGCATACAATTTGTCTCTGATAAAATCAAGGTCTAAACAATCAAAGGCCTTAGATAGGTCAAAGAAAAGTGCTCCTACACATTTACTCTTATCTGGACCTTTATATATATATATATATTCAATAAAATCATAGGTGGCGCTTTCTGTTGATTTATTTGGGCAAAATCTATTTTGGCAATTAGAAATTATATTATATTTATTAAGATATGACAGCATTTTTTCATATATTATCCGCTCCACTACTTTACTTAATACAGTTGGAACTGTAATTCCTCTATAGTTGTCAATGATCAGTGGGTCGTTCTTCTTAAATATTGGAGTCGCAACCCCAATTTTAAAATTGTCAGGAAAAGTGCCCTTTTCAACAGCTAGATTTATGATGTAAGACATGGGTAGAGCAATTTGAGTAGATATGTTCTTAATGATTTTTGTTGATATGTAGTCAATGCCGATAGAATTAGTGTTTTTTAACATTTGAATTATGTTTATAACATCGTTACCCTCAACATTACGGAAGAAAAATGTATTATTATTATTTGGGTTGGTTACTGTACACTTAGTAGAAATGTTACTCCCAAAATTACTTTGTATGATTAATTTAGCAGTAGTACTAAAATAATTTACAAAAGTATTAGCTAGAATGTATGCTTCCTCAACAAGGCAGTCATTAATATATAGCCGAATTGGTTTATGATTTTTAATTTTACCCGTTTTTTCACCTACTAAATTTCAAACATATTTTGGTTTTTGATTTGAGTTTTTATATTTAAGTTGTTGAAAAAACAATTTCTTAGTAGTGTTAATTTTTATTTCGTAACCTTTCTGAAATTTTTATAATATTTATCAAATTCGATATTTTTTAAATTACTTTTTAGCCAAAATAGGTTCTTTAGTTTATTTCCCATATCGATGATGTCATTAATAACCCATAATTTACTATTACATTGTGTAACTGTCTTTGATATTGTAGGGCAGTGTATATCTAAGGCATAAAGTAAAACATTCAAAAACGCGTCAAAGGAATTATTTACATCATTATGTTCGTATACTGCCTGAAAAGTTTCGATATTTAAAAAAAATTTCAAGTGACTCAGTCGGTAATTGCTCGATACGCAAGATATTTTGGTGAAAACAGAATGTATTTAAATGCTAGGAAAACTGTATTTATTAGATTTACACCTCGTACTAAAATTTTCAAAGAAAGTCAACTGCTAAAAATTGAAAAAAAATCCATTCAACAAACAGTGCCAACAAAATTCTTGGGCGTGTACATTGACTTCGATCTCAATTGGGAAACACATATCAAAGCATTATGCAAGAAACTATCCTCGATTTGTTACTCCATCTATAGATTAAAAGAACTTAACAAGCGAATCGGTTTTACTTTCCTACTATTATGCACAATTTGTCTCTAGGTTATCCTATGGTTTCATATTATGGGGATCTTCTACCCTATGTAAACATGTTTTTAAATTACAGAAAAAAACCCGTGAGAAATATTGTAGGAATTCCCAACAGAACATCTTGTCGTCCATACTTTAAGCATCTTAAGTTATTAACCCTACCAGGGTTATATATATCTACAGTTTTAATTTACGTAAAAAACAATTTACAAAACTTTGTTAGGTATAATGATATTCATAATTATTATACCCGTAATAATGACGATATGAGAATTCCACTTCATAGGTTAAATCTAATTGAAAAAATTCCTTCATATGTTGATATAAAACTATGCAATGCACTTCCTATCCATTTAAAAAATATAGAAAGCATGAAAATTAAAAAAAAATGTATTAATGGAACATCTCATCGAAAAATGTTATTACTCGGTAGAAGAATACTTCAGTGATTATTATACTAAATGATTTTTCTTCTTATTCTGTACCTACTTGGTAATGCAATCTTTGTAAATTTTAGTTTTATTATATCTACTTTATCTATTTTTGTGTAGTGTTTTATTTATGTTTATTTTATCTTGTACCGTGATTCTGACTATTAACATTTGCATATTTTAAGTTTAATCCATCTATTTTGTGTACTTTTTTGTGTGTAATACGTTATTTTTTGTACGCTAATATTGTTTTATTATCGTTTCAAATTATATTTCATTTTATGTTTGAATGCTTTGACGAACCCAATACCAAATGTACGTTGTACGGTCTTTATGGGAAATAAAGTCTCTATCTATTCCGGATCCGGTACTGATATTTTGTTGATATCCTAAGCACTCTCTACAAAAGATCTTTTAGGTCGAAGTGAAGTAAGGCTAACTCAGGGCCAAGCAACCCCTTAAGCAATCTACAATCTACAAGCACTCTTCTAAATGCTTCTAATAATTAAAAAATATAAATCACGTTGTAGAGAAAGAAATTCTCTACAATTTTGATACGGAAAATACCCCTCTATGATGCTTATTTTTTTAAATCAATTTTTTAGTTTTTTTGCCAAGTTGTTTTCCTTCAGTCAGCTGACTTCTTTAGCCACGGCAACATGACGGAACGGCGCGTGCTGCACTTGGCAAAACAACTTGGTAAAAAAATCTTAAAAAATGGATAAAATAAATAAGCATCGTAGAGGGGTATTTCCCGTGTCAAAATTGTAGAGAATTTCTTTCTCCACAACGTGATATATATATTTTTTTATATTAGAAGGATTTTATGGCCGTCGTATCGTGTTAAAGTAGACTGAGGCCAATTTGTTAATAGTTTTTATTTATTTACAAAATTGCTACAACACCCAAATCAAACATTTTAATAAATATGTTATTCCTGACTTTTTCCCCGCCGATTGATCATAAAATTATCCCCTGAGAAATAAAATCCAAACGATAGATTAATCTTATTGTACTATAAATAAATAACTGAGTTTGATCATTCACTAATCACTGAGAGCACCACAATTCAAAATAATGCTCCCGCGTTCGGCATCACGCCGGTAGCGCCCTTTCACCACAATGTGTAAGGAGCTATACCTTACCTAGAAGTAAAGATTTTACTGTAACGGCGTAAATATATAAATGTTGCTTTCTTTGTTTCGTACAACGTACAATCGACGATTTCTAAGATCTACGGGGATAAAATTAATGTTCGAATGTTCTCATGAAAATAACTTCAAATGGTAGTTAGTTAAAGAGCTGTCCTGCAAATAACATAAATATCGACTCTATTAAATGGTAACATATAGTTCGAGATTTGTGCAAATTATTAACTTTACTCATGATGGATAACACAGATGAAGGTATGTATTTTTGAACCGAATCAAATTAATAGTAGATTCTTTTATCCCGGGTGTTAACGGATCATGGTAGACCCCCCTTTTTTTTCCTTATTTTTAAGAATATCAGAATGAAACTTAGCCCCATGAAAAAAATTTGACTCGAAATTTGTTGGTACATCTAGAGGCTGTATGACACTAACTACGTGAAATTTCATATAAAATTTATTAGAAAATTAACCGTACGATGACAACTTAAATGACAACGTCTCAGTCAATACGAAATATATAAAATGTAATTTAAGTTGTAGTAGATTTTTGTTAAATTCCCCATAAAATTCCATGTAGTGTCATGCAACCCTAAAACATATGTAAAGGTACAAATATATATGGGAAATGCAAAATTTTACCTAGTAATTCATTTTGTAGGTCTCGTTCATAATCACTCTCCACAAAATGAACCGAGCAAATCCTATATTTGTATCTGAGTTAAATTTAGTTAAATTTATCCTGCCTTTTACACCTGTTTATCCACTCGCCTTTCATGGTTTGGAACACCATATCTTTGGATTTCGGAAAAAGATGGAAAATTATATTTTGCCCAGTACTTTTCTTTGTAGAATAAGTGTCCTTACACCCATAAATCGCACGCCTTATTCCTAGCATTTTCTTTTAGATCTTTAACTGAAAAATAATTTAGTTTAATATGTAAATTTGATAAATAAAATCTGAAGTCCGTTTTACCTTACATAAATATATACAAAATTACTATAGAACACTAACAATAATTGTCTTTGAAATATTAACAAAGTTCGAAATAGTATAGAAAATATTGTCCTTTGACACACGAAATTACTGCTAAGAAAGTTTTTTATAATTTAAAAAACGTATAATACACAAAAGATCTATAAATACACAATTCACCACGAAATAACAAGTACAATGGATTAAATAAACTCCGATATAACACCACCAAACATGGAGAAATGAATGTAAACAAAACTCTCCAGGCCTCGCCGTGACGTCACAGCTCGTTGAGAAGTGGCGAACATTGAAGCATAGGGATCTGGCCATCCTCTTTGTTTGCAATCCTTGGTCGAGGAGTACTATGTCAGACTTGTTGGCTTGTATTTGCCTGAGCGTAAGGCAGCACTGGTGTTTCGTCTATCCCATACGAGTACCTTAGATTAGTAAAGCACTCGTAATGCTGCGTCGGGTCTGTGAATATAGGCCGAGACTGCGTATGTCGGACAAGCCGACAGTAAGTGCATTACAGTCTCCGGCGCCCTGCGGCAGGCCCTGCAGCTGACATCAGGAACCTCCATACTGTAACGAGATAATGTTATCTCGGTTGCAACCTTTTAGTTACAACCTTTTAAATTTTAAAATCTTAGTGGCTTAAAATCTTGACCAATCCAAATTTCATCACAATTACGTATGTTCGTGGCGTGCTGCCGTCAACAGAATGTCTGTCGATTTCTTATTTTTAATTTTCATTTATATTAGTTATTTAAGTCGAAATTTAGTATTCAGATACATTTAAATAACAGCTCGCCGAATTACTGTTTTATGTAAATTTTTATAATTATGATTTAAACCATCAATGTGTATTACACATGTGCACCGGTAACCGACCTTCCCTTTGAACAGCTATTCAACTTTCTTTTTCGTGTGTCCCACCGGACACCAGGTCTTCAACGAAATTTGTTTATAGTAGACTCCCTTTTACACTGTTTGTGTTATATGTATGTTTGATATATTTGGTAATTCTAAAGGAGAACGGAAACCTCGAATTTTTGCTTGATTTTTTCAGGATACCCTATTTTGGGGTCGTAGAACACGAATCTGAAATTAGTTTTGCGTGCATACGAACCGTTTGTCCAAAAAAAATTTTTGAAAATTTTCCTTATGACACTCACCTTTTCATGCACTTATTTATACACCAACAGCACTTGTATGTCGCCTTTTTTCTTATTAAGATCACACTATGGCCTTTATAGAACAATAAACCCTTCACTTATGGCACAAAACTTACTTTCCTTTAATAAAAATAAAAAAGATAGATTGTAAAACATCTGAAACAGTTACTGAAAACTGTATAACTGTCAACCCGATGTGCATGCATTTACAAAGTTACGTCACCGACACCAACCAATATCATGAGACGATTTTTCACGTTTTCAATATTAAATTAATATTCCTTGTGAAACCGTTATGTGTCATTCTATACAACACCCCCCTCACCCCCCTCTTCTGCCGAAAAAATAGAAATACTGAACGACGCGAATTTCGAAACGTCGACCGGCCGCGAACGTGTCTTGGTTTATGTTTATAAATAATACTTTAACGCCATCTGCCCCAGATTTAATAAGATGCTAAGTACTATTATATATTCCTTGCCCTTCCAGACACGTTCGCGCACGCCGATGCTTCGCAATCCGCGCGCGCGGATTTCGTAGCGTCGACGGGCGCGAACGTGTCTTGAAGGGCAAGGGATATATATGCTTATAAATAATACTTAACGCCGTCTGTCCCAGATTCAATAAGGTGCCAAGTACTATTATATATCCCTTGCCCTTCAAGACACGTTCGCGCCCGCCGACGCTTCGCAATCCGCGCGCGGATGTCGTAGCGTCGACGGGCGCGAACGTGTCTTGAAGGGCAAGGGATATATATGTTTATAAATAATACTTAACGCCGTCTGCCCCAGATTTAATAAGGTGCTAAGTACTATTATATATCCCTCGCCCTTCAAGACATGTTCGCGTCCGTCGACGCTTCGCAATCCGAGCGGGCGGATTTCGTAGTGTCGACGGGTGCGAACGTATCTTGAAGGGCAAGGGATATATATGTTTATAAATAATACTTAACCCCATCTGTCCCAGATTCAATAAGGTGCTAAGTATTATTATATATCCCTTGTCCTTCAAGACACGTTCGCGCTCGTCGACGCTTCGAAATCTTCTGTTCATATTCTTTCCAAATCTTAATAGAAAATTGTTAAAATCCGAGGTACATAAACTTTACCAGACCCGGCGTGCCTTTAGACACCAAGCCTTAATATTGCATGCAAATATATATAATCAAATGACAGGTGGAGGTTCATCTAATATAGTTTCAGTGAATAAAATTCTGATTTTTTATGCAAAAGAAAGTGGGTTTTTTGCCATAAGTGAATGGTTTATTGTTCTATAAAGGCCATAGTGTGATCTTAATAAGGAAAAAGGCGATATACAAGTGCTGTTGATGTATAAATAAGTGCATGAAAAAGTGAGTGTCATAAGGAAAATTTTCAACAATTTTTTTTTGACAATCGTATTCTACGACCCCAAAATAGGGTATCCTGAAAAAATCACGCAAAAATTCGAGGTTTCCGTTCTCCTTTAGAATTACCATATATTTTTAGTAGCAAGTTCATAGCGAATACATAACTTTTATTACTATCTGGGTTATACAATACCTTATTTTATAGTGTACTGTAATTTTTAGTGTTCCAGTTGTTGAAAATTAATTTTGGTAGGACGAGTCAGCTACGTAAATTAATTTCTGTTCTGAAGTTTAGTTCAATGTAACGATTTATAGTTTCGTCTACGTAGAGTTGCACCGTGTCTAGTTTACCTAAGGCTATAGATGTCCATGTTGACCATTATTTTTGCTTTTGAAGTTTTTCAGGTGGATACTATTTTGTAAGTATTATATTTGTCACGGTTTTAGTTAGTGTCGACCTTACTCGTCCCTGATAAGGGAGTACTTGTAAGCTAGCGAATACCAAAATTAATTATTAGGCCTTAATGTGGGTAGGTGAAATACCGTACACTTAGTAAAATATTTACTTTAAAGACTATCGAATATTCCGCAATTGAGTCAATTTCATGAAAGTTGTGTTGTAGGTATCGTATCGCTTACGCTACTGATATTTGTTTCATGTTGAAGCTTTTGCTTATTGCTTTTAATTTATGTATTATACCCTTTTAAGCTTGCGCTTGCTTTTGCTATTATTGTGTCTCTATACGAGATTAAATTTGTAATTTTCATCTTCTGGCTATCTTTCTGGGCACCTATAGCCCTGGCGCCCAAGCACCTTTAAATTATTCACTGTACTACCGTACCCTAGTTGTCGGCTTAACCACCTTTACCCACGACCCTTGCCTTCTAGAATAGCTGTCTAGTCGTGACCAGTAACTTTGTGTAAAAATACTTCCACAGCGTCAGTGAACAACGAGATACAATAAATTCTTATACAAAAGGTACTGTATCTAAATTAAGCTTTATTTTTCACCGCAGGGTGCACTCTGACGACCGAAGCTTAAGTTCAGTCAGTAAGTCTAAGAGTGAGTTGGTTTTTTAAATTACAATACCCCTGACACGGCTTCGATAGAGGAGGGTGTTAAATACACCATCCTGGCAAGCCATTATGAATCCCTCGGTCTGGATTTCAGCCCGGCTGACTTAAAAATCCGAAGATCAGCCTTTCGGATAAGCCGAGGTCTTCTATATTTTTATAGAAGACTCCGTGCAACGGCTTATCCTTATGGAGCTACAGAAGGATGTTGTGTTCTGCAACTCTAATGTGGGCTTTTAGTCGAACGGGTTCCAACTCGGTAACAGAGTCGCGGTTTACCCAGTCGACGTCGGAGATGAGACCAAGGTCATCGGCTGCTCTACGTGCTGCCTTAAAAAGAAAAGCTCCTATTTCTGCATTTTCATGGTCTCGAACCTTGCAGAGGAGGGAATCCGAACTCCTGATGACCTTACAGGCTCCATCCAGAACCATCCTGCTATGGAGACTCTCCAAGCTCAAAATTCCACGGCCTCCCCGATGTTGTGGGATATATAACCATGGAACGGGTGATTTAGGATGCAAGCTCCTATTGAAATGCATATTCTTGTAGGTTACTACATCGACTTGACGGAGCTCTTCTCTAGTCCATTTCACTACTCCGAAAGAGTAGAGAAGGATCGGAACGGCAAGCATATTTGTAGTAGACACCTTGTTCTTCCCCGACAGTTCTGAAGACCAGATCTGTCGGAGTAGGTACTGATAACATGTTGATACATGGGTGGAGCGTTGCTCGACACCCAAGTAAGTGTACGACTCTCTGGCATCTAGATAGTGTGAAATGCTTCCGTCCACAATCTGCGCGTCCTCTCCATAGTCTCCGCATCGTCCTCTCTTGAGATAGATTAGTGCGCATTTGTCCAACCCGAACTGCATACCGACAGCCTGCGTGTACTCCTGTACCACCCCGAGGGTTTGTTGAACACCCCTTTCTGAGAAGGCATAAAGTTTAAGGTCATTCATATAAAATGGGTGATCTTATGCCTCCTATCGCTTAAGGTACCGCAGTTGTAGCCATGGGTTTTCCGGAACGAGACGGATAATGGCAGTTGTGAGATGAGAAACAGAAGAGGGCTGAGGGAATCTCCCTGAAATATTCCCCTTCTGAATGTTATCGGCTCTGTTTGGATTCTATCGTTACCCGATGTTATGGTAAAGCGAGTCCTCCAGAACGGCATCAGTTCTTCAATACATCTGACTATAGGACCGGATACATCGGAGCAAGTAAATAATGAGCTCATGCGATGTCATATTAAATGGTTCCGCTTATACTGCATGGAGTCCTGCGTGACACATATGTCGATCAGCAGATTCTTCTTGCAGCCAGCGACATCTCTCTTCGACCCTCGTTGCTCATATATCCGTTCGTAAACCGGTTCAACTACGTGGAGCACCCGCATGTACAAAATGCGTGTAAACGCATTGTAACATGCGTTTAGACAGGTTATCGGTCTATAGTTCTTTGAGTTGGACAAATTTCCGTTCTTGGGGATCAGTACTGTCTGCTCCTCAGCAAACCAAGAAGGATTTTGCTGCTCCCCATTCAGCCAGGAATTAAAAATTCTGGCCAAATGGTGGTGGGTGCTCGATAAATTTTTCCACCAAGAGTTATTTATCCCATCGGGACCTGGAGTAGCAAAGTTCTCAGAGCCCTCAAGAGACCTACGAACCTCTTCTGGGGTTATTGGTTGGCACACTTCCTGTGGTTGCTGAAGCCTTTGACAAAAGGTATCAAAGTGTGCAAGGGAAGGAGAATCTCGGTTGAGTGGAAGCCTCTCCTCGTATGTAGGTATTCTAGGTACAATATTATCTATATTCATAAAATTCAGGAGTTTAAAACTAAATTTATATTTCAACCCCCTCAAAAAGTACCCAATTATTATTGCTCTGGCTTTTCATTATTTTTTATGTTTCCACAGGTAATAGCATATTCACAAGGCATAATTTAACCCCTCAAAGCCCAGATTTTTTTCGTGTTCTATAAGTAAAATTTTCGGCTCATTTGAAAATGTATAGATTTTTGTTCACCTAAAAGTTGCAAATCGCCCAATGTGCAGCATTTGAATTTAATATTGAATTGGTTTATCGTATCTGCTATGTGATGGCTTAAAACTAATCGCCTCTTACTTGTCAAGGTTCGGCTTGTATGGATTAGAAAAAAAGTAGAACAGAGGCGCCAATATTGTCTCCCCCACCAAAGTGATCAACGTCGCTACGGCGCTGTATAAACCTGAGTATTTGGTAACTACCTCTATCCTTAAATCATTTTATTACTATTTAAGGTATATTAGTTTTATTTACTGCTATATCCAAATCAAAGTTTTATTCTGTAGATATTAATAGAAATTACAGAAATTAGTAATATTCTTCGCTGAGTAAAATAAGTGAAAGAGAAGTATACAAGTGGACGCGATTAATTGCAGCTTTGCAGGGGAGTGTACGCTTAATGGCCATTGGGGGACATCGTAGTTTTAATCTGGGACTAATTTGGCACACAGCGCCATTGCGGACGGACTACGCACTAAGTACTCTGTTGGGTAGCTTATACATATTTTCTCCTGAAAGTGAACATACGTTTAAGAATTCCGACAAAATTAATTTTATGTTTATAAAATATTACTAATATTTTATATCTTATATGTGTTACGGTAAATGTATATACGGGTAGCAATTCAAGTTTTACATACTTTTTCCGTGAATTAAGAATTCCATCAAGTAATACTTTGAACTCTTAACCAAGTTGTAAGAAGATTAATATAACATACTATAAAATATTGATATTTAGTATATTGGGTTTCAGTTATTGCCAATCTATTATCTGTGCACGACCTTTCCCATAGACCACTGAACATTGTATAGTACACTGCAGATAATGAGGAAATGGAGTTGGCATACATTATTGATTTCAAATCAATAACGTATGTCTATAAATCATGTAAATTTGTTACTTGAAATTGACGTTATATTTGAATCACAACAATATTTCAAATATAACTTAAATAACACGTAAATTAAAAAAATTAATGCAAAAAATGAATTTCTCATTTAATTAGTTTCAAGCAGTCTTGCTTTCATATGTTGTTTTAGAGATCGTACAATGCGCAGAATTTAGACTTTAGAATCATCAATAGCCCAAAGCCAGTGATGAAGAAATCAGATGTACTGCAATGCAATTATTGTTTGTTGGTTTTGGTTGAGATCGGATTACGTTTAGTGCCATTTTGACGCAACAAGTTGTTTATTTTATAATTACTTTCAATTTGGAATGGAACCATTGAAAAGCAGTTAAAATTCTGATTTCAACGATATATCACATATCCACCCTTTCGATTTGGTTTCCGTGAAAAACAAAGCAAATATGAAGCATAGATCGCATTTCGCGTGACATGATCGATGCGCGTAGCCGTTACGTCTTGAAACTCATCACATCACGTGTCAATTCACGTGTGAGGGTTTCTTCACTGCTCTAGAAGTAGAGCGGATTACGTTTAGTGCCGTTTTTAAATATATATACAGACAAATCGAAGAATTAAACTACAAATATTCCTCTAAAATCTAGTAAAATTACTGAGATGCTAATGTTTCATTTAACAAAGACCGGATTGCAAGGAGCAAATTTTAACGATTGTCATTGTCATTGTTTGTCATCCGATAACGTTGGTGTCATGTCATGTTAATAAGATTTCGGCATATTTGTAACTTTTAGTGGATTATCACAAACTTTAAAGGTAGATGTAACAATATCAATATCATAAGCTTTCTGTAACTTCGTTGGTGAATTTATTATAGATTATCACTTTACCAATTTTCAGTTTGTTGCTTTACAAATCTGTAATATTTAGGATAAACTAGACTTTCTTAGTCATTCAAGTGATGTTAAAGTTGTTAGTATCCTAATAGTATATTATTCAACGAGCGATAATGTACGTAATAACTCGCATAGATGATTGTAAATTCATTAAGTTGAGTGTTTTTTTTTAGTGCCCCAGAAGATCTGAAAAGGTTTTGGATAAGATCGGATTACGTTTAGTGCCGTTTTGTCACACAATTTAATGCTCTTTTCGGCTTCAAAGATCCACCAAGTGGGGAGGTTCCAGCCGCTTCCAGTAGCTGCCGATTTTTTTATCCCAACTTTCTCTCTTTCTGCACCATATGTGTATTCAAATATTGCCTCGATACCATCCCTACAAGACAGTTCAGGTACCATCAGTTACACGTGTAAAGTAATCCTTGTTGTTGAACCAAATGATTGACTCCAATAAATATGAACTAACTGTTTTTAATATATAACCCATTCCCCCCACTCCCACACAAGGCTCTTCTAGAGCCTTCCGGGATAAACGGGGTCGTAATTACCTGTGGTGTTATTAAAAATCATATTTGCAATGCTCAAAACCTGCTGTAAGATTACCATACACATAATATTGACGATATTATACAGTGCAACTGTATATATTTGGAGCTAAAATTAACACAACATAACAAAATTCTTTTACACCTAATGCTAATACGAAAAAATAAGAAAGGTAGTGAATTGAATGAATTAAACCTATTTTTTTTTCGACTAGTATAATGAATACAAATTGAAAACACTTCTAATAAAGTTTATGTTTCAGTGGCCATAAAATTAATAATGGTTGCAAAACTTTTTGGCCATTTATTCGATTTAAGTATCGTTGACTGACAGCTCTTATAAATAATTTTGCCCCTTGCTGATATGAAGATATACTCTGGGAAATTGATTTTCAAGTTTATAAAAGAAGTGTAATATATTTGGCTTATTATCACCACATTAAAAAATACTTTTTATAATATTCTTTATAATTGTGTTTGACGATTATGTTTAATTCAAATTTGGTATTTTCCATTTAAAGAATTGTCTCTATAGTGATACAGAACTGTAAGGCCGCTTCTGTAAAGAATCGAGACCGTGCATTCAATTATAGGAGAAAACGTGTTGGGAAGGGCTATAAAGATGATTTCAGTGCCTACTAATTAAGCTTAAATGAACAATCAGCAGTTTTTACGACGCCATCTTGCTCAAGTTACTTCTAGATTAATGATTCTATGCAGTTTTTTATAGCTTTATCTACTTTTCATGTTAGTTTAAGGATAATTTGTTTGGATTTTATCCAACTTTTAGACACGGAAAATAATTGATTTGTAAATATTTTAACTTATAATTAAATGAATAATGAGCAATACATTTGTCGTGCACTCGCAATTAGGAGCAGTCAAATTGCAATTACTAAATAGAAAGCTAGTTCATCATTATTACCTTTATACACAAGTATTAATACACATTTAACAGAGATTAAGGATAATTTGCGTTTATGATATGTCCAGCACACAAAATGACATAGTTTCGTAACATTAAGTCACAGTCAAGTAAATAACTTTGATAGTACATTTCAAATTACGAAGGAGAATAATAATTGTGATGAAATATTTATGCCTGAATATTATGTTTTACATTTGTTAAATATAAAACACATTTTTGTTGGATTTAAAGAAATTCGAAACTAATGTTTTCGTAATTCTAAAAATGTAAATATTATTAAGTGATATTTACATTTTTAGAATAACGAAAGAAACGACATAGTTATTAATTATTTACTTGAAATCAAATTATTTACCCTATATCGACAGAAATTTATTATTATTCAAATATTCGGTAACAAAAATGAAATATCTGAATCCATCCAATCCCTTATATTTTTATGCACCGACATGGATGCGATAATACTGATTCACAAGTTAAAACTTAAAAAATTGTTAGGATGTGATAAGAGTAAATCGCATGAGTAACGAGTTAAAAGTTGTATTCAGTTTAACTTAAGATCTTATTCAGTGACGTGAACTTTTATAAATATTGAAATATTATGCCCATTGGAGAATTTTGAGATTAAGCTATTGTATGGACACATATGAAGGATATGCGACAAAAAATTTATTGCCTTTCGAATATAAGAGATATTTTTCCTTTTCCTTTGTATTTTTTACATTTTTTAAATAGTTAGATTCACAGAAAAATTACTATTTATAACTCTTCTGTACCTCCGTAACATAATTAATTATCATGTAATTAGCCACAGCGGTTCCTGGGTTTTTTTAATTCTATTTTTTTCTTTTTTTTTTAAGAAAATATGAATATACACATTTGACTGGATTCAGTGTTACTTACAAAGGTATCTCTGAAAAATAATCGGCTAAATCGAAGCAAAGGTCCATTAACTACTATGCTCACCCGTCTTCTATTTTATTGTTATGCAAGAGCGCATTTGGGCAAAAGATATAGATTTTAAGCAGAAATACGACATGAAATTTTTTGTCCAACATCTTTGGGAAAATGCTATTTAGTTTCAATAACGAAAATATTTGACGATCAAACCAGTTGTGAAGGGGCGAGCGTAGATGCGTCTTTATTACTATGTACATACTTTGATATGCGATGTAAAGCAACGTCAGGCGCAGTTAGTACTTGGATGGGTGACCGTTCCAACTGTTATAGGGTATTCCCCCTATAAGTCATAAGCAACAAACAAAAAAATGTAATAAATAGCAAAAATCAGATCAATCCAAGCATCATGGAAGACCATGATAAAAAAGTCAACCAGACCTAAGTCATATTGAAAAACTACATTCAAGGTCACAAAAATCCGAAAAAATTTACGAACCATCCATAATTCTCAAGTAATGTAAATTCACCAAAAACACACTTCCCACATTCATCCTAGTCATTCTGCAAAAGAAATTTCAGAAAGAACATCTCTTAAAAATACAACCCCCTCACAGTCATCAAAGTAGTCAAAATCACCATCTAACCCCAAATTTTTAACGTCGTACTTCAATCCCTCAATTTCCTATAAACAATTTCATTTTCAAAATCTCCAACTTTTTGATCAACCCCTGTATACTTCAAATCACTTTCCATGCCTCGAGTCTCAAAAGTCCAAATACCCCTTCATCGAATTTCCACAATCTCATTGCTATTATAAATCTCCCCTCATTTTCGATCACCCCTGTATAATAGCATACAAGCGTACAATATCTCCTTTTAACTGGATTCGTAACAGTTAAGAACCTTTTTAATATTCTATCGTCGTGCAGTACGCACTAATCGGAAACTTTTAACGGCGTTACAGCTTTTTAACATCGGACCTCCGTGATATCCTACGGGATCGAGCCAGATTTCACACATAAAACAACAAATAACTTCTAAACCAAAATAGATCCGACTCTCATTCAAATTTTAATAAATTCCCCTTTGCATCGCCGATTTTTCTATATAAATTTTATTTTCAAATTCAAAAATTTTCAGTATTGCGCAACATGTCGCAATCGATGACTCATCCTTGCCCGCACGGAGCGATTTCAAGCCTTTCCAGCTCTCCGCGAGACTCGATGGGGCGAGAAAAACGTAGCTTTCTCGAAATAGTATAAATACCGGTGCATCGCAAGCCGTAGCCAAGTTCAGTTTTGGCAGTGACTCTAGTGTAAAGTTTTCGCGTAGTGTTCTTGGGAAAAAATAAGTTTCAAAAGTGAATTTTGTGTAATAACTGCTGACGCTATTGAACGGGTTCGGTTACTATTTAACTTATGTTGTAGATACTCCTGTCTAGCTCAAGCTCAAGACGAGCTGTTCGATTCTAGCTTCCCAGGCCGAAACCTGGTTAAAAAGAGTTAGTTTGTAAATCATCGCCTTAAGTGGCCCCCTTCTAGTATTAGGAAACCTTCGCCTTAAGTGGCCCCCTTTTTTTATATTTCTTTTAATAAAATTCTTCGCCTTAAGTGGCCCCCCCCTTTTTAATTCCACTCAGTCTACGAGGTTCAATCGTGAAAGTGAATTTTTTCGATTAATTAATTTTTGTTGCATTTTTTCAAACACACATTCAAATTAATCTGAGACAGAATTTCTGTTGTCGATTAGTTACAATTTCAAAAGAAACTTGTAAAAGTAAAATATAATCCTTCTTCAACTCTGTTCAAGACGATTAAAATAAATAAAACATATTTGTATTCCCTTTAAACTTCAGTGTTTAATTTAAAAAAAAAATACAACATACTTCGGGTGTAGCCGTTAACCCGAAAATAGCTGTAAAAGTCAGATCAGTGAAAGCTAAAAAACCAAGTGATAGAAAATAGTGCAAGTTACAACATACAGGGTGTAGCATTCGACCCGAAACAGCACTTACTTAAATCAACCCTGAGACTCAACCCATCGAAAATAAGTGCACGGACGCCTCTGGGGTCTCAGCTCTAAATCCCCACAACTCCCAATTTTTTATTTCACCGAAACAGAGGTGCGAACCGTGTTCACAACGAAGACCCGTCCTCGCCTCACACATCTTCCAGCGGCTTGTATATCAGTGTATGCGCGGAAGCTATACAACCTTAGGCGAGGGTTGTATAGGGGATATACCATCCTTCGGTGGGAATGTAAAGCCGTCGGTCCCTTGTCTATTAAATGTTAGGAAAGATCCCTACTCTTCTTAAGGGAAGAGGTTCGGCAAAAATTCCTGGTTGGGGTTAGCTCGTCTACAGGCGTCGGTGATAGGCCTCAGTAGCGGAAATAGACCGACGTTAAATAAATGTATAAAAAAAACCAGTTGTGAAAGTAACAAAATTAATCTGAAAATTAAAGAAATGATACAGTACTTTCTACTGTTAATGGCATTGGGTCCTGAATTCCTTACTTCTGGAGTCCTGGAGAGAGTCGAAACCTTTTTGTGACACTAACAATCACATTTTAATCATGATTAAAACTGAGTTTTAATCGTCATTCGATGAAGCTAACATGGTTAGGGAAACACGTATCAAGTGTTCAAGTGTAGTGTTCACTGCAGTGCTCAAGTGTAGCGTGCAGTGCAGTGCAGTGTTCAAGTGTAATATTCAGTATAGTGTTCAGTGTAGTGTTTAGTGCAGTGTTCAAGTGTTTTGGTGTTTGTGGAAACTTCGTCAGTGTTAATGTTAATGGCAGTTCATAGTTTATCTCCTAGGAACCAAAAAATATTCCTTTTGTTCACGCCACCTGTTCGAATTTTAACAGCTGTTGTTGTAGATAGAATTAGTGGAAAATTGAAATAAAGTATATTATTTATATTATCATCGTCAAAGTAAGGATTCAATATACCATCGGCGCATTCGCCAGAATTTAGAAAAGCGAACCGTGCAGAATTCAATTTATCTGTATAGATTGAAATAACAGAGTTCTGTTTAAACACTATTCGTACTTAAATATTACAAAAAAGCTTCAACTCCCATCTCAAAACTGTAGCCATTCGAAAAAAAGTCAATGGAAGACAGGAATTGTCGAATATTTATGCTTATAAGCATATAAAAATATCCATAATTTTCACTCTCATTCATTTTTACGAGTTATTAACGGTTAACTAGAAAATCCACCAAAACAAATGAATTTGAAATTTAATCATCATATCGTCAATATAGGAAGTGTAAGGAAATAACAAGCTGGATACTGTTATTCTTGACGATCACACATAAAAAAACCGCTGCCCAAGGAATCATTACTACCACATCCAGATTTTGTATCCAAGTCTTATACACACTAAATTCCAATGTAATATTTTTACCCCCTTTAATAGTAGGGAGGGGGTGGCAATGGGGGTGGTAGTAGGGGTGGCTAATGCCAAAATAAATTCTAAATGCCCTTGGTTCTCGTACACACACTAAATCCTAATTTAATTTTTTACTTCCTTTAATAATAGACTGGGGCTGGCAATGGGGGCTAGAGAGGGTAGCTAACACCAAAAATATTTTTTGAGACGTTTCCTTCTTGTATACACATTAAATCACATTTTATTTTTTTTACTCCCTTTCATAATGGTGTGGGGTGGTAGTAGGGGTGACTGATGCTTTAAAAATGCTGAGACGTTGAGTTGACTTTTCGTACATGCCCTAAATTGCAATTTTATGGGTTCTTACCTGCTTGCCTTTCCAATTTACCCTTATTACCCCATTTACCCCTGTACCCTTCAACGGAATTAGATCAAAATATAATCTAGTTCCAGATCTCGTTAAAATAAGTGTAACAAATTACAAGTCAATATCATAAACGGTTCCAGAGTAAACGTGTACACAAAAAAAAAGTTACAGACTGACAGGCAGACAGATTTTTTTCGCTCAAATTTAAAATCTTGACGTTGCATGACCTTTTAAGCCTATTTCAATAAAAAAAAAAATTGCGTTACTACACTTCCATTGGACGTGGAAGTAAAAGTGAGTTAAAGTATACATAATTTTCTATAAATCCAGAAAATCTAGAAAAATAACCCAATCCAAATATAGATCGCAAAATAGATAGGTAGATAGATACACTTTATTAGTTCACTGAATAAGAAATACAAAGTACCCATACGGGTGTTGAACATGTCAAACACCTAAACCTAAACTAAAACTACAATGGGCAGAAATTAATTCGAGTATAAAAAAAGGAAAAAAGCATATACACAATGATACATTAAAATTCTGGTAAACATACAAAAAAGTTAAAAGTTTCCAGACATAGATACCAAAATTTATAATTACAAAAAATATTAAATAATGTTATGATCATTTAGTATTCGTCTAAAGTATAATAAGCCTTCTCCAGAAGAATATTTGTTAATTAATTCTTTAGTTCTCTATGTGATAGAGTTCGTATATTTGTAGGCATTTTGTTATAAATTTTAATTACAGAGAATGGTACATTCCCTTGAATATATGAGTAATTTGGTGTGTCCGTAGTAAAATCATTTTTATTTATTATATAGATGGTTTCTATTATAATCTTCTAGTAATGAGCCATTCTCTGCAACGAATTTGATTGCCTCGTATATATAAAGACTAGTTAGTGTGAATATCTTTTGGTTAATGAAAATTTGTTTGCAGCTGTCTGTTTTCCGCATCTTTTTTACCATTTAAATATTCATTCCACTTCAAAGGAACTACCCCAGAAAATAATTCCATATTTTATATGAGACTGGATATATGCATGATATGCTTTGAATGCTGTCGAAATAGACCATTTTCGAACGTATTTCAAACTTACTTCATAGCACTTCAGTATTTTAAAAATATCTCTTTTAAGGTACATTCTATTTAAAAATATTTTAAATTAAAATGAAGAAAAATATTGTTTGAAAGTTATTTGTGGCATTCTACGAATATTCTTTCCTATTATTTGGGTTTTCTACCACATGTATTATTATCCTCTTCAAAGCAAGAAAAATAAACTTTTATATAAAAAAGTATATACACAGTTTTAAAGAACCCCAATTTTTTACATTTTTAGCCAGAGGATTTCTTGAAATATCATTGCTCTGATGATCTTATGTAATAAGAAGTTATCAAAAAATATTTAAAAATTGAGGTTTATGAGAGAGTGTATGTTAGAGACTATTATTACCAAAAATTGCATCCTATTTAATTTTAGTCCGACTCATTTTTATATCGGATACTATTAGTTATTTTCAAAAAAGTATTCTATTCAAATCAAATCAGCTTATTAATCCAGTCAGAGCAGTGCTATTGGACAAGTCAAGATTTTTACAATACATAAAATGTATAAGCAGGCATAAATATATATCTATATATATGACAAAAGACACGTTTGGACATGATGTAACAAACAGTAAAATAAAATATAAATATAATATAAACGTTACATATAAATAAGTAAAGCGAAACAGGACAACAATTGTAGTATTTAAAACTCATTACAATATTCAAAATATCCCTGAACAGAGTAGGTATGCGCATAAATTTAAAGGATGATGTTTCACATGTTTCTTTAAAGATAAATATGTTTTTTGAATTTCTATATGCTAGTGGCAATTTGTTACACAATTTTAGTCCCAAGATATTATGGGCCTTTGTATATATATTTTGATGTTTATTTGGAATATAAAAGTTAATTTTTCTACGGGTATCATAAAAATGAATTTTCTCAATTTTTTTCAAATCTATGTTGATTTTTGTACACATATATTATTAATAGCTCCAGGATATAAAAACTTGGATTCCACATGGTTTAAAAAGATCCCGAAATGAATGTGTAAGAGGTACTCTCGCTATACATCTCATTATTCGTTTTTGTGTTACAGAAACGTTATACACTCCAGAAGAACTTTCGCAAATAGTAATACCAGACTTTGGAGTAAAGGATATCAAAATATCCTCAAAAAAGGAGACGTTGAATGGGAGTCAGACTGCAACAGTGCAGACCCCAAAGAGACTTGCAGGGCTTCTTGAAAAGGCGGGAGGTGTACGGATTGGAAAGTTACATTGCAGAATCGGGGAAAGGGTTAATATCGTCAGGTACTTTAAATGCCTGCAGTTTGGGTACAGGGCAAGAACGTGTATGGAGGAAGACAGAAGCCAGAACTGCCTAAGATGTGGGGAAAAGGGACACAGGGTAAAGGACTGTAGGAAACCTGAGTACTGTGGGAATTGTAAAGGAGGGGGACACAGAAGTGACTCTATGAAATGCCCAAAATACAGGGGCATGATATAAGAAAGGGAAGAAAGAGTTCGTACACCTCAGCTATAAAATCGAGATGGATAAATGGATGGTAAAAGAGGATGAAAGGAGATACAGAAGATGACTAGACTGAAAATGTCGAATAAAGAAGTTGAGGAGAGAAGACGGCAACGAAGTGGGGAATGTAAGGGATATCGTGGGAAGTTTTACTAACACCAATACAAGATGAATGACCCGTGGCCTGACGGAAAGCGAAAGCAGTTCCAGGTTATGTGGAAACACTGATCCAAGAGGTGTTTTAGTCGGTAGGAGTCCGACACTACCTGGTGCGGCAGACCCTAGCACAGGGTCTCCATGTAGGATTTCCCCTCGACAAAAAAATAAATAACAGTAGGTTAAGTAAGCCAAGGGCTGAAGTCGCCGTTCTCAGTACTTCTCACCACTACACCATTTCCATTACTCTGTATAAGACTAGCATATAAGACTATTCAGGAGGAGCCTCACATCGACGATGAGTCTCAGTTCGGGTTCAGGAAGGGCTGGAGCACGGTATAACAGGTCGTTAGGACAGTTAACGATGTTAAAGAGCAATACAACCTCGGGAAGAACACCGTCATGGTGCTCCTCGATATTGACACCGTCTGGATCCCGGGGTTACTCTATAAACTACGCCACTACAAGTTTCCGACCTACTTCATTAAACTCATTCACTCGTTCCTGACGGGCAGATCCCTGCAGGTTTGAGTGAATAACAAACTCTCAACACGGCGGAACATTCGTGCGGAAGTCCCGTAAGGATCGTGCCTGTCACCAAAGTTGTACAACCTGTACGTCTCCGAGTTTCCAGAGTTCCCGAATACGAAGCTGGCCAAGTACGCCGATGACACAGCCATGTACGAGCATTCACACAACGCCCAAGCAGCGAATATGCTGCTGAAGGCGCACATGGCTCGTGCCACGGCTTATTACGACCAGTGGAAGATTCGGGTGAACGCTGAGAAATCTGAGGTGATAGTCTTCACTCGTCGGTTTACAGAGAATAAAATCATTACACCCATTTCGATCAGGAGAAACAAAATTCCAACTAAAAGATGTGTGAAGTACTGGGGGTTAGACTGGACCAACGACTGACGTCTAACACCTACATAAATGAGACTGTACGGACGGTCTATTCCCTGTCCAGGAGTCTGTATCCGCTTATGGTCAGGGGTAGCAGACTCAACAGACAAATTAAAAAATTGTCTTACGCAATGGTGATCAGGCCGTTCATCACATACGCGGTGCCGGTGTGGTGCAGCATACCGGCCACGACAATGAAAAAGCTAAAAGTGCCCGAGCACAAATTTATGCGCTTCATTTCTAATTCTGGAAGGTACACCTCCCTCAGAGACCTATACGCACGTTGCATGTTCCGCTTAGGTATCCCTAGAAAATTTGTGGAAGTATGTCGCAGTCTACATACAAACAACAACGCCCAGGTTATGTACAATAATGAGGCAACCGAACCTTTCCAAACCCTCACTGGAGTTAGGCAGGGATGTGTCCTGGCACCCCTACTTTTTAATTTGTTTACCACTGCTCTAACAATTATTGTTGACAACAAACTGACAGTCAGAGGAATAGGTCTCAGATACCGTTTTGATGGCGGTCTCTTTAACATAGGGTGCTTTAGAGCTTTCACGAAGACACGCACACGATTCATTTGTGATCTCCAGTATGCGGATGACTGTGCACTTTTAGCCTCTACGCCGGAAGAGCTTCAAGAACTTTTAGATGTGTATGCCCAGAGATATGATTCCTTGGGACTTAAAATCAACATTGGAAAGACTAAGATTATGTCAACTCCTCATCAAGTGAACCAAATAGACATTACACTTAACGGAAATTCTCTTGAAGTGGTGGATCAGTTCAATTACTTAGGCAACGTTGTTAATGACAAAGCAAACATGGACAGCGAGATTCGCAATAGAATTAACGCTGCATCTAGAGCACTCTGGGGACTTAGAGAGAGAGTATTTGACAACCACGACCTTGCTTTGTCAACGAAAATGGCTGTCTACAGAGCAGTTGTCATTCCAACACTGCTATATGGATGTGAAAGCTGGGTCACTTACCGTCGTCATGTGAAAGAATTAGGACATTTTCAGCAAAGACACCTCAGAAGTATGATGAAAATCCGTTGGTTCCATCACATATCAAACGTGGAAGTACAGCCTTCCAATTGAGGTGCTTATTTCAAGAGCACGCCTAAGATGGGCAGGTCACGTTCATCGTATGCATGATAACCGCCTTCCTAAATGTACACTTTATGGTGAATTGCTAAGCGGTAGAAGAAGGCGTGGCGGTCAACGAAAGAGGTTCAAAGACGCTCTCCATGAAAATCTAATCTAGACTACACATTTTACTTGTTTTTTTATTGTACACAATCTATCGATTGTAACATTTTTATACTCGGACTCGAGTAACGGCTAATAAAAATAATACGCACGTTGCAACGACATAACCCCGATAGCGTATTACGTCCAGCAGATCTCCCAAAAATTTCTACTCCTTCAAGCTGGGCGATAGTCCGCTAACAAGACACAACACAAATTAAACAGCATAATGCCACATTTCGGCTTAAACACCCTTTACTGTACCAGACGTTACCGACTTTCCGGCAACCTCTGTAGCCAAACTTCAATAACTATAACTTCCGATTATCCTAACCGCCTTTACTGACATTTCTTACCTTCTGTACACATAAATCTTACCTGTACCCTTCTTCCTTTCTGTTTGTAACCTTTTTGTCGTTTTTTCTTGATTTCTTTTTGTACATTTTTGTCTCTAAATTCATTTCACATTTTTTTAGAAAATCAAAACATATACAACCCAAATTTTTTACAATCAAAGTTTAGGTCAGCCATGCGCAGCCCAGGATCGACTTATCTCGGGGAAGGCGCCTCGTTCAAATTGAGGTGCTAGCGTCAGATACGAAATTAAAAGTGATCAGTGCGCAAGTGTTTTAATTTAGTATATAGTTTTTATTCACTTTTGTTAAGTTTTTTTTTTAAACATGTTCTTAATTTTAACACCTTTTATAGTCCGTCTGCGATGGAAAAAGCCTAGGTTTAGTTGTTTTAATTTTCTTTTTAGCCGAACCAGTTCCACTGCGCCCGGCCATGCAATCTGCCACCACATTAGCACGGTGGTTGCACGGTCGGACCCGGTGTGGGTTCTGGGGAGGTACTTTTTTATATTAAAATAAAAAATAAAGTATTATTGATTGATGAAAACTAATAAGTTCGAAGTCTGGTCAGGGAATTGACAAATAACATTGGCTACCAATCTTTCATGATTTATATTATATTCAATGCAGGTCGGGGTACTTTTGCCTGCTGAGTAGTTGTTTCCTGCGAATCATATATATATATTATATATATATATGTTATAGCTCACGTTTCGTAGCTAAGTTTTTAACAACAATTTTATTTATTTGTAGAGAGTCAATGTCGACTCTTAGAAATAATACAGTAATGAAATATAAAGTGTTTAATTTGAAGTGAGTATGATAACTGGCTACAGAAATGTCCTGTGGTTCTATTTATGACATTTAGATGCAGTGTCATCTAAATGATGAACAAAGAAAAAGCAAGCAAGCGATTCAGCATAATCGTGAGAAGTTAAAATGTAATATAATATAATAGGATGCTTTGTAAGCGATAAATGATAGCGGGAATTTGTTATCTGCACGTGTTTGTTATCTGCACGTGGCTGAGATATGATATTATATGATAATCTGAAATGAAGCAAAAGTCACGTATCGTCTTATATACAGTGGCTCAAATACTATATAACAACTTCCCCCTTAATGAAAAAGTTGCTGTTATACAGGGACTTTTGAAATTGAAAAGGTAATAAAATAGTGAGTGAATACAATACAAAATAATAAAGATAAAGGTAAAAATATACAAAGGTTAAGTTAATAATGTGAATGATAAGTCACAAGTGAAAGTCTATGTTAACTCGATGTCATCTCCTTCTTGGGGTCTGATAACGGGTCGCTTTCTTGGAGGGATGAAACCGGGAAGTTTCATAAATGGTTTGCTTCGTCCTGGAGAGGGTGAAGGGGCGTCATCTGTAGAGTGTTGGATTTTCAGCATTCCACGTCGTCTTTTCCTACACGTGATGTGGAGTGGTTCGGAGTTTATTATTAACCATGTGTTGTCTTCAAGTTCTTGAACGTTGTATCCTTGACCAATGATGAAGGATGTCTGGCAATTTTCGGGGAGTTTAGTCAATTGTTTCAGAATTCTGGCTTCACATATGGCTTTTTGATCGATAGGGTATGCAAACAGGTTTGAGCATAGTTTCGTTCCAAAGTATAGTGGTTTGCATTCATTCAAATTTGAAATTGGTATGTACATCAAAGAATCATCGTCTCTCGCGATAAACTTTTGTGAAATAGATAAAATGTGCAGAAGGCCAGTTCTGTTATCAAGAATTGGGATCGGGTATAGGCGGAAGGTATTGTAATTTTGAGGTTCGACAAGAGGTATTTTTAGAACGAATACTAAGTTAGAATCTACTTGAAAAGCTTGTAACTCAATAATGTCTAAATACTGAGCGACTGCTGATAGTTTAATAGGTAGAGGCAAATTGTTTCTTTGTAAACTCTGAGAAATCTCTTGTAATGCTGTTACTAAATGGTCAGGGGTTATTATTGACGAATGTATAATTTTTAGCCTAGCGAATGTTATGGCATTCAAAATATCGTTTAAATTGTCTTCAATGAATAAATAACTTGCCATGAGTTGTTCGCAAATTTCTAAAAATCTTAATTTTGTGTGGATATTTTCGATATCCTTAGTCATATTTAGAATTGAGGTTTCGATTTCTTTGATATCCTTATTAAAAGTTTCTTCGTCGATTTGTAGTTTTTGAATAGTTGAATTAAAATTTTTGATGACTGAAGTCGTGACAGATATTTGATTTTTATTAAATTTTCGAGTTGGTGTTCGTCATTATTTAGCTTGTTGATGCAATCAGAATAGTACTGACCATCTTCTGCGTCTAGGTTTCCAGTTATCGATTTGAAAATCGTTCCGATACCGTTTAGTATTCCCCGCCTGTATCTTTTTGTGTCAAGGTAAACTTCGTTAAATTTTAATTGTATCGATTGAGAGATTTGAGTTAATAAACTGAGATGCGTTTTTACATCGCCGAAAAAGATATTCATGTAGTGGTATGATGGGTCGAGTGTGTTATAGAGGGTTTGTAGGATTTTGTCGTTTTTGTCAAACGCCGTTTTAAGAGTGGATATATTTTTATGTACAAGTAGAGTCCATTTCTCGTTAGAAATTACTATGTCTGTGTCTCGGTGGTAGTACACTCCGATCGTGTTGTTGATCGATGTTATTTTATACTGGGCAAGTGCTGATCCGAGCAGCAACAGAAACCTGAAAATAAATTTAATTTTCAGTATATGGTTTCATTCGGTCAAAGTTTACTTTAGTTGTTTGGTTCGTTTCGAGATTTAGTAGCGTAGCGGAATTTTGAAAAATTTGTTTAATTTCGAACGGACCGTTGAATTTATCTTGTAATTTGTTCTTTATTTGAAATTCCTTAACGTATACTTTGTCGCCAACATTATATGTGGGGCGATTTTCGGGGACGTTTTTATCAAACCGAACTTTGGCTTTTTGTTTTTGAGTTTCAGTTCGACTTCGAGCTATTTTATAATAGTGAGAAATGCGATTGTTTAAATCTCGGACATATTTAGTGATTAACTCTTTTTGATTGTATAATGTTTCCGGTGGACGAACAGATGTATGACCAAAAACTAATTCGTATGGGGTAAATCCGTGAGTTTTATTTACAGAGTTATTATAACAGATTACTGCATACGGTAAAATGGTAAATGGGTGTTCATTCGGGTTTTCCGTTTTGTTAGCTCTTATCATTTCGGCCAAGGTTGCGTGAAATCGTTCAATTGAACCATTTGACTGGGGATGTCCTACACTCGAAAAGGTTAATTTTATATCGTATAATCTACACAAATCTCTTAATAAATTGTTATCGAATTCTCCTCCATAGTCGCAATGTATTCTTAATGGAGTACCATAATGTTGAAAATAAAGCAGTAGTGTATTTACTACAGATTTAGCGGATTTATCGGGGACTGCGTAAGCTTGTGTAAATTTAGTCAATTCATCGCGAATAGTCAATGCATAATTGCGCGTAGGGAATTCAAATAAATCAATATTAATTCTTTCGAACGGTGTCTTTGGCGTTTCTGTAATTACTAGTGGACTACTTAAATTTTTTCGACAAACTTTAGTTTTTTGACATGTTTCGCAGTTTTTGATAAAACTTTCGACATCTTTCGTTAACCCTTGCCAATTATACTTGTTTTTGATTCTGCGTATTGTCTCGTTTATTCCGCGGTGCAAATTATTTTTTCCGGTGTGATTTTGATCGAGGATTATCGGGCGTTGGTCTTCGTCGGGGCATTGCACTAGATTTTGACAAATGATTAATTTTAGGTCTTTTTCCGCAAAAAAAATGAGAGAATTTCGAGTATTGGGAGGTCCAAATTATTTTCGACATAGTAGGTTTTGGAGAGATCTAGTTTATTTTGATTTTTATACAACGTTAAAAACAAGTGTTCTATTACGGATTCGGGGTCGAAAGTGAAGAACACCGCCCTGGGGGGCGTCCTACTTTAAAAATATGTCTTAAATTTGTTTTAAATTCAGGGAAATATCGCTTTTATAACTACAATTAACCAGAAATTATTTAAACATTACATTCTTAATTTCATTTCCAAATTTATACAAATATTTATTTTTACAACAGAAATTATGTTCTCAATAATAGCCGACTTCAGGGCGCCGTTACGTTTTAAATTATTGGGGTAGAAAGTTGTACATATGTCAAGTGCCACTTTAAAATAGCTTGTAACATGGTTATTAATTCTTATCTAAAACTTGGCAGTTTTAAAAAACAAGACTAATGCATTAGTAAAACCAGCAAAGCGTCGAGAGTTGTGTATGAAGTGAATAGGGCGATTTTATGCAAACGTATAAGACGAAGATAGGGCAGGATACCGAAGCCACGTCTCATGTGTCAAATATACAAGCCACGTTCAGCTAATGGGAGAATTGGCACTGTGATTTTGGAACCGCGTTGTTGGAAGAACAGAATAAAAGCCAGGCGATGCTATACCTCCTGGCAGAACTGATAGAGGACGCTTGCCGACGATTAACTACTCGAGCCCTCTCGGTTTGCCCGGAAGAATACTTATTCCAGTAATAGCAAATTTCATCGAGGATGTTTGTCGTCGATTTTCGAACCCTCTGAATTTGCTAAGAGATACTAATTGCCGGACGCTTGTCGACGATTAAAAACTCGAGCCCGCCTTAGTTCTCTAAATACATCCATAAATTCTACGAATAAATCCAGGCTGGCTACTAAAAGATTTGGGCTGCTAGAACATAACTTCGCAATTTACACGACGACAATTTCACCAACATAACTATCTAAGTATCAAACCTATTTACTTCTCTGCGTTATTATTTAATATTGACTTTACATTCTGGTTTGGGGGGGATAGGGGAAATTGGCTTATTTGTGGTACTAAAGGAATATTAGTTTTTTTATGAAATACTAGCTTTGATTTTTTATTATAAAGAATATTATATTACCAGTTATTCAGTTATGATTTCATTCACGAATTTAATTCATAAAATTTCACTTTCTGAATGTTTTACTAGGGAAATTTGTGTCTGCAAAATAACAAGTTTATATTCAAGAACTATATATTTAGAGCTATGCAATAACAAGATATTTTATCATAGACTCGTCCAACTTCATGTTAATTATTCTGCAGTTTTTATAAAACAAATAGTTGACTCTCATGTCCACCTCATCTCTCGTAAGATTTTTCAAGAATGCTTTATATTTAAAGTACACTAGGAATGTTTTCCTACTGTAACCACAAGGTTGTCTAATTGTTTAACATCTACCTACAATTGAAAATTATCGTCACGTGAATTCGGTGTACTTTGCGTTAACAAAGGTTTGAACCATTGACTACGGCCAATTGGCTGGTTCTGTTCTCCTATTGGGCTCAGTTACAACGAGGGATGTCAATATTTCAGGCAATGCCTGGTCACTTGTTCGATTGAAGGGTGATGCAACCGCACTTTCTTACCTTCGCGGATTCGCGGCTTCATATGTTTGACAATCATAGGCAATCTTCTGGTTGCTTCTCTATTTAATGACTATAGGGAGATTTCCCCAGCAGCATTCTAAAGGATTTTACGTGAGTGTAAATTCTCACCTCAGCAAGATTAATATGATTATCTGAACGATTGTTCCTACTCTAATTTCAATCAATAAACGATGTATAATTAAAGGATATTTCTTCAACACTCTATGATCTCTTACATGAGTATTTAATGGTCATTTCTCAACTTACTATTGATAATGTATAAACATGACATGATTCTTGTCCTTGGTTTTGCATTCGAAATCATTATTATCTAGCGATTGCTAACAACTTTCTTTAATTATAAAACATTATTACCTAGCAATTGCTAACAGCTCTATTAAAAAATTAACATTTACAGACTATTGTCACAACTGTTCAAAATGAGTATTGTCTGGCCGATAGTCGTGTTGTTTGAGATGCGAGGTGGCAATCGCTATTAATCACACGAGTTTCGCGCCACTGGGTTCGAATCCCGGCTCCGGCCTTGGCACCGTCGGAGGAAATGGTTGTCTCTAATTACTATTAAAATAACACAGCATACTTTTGTATCTCAGTTCTTGTTATTGCATCAAAACACTCAGCATATTTATAGTATGGTCATTACTATAGCAGCGCAAATTTTCCTATTATAATATTTAGGCAATTGTCTCAAATATTTGGATTGTTTTGATTTCATGTACGGCTATTTGCCGCATCAATTTATATAAAATAAAAATGGGTTTTTTTGACAACTTTTTCCCATCAATTATTGTCTTTGCTTTCACCTTTACCTTTTTCATCCCGCAAGTAATAAGCTAAATAAATGATTTCCTTCTAATCAAATAAATTAGAAGACAAACTTCAACTATAATTGTACAGTGCAACTTTGAGTAATAAAATACTACATAAATAATATATCAAATTAACTAGGTTTCTCAATTAATAGACAGTGTATCCAAACTTACAGTGTATTTACAATAACAGAGTGATAAATTTTCTAAGGTATATTGTATCAGACAGAAACAAGTAATACCAAACTTTAAATCAAAGAACCTGGGGTAATTATAAAGGGTTACTACACACACACAACGTAATTAAAGTCCTAACCACATAAAACTAGACGATCACGTAAATGGCCAATTTGTTTATTTATCTTGACATAAAATTGAGATAAATAATTACTGGGTAGGAATTAATAAGTTCTTGATTGCTTTACGATTAAGGATTTCTATTTGTTTATAGTTAACACACACCTGGGGTTGAGGTGTTTCACTGGTTCACGTGACCAGGATTTTTATTTATAATTAACTGAGGGGGGGTGGGGGTGTTTCAAAAGGTACAGCGATAATATAATAATTTCTATGACGGGTTGATTTACTAGAGACAATATTGATTGTACTGTTGTCGAATTCGGGATTTTCTTCGAAAATGTCTTCTATAATTTGGTGATGAAGGTCTGTTAAGTTATTTTGCTGAAAGAATGTAATTATGTTTTTGTTTTCTCGATCTAACAATTGTTTGTTTGTAATTTCGATTTTTGAGTAATCTATTAGGGATTTCGTCTTGTATAGTCTAGAGAATGTGTCAAATTCCTGAGCAATATGTTCGTTAGTTATTTCGTTTTCGTCATTTAGGCTTTCGTCATCGTCTATGTTTTCGTTAGCTGCTAAAATTTTAGAATAGAATTTGGAACAATCGTTAAAGTGGTTTATTTTGATTCTGGACAAGGCGTCTGCGTTTTTGTTTATTTTTCCGGGTTTGTATATGACCTCGTAGTCATACTCTTCAAGTTTGAGGCGCCAACGGGCTAATCTGCTACCCGGGCCCTTTATCGAAAATAACCTGGTAAGTGGTCTGTGATCGGTAATTAGTTTGAACTTTCTGCCAAACAGGTATGGTCTGAAATGCTTTACTGACCATACGATAGCTAAGAGCTCCCTTTCTATCGTGGAGTACTTAGTTTCGACATTGCATAAAACTCGGGAGGCATAAGCGGTAGGTAAATCTTTACCAATGGGGCCCTGCGAAAGCACGGAACCAATGGCGAATGCACTCGCGTCTGTGGTTAATAGGAAAGGTTCGTCGAAGTTCGGGTAAGTTAGTATCGGAGTTGTTGTCAAGGTTTGTTTTAAGTTTTTGAATGAATTCGTACAATCATTGTCGAAATTAAAGGGTATGTCTTTTTGTAGTAATTTGGTCAGAGGTTTTGATATTTTAGAGAAATTGGGGATAAAACGTCTATAATAGCCTGCTAAACCCAGGAAAGATTTAATTTCCTTTTGGTTTTTGGGTTGAGGAAAGTTTAGGATTGCTTCAACCTTAGCAGGGTTTGGCTTTACACCGTCCTTGGTGATGAGGTGTCCTAGGTAGGCAACTTCTTTCCTAAGAAACTCACACTTGTCGGGCTGTATTTTAAGGTTAGCTTTCCTTAAGCGTTGGAATATTTCGTTTAGTCGGGTAATATGTTCGAGAATCGTTGGGGAATAAATGATGATGTCGTCCATATAGACGAGGCAACGTTCGTTTTGGATACCTAGTAGGATATTGTCCATAACTCTTTGGAAAGTGGATGGGGCGTTTTTAAGACCGAATGGCATGCGAAGAAATTCATAGTGGCCATTCGCTACAGAGAAGGCAGTTTTTTGGACGTCTTCGGAATTAATTTCTATCTGGTGAAACCCAGAGGCCAAATCTAGGGTTGTAAAGTATTGGCATTTTCCTAGTTGGTCAAGAAGGTCAGATATGTTCGGAAGGGGATATTTGTCGTCGATAGTCAGTTCGTTAAGTTTTCTGTAGTCGACTACAACTCGCCATTTTTGTTTGCCAGAGGCGTCAAGTTTTTTTTGAGACTACCCAAACTGGGGAGGACCAGGGAGAAATCGAAGGCTGGATTATGCCTTGGTCTAACATTTTTGAAACCTGTGACTTTACCTCTTGCTTATGAATTTGGGGGTAACGATAAGATTTTGTGAATATCGGTTTGGCATCGTTGGTGTCAATAGAATGTTTAATTTCGTTTGTGAATGACAAGTTAACTCCTTCTAGATAGAATATGTCCGAAAAATTTAGACAAAGTTGAGTTATTAAATCGGTTTCTTCTTCGTTCAAATGTTCTAAGCGTAATTGATTTTAAATTCCAAATTCCTGTCTATTTGTTGTTGGTAGTCTGAGTTTTGACAATTTAAATTAAAGATTGCCCTAAATTTTTCTATTGGTTCGAATTTAAGGTTTGACAAATCTACAGTCTTTGGGATAGCGTTTGCGTTTATTACAGATGTTAAAAATTCTCCGTTGTTGTCTATTTTGACGATAGCGTTGGGTAAACGTACTTTTTCGTTTTCTTGGGCTACCAGTATAGCCTCAGTATTTCGTAGGTCACATTTTAATTTGAATATTTTTTCCGTGCGCGGTTCAATGGAAATTAAGTTTCGATTTTTTGTGATGTTTAAACCGCGGGTTACGCTTGGTTGCGATGGTAAAATATCAGTAACTTTGAATATCGGTACGGTTTTAAAATTCGTGACTAATTGTTTATTTTTAAAATCTATCCTGCATTCGTAATGTTCGAAAAAGTCCGCGCCTAAAAGTCCGTCAAAGTCTATGTCTAGATCGTGGATATAAACTTTATGAGGATCACTTGTGGTAAATGGTAGTAGAACAGATTCATTAATATGAATCTTTTCATTCGTTATACCTTGAACAATTACATTTTCAGGGGATCTGCGCCTGTAGTTTTCAGCTGTCTTAGGTTTAAAAACTGAAATACCGGCACCTGTGTCTAGCAAAATTTTAAATTTACCTGTTATGTCTTTCGTGTAATAGAGATTCTTTGAGTTGACAGTTAGCAATGCATGCGAAAGAATATTTACATGAATTTGTGTTCTGGAAAATTCAGGTGTGGGTCGAAACTATCTTCTAGATTCAGCGTTTCGATTTGAGTTTCCAATTCTGCAATTGGTTCGGATTCCCGGTTGGGAGGATGAGTTAATTGATTGGAACCTTGGTAAAAATCCTGAGGATTAGCGGTATAATCCTCATACTGTTCAGACTGAGAATTATAGTTCTCTGGGAAACTTTGATTGGTTTCGAAATTATAGTTTTCACAATTGTCTTGTTGAAGTTGGTAATTTGGGGAGTAATCGGTAGAGTAGGACTCGTATTGATTGGAATTATCAATGTAACTATCATAAGGTTCATAGTTCAAATGATGGGCTTTTTGTTGATCGTAACGATTAAAGTTTGGATTTGGTTAGATTGCAGATGGTCTCTGTTGATTGAAATTCGGGTTTGGTCTGATGGCTGAAGGCCTATTTTGCTGTGGATAATTAGATTGATTGTTTTGTGGAACTTGCCTGTGAATAAATTGATTATTTTGCGAAAAATTTCGGAAGTTTGAATTTCCTTGGAAGTTTGATCTTTGAAAGTTTTGGGACGATGATGGCATAAATTGTTGTTGTTGCCTAGTACGGCATTCACTTACAGTATGCCCAATGCGATTGCAAAATGAACACATTTTCTGTTGGAAAGTTGAAATTGGTCTCCTTTGTTGGGAAGGAATTGGGTTTTTAGCTGGGTTATTTCTTGAAAATTTTTATGACTCAAAATAAGAGAGTTGTAATTCCCTTTTAATTCGATTAATAGCCTCCAACATGTTTTGTGGATTGCCAGCACGTATAATTTTGCCTAAATTTGGTTCTAAGCCTGTTAATAAATTATTTAGCGTCATAGTTTCCACTAAATCAGTTTGAGATTTCTTTTGTTCTTTGGACAAAGCTTGTTTTTGGATTGCGGCATGCATTTTCGCATTGTGCGTTTGCAACCGTGATATAAAGGTTAACGCAGATTCGTTAGGTAATTGATGGATGCGTTGCAGGTCAGTGATTAGAGATGTTAGGTCTCTAGAATCTCCGAAGTGCGCTTCTAATAAGGATTTTATTTCTGCATATGTAGCTGGATTTCTAGAATTTATCAATTCGGCAGCTTTGCCACGGAATTTATTTTTGATATGAATAGTCAATAATAACAACTGGTCATTAATTGCCATTCCTTGAGCATATGTACAAGAATTTAAAAATGTTTGTAGGTTGATGGGGTTTCCATCGAACTCAGGTATTATCGAGAATATCTCTGAAAGTTTATAAACCTCAATTTGTTCTTCGATTTGAACGGTGGCTTCTTGTTCTGACATTTTGTTGCTTTTAGTTACAAACTATTAAAGTTAAATTTAAAAGATTTTCTTGTCTGTTTGTGTATTAGCTGTATAATACACACAAGTACGTATTAGCAGTATAATACGCTTCGATGTTGCTTTAAAATAAAATGGAACTCGGTGAGTGTATTAGCTGTATAATACACACGATTACGTATTAACAGTATAATACGTATAAAATAAAATTAATTATGTCGTTTGGGGAATAATAAGGATAAAATTGATAGCAGAACTGTTTCGTTTTCGTTGGATGTATTAGCAGTATAATACACTTAAATAAATTGCGAAATGTGAAAAATAAAAATAACAGTAATAAAGCGTGATGATTCTTAAAATGACTTACGTAAATATCTTCATGTGTAGGTTCTTTCCTCCGTCGAGGGATTGGGATCCGCCACCACTGGTGAGGAAGGTCTCCTTGTTCTTGTAGATCACTCGCACTAGTTAGGCACCCTTGTTGAGATGTTCTCCTTGTTCTCGAACGTTTCACTACAAGTTAGGCTTCTTGTTCCAGGGATGTTTAACAGATCCTACCGACTGCGCCAATGTTATAGCTCGCGTTTCGTAGCTAAGTTTTTAAAAACAATTTTATTTATTTGTAGAGAGTCAATGTTGACTCTTAGAAATAATACAGTAATGAAATATAAAGTGTTTAATTTGAAGTGAGTATGATAACTGGCTACAGAAATGTCCTGTGGTTCTATTTATGACATTTAGATGCAGTGTCATCTAAATGATGAACAAAGAAAAAGCAAGCAAGCGATTCAGCATAATCGTGAGAAGTTAAAATGTAATATAATATAATAGGATGCTTTGTAAGCGATAAATGATAGCGGGAATTTGTTATCTGCACGTGTTTGTTATCTGCACGTGGCTGAGATATGATATTATATGATAATCTGAAATGAAGCAAAAGTCACGTATCGTCTTATATACAGTGGCTCAAATACTATATAACTATATATATATATATATATATATATGGAGACAGATGTCTGTGATGTCTGGTGTATAGTAGCATTAGACCACATGAGAGGATTCACTTACCTCTCACCACTACACCATTTACATTAGTCTATATAAGACTAGCAGGTTGGCCACTGTCATTTGTCTGCTCCACGACCTATGGCATACTGAGGAGAACTAATAAGTTCGAAACCGGTCTATGTCTGGTCAGGGAGTTGACAAATGACATTGGCTACCAATTTTTCATGATTTGTAAGGTGTAATTCAATGCAGGTCGGGGTATTTGCCCGCAGAGTAGTTGTTTCCTGCAAATCATGTATAATAACAGTATATAGGTTTAAGTCCTCCAAGGGCTGAAGGTCGCCGCTCTCGGTACTTGCAAAATGGCAAGTCGCTATACACCATGGAGACATCTGTGATGTCTGGTGTATAGTAGCATTAGACCACATGAGAGGATTCACTTACCTCTCACCACTACACCATATATATATATATATATATATATATATATTGTTATAATAACTACATGTGATTTTTATAATAATTTTGAAAAATTTATATTTAAATTTTTTTATTATTATAATTATTTACAGAAATTTATATAAGGGCTTCACTGTCCATCTCGTCACATGCAGAAATAAACATTTTAAAACATGAGTCGCAGATCCTGCGAAAAACTCCCTCAGTGCAAGTTCCTTAAAGATAACTATTCGGGCTATAATGGTACTATAATGAAAATTTAAATTTTTTACAACAATAACAATTTTTTATTTAAGAAATTAACCCACAACTTACAAATTTAATATTCCTTTAAAATATAATTTTCCTTTAAGGTACAATATTGTCTGCCAATTTTATTTATCCAACATAAATAAATTAAATTAAATGTATTATTTCATAAGTTCTCTCTTATAACTACAAGTACCTGTTTTCGTTATTATTGTGCGCGAAACCACTATACTGTCACAATTCCAGAACGGCTAAATGACGGCTCCTTTATATGCAAATTCACCAATAGGGTTTCCAAACTCTACCACTACCTATCTGAACACTTCAGCAACTTGACTCCTTCGTTATGTCACATACCTATGACAACCTAAATCTGCTTTTATCTACAACTTCATCCAAATCGATATTTCTTTCTTTTCCGCTATATTACTGTTCTCCGAATCTCTCAGCCAATTTTCTTATTCTTCCGCCTCTTTTCTTTATAAAATCTCTCCAACTTCTAATTTTTTATTAATTCATAATCATCCTTCAAAGTATATTTTTTCTTGACTACCAAAACATTTTAAAAAAACAATTGTTCCTATCTTTTTTCCACTATTAATTTTTCATCATTGTCATTTAAAAACAGCTTTGACCTAAATTATTGAGGCTTAACTTCTGAAACTTCTGTCGAAAATTTACATTTACATTTTATTAAAATTTTCATAACGTACCCACTTTAAAACCAACCTTAAAATATTGTTTTTATATAACTTAAGCATTTTTACATGCTACGCTCTGGTAACAGTGGCACATACTTATTACAAATTACATACATAATTGTTTTATCGTTACTTACAGGGTGTGAATATTACGTCAATGTATATATATATATATATATTGAGTAGTGGTGAGAGGTAAGTGAAACCTCTCAAATGGTCAATTGCTACTATACACCATAGATGTCTCTATGGGCGTATAGCGACTTGCGATTCTGCAAGTACCTGATATTGGTTACCATTCTTTAATGATTTGTAAGGTGTAATTCAATGCAAGTCGGGGTATTTGCCCGCTGAGTAGTTGTTTCCTGCAAATCATATATTATAATATATATATATATATATATATATATAGTATAATAGCACCATATATATATATATATATATATATATATATATATATATACAGGGTTACTGGTAATTCGATACATTCATTTGGAGATGTGATGGGGCATGATCTAAGAAGTAAATTTAGCCCTAACATATATTATGCAAAACTCAATAGTTTTTGAGATATTTAATTTTTTTTGTTTTTCTCAAAAAGTAGATCTTAATGTCCTAAAAGTTAATTTTCGAAAAATCTATTTGACATTTTTAAATTTTTTTTTACTGGATTACTTGTCCAATATTATAGATATCCGTTTGGAATGAAAAATATCTGGAAACATTTCGATCATGTGAACATCTGAAATAAAAACTTAAATTTTTTTTTTTTTTAAATCAGCTATGAAATTTACCTATTAGGTTTTTTCAAAAAAATATTAACGTAACACGCGTATAAATTATTATGAAAACTGCCTTATTTCAATAGCTATCTAACAAGGTACAAATGTTCAATGTACCCTTAATAGTTCTAAGAAAATACTAGTAAAAATAACACAAGTAGTACGAATTTTATTTTTAGATAAACAGTAAAAAAACATTTTAAAAGTAGAGTTTAATTCTTCATTAATTTCAAAGTTGTACTTTATTTTTTATATGTCTTGCTCAAAATGGGAGCCCCTATTCCGTATACAGACACAGCAGCGTCTTCTTATTTGCGTCTTTGTTACTCTGGTTGTCAGATTATGCCTTATGTGTTGGGTAGCATCGACAATCCTTTGTCTAAGGTTTTCTATAGTATTGACTAGTGTGGCATAGACCATCTCCTTCATGTGACCCCATACATAATAATCAAGGGGTGTTAAGTCAGGGCTTCGCGCTGGCCAAGGTATTGGGCCCGCTCTTCCAATCCAACGGTTAGGGAAACGTTGATCAAGTAACTGTCGTACTGTCAGCCGATAATGTGCTGGACAACCGTCGCTCTGAAACATCATTCGCTGTCTGACGGCGAAAGGAACATCTTCTAAAATCACCGCCAGATTGCTTAAAAAATTTTCATAGATTTCCCCGTTTAAATTTTGAAGAAGAAAGTGTGGCCCTATTAAATAGTGGCCAATGACTCCCATCCACACATTAATAGAAAACTTCATTTGAAAACTAGTTTCACGTGTTAACTTGGGATTTTCCTCTGCCCAATAATGTAGGTTGTGGAAATTTGTTATACCCTCGCGATTAAATTTCGACTCGTCTGTCTATAAAATACTTGTTAAAAAATTTGCACTTTCTGCACCTGAATGTAACATAAAGCGGCAAAATTCCACTCTCCTTCCAGGATCACCTTCCTGCAAGCCTTGGACAGGGGTATAGTGGTAAGGATGACATCCAACTCTACGTATCGTAGACCAAACTTTCCATTGTGACGCTCCGGTTAGTCTTGCGACTTTATTAGTTGAAATAGTTGGGTCTTCCTCAAAATACCTCAATATTTCTTCCTCATCATCTGGTTCATAAACGGGAGGAGCACCAGCGTCACTTCTTCTACATTTCACGGAGCCAGTTTCAGCGATATTTCGATATGCCGTACTGAATACACGTGCATTTGGTAAGCGACGGTTAGGGTACCAAAGACCATATTCTCGGCGAGCTTCAGCAGCGTTGCCGCCACAGTATCCATAGACAAACAAGATATCAGCGTATTCTGCGTTGGCATACGCGGCCATTGCACAGAAAATACAATAACAACTAATAACAACAACTACGAGCAAAATCAAAATCTTCGATAACTAATTTAACAAGACCAACAAACTTAAGGGACACGGACATAAGAATGTTAGTTAATGACATATATGCACAAACGTCAAAGTCAAGGACTGACTGACTTAAATGAAACTGAACGATTACTCGTTTAATAAATTCCGCCACCAGCATTATCTTTACTAATTTTTTATTAGAACTATCAAGGGTACATTAAACATTTCTACCTAGTTAGATAGCTATTGAAATAAGGAAGTTTTTATAATAATTTGTACGCATGCTACATTAATATTTTTTTGAAAAAACCTAATAGGTAAATTTCATAACTGATTTAAAAAAAAATTTACAAGTTTTTGTTTTAAATGTTCACATGATCGAAATGTTTCCGGATATTTTTCATTCCAAATGGATATCTATAATATTGGACAAGTAATCCAGTAAAAAAAAATTTAACAATGTCAAGTAGATTTTTCGGAAATTAACTTTTAAGACATTAAGATCTACTTTTTTGAGAAAAACAAAAAAATTGAAATATCTCAAAAACTATTGAGTTTTGCATAATGTGTGTTAGGGCTAGATTTACTCCTTAGCTCATGCCCCATCACATCTCCAAAGGAATGTATCGAATTACCAGTAACCCTATATACACATACTACATGTATAACATGACGAAATACTCCCTATTGAAATAGGGTCACATTCGTTTTACAAGATGATTGCTAGGATCGTACAAAATACTTCACTTCACAGTCGGCAACGCTCGACTGCAATTATTACTCATTAAATGCATGCATGCTCATATTCTTCTCTACACGGGTATCATAAAATAGCAAAATAATTATATATATAAGTGCTCTTTTGGTTCTCTACTACTAAAATTATATAATTTAATCATTTATAACATCTAACGCGTAAACATAAAAGCCCAAGATAAGGTCCCAAACAATCCCATACTTAAACTTAATTATGTACATCTAGCATTCTGCTAATGTATGACGTGGGGATTTCTTTCAAAAGCAAGAGAAGAGCAGTTTGTGTATGTAGAGACGTAATATAAAGTTCTCTATGAACAGAGTATAATTTCTGACGACAAGCTTGCAACTAGAGAGTCGTTAGTTTTAACGACGTCGCTAATGAAACAATCCAAGAAGACAATTATGAGAGATGATACATTTAAGTTCAAGTGTTTCCCCATACACCTATTTCTTTGAGAAAATGGGCCCACTGCTTTCATATCACCTCTAATTTTCAGGAGATAAATCACATTTAAAATGATACGCTTCTAAAACATTTTTTTCAGTAAACATTAACTTTACAGGAATATTATATTTTTTCTTTGTTTCTATTTTTTTTTTTTATTTAAATTAAATTTATTTGCTAATTTTAACTTTTCAAGTATTAGAAACTATAATATAGAGATAGTAATTTGGGTATTTTAGTCCAAGGCATAATTATAACGAAAGAAGTTATTGCCTTATACCTCAAGAGAAACAACAATGCAGCTACGGACACGTGTTTCGGAGTTATTGCTCCTCATCAGCGTAGCGTAGCTTAACGAATATATCTTAAATCGAGCAAAACCAACAAAAGTCGGAAAGTACAGTGCACAGTACTCGATTTGTACTTTCATACTTCATGTGTCACATGGCCTCAAATGAGAGCAATCAGTATGATGAGCTCTATGTGTACTGCTCTATTTCCACCTGGCAAACACTAAGTAAAATATGATGGGGGTTTATGAGGCTAAATAATTTAATAAAGAAAGAAGTTATTGCCTTATATCTCAAGAGAAACAACAATGCAGCTACGGACACGTGTTTCGGAGTTTCTCTTGAGGTATAAGGCAATAACTTCTTTCTTTATTTAATTATTTAGCCTCATAAACCCCCATCACATAATTATATCCTTATGACATCATCTGTCTGAATACGTACTGAAACTACTAAGATATAAAAGGGTTTTTTTTTTAATTCACTGTCCATTTAGTCCAGCAGTTAGGTAGATAGACAGGATAAGTTTGGACATTGTCATGTTTGAGAATTTGTAGATTTCGATGCCTCGAATAAAATGTGAAAAAATACAAAATCTGATAGCTGCCGCCATTTTGTCGGAATATCGCCAAAATTTTTTCTAATATCTGTGAATTACGGCAAAAAGTATTATTACGAAATAATAAAATTTTACATTTAATTTTAATACAAATTATGTTTTACACAATTATTCTTATACTGAATAATTTTAACGCGGCCACCGAATGAAGTCAAACATAAGTTATAAAAGATTGACGCCGTGAAAATATCTAAATTCCAGATTTTGATGAAAATTAACGTTTTGAAGCAAAAAATAGCAAATATACCAAAATCAGCACACCGTTGTGCGTGTCCATCAATCTGCCTGCGAGTGTTACGTTGTTTTTTTTTGCGAATATAGATCAACGAAAAATTTTTAAATTTGAGATAGATAGAGTTTGTCTGAAACTAGACGTGTGTTTGGGGCGAGCGTAGGTGCGCCTTTACTATGTACATATTTCGATATGCGATGTAAAGCAACGTTAGGCGCAGTTAGTAGTTGGATGGGTGACCGTCCCAACGAAGTCCGCGTCCTCGCCTCACACATCTTCCAACGGCTTGTATATCAGTGTATGCGCGGAAGCTATACAACTTTAGGCGAGGGTTGTATAGGGGATATACCATCCTTCGGAGGGGATGTAAAGCCGTCGGTCCCTTGTCTATTAAATGTTAGGCAAGTAAAAGATCCCTACTCTTCTTAAGGGAAGAGGTTCGGCAAAATTCCTGGTTGGGGGTAGCTCGTCTACAGGCGTCGGTGTTAGGCCTCAGTAGCGGAAATAGGCCGACGTTAAATAAATGTATAAAAAAAAAAAAAAAAACTTTTTGTCAAAGAGGAAATCGTTTAAAATGAGAATTTTATCCAAAAGCTCTTTTATAAATCTGTTCTTGTCAATGAAGAAGAGCTTGAAAATAATTTTTGGTCAAACAAAAACCACAGAAATTAGACAACCCCCACCAGAAGCCAGAGGCTTGTGCGGAAGGGGGTTACACATTGAAAAAAACGCGGACATACAACCATTTCTACCGACAGTGCCAGTGCCGGAGCCAGGATTCGAACCCGGTGGTGTGACAGCCGCGTGATTAATCGAAATTACCACCTCGCGCCTTAACCCACGCGGCTATCGACCAGACAAATAAAAAAAATCTTGAAATAAAAACTGTTCAGTAGCCCAGGACCCCATTTTTAACAGCACGGGGGCATAGGACGAAGTCCTCACGCTGGACCTTGGAGTCCTAGGGGGCCCATTCTGGGGGCGGAGCTTTGGCTCAACTGGGACCGTTTCCACGTTTTGCTAACCAAATTTTTAAACCATTCCCTATGCTCTACTAAATAACGGATTTTAATATCTTAAAATGTATTTGAAAATTTTAGTGCTATGCTAATATGTTAAAAAGTTTCAACTTCCTAAATTTTAGCTTCAGTAACATTTTGAAAAGTTTAGATTGTAAAATTATTATGCAAAAACTAAAAACCCGATCTTGATGACATTTGGTGGGAAGATTTATTATATTAAAAAGTTTTCTTTAGCCAAGTATGAAGATCCTACGTTTAATATAAGTATTTGAAAAATTTTTACAAATAAAGCTATTTCAAATTTTTTTTTTGCGATTTTTACTATTTTTGCAATAGTAAAAATGACTTTCTAGATTCGCAACCAACTGCATCTTATTTAAAATTTAGTTACAGAACTTTTCTCTAAAAGCAATAGTTACTGAGAAATATGAAAAAATAGCAAAGAAACAAACGGATTTTTTTCACATTTCACTCCCACGTTTTCAAACTAGCGCATAGTGAAATTATCATTTTTTACGATTAAGCCAAAAATCTACCATACTACCCGATTCATCCAAATCAAAACAAATACAGCCTGGGCTAACAGGTCATACAGGCCGATCCATTAAAAATATTGAAGTAATTTGCGTCTGAAATTCACTTTCTGTTGCGGTTCAACTGGAAATGAAATTTTTATGAATTTATCAAATTTTACTCGCTAAGAGGTTTTAATAAACCTAATACATTCTTTCCTACATTCGTTTTATGTGAAAATGGAATAGTTTTATGATCAATATAACATTTTTAAACGCCATTTTCCTGAAAACTGCAAAAAATAGAGATAGGGTATGCTACACGTTTTACACTTAAAATGTTCTGAACAATCTAAATTTTGAATAGTATATAGGGTGATCCATAAAAATAATATGGCTTATACTATTTCCGATTTAACCGGAAATAAAAGTCAGATGTTTATCAAAATATGCATCTCATTCAATTATACAATTACCCGAAATTTGAAATCGGTATCTTTTTTACAAGAAAGTTTATTGACTGACTAGTAATATCGTAGGTATGGTCGTGAGCAAAAAAAAAATAGGACAAGTCTTATAACGGTAATTTGCTAAAATCTAGTTGTGTACATCTAACTTTAATTTTTGTGACATTGTCAGTTAGTTGTCATAATTTATTACAAGTGTGCAAAAAACTAATATGCCTCATATAAGCGATTTAGTTAAATCTGGAGTTATTGCTAAAGCAGAAGATGGATGGTCAATGCGACAAATTGCACTGCGTTATAATATTTACAAAAAGTCGGTGTGTAACATTTTAAGAAAGTGAAGAATAAACGGTACGATTAGTAGAAATCCTGGATTAGGGCGACGAAGGATATCAACTCAACAACAAGATTTGCAATTGATAAATGCTTTAGTAGAAAATCCATTTTACTCAGTTATTCAGACTGCTGAAGAAACGAATTTTCCTGGATCGAGTAGTACTGGTCGCCGGCAGGTAAGGGAATCATGCAGCAGCACAGAAATACTTACCTAAAGCTGAACATAAAGAAGCTCGAGTAGGATTTGCGCTTGAATTTTTAGCGAATGATGTAAATTTTTGGAACAATGGAATCTTTACAGACGAAAAAACTTTCCAGTCAACACACAGCGGTCGTATTCGTGTTTACCGCCCTCCGAATACTTGATTCAATGAGAAATATATATCTAACAATGATAAAAGTGGTAAATTTTCCGTCAATATGTGGACTTGGATATCGGCACGTGGTCCTGGTGTTTTGTGGTATATTGAGGAACGATTGAATAGTGAAAGGTATGTATATTAGGATTTTAGGCAATATTATGCTCACTTTTGTGTCACAATTATTTCCTAATAATGAGTTCATATTTCAACAAGACAAATGTTCCGTTCATACTGCTCATACCGTAACTAACTGGTTTCAAGATAACAACATCAATGTTCTTAACTGGCCCAGTCATAGTCCAGATCTTAACCCTGTGGAAGAAATATGGGGACTACTCGTAAGAAGTATCCAAAAACGAAATGTGAGACCACGGAATGCCGAAGAATTACTGGAAATAGTAAATAATGCATGGGAAAATATTATTACTAATGATTATTGTATAAGGTTATTTAATTCTATGCCAAACAGACTTATAGAAGTTATAAATAGAAATGGTGCAATAACGAAATATTAATAGTTAGTTTCTTGTTAAGTAGGATATCCTTTGTCCTTTGATCCAGGATTTCTACTCTACCGTTTATTCTCCACTTTCTTAAAATGTTACACACCAAATTTTTGTTAATGTTATTACGCTTTTACTTCGGCTACTCATTGCATATTCAAACAGGGACAGATTTATATTAGAAAAAAAAAGTTGTCCTATTTTTTTCTGCTCACGACAGTACCCGGTATATTATGAAACATAACTTTTCATAACATCATCGTCACTTGTCTCAATTATCTAATTTCTATAAATTAGCTAACTTCTATGGGTTAGGAAAGAATTTATAGGTCACATAACTTTTCAGAAAAAAAGTCTATAGAAGTTAACTCTATATAAAAAAAGTTCTTATTTTATTATCAAAATAGTAACAAAACAATCAAGAACTCTTTTAAAAATTTAGAAATAAAAATAGTTGTTCATAAAAACATTTTTTCTTCGCAAATAAAAGTATGCATCTTCAATAGTATACAGTGGTAGTTGTAATATGCACTATTTCTTGATGGATTGGTTAAGTATGAATATTTTTATTTGCGTTCATGTTTTATTATTAAATAATATTGTACGATCGAGCCTTTTTAGCTCTGTGCATTCCATTTTTTTCGGTGGTTTCTTAAACGCCAAATGCTTTATCTGAAAAAGATTTGGGCGAATCTTTTTTGTTCACTTGTTCCATTGTATCAGAACGCGACCTTTTTTTACCTGTTGACAAAGATAATAAGATAAACAGTACAATGGCTGAGTGTTTGAAGAAGAGAAGTCATTTATGAATGCGCTTTTTTGACAATATTACATTACATGACTTGAACATGAACATAACTACAAATACTAATTGCATATTATTTTGATACCACCCTACCACAATTTTACCTCATACAGTCATAATTGACATTTATAAAATAAGAGAGAGACTGAATCAAGGATGACTGAAATGTGAGTTAGTCTAAACAATGGGAATTTATGATAAAAAATGATTCAATGTGGAATATCATACTATTTACAAAATTGTAATTTTACTTTTTAGAAAAGAATGTTATTGCTGTGTAAACCGAGTTGTATTTAAAATTTACGCGTATTTTTTTACTTTTCTTTAATAGTCAATTAAGAAAATACAAAAATCTGCCATTTCGATTTTTCACATAAAATTAGTTTTCGGCTATAACCTTTTTCTTGATGCCTAATTGTTTATCTTTTAGCGGCATCGAATTCCTCGGAAAAACTACGTCAGTCTGGCTTTTAAATCAAAAATTTATCTCAACACTACTGAGCTTAATGCGTTAACTGGAACATTCTGGAAATTCTATCTTCTTATAATGGAGCAAAGGGTGAGGTATCGTATTTAAAAAGGCAATTCGTAATTCGATAATTTCCCCTACATCCCCGAGCCGATAAAAAAAAACGGAAAAAATCGCACAAGAAAAATTGTTTGTTTTTCACAAATGAAAACATAGTCTAACACCATTCTATCTAGTTTTCTCTAAAATTCTATTAAAATTAATTATTAAAATTTTTGAATCGGTTCAGGGATGTATGACAAATTATAGAATTGTGTCCACGGCACCGTTCAGTTAAGCGGGGATACGTCGCTTATTAAAGGAGAAAATTTTTATGTTTTATGAAGATATGATGTAATGCGACCTTAACAAAAGTATTGAAGGATTTATCTCTCGATAAAATTGGTACAACACATTTGGTTGATCGAGACAAAATATACAAACAAAAATGTGAAAAAAGTTGTAAAATAGTTAGACCATTATTTATTCGTTTAATGATAGAACGTACAGTGTCCTGCCGGCCGTACGAAAACAACTCATTTTAGTACACTTAGAAATCGCTTAATATTAGGATTATGGAACCTGCCCGCAGGACGAATTTTTACATTTTCTAGAAGCCAATGCAATGCAATGCAACTTTGTCCGAAGGCGCTATGTTTATTAGTTCCAAAGTTATGCCGGCTTGAACTTATCAGTCATTTATACTCAAATGATGAAGCCAGGAGCGCGTATTTCCACGCCGGCAACGGTTTTTGATTCGAAAAATAATCATTGTGGACAGGACCGAATCAAGGTAAATTTTGCTTGCAGGCAAAAATATTTTTCCCCATCTTTACGGCAAAATTTACAAAATGTGTTGCTTTTTCGATTTTGTCGCCCTTTCATTTTTTCGCTACCTCAATTATTTAACTCTTTTAATTTCTTCGCTCTTCCAAATTTGTTCGCTCTTTTTATTTTTCCCCTTAAAAATTTATTCGCTCTTCATTTTTTCATCCTTTCAATTTTGGCGCCTCTCCAATTTTGGCCCCTAGGCGACCGCCTGCTTCGCATGCGCCTTAATCCGGCCCTGTTCGTGGAGTATATCACAATTTGGTGAAGAATGGAATACCACCAGGTGTTTCGGAGTGATAAAAAAATTTTTAAAAAAAAGGGTTGAGTGGGACATCGATGGAAGCACCACGAAGATTAGTTAGGTAAGTAAATGCGTTTTTTGTATACTTGGACCTAAAAAACCAATTTACAAATACTAATGATAATAATAGCAGTACTTGTGGCGGACGTGCTGTTATGTGTTCTCTAACAACAGGAAGAAATTGTTTTACCTACCATATTCAGCATGGTATCCCAGCATAGACAGCTAAAAATATATTTTTCATTGAACATTTTTTGTTTTCATTTTTCCGTCCCGTTTTTGAATTATACTTTTATTTAAATCATTTACAATATGCTCCAAATTTTATTTATTTTGCAACTAAAAATACCTTTCGATTTAAAGCGCTGCACTTCTGGCAGCACAATTTGCGATTAAAGTGAGTCCTGCCAGCAGGTCTTCAATTTACGAAAGTTAATGACAATAAATAGTTCGTTCACGTTTTGCTGCATATACTGCTGGTAGTACCTTACGTCCTATATGCAGGATAACTTTATGAGCGGATTATTAGCAGGACCAGGGTCTCTGTGCAAAAATTATTCCGGAAGCGCTTCCAGCAGGACAAAAGCACTGTACGATCTATCATTAACTCGCTCTACCTCAAGAACAAAACAATGAATTGGCCCCAATTTTTTGTATGTATTTTTATCACATAACTATTACTAACAATTATTAATATGAAGGTTTAATTTTAATAAATGCAAAGAATATGGATTTTTTTAATTAAAGCTGTGGCCATGAAATATGAAAATTTACATATTTCAATACAGCAAGCGGGATACTTATCTCTCAAAATATATATATTCAATATATCGAGAAGAAATAGAGATAAAGGATACATGTAACTTTTTTATTTGAACTTTGTTTCTAGGATTAGGAGTTCGATAAAACCGCAGGTGAACATGTGGAATGCCCCCAAGGATAATCTATAGTGGCAGCGTCGTGTAAATATTAATATTAAAACAATTACCTATATTCCTGTACTGTCCTGTGCAGTATATACCTAACATGCATGACTTGCCAACGGATTACAACAATTTTTTCCATAACATTATGATTAGGAAAAACTGGTAAAAGGCAAAAGTATAACTAAACTAAAATATCTTTTTTTTTTGTTACAAGTGTGGATAAAATTGTATCCTGACTATACGAGAAAATTCTTCCTATTTCAAATACCTGCCTTGATATTAATGAATGTATAATAAAGTTAACTTGTTCTTAAGAAAAAATGCTGGTAAATTCAGTGAATATAAAATGTACCTCACATACAAATTACTCTTTGTTGTGAAAATTAGCGGCGATTATTTTTAAACAATTGACAGTACCAAACGTAACAATGCATTTATATATTGATGAAACTTTAGGAAAATACATTTCTAATAGGGTTAAATTATCTTGCCAAGTTTCAAGTTTAAAGCATTATAACAACGCCTAAAAAATAAAGTCGAGAATTATTTATTTACACATCTGACTGGCATTTAAAATGTTCTTGTATGTATCAATACATCAGACAAGTATTAAACAAAAAAATTCTCTCCGTCACCCTGCAAATAGGCACAGACTATAATAAACCATTTGATTCCGTAATTGGGGACAATAAATGTAAAACTAATTGTAAGTTCCAACCCTTGATGTCGGGTTTGACAAGCTATAAAGCAAGCATTCTGTACCTTTATTTCTTCTCAATATACCTACTTTGTATTTATTTCAAAAAATAAAAAAATTTCCAGCTGGTTATATTAAGACGTGAATTTTCATATTTCATCAAGTTTTAATTAAAAAATCCATATTTGCACTTATTAAAATTATACTATCATATTAATACATTTTGTTAATAAATATATGATATAAAAGCACAGTAAGAAGTTGGGACCAATTCATTGTTCCTTCTTTGAATTAGAGCGAGTTAAACGAAAAAAAAATTTCACATTTTTACCTGTATCTTTTGACTCAATCTACTAAAACAGTCGTAACTTTCGGTTCTATCGAGGGACAAGTCCTTCAACATTTTGTATATATATATGGTGTACCGGTGAGAGGTAAGTGAATACCCTCATGTGGTCAAATGCTACTATACACCAGACATCATAGATGTCTCCATGGTGTATAGCGACTTGCTATTTTGCAAGTACCGAGAGCGGTGACCTTTAGCCCTTGGTGAACTTAACCCATATACTGTTATTATACATGATTTGCAGGAAACAACTACTCAGCGGGCAAATACCCCGACCTGCATTGAATTATACCTTACAAATCATGAAAGATTGGTAGCCAATGTCATTTGTCAATTCCCCGACCAGACATAGACCGGTTTCGAACTTATTAGTTCTCATCAGTATGCCATAGGTCATGGAACAGACAAATGATAGTGGCCAACCTGTTAGTTTTATACAAACTTAAGTAAATGGTGTACCGGTGAGAGGTAAGTGAATACCCTCATGTGGTCAAATGCTACTATACACCAGACATCATAGATGTCTCCATGGTGTATAGCGACTTGCTATTTTGCAAGTACCGAGAGCGGTGACCTTTAGCCCTTGGTGGACTTAACCCATATACTGTTATTATACATGATTTGCAGGAAACAACTACTCAGCGGGCAAATACCCCGACCTGCATTGAATTATACCTTACAAGTCATGAAAGATTGGTAGCCAATGTCATTTGTCAATTCCCCGACCAGGCATAGACCGGTTTCGAACTGACGAGAACTAATAAGTTCGAAACCGGTCTATGTCTGGTCGGGAAATTGACAAATGACATTGGCTACCAATCTTTCATGATTTGTAAGGTATAATTCAATGCAGGTCGGGGTATTTGCCCGCTGAGTAGTTGTTTCCTGCAAATCATGTATAATAACAGTATATGGGTTAAGTCCACCAAGGGCTAAAGGTCACCGCTCTCGGTACTTGCAAAATAGCAAGTCGCTATACACCATGGAGACATCTATGATGTCTGGTGTATAGTAGCATTTGACCACATGAGGGTATTCACTTACCTCTCACCGGTACACCATTTACTTAAGTTTGTATAAAACTAACAGGTTGGCCACTATCATTTGTCTGTTCCATGACCTATGGCATACTGATGAGAACTAATAAGTTCGAAACCGGTCTATGTCTGGTCGGGGAATTGACAAATGACATTGGCTACCAATCTTTCATGATTTGTAAGGTATAATTCAATGCAGGTCGGGGTATTTGCCCGCTGAGTAGTTGTTTCCTGCAAATCATGTATAATAACAATATATATATATATATATATATATATGAAGTGTTGTTGTACTTCCGGATGCTCTCCCGCGTTGATGATCGACTCCTCCAGGAGTCACGGTTGTCTGAACGACGTTTCGGCAGAATCTCATCTGCCATCTTCAGGTTCTCACTGAAAGCTGCCTATTACTGCTCCTCGTTGCTCGAACTGAACTTGGAGGAATAGAAAAGTTGTTTATATTTGTACTAAATTACTAAGGAACTAAATTTCTCTTGTTCTTATTATGACAACTAAATTTATCATCTTAAATTGTCAATTACTTTCTTATCTTCAGATTTGAGTCAAAATCGTTGATACATTTAATTTACTTTTCGATTGTCTATATTCTGACTTTTTCTAATTTTGCCTAAACGACTTCTTTTCGACATATAATTTATAATGGACATATGCCATTGGACCTTCTCTGGTATGTACGATATGAAGAATTCTTAAGTTAAAATTTTTTAAAGAAAACTATTTCAGGTCGCTTTCACTTCAGAAGGTGATTTTTCAGATCAATCTATTTCCAACACCAAAGCAAAACAGATATGAGTAATATATTAAGGTAGTTAATTAAATAAGCTTTAGTTACATCTAAATAATACCAATTGGATTATGGAAGCGTGCATAGAAAGAAATTAAATATTACAATGTTTGTGAACACAAGATCAGATTCAAAAATGCATGATTATGAAACTATTCATTTTCATAAAATACGTTAATGTTTCAGTTATATTTTAATTCTTATTATTGTGAAATAACAATTATAACTATATAATACACATCTATAATCCTAGTTTAACTCCCTGCATATATTTAATATTACTAATTGTTCAAAGCCCAAGAGAAAGCAAATAATAACAAGCGTGGTTGTAGACTGATTACCGGTAACCACAATGTTAATTGCCACTATAACGCTACAGCGTCGATCTGAATTCAAAATGCTAATTATAGTACTGAGATGATAGTATGTGCTTTCTTCAAAGCAATAAGGTGCAGATTTTAGATATTCCGGATTTTATTGTTACTGTAAACATTTATTATTTAACAATAATTTGTTTATATTGGATACAAATTAAGAGTGATTCACTCTTCATTCTCTAATTAGATTTAAAAATCATAAACGTAAGTCTGATATATATGAGCATTTAATAAAAATAGAAACGAGGAAAAATCATTAAAATTCTTATTGTGTTGCGTTGATTACAATATTTATATTTCAAGAATAATTCAGTCTTAACAGGTTTAGAAACTACAAAGCAACTAAGTTACGATGATACTGTAAATATCTGTAAACATGTATTGAAAAAATCGTGGTCAAACATGTGGCATGAATTTGTTTTCACCAATCCCACAAGATATACTAAAATAAACTCGGAAATACCATCCAAATTCTGGCATGATGATTTTAACCTACCTAGGAAATATATTACCATCATTAATAGGATGAAATTTGGACATGGTTGTTACCCCGCACATCTATATAGAATTGAAATTTCTCCTACGAATGAGTGCGAGATATGTAACGTTGAGAGTGACTTAGATCATATTTTCTTTAACTGTATCAAACACACAGATGCAACAAATGAATTGTATAACAGCCTGTTAAAATTAAATAATATATTATCTCTGCTCTGCCTAAATAAAACGGAGATTCTACATTGCTTAATATCATTCCTATATAAAAGTGGCATACAAATTTAGGTTTAGAGTTGTTAATCCCTTGTTTAACCTCATGTAATCCACCCGTGGCCTTACCTGTGATGTTTTTTTTAAATGCCTTGACAGGCCCCTAGGCGAGAAGTGTGTGTCCCTGTTATTCCTTATCGTTTTCATCTAGTTATTATTCACGTTAGAATTAGGGTTAGATCTTTAGCCGCTTATAAATTTAACTGTGTATCTGGCTGTATGGACTATGTCCTAATGCCACTAAAAAAAAAAAAAAAAAAAAATAATTCAATCCGACAAACTAAATAAAAGATTGCTATATTTTATGGTGTACCTAATCTATTGAGAATAGTGTTATCTTTCTTGTACAAAAATGAATTAGTGATATGTCGGGTTTTAAGATGATATGGTTTTAAAAACATATCCTAAAATAATAGTAATAATAACCGTACCTTACTATTATTTATGCATGGGGCTCAAGCTATATTTTAAAATATAAGTACTAAGATCAAAAAAAGAAGTTTTGTAAAAAATCTCATTGTTAAATGAGATATGTTAAAAATCAAAACCAACCTAAATAAAAAACCAAATCGATGTAGCTTTACACAAATTCAAAAATTCTTTATAAAATTTGGAATTAATTTTTATCCTTTATATATATATATATATATATATATATATATATATATTTATATTTTATATATTTTATATATTTATATTTTATATATTTTATGCAAAAAAAGTATTTTGCAGATATATTAGTATTTAAAAAAATAAAATTTCTATTTGGATTTCTTTCAACTGCAATTTTTATAGTCTTTATAACCTGATTTTTAAACGCATTAACACCAACGCATTCGCCAATTCCTCGAGTATATAAAACTTCAAAGATAGTTTTTTGCCAAACTTCGAAACTACCCAAGCGGTTTTTAATTTTTTCTTGCCCCTTAAATTAATGAATGCCAGCCAAATGTTTCTTACATATGGCTTACCAAAAATAAAATAAATATTCTTTTAAGTCGGTTAAAAATATAAATAACCTCTCCACACTTTAATATATTTTACCTAAAAGAAGAAAAAATGATCCACCCGCCTTCGATACCTCTCAGCATATATCGTAACTATCACTTTCATTTATAATGTTAAAAATACATATACCAAGTGTAACATAATCACGGTACATCACAATTTTTTCCTTTAATTTAAAGATAAGCGATCGAAATGTCGAACATTCTGTATACTTAATAAACGTCACTTTTTGACACTTCTGGTTTCACCGGAAGTGACACTAAATTTTGATTTTCAAATGTAATACCCTGTATATTATTTTATTTTTTAATTCTCCATAATATTCTAAATTCCGTGATACCACATAAATGGTATTTGAAATATTAATATTTGTTTAATTTAATTTTTAATTTTCTATTTAAGCGATGATTGTTCCGATTTATTCTAATTGACCCGTGTAAGGCTAGAAAAATCGAAATCCCGTCAAAACCTGAAATGGGAAAAAATCATTTATATGTCAAAAAGTGACGTTTATTAATTATATAGGATGCTCCAAATTCCAATCGTTTATCTTTAAAACTAATGGGGAAAAGGCGGTAAGTATATAAATTATTTTATGAAGTATTGAAATATTTTAGAGATATAGACATCGAGGTACCTTTTGTATTTCCAGAAATAATGTTTGGGTTAATTATGTGCAATATTGTAAGAGATAGTTCAAATTTGATTTTAGTGGAGAAATTTGTACACTTCGATTATTCTAACAATAATATCAGTTATTTTGTATTGACGAATTTTCGCACGAGCATTTTTCTCTGCCATGTTTGTTCATATTCTCGATTTTATTTACGTATACTATTACTATTTGAATATTTTGCGAAAACCCATCCTGTGTACGTTTTACTACAATTTCCTCACTTGCCTCACTACGTGTTCCTGCAATCGAATACTGTTCTCCGATATAAAATAGCTAATACATTTTATCAGAATTATTATTATTATACAGGGTGTCCCGAAACTGCCGCCTTCCCCTTTAGGTGCTAATTCTTCATGCAAAAATAGTAAGAAATGTTGGATGGCGCAAGAATAGGTGTTTTTACTAATTATCTCGGAAATGATTTGGGACAACTTTATGAAACCTGGTTAACTATTTTCGATTATTAAAGGTTATTGTTTTACAGTATTAGATAAAATTAATTTTATCCAGGGGCGGAGAAACGAGGAGTCGGTGTTCCTTGTTTATAGATATTTATTTTTCTATTGGATATTTTTAGTATTTTGTTCCCTGATTATGATTTCCTGGTTAATTCTGCAAAAAAGGTCCTCAATTAGCCATATGGCAAGCTGTTTTCGAGTAAAAGCGGTCTAAAGAAATATTGCGTATTCGTTTGCTAAATGCGTATTATTTATTTTTCAAAGTAGGCGTATGTCATTCAATAACAGAAATGGCTGAATACACCTCACAGAAGTATCTCGATATGATTATCTGTTGTGGTATGATTTCCTAAAGGAACTATTTTCAATTATTTAGCAATATTGGTAAAAGAAACATTGTGCAAAATTTTAATGAACATTTATGATTTAAAAAACAACCTGAATTAAGATTATTATTATTATTACAAAATTTGCTCAAAATGACTTCCTTCCTGCTCAATGTAGGTCTTCGCACGGCGAACAATATTATTTGTGGCTCTTTGCGCCATTTCCCTGGTAATAGTATCAAATACCGCAATTATGTCGGCTCGCATGTCGTCCTCACTAATTGTCTCATTAAAATTAACCAAATTTTTTATATGGCCCCATACAAAATATTCCATCGGATTCATCCGGTGATCGAGGAGGCCAACTTATTGAGCCACTTCTTCCTATCCAGCGCCCTCGATAAACTCGGTTCATATGTCGCCTTGCTAACCTACTAAAGTGCGCCGGAGCCCCATCGTGCATAAAAATCAGATTCAAGTGAGAAAGCAGCGGGATTTCATCCAGTAAACCGGGTAGTTGTCTCCGGAGAAATCCTACATAATTTGGCCCATTAAGTCGTGCGGGAAGAAATATGGGACCAATCTGCAAAATTGGTGATAAATATTATTTTCAAGTTTTACTTAACCTATTAGGTACCCAATGAAAATGTATATATACTTACCATTATATTCCCTATTTGTCCCGCCCAAACATTAATTGAAAATCGGTATTGAAAATGTGTCTGAGAATTAAGTGAGGATTTTCATGGGCCCAGTCAATAAAATTCTTTGAATTAAATAAATGGGTAAATGTCGCTTCATCAGTCCACAATATCTAATTAAGAAATGAAGGATTGACCAAATGATTTTCCAAAAAATCTGTGAAATAAAAAAAATCGGTCGGTTTAAATGGTAGAATACTTTGACTTACAAATTTATGACATTTGTTTAAAAAAAAAATTTAATTTCATGTAGATACTGCATACAAAATTCAGCTTACTTGTACACAAGATCATTCGAGGGCCATATTGCTGAACCCGTCCATAACGATAACAATGTTGATTTTCACGTCGAAGGGTTCGATGAATACGTGTTCTCGTAGTCCCCAGTAGTCTAGCAGCTCGCCTAGTACCCAACCTTGGCTGATCAGCACATGCATCAAGAATCATCTCTTCTTCAGCTACTGGAATCCCTCTTGGGCGACCGTTACCTCGTCTATTAGGTAGGACATTTCCACTGTCCCGTACACGATTGAGGCAGCGCGTGATAACATTTGCGTCGGGGAAATGTGCTCGTTGCGGGAATCAAAATGCGTACAGTTGTGCGGCTGGTACAGCTTGTTCATCAGCCATACCATAACAGATAATAATAATAATAATAATAATAAGATGGAGACAAGAAATAGAAAACGAAAAGAGCCGCTGCCTGGGGAGCGCCAGGGCACGTCTGGAGCTGGCGCTGGACGTGACAGCATGCGGGACGCCGGTGGCAGAGTGCTGAGGAGGCGGGCACCTGTCAATCAACAAGCTACAGCCCATAACAACAACGAACATAATGAAGGAGGAGAATTACCACCACCAGGCATTGAAGGACAGCCAAACCCACCACTTGGACAGCGCCCAGGTCGTAGAACCGAACGGGCTGCTCCCAGGAGGAACGAAATAGCCGGAAGAATAAAATGGAGCAATGAAATGAATAAGGATGTCATACGAACATACTTGCTCGTTAATGAATGCAGAGACGATCCTCTGCCTGGATGGAGACAAAAACTTTTCACCGAATTTTCAAGAACTCACCCCGGAATGAACATCTCCGAACAAAACTTAGCCGATAGAAAGAACATAATCATTAAAAGGAAATATCTAACACAGCTTGAAATAGATACCCTGCGTAGGGAAGTAGGAGCCCAAATACATAACGAAGAAATACGCCAACAAATTGAAGAAATACCACAAAGACCAGTGGATGACAATGCACCTCATGAGGAAGAGCCCCGCAATCAAAATAACGGGGAAGAAGTAGGAAAAGTACGGCAGAAACTACTGAGCAATCTACTGCTATTTAGCGACTCGAACCCTCTCACTAGACCAATAATACCGAGGCTAAAAATTAATAAAGATACACAACGGTACATAAAATCTGTGGATACCGAATTGAAGTTGAGGATGGAGGAACAACTGGATCCTGATTTAACTTCTATACATACAGCTTTATATGCAGGAGCTGCCACTGTCATAGAACTGAATGGACAGAAACTTCAAATTCATAAACAAAATAGGAACATTCAGAAACAAAGAAAGCCGGCCTGGAAGATGCGACTCGAAAGGCAAATAGATCTGCTAAGAACTGAGGCAAACATTATCAAAGAGTACTTAGATGGCAATAAGAGCAATAAAGTCAAGAGCAAAGTTCGTAAAATATGCCGAAAACAACAAATAGACTTAAACCATCCACAGTTCAACGAAACCCTCACGAATTATTACGATGATACTAGACAGAAAAGTAAAGTTAAGGGAGCGAGACTACGGCGATACAACGAGACTACGAAGCGCAAGGAGCAAAACAATTTATTCTCTAGTAACCAGAAGATCTTCTATCGCAATCTGGAAAGCAACAACCAAGGCAATACAGAACCCGAGAAAATTGACCACAATCGCTTCGGTCAATTCTGGCAGGGGATATGGTCAAACCCTGTGAGATTCAATCAAGCAGCTACATGGCTCCAAACAGCAGAGCGCAATGCAAATGATCTTCCAGATATGCCAGATACTAATATTACTCCTGCAGATGTCGAAGAGTGCATAAAGAACACTTCAAGCTGGAAAGCACCTGGACCAGACAATATACAGAACTTCTGGTTGAAATCATTCCCAGCCCTAATTCCACAGTTTGCCCGAGCATTCAACAAAATCCTTGAAGATCCAACAAGATTTCCCGAATTTTTAGGTCGAGGAGTAACTTACCTTCTGCCCAAAAAAGGAGATCTGAAAGACCCGAAAAACTACAGGCCAATCACCTGCTTGTCTGCGATCTACAAACTTCTCACGTCATTGATACATAGGCAAATCAATGAACATTGTGAGATGAACAATATAATTGGCCCAGAACAGCGGGGATGCGTAAAGGGATCACTTGGGTGCAAGGAGCAGCTAACAATAGATGCAGTAACCATCAAACAAGCTGAAGTAAAGCGCCGAAACATCAGTATGGCCTACATAGACTATAAAAAGGCATTCGACTCTGTACCTCATGACTGGCTAATAAAAGTGCTAGATGTATACAAAGTTAGCCCCACCATCGTTCGGCTACTAACATATGCAATGGCGACTTGGGAAACCCAAACAAGAATTGGAGGAAGCACTATCTCGAACATCAGAATTAGAAGAGGTATATACCAGGGAGATTCGCTGAGTCCATTATGGTTTTGCCTCGCTCTCAATCCCCTCTCAGCAATATTGAATGACACCACCTACGGTTTTCGAATAGATCCGAAGCAACCAAGCTCGAGGCTCAGCCATTTACTTTTTATGGATGACATCAAGCTCTACGCTGAGAATCCAAGACAATTGAAGGCGCTAGTAGCCAATGTCAAAACCTTCAGCGATGATATCAGAATGGAGTTTGGTCTGGAGAAGTGCGCCGAAGTACATGTCACAAAGGGAAAATTAACGCAGTAGCCGGAGAATATCCGTGACTTTGAGCAAATGCTGCCAGAAGAAACTTACAAGTACCTTGGAATTCTGCAGAATAGAAGGATAGACCACACCCAGCTAAAGAAGGAGTTCAGGGAAAAATACAAACAACGTCTAACTAAGCTGATGAATACTAAACTCAACGCTAGGAACATGATTACAGCGATCAATACATATGCTGTTCCTAGTCTGGCATACTCATTCGGAATACTGAAGTACTCGGATACAGACCTGGAAGACCTAGACAGAATGACGAGAACTACACTTACAAAGCTTCGAATGCATCACCCAAAGAGCGCAGTTGAAAGACTATACATGCCAAGAACACAAGGAGGCAGGGGGTTAAGCAGCGTCCAGAAGATGTGCCGAACGCAAGAGAAGAACATGCGCCTCTATTTCTACAATTCAGACAGGGTCCTCATTCGGAAAATAGTGGAAAGTGACAACAGATATACACCGTTAAACCTCAAAGATCGACAACACGAGATAATGACCCGAACGAACGAGGATATTCAAACAGCATGGCAGGACAAGGTACTCCACGGAAAGTATCCCAATGCCTTAAACAATCCAGAGATCGACAAGGAGACCTGGCTCCTATGGCTTAAGGAAGGAATGTTACACCCAGAAACTGAGGGATTCATAATAGCCATTCAGGATAGCATTATCCGTACCAGAAATTATGAAAAGTACATTCTTAAAGTCCCCGGCGTGAACGATGTGTGTAGAAAGTGTAAGGCAGCGGGTGAAACTATCGAACATGTCACTGGAGGCTGCCCCGCTTTGGCTACGGGAATGTATTTGGGAAGGCACAACGAGGTGGCGAAAATCATCCATAGAGAATTGGCACTTAACTTAGGACTCATTACTAATCCACCGCCCTTCTATAAATACACACCTCAAGCTGTTTTAGAAGACGACGAAACATTGTTGTACTGGGATAGACCAATACAGTCTGATAGAACCTTGGATCACAACCGCCCTGACATCCTGGTGATCAAAAAGAAAGACAAGAAGGCCACTATAATTGATATTGGATGCCCCCTAACCAACAACCTACAGAAAACGGAGATGGAAAAGAGAAATAAATATCAGAATTTGGCCATAGAACTTAAACACGTGTGGAGATTAGTGGAGGTTCGAATTATCCCGATCATAATTTCGGCTACAGGCGTGGTGACGAAGAAGTTCTTGAATTATTTGGAGCAACTTAATCTACCTAGAGGCCTCGTGAAGATTATCCAGAGGACGGTGATTCTCCAGACATGCCATATTACCAGAAAGTTTTTGAACGACGAAGGATAGAAAACCGAAACATCCACCGGATTAATGGGACGTGATGAATTTCATCCCCGTTAACCGAGCCGATCCCCAACAGCAATGGGCCCGGGACAGGCCCGGGTCCCCACAGAGCCGAACCCCAACGGCGCGCGCGAGGGGACGGTAAATTTTTTCCGGCTTCGGCCGAGAAAGTGCACGGCTTAAGTCTATAATAAATTAAAAATTGGAATTTTTCAAGGAGACGCTCTGAGCGCGCTATGGTTCTGTATGTGCATTAACCCATTAAGCCAAACTTTGAATCAGAGTCAACTGGGATTTAACATAAAAAACAGGCATGGGTCCAACTATACAACGAGTCATCTACTTTACATGGATGACCTTAAGCTGTACGCGAATTCCACCGAACAACTACGCCATCTGCTGAATATTACCATGGAATTCAGCAAATCTATACACATGGAATTTGGTCTGGATAAGTGTAAGACAATAACACTAAAAAGAGGAGTCCTAGTTAACACTGAAGGGTTTGAAATCGACCATAACTGCATAATAGAAAGCTTAGGTGAAGAAGAAAATTATAAGTATCTGGGAGTCCTACAGCTAAAGGGTATAAATCATACCCAGATTAAAAAGAAACTTACAGATGACTTTGAGAAACGACTACATGTTATTTGTAAAACAGTTCTCACCTTTCCCAATAAAATCAAAGCTATTAACACCTACGCTATTCCAATCTTAACATATTCATTTGGAATCATCAAATGGTCGAGGACTGATCTAGATAACCTATCCAGACTAATACGAGTCGTGATGACAAAACATCGAATGCACCATCCTAAGTCAGCTATAGAACGTACATTACTGCCGCAAGAACTAGGGGGGATGGGCATACTAAACATAGCACAGCAAAATCAATCCCAAATCAAGTCATTACGTCAATATTTCTACAGCAAAGCAGAACAACATACATTGTTTAGAGCCATATGCCGAGCCGACATAAATGCCACGCCGCTACTATTAAATAATCCAGAACTCGATCCAGTGGATAACCAGAACTCAGACCAGAACCAGTTACAAATATGGAAAAGAAAGGAGATTCATGGAACGCACCCACATCACCTACATCAAGGAGCAATTGACATCAACGCCTCCGATCTCTTCATGCAACAGCAATTATTCAGCGAAACAGTTGGTTTTATGTGCGCTATCCAAGATCGAGTAATCCCCACAAACAATTATAAAAAATACATCATTAAAGAAAAGGAAATAGTAGATAAGTGCAGGAGATGTGGAGTAAACAACGAGACCATTGAACACATAACTGGGGGATGCAGCACGCTGGCTGGATTTGACTATACCGAAAGACATAACAACGTAGCAAAAATCATTCGTCAACAACTGGCTATGAAATTTAATCTGATAAAAGAAGGAAAGCCCTACTATAAATATCAACCATTAGAAGTCCTAGAAAACAACAACTACAAGCTATACTGGGATCGGGAAATCATAACAGACATAAGAATTAGCGCCAACAGACCACTATAGTGGTTTATAATAAAACAGAAAACGAGGTGGCCATTATTGACGTGGCTATACCCCTAAGTCACAATCTTCAAACAACCTATGCTACCAAAATTAATAAATATCTAGAGTTAGCTGCTGAAATCAAACAGATGTGGAAGGTGAAGTCTGTAAAAGTCTATCCTCTTATTATTTCAACAACAGTAATTGTTCCAAAAACATTAACCTCTAACTTAAATAAATTAAACATTACACAAACATTGCCAACAATTATCAAGTCAGTCGTACTAGATACATGTCATATTGTTAGGCGTTTTTTAAGTGCTGATTAGCTAGAACTTGGTTAAAACCCGTTCACCTAATTATTTTTTAAACCATTTCCAAGCAAATGAGACAAAAGACAAAATAATAAAAATAATAATATGTCTTTATTTATTATTGAATACAATAATCATATCGAGATACTCCTGTGAGGTGTACTCAGCCATTTCTGTTACTGAATGGCATACGCCTACTTTGAAAAATAAATTATGCGCATTTAGCAAACGAACACGCAGTATTTCGTTTAGACTGCTTTTGCTCGAAAACGGCTTGCCATATGGCTAATTGTAAAGAGGATCTTTTTTTACAGAATAACCAGTGAATTATAATCAGAGATTAAAATACTAAGAATGTCAAATGGAAAAATAAATATGTAGAAACAAAGAACACCGACCCCTCGTTTCTCCGCCCCTGGATAAAATTAATTTTGGCTAATACTGTAAAACAATGATATTTAATAATCGAAAATAGTTAACCGAGTTACAAAAAGTTGTCCCAAATCATTTCCGAGATAATTAGCAAAAACACCTATTCTTGCACCATGCTTAGAGGGCCGTAGCTCCCTTAGGAAGCATTTCCAGACACGTTTATAGGAACTTTTCTTACTATTTTTGCATGGAGAATTAGCAATTAAAGGGGAAGGCGGGAGTTTCGGGACACCCTGTATATTATTTTATTGTAAAAATTCTTTCACTAAATTTAAATTTAAACTCCTACTATAATATTGCTTCCACAACCCAGACAATATTTCTAGAAATACAAAAATTACTTCGATGCTACATTTTTCTCTACAACATTTCCCTAACCCTCCATTTTTTTTTAGAGAAAACTAATTAAAACACTTTCTAACATCCCCATCACAAGTTCCATATGCAGGCTGTGCGGTAAATGATGGATAACACAGTCTTTCTGACTGAACTCCGCCAAATAAAGACAATATTATTATTATTTTTTTTTTTTTTTTTATTACAAAAAACCAGTCACCCTACTCTGTGGCTCCGACCCTCACAGAGGGGAGCTGGTAATAAGAATAGCCACTCCCCACGCCCATGGGGTGAGTGACTACCGGGTCCGAGAATCGTGTGCCCTGAGTAGACGCAATGAACCGAGGATGACAGCCTTCTGCATTCTGCCGGCTAAGATCTCTGCCGAATCTCGGCATGCCGGTATGATCTTTAGTTCTGAAAGCAGCGTCTGTCTCATTCCACCGAGGGCTCCTATAATCAGTACCACTATTTTAACAGAATGGCCTGGATAAAGCCTGCGGAGTTCGAAGAGCAAATCTCGATATTTTGTCCGTTTTTCCTCCTCTTTCAAAACAATGTTGCTCTCAGCGGGAGCTGAGAATTCCACGACATACATTGTCTTGAGTTGGTGGTCGAGGAGTACTATGTCAGGCTTGTTGGCTTGTATTTGCCTGATGGTGGGAAACGAGTAGTTCCAATAAATTAGGCACTTCTCATTCCCCACAACGGACTCAATATCCCCCGGAGCGTAAGGCAGCACTGGTGTTTCGTCTATGCCATACGAGTGCCTTAGATGATAGTAAAGCACTCGTAATGCTGCGTCGTGTCTGTGAATATAGGCCGAGACTGCGTATGTCGGGCAAGCCGACAGTAAGTGCATTACAGTCTCCGGCGCCCTGCGGCAGGCCCTGCAGCTGACATCAGGGACCTCCATACTCATGACACGACATCGATAGACGAGAGTGTTAAATACACCATCTTGGCAAGCCATTATGAATCCCTCGGTCTCAGACTTCAGCCCCGCTGACCTTAAGAAGGCGAAGGTCAGCCTTTCGGATAAGCCGAGGCAATGGCTTATCCGTATGGAGCTGCAGAAGGATGTTGTGTTCTGCAGCTCTGATGTGGGCTTTTAGTCGAGCGGGTTCCAACTCGGTGACAGAGTCGGGGTTTACCCGCTCGACGTCGAAGATGAGACCAAGTTCATCGGCTGCTCTCCGTGCTGCCTTAAAGAGAAAAGCTCCTACCTCTGCATTTTCATGGTCTCGGACCATGCAGAGGAGGGGATCCGAACTCCTGATGACCTTACATGCTCCATCCAGAACCATCCTGCTATGGAGACTCTCCAAGCTCAAGAGTCCACGGCCTCCCCGATGTCGTGGAAGATATAACCGTGGAACGGACGATTTAGGATGGAAGCTCCTATTGAGATGCATCTTCTTGCGGGTTACTACATCAAGTTGACGCAGCTCTTCTCTAGTCCACTTCACTACTCCAAAAGAGTAGAGAAGGATCGGACCGGCAAGCATATTTGTAGCAGACACCTTGTTCTTCCCCGACAGTTCTGAAGACCAGATCTGTCGGAGTAGGTGCTGATACTTGCCGCGGAGAGCGTTTTTCACTACACTCACTTCTTGGGTGGAGCGTTGCTCGACACCCAAGTAAGTGTACGACTCTCCGGCATCTAGATGGTGTAAGATGCTTCCGTCCACGAGCTGCGCGTCCTCTCCGTAGTCACCGCATCGTCCTCTCTTGAGATGGATCAGTGCGCATTTGTCCAACCCGAACTGCATACCGACAGCCTGCGTGTACTCCTGTACCACCCTAAGGGACTGCTGGAGATCCCTCTCTCCAGAGGCATAAAGTTTAAGGTCATCCATATAAAATAGATGGGTGACCTTATGCCTCCTGTCGCCGGGGTACCGCAGTTGTAGCCACGGGTTTTCCGGAGCGAGACGGATAATGGCAGTAGTGAGATGCAAAAGAGAAGGGGGCTCAGGGAATCTCCCTGAAATACTCCTCTTCTGAATGTTACCGACTCTGTTTGGACTCTATCGTTACCCGATGTAATTGTAAAGCGAGTCCTCCAGAGCGGCATCAGTTCTTCAATACATCTCACTACGGGGCCTGGTACTACAAGACATCGGAGCAAGTGAACAATGAGCTCATGTGATGTCATGTCAAATGCCTTGCGGTAGTCGATCCAGGCCATAGAGAAGTTCCGCTTATACTGCATGGAGTCCTGCGTGATACATCTGTCGATCAGCAGGTTCTCCTTGCAGTCAACGACACCTCTCTTCGACCCTCGTTGCTCATATATCCGTTCGTAAACCGGTTCAACTGCGTGGAGCACCCGCATGTACAAAATGCGTGTAAACACCTTGTAGCATGCGTTTAGACAGGTTATCGGCCTGTAGTTCTTTGGGTTGGACAAATCTCCGTTCTTGGAGATCAGCACTGTCCGCCCCTCAACAACCCAAGAAGGGATTTGCTGCTCCCCATTCAACCAGGAATTAAAAATTCTGGCCAAATGGTGGTGGGTACTCGATAACTTTTTCCACCAAAAGTTATTTATCCCATCGGGACCTGGAGCAGCAAAGTTCTTAGAGCCCTCAAGAGCCCTACGAACCTCTTCTGGGGTTATTGGTTCGCACACTTCCCGTGGTTGCTGAAGCCTTTGACAAAAGGCTTCAAAGTGTGCAAGGGCAGGAGAATCTCGGTTGAGTGGAAGCCTCTCCTCGTACAGCGTTTTCCAGAAGTTCTCCACCTGATCTGCAGTCGGCGGATTGTCTACAACACGCGGAGGCGGTTGGAAAAGGCGCGAGGGCTTTTGGCGGAACAGTTTATTTTCCGCGAGCCCTCTCGCCCGCCTCATTAGTGACTTTTTGCAAATCACTAACATCCGTATCCTGTCGAGACAGTGCTGTTTGGTGGTTCGGAGCACTGCCTCATTGAGTGTGTGATGAACGCGTCTTAATTTGGCGGCTAATCGACGCACTTTAGGCGTGAACGGCCTGTTGGCCGCCATATAGTCCATCACACATTGGATACGGGATGCGTGTTGCCTCGTCGACCGGATCTTGGCTTCCATTTTTTATATGCGCCGCTCCGCCCTCTCCTGTGGGGAAGCAGTGTTTTGCCTTTCCACTCGAGAAAAGCGTTGAGCAGCGGCGTACACGGCACAGTTTATGTGCCAGAGGTCAGCCCGTTCTGGTAACGCTGCACTAAGTTCTTCATCCACTCTGGCCAGGTCTTGTGGCCTGGGGGCTTTAATGTGGTGCAACCCCCGTCTGGTACTGAGGCCCTCTGGTATTGGCGGAAGGAGGAGAGCCACGTCCTCAACCGGTGAATGTGGCGGCTCTTCGGCCACCTCATTCGCCGGTCCAGGAGCAGCCCTCACGTAGCCCCTACTACGAAGGTGGGATACATAGTTACGCAGATTTTGTGGCGTGAAAGCGCTATGCTCTGGAAGCTTCTCACACCACAGAGCATGCATCCGCGCCATGTATCCCCTTCGTGCAGGCTCACTACTTTCATAGCACAGCAGAAGGTCGTCCCTTAGATCATCGGTCCACTCAAAGGGTCCTTGTGGCTCGCGGTCGTTGTCACGCACAATATTATTATTATTATTATTATTATTTTTGCAAAAAACCAGTCACCCTACTCTGTGGCTCCGACCCTCACAGAGGGGAGCTGGTAATGCCAATAGCCACTCCCCACGCCCGTGGGGTGAGTGACTACCGGGTCCGCGAATCGTGTGCCCTGAGTAGACGTAATGAACCGAGGATGACAGCCTTCTGCATTCTGCCGGCTAAGATCTCTGCCGAATCTCGGCATGCCGGTATGATCTTTAGTTCTAAAAGCAGCGTCTGTCTCATACCACCGAGGGCTCCTATAATCAGTACCACTATTTTAACAGAATGGCCTGGATAAAGCCTACGGAGTTCGAAGAGCAAATCTCGATATTTTGTCCGTTTTTCCTCCTCTTTCAAGACAATGTTGCTCTCAGCGGGAGCTGAGAATTCCACGACATACATTGTCTTGAGTTGGTGGTCGAGGAGTACTATGTCAGGCTTGTTGGCTTGTATTTGCCTGACGGTGGGAAACGAGTAGTTCCAATAAATTAGGCACTTCTCATTCCCCACAACGGACTCAATATCCCCCGGAACGTAAGGCAGCACTGGTGTTTCGTCTATCCCATACGAGTGCCTTAGATGATAGTAAAGCACTCGTAATGCTGCGTTGTGTCTATGAATATAGGCCGAGACTGCGTATGTCGGGCAAGCCGACAGTAAGTGCATTACAGTCTCCGGCGCCCTGCGGCATACCCTGCAGCTGACATCACGGACCTCCATACCCATGACACGACGTCGATAGACGAGAGTGTTAAATACACCATCCTGGCAAGCCATTATGAATCCCTCGGTCTCAGACTTCAGCCCAGCTGACCTTAAGAAGGCGAAGGTCAGCCTCTCGGATAAGCCGAGGTCTTCTATATTTTTATAGAAGATCCCGTGCAATGGCTTATCCTTATGGAGCTGCAGAAGGATGTTGTGTTCTGCAGCTCTAATGTGGGCTTTTAGTCGAACGGGTTCCAACTCGGTGACAGAGTCGGGGTTTACCCGCTCGACGTCGAAGATGAGACCAAGTTCATCGGCTGCTCTCCGTGCTGCCTTAAAGAGAAAAGCTCCTACCTCTGCATTTTCATGGTCTCGGACCATGCAGAGGAGGGGATCCGAACTCCTGATGACCTTACATGCTCCATCCAGAACCATCCTGCTATGGAGACTCTCCAAGCTCAAGAGTCCACGACCTCCCCGATGTCGTGGGAGATATAACCGTGGAACGGACGATTTAGGATGCAATCTCCTATTGAGATGCATCTTCTTGCGGGTTACTACATCGAGTTGACGCAGCTCTTCTCTAGTCCACTTCACTACTCCGAAAGAGTAGAGAAGGATCGGAACGGCAAGCATATTTGTAGCAGACACCTTGTTCTTCCCCGACAGTTCTGAAGACCAGATCTGTCGGAGTAGGTGCTGATACTTGCCGCGGAGAGCGTTTTTCACTACACTCACTTCTTTGGTGGAGCGTTGCTCGACACCCAAGTAAGTGTACGACTCTCCGGCATCTAGATGGTGTAAGATGCTTCCGTCCACGAGCTGCGCGTCCTCTCCATAGTCACCGCATCGTCCTCTCTTGAGATGGATCAGTGCGCATTTGTCCAACACGAACTGCATACCGACAGCCTGCGTGTACTCCTGTACCACCCTAAGGGACTGTTGGAGATCCCTCTCTCCAGAAGCATAAAGTTTAAGGTCATCCATATAAAATAGATGGGTGACCTTATGCCTCCTGTCGCCGGGGGTACCGCAGTTGTAGCCACGGGTTTTCCGGAGCGAGACGGATAATGGCAGTAGTGAGATGCAAAACAGAAGGGGGCTGAGGGAATCTCCCTGAAATACTCCTCTTCTGAATGTTACCGACTCTGCTTGGACTCTATCGTTACCCGATGTTATGGTAAAGCGAGTCCTCCAGAGCGGCATCAGTTCTTCAATACATCTCACTACGGGACCGGGTACCACAAGACATCGGAGCAAGTGAACAATGAGCTCATGCGATGTCATGTCGAATGCCTTGCGGTAGTCGATCCAGGCCATAGAGAGGTTCCGCTTATACTGCATGGAGTCCTGCGTGACACATCTGTCAATCAACAGGTTCTCCTTGCAGCCAGCGACACTTCTCTTCGACCCTCGTTGCTCATATATCCGTTCGTAAACCGGTTCAACTGCGTGGAGCACCCGCATGTACAAAATGCGTGTAAACACCTTGTAACATGCGTTTAGACAGGTTATCGATCTGTAATTCTTTGGGTTGGACAAATCTCCGTTCTTGAGGATCAGCACTGTCCGCCCCTCAACAACCCAAGAAGGGATTTGCTGCTCCCCATTTAACCAGGAAATAAAAATTCTGACCAAATGGTGGTGGGTGCTTCCACCAAAAGTTATTTATCCCATCGGGACCTGGAGCAGCAAAGTTCTTAGAGCCATCAAGAGCCCTACGAACCTCTTCTGGGGTTATTGGTTCGCACACTTCCTGTGGTTGCTGAAGCCTTTGACAAAAGGCTTCAAAGTGTGCAAGGGCAGGAGAATCTCGGTTGAGTGGAAGCCTCTCCTCGTACAGCGTTTTCCAGAAGTTCTCCACCTGATCTGCAGTCGGCGGATTGTCTACAACACGCGGAGGCGGTTGGAAAAGGCGCGAGGGCTTCTCGCGAAACAGTTTATTTTCCGCAAGTCCCCTCGCCCGCCTCACTAGTGACTTTTTGCAAGTCACTAGCATCCGTATCCTGTCGAGACAGTGCTGTTTGGTGGTTCGCAGCACTGCCTCATTGAATGTGTGATGGACGCGTCTTAAGTTGGCGGCTAATCGACGCACTTTAGGCGTGAACGGCCTGTTGGCCGCCATATAGTCCATCACACATTGGATACGGGATGCGTGTTGCCTCTCCGACCGGATCTTGGCTTCCATCTTTTGTATGCGCCGCTGCGCTCTCTCCTGTGGGGAAGAGGTATTTCGCCTCTCCACCTGAGACGAGCGTTGAGCAGCGGCATACACGGCACAATTTATGTGCCAGATGTCAGCCTCTTCTGGTAGCGCTGTACGAAGTTCAGCGTCCACTCTGGCCAGGTCTTGTGGCCCGGGGGTTTTCAGACGGTGTAACCCCCTTCTGGTACTGAGGCCCTCTGGTATTGGCAGAACGAGGAGAGCTACGTCCTCAACCGGTGAATGTGGCGGCTCTTCGGCCACCTCATTCACCGGTCCAGGAGCAGCCCTCACGTAGCCCCTACTACGAAGGTGGGATACATAGTCACGCAGATTTTGTGGCGTGAAGGCGCTATGCTCTGGAAGCCTCTCACACCCCAGAGCATGCATCCGCGCCATGTACCCCCTTCCGCGCGGGCTCACTGCTTTCATAACAATGCAGAAGTTCATCCCTCAGTTCATCTGTCCACTCAAAGCGTCCTTGAGCATTGCCATTGTCATCAACGGGTGGTCTGTCCGGTTGGGCCCCACTACCTTGCCCTTGACCCCTATCCGAACGGGGTCGATCGTGGGGGCCCTGTCTTCGGCCTATCGGAACCAAAGTTTAGGGCCTGTGGGTGGTTAGCCCAGCAGGCCCACGACCGACATAGTTCAAGCCAAGTCAGGCTATTTATTTTTCGATTGCAACAGACACTGGACCGCTAGATGGCACCTGCTGGCTATTTTATATGTCGCTATTGTAAAAATACCGAGATGTACCAAATAGTCAAATGATTCTCGTGCCAATCATCGCATGCCTACCTTGCACTGACGAGAGCCAACAGCTCGAAACTGCAGTATGCAAGTGGTGTGTGACGACTGGCAAGAGAGCTCCTTTAAGTAGGATCAGTCTTTCGGCTGGTGTTTGTTGCAATCGAAGCATTAGCGTTTTGATGGTAATATGCAATTATTACACTTAACGCGCCAGACTTATAACTTTGGTTGCAGTCTGGTTACTTTTCTTATAGTAAAATAAGGATTTATAGAGGAGTTTGCGACTAAAAATATTATGTTTAATATTCCGCCCTCTAAAAGCACATTTGAACTCTGATCATAATAAGTGTTCAATGTAGCAAGAGTTGAGTTAAGAAAGAAATAGACCGTTTCACTAATTGGTTTATTCCGGACCCATGTGGATTTGCACTACATGTGCACATTCATTACCCAAACGTGTTCGGTCATATGTAGTTTCGCATTATATGATCATTATAAATGCTCAATGTAGCAAGAGTTGACTTAAGAAAGAAATAGACATTTTCACCAACTGATTTACCTCGGATCCATGTGTATTTGCACTACATGTTCACGTCAATCACCCAAACGTATTCGGTCGTATGTAGTTTTGCATTATATGATCATAATAGGTGCTCAATGCAGCAAGAGTTTAGTTAAGAAAGAAATAGACCTTTTTCACCAATTGATTTACCCCGGATCCATGTGGATTTGCACTACATGTTCACGTCAATTACCCAAACGTATTCGGTCATAAGTAGTTTTGAATTTTATGTCCATAATAAGTGCTCAATGTAGCAAGAGTTGTGTTAAAAAAGAAATATACCTTTTCACCAATTGATTTACCCCGAACACATGTGGATTTGCACTACAAGTGCACATCAATTACTCAAACGTTTCGGTCATATGTAGTTTTGCATTATATGATCATAATAGGTGCTCAATGTAGCAAGAGTTGAGTTAAGAAAGAAGTAGATCTTTTCATCAATCGATGTACCCCGGACGGACCCTTGTGGATTTGCACTACATGTGCACATCAATTACCCAAACGTATTCGGTCATAACTAGATTTGCATTATATGATCATAATAAGTGCTCAATGTAGCAAGGTTAGGTTAAGAAAGAAGTAGCCTCTTTCACCAAATTGATTTACCTCGGACCCATGCGTATGTGCACTATATGTGTACATCAATTACCCAAACGTATTCGGTCATATGTAATTTTGCATTATGTGATCATAATAAGTGCTCAATGCAGCAAGAGGTGGGTTAAGAAAGAAATAGACATTTTCACCAATTGATTTACCCTGGACCCATGTGTATTTACACTACATATGCACGTCAATTACCCAAACGTATTCGGTCATATGTAGCTTTGCATTATACGATCATAATATATGTGCTCATTATAGCAAGAGTTGAGTTAAGAAAGAAACAGACCTTTTCATTGATTTACCCCGGACCCGTGTGGATTTACACTACATGTGCACATCAATTACCCAAACGTATTCGGTCATATGTAGTTTTGCATTATATGATCATAATAGGAGGTCAATATAGCAAGAACTGTGTTAAGAAAGAAATGTAGCTTCTTATCAATTGATTTACCCCGAACCCATCTGAATTTTCACTACATGTTCACATTAATTGCCCAAATGTGTCAAGAGCTGTGTTAAGTAAAAATAATTTGTTTTCCCATTTGGTTTACTTTTAAATGCAAATAATATTACATATCTTTAAATATGACTGATGGAAATTTAGATATAAACTTCCTTACTGCTAAATGTTGGATTATAAAGGGCAGCTCACTCGATTCAACAATTTTGTTCAGAATTTTGATGAAACTAAACCATTGGCGGAGTTAAAAAGCGTTTGAATATAATAGAAGACAATATTTGGAAAGGGTTCAATACCGTGAAATTATCAATTGAGTTATTAGATCCAGAGTAGGATGTAGAGCGAAATGAGTTTGAAAGTAAATATTTCGAGGCAGTTGCGCGGGCAGAAAAGGCAATTTCTAATACTGTTTTGTCTCCAGTCGGTCAAATTCTAAGTCAAAATGAAAACATGCCAATTAATAATACAGTCAGGCTTCCAACTATTCAACTGCCACTTCTCAAGGTTCATATAAATACTGGTTTGGATATCATTATACATTTGATTCACTTATTAACAAAAATAAACAAATAAATGATATTCAAAAATTTCTTTACTTGAATAGTACTCTCGGTGGAGAGCCCTTGCAAATAATTAGTGACATTGAAGCAACTACAGATAATTATCAATTAGCATACATCAACTCGATGTAGTAACCCGCAAGAAGATATATCTCAATAAGAGCTTGCATCCTAAATCGTCCGTTCCACGGTTATATCTCCCACAACATCGGGGAGGCCGTGGACTTTTGAGCTTGGAGAGTCTCCATAGCAGGTTGGTTCTGGATGGAGCATGTAAGGTCATCAGGAGTTCGAATCTCCTCTTCTGCATAGTCCGAGACCATGAAAATGCAGAGGTAGGATGTTTTCTCTTTAAGGCAGCACGGAGAGCAGCCGATGAACTTGGTCTCATCTTCGACGTCGAGCGGGTAAACCCCGACTCTGTCACCGAGTTGGAACCCACTCGACTAAAAGCCCACATTAGAGCTGCAAAAGGATAAGCCATTGCACGGAGTCTTCTATAAAAATATAGAAGACCTCGGCTTATCCGAAAGTCTGGCCTTCGCCTTTTTAAGGTCAGCTGGGCTGAAGTCCGAGACCGAGGGATTCATAATGGCTTGCCAGGATGGTGTATTTAACACCCTCGCCTATCGACGTCGTGTCATGGGTATGGAGGTTCCTGATGTCAGCTGCAGGGCCTGCCGCAGGGCGCCGGAGACTGTAATGCACTTACTGTTGGCTTGCCCCACATACGCAGTCTCGGCCTATATTCACAGACACGACGCAGCATTACGAGTGCTTTACTATCACCTAAGGCACTCGTATGGGATAGAGGAAACATCAATACTGCCTTACGCTCCGGGAGATATTGTGTCCGTTGTGGGGAATGAGAAGTGTCTAATTTATTGGAACTACTCGTTTCCCACCGTCAGGCAAAGACAAGCCAACAAGCCTGACACAGTACTTCTCGATCACCAACTCAAGACAATGTATGTTGTGGAATTCTCAGCCCGCACTGAGAGCAATATTGTCTTGAAAGAGGAAAAAAAACGGACAAAATACCAAGTTTTGCTCTTCGAACTCCGCAGGCTTTATCCAGGCCATTCTGTTAAAATAGTGGTACTGATTATAGGGACCCTCGATGGAATGAGACAGATGCTGCTTTCAGAAATAAAGATCATACCAGCATGCCGTGATTCGGCAGAATGCAGAAGGCTGTCATCCTCGGTTCATTGCGTCTACTCAGGGCACATGATTCACGGACCAGGTAGTCACTCACCCCACGAGCGTGGGGAGTGGCTATTGGTATTTATTACCAGCTGTCCTCTGTGATGGTCGGAGCCACAGAGTAGGGTGACTGGTTTTTTTGTAACAAAATAGAACACCACTATAGGCTAGGCCTGTCCGTGGGAATACCAATAAGTTACACGAATAGTAGAATTACATATTAAAAGTGTACAAAATTTTACGTACATACATACTTGCTTACATAAATACACGTGGGTGCTCACCTATTTATACATAAAATATACATACATTCATCAATACACACATATATGATGGAAATTTAGAGACACAGTTGTATTAATTAATTAATTAAAATGTGACACTGATGCCATTGCTAACCATTTGGGCTACATATATTACTTAAAAACGAAAGTGTCGGAAAGAATTATATGAAAGGATGGGGAAAAATCTAAAATATGCTGCAACTTTAAATGTCAAAAAGTAGAGAAATTTTACTAAGGCGAATAAGGACTCTCTAACCAGGACGACTTACATGTATTTTAGTGCAATTATGAGTTCAAATTTTTATATTGATTATATCATGTATCCGGCATCTGGGCATAGAGAATACAAACTGCTGAAGGCTGAAGGCGTTTCTTAAATACGTTTATATTGACAGAATTTTGCAAGTTCAGAGATAGTGGTTATATAATCTAAGGCCCAGGTACATGTAAGATCTCTGTCCTAGCGTTTTGTTCATCAGGGGAGTTAGGTATGTGTTTTCTTTATTACGCGTATTATACATATGTTTGTTTTTTTTCAGATCAGCCTTAGTTTTTTTTGCTTGAGGACGCAGTAGTAGAAGAAGAGTTGACGTGGGCCCATCAATTGGGCTTTATATAAATCGTCTGAGGGGTACATATATGGTTTGGCGAACATTATTTTTCAATATTTTCTTTTGGACAATTATTAATTTATTTAAAATTGTTTTACTAGCACCTCCCCATGCTAATATCCCATAGCTAATGTGTGACTCCAGTAGTGAATAGTATATAGTTCTCAAAGAATTTATATCAAAAATATTCCTCAATACTTTCATTTTATATATTAGTGACTGTATTTTTTTAATTATATAATTTATATGTTTGTCCCATTTTAGGTGGGAGTCTATAATGATACCAAGATACTTAAATTCAGTTATCAGAGCTATTGTGAATTTATTTGAGATATTGAGGTTGTGGAACGGTGGTAAGTTTTTCGCATTTGTGCAAATTCGCAAGAAATATGTTTTATTAAAATTTACCGTGAGTAATTTGTGGTCGAACCATTCTTTGATTTTCTTTATGACTTCCTCAACTATTTGTTTTAGAAGTCAGCCAACTATCACTTGTATAAGATATTGCAGTGTCATCTGCGTATGTTATTATGCTACCTCTGACAAAAAAGTCATTTAGATAGATGTTAAAAAGGATGCGACCTAGCACAGTCCCTTGTGGTACTCCATACTCCACTCTTCTGATGTCTCTTATTAATTTTTACATATTGGTGCCTGTCTGAGAGGTAGCTTTTAAATAGATTTAGAGGAACTCCTCTAATCTTTATGTTATTTAGTGAGTCTATGAGTAGAGTGTGGCTCACCGTACCAAAGGCTTTGGATAGGTCTATAAATACACAGGGCTGTCCAAGGTAGAGTACATTTTAGATGTTAGTTGAAGAATGGCGTCTTGCGTGGATATGCCTTGTTGAAAGCCATATTGCGATTTAGATGTAATATCATATTTGTTGATGTAGTTTGACAGTCTTTTCTTGAGAATTTTTTCAAATACTTTAGTGTAAGTAAATTGTTATTAAACATATAGGTCTGATGTTAACTATTTGTTGTCGGTCTCCTCTTTTATATATGGGTAAGACAATTGATGTTTTGAGAGCAAAGGGATAGCAGCCTTGCTCGAAACATTTATTTATAATATATACTAAGGGTTCCGATATTATTGGTGATATAATTTTCAATAGTTCTGCTTTTAATCCGTCAATTTCTGCTAATAATCATCCATTTTTAACGTAAATTGCAAATGAGTTATCATTGCAATTACGTCAACTTATTGATAATATAAACAACCACATAAGAGGGCTCTAAAATCCCTGGAGCAACCTCCAGATCATTGGGATACACTCATTATTTTTCTCATAAGTAGCAAACTAGATTCAGAAACTTCTCGCCAGTGAGAATCCCACCGGTCAGAGACAGAAGTTCCTATTTTAAAAAAAATCTTATCACTTTTGGGGGATAGAGCAGACCTCCTTGAAACACTTGCATCTCACAATTCACGTTCCATTTCTGATTCAAAGCCTTTCAAGCCAAACAAACTATAGAATAAAAATTTAAATAAAGCCTTTGTGATATCAAATAATTTTTCAAATGCAAATTCTGTAAAGGTGATCACAAAATAGACAATTGCAATGAATTTATAAAATTGCCAATCAATAACAAAAATGTAGATATATTATGCATTTCTGAACATTGGATATTAAATAATAATATTAATCACATCAATATACCAAACTTTAAACTAGCTGCACATTTTTCTCGGTGTAATCATATACACGGTGGTTCTGCAATCTATACTAGAGCTAATATAAATTTCTGCAAGTTAGATATCTTTTACAACTTTTCTTTAGAATGTCACATTGAAATGTGTGGAATTCTATATGTTGATGATAAAAATGTTAGGACGGCAGTATGTTGTGCATATAGACCCCCTAGTGGAGACTTAGATACTTTCTTTGGTAACTTAACAGCTGCATTAGATTATATAACTAAAAAATATGATTTTGTAGTACTTTGTGGAGACCTTAATATTAACTTTTTAGAGAAATCGCAAAATACAAAAATGCTTTGTGACATATTAGAATCTCATCAATTAAATATCACAACAAAAGAGCCAACTCGTATATATTTAAAAACATTAACGGCCAGATAAGTTCATCTGCAATTGATTATATCGTTACAAATATACCTCCTCATAAATATGAGGTGGAGTTACATGACCCCTTATTAGCAGATCATTTAGCACATATATTTTCAGTTAATACTACTTGTAATGATTCGATCAAAAGTCTAGGTAACTGTAAATTAAAAAGAACTATAGGTATAGACAATCTACGCGAATTTAATTGGCGTCTAAAAAATATAAACTGGGACTACATTTATACTACAAATGTGAAACATGCTTTTGGTTTGTTTATGGACGATATATTATGGTGCCTACATGTCACATGTCCTCTTAAATATATTAAAAATAAAAATATAAATAATAAAGTAATTAAGAATAATGAGTGGGTAACAAATGATTTGATACTTGGTGGTCAACGGCTTAGAGATATATTTAACAAAGTAAAATATTGTGGCGATTCTGATGACCTACTGGAATATAAAAAAATGAAAAGGGAACACAAAAAAAATATTATAACAAAAAAACAAAATTTTTATAGAGACAAAATCAATAGTTCTCAGAACAAAGCTAAAGAAACTTGGAAACATATTAATCATGCGCTTGGAAATACAAGAAAGGCAAACAACTCAATTACACTAAGGATTGGTAACAACAGTATAACTGACAATATATTAATAGCAAATCAATTTGCATCATATTTCGCTACAGTAGCCCCTGAGGCTATAAGTAGAAATTTTAGATATAATCTATCATTACCACACACTTTATCTTTGCGTAACAAAGATTCAATGTATTTCTATGAGGTGTCTAAAAGTGAAATTTCTAACGTTATAAATGAGTTAAAAAATACCAAATCTGCTGGTATCGATGGAATGACAGTGTCTATGCTAAAAAATATATTCTCAAGCATTGTAGATCAACTAGTACATCTTATCAACAACTCAGTAATGGAAGGATACTTTCCAGATGAGCTTAAAATTTCCTCTGTAATTCCTATATTCAAGCAAGGAGATGAAGAAGATATCGAGAACTACCGGCAAATTACTTTGGTCTGTGTACTATCAAAATTATTTGAAAGAATTATATATAACAGAATAATGACTTACTTAGAAAGTAAAAATATCATAACTGAGAATCAGCATGGATTCAGACCGGGAAGATCCGTAGAAACTGCAACAATTAGCTTATTCAACTTCGTATACCGTGAAGTTGACAGAGGTAATCATGTTGTTTCGATTTTATTCGATCTCTCTAAAGCGTTTGATACGGTTAACAAGGTTATACTAGTTGATAAGTTAAAAAATATTGGTATAAGGGGATGTTTATTAAACCGTTTGATCTCGTATATGGAAAACAGAAAATTTATAGTTAAATATGACGAAGCTGCGTTTGATATGCATGATATAACCTTAGGTGTGCCGCAAGGCTCAATTCTAGGGCCATTGTTATTTTCCATTTATATAAATGACCTTCCTTGTCATATAAAAAGAGGGATGACAGTTATGTATGCGGACGATACTACTGTTACCGTATCTGCTTCAAATTATGACGACTTGGATAAATATGTTGAAAATATTATCGACGACATGAACAGTTGGTGCAGTCGTAATAGATTAATATTAAATGAGAAGAAAACGATATTTATAAGTTTTAATAAAAGAAAGACTACATCAAAGGCTCTAAAATTAAGCTCTTCCACAAAATTTTTGGGTACACATATAGATGACACATTGTCTTGGGAATCACAAGGAAATCACGTGTGCAGTAAACTAAACAAGGCATATTTTGCAATACTGCAATTAAAAGATACGCTCGACTTGTTGATGTTTATTATGCACCGGCATACTCCCATTTGTCTTTTAATATTTGTATTTGGTGAAAATCAAGCCAATTGTATAGAGTCTTCATACTTCAAAAAAGGATTATTAGACTTCTATTTAATCTAAATTATAGAGAAAGCTGTAGAACCACATTCACCACAAAAAAAAAATTCTAACAGCACCCTGTATTTATATATATAAATGCTTAGTATATGTGAAAACTAACTTGCAGAAATTTGAAACTCTTGATAGTAAACACACCTACAATACGAGACATGGAGAGCTCTTATCGATTTCACGGCATAAAACAGCCAAATTTAAGGAATCACTGCAATATAATTGCATCTTACTATACAATAGCCTCCCTGAAGATATCAGAAATCTTCATTTGCAGAAATATAAAACAAACGTTAAAAAGCTGCTTGTTCAAAATGCATATTATAGCGTTAATGAATTTGTCGGTAGACTATAATAATATAGTGTATATTATGTCTATGTTATTTCTGCTTACTGTATATATATTTTCTGTTTATATGTTAATTATACAATGTACATTTTATGTATGTTTATTTTTATGTTCGTATAGATATATGTGTATATACGTGAGTGTATGTATATATTTACAATTGTCAACTGCTATTTTACATGTATGACTTATCCTATGTTATTTTTTATAATCTCATGGATGAATAAATATTATTATTATTATTATTAATGCTCGAATATAGCTAGCAAAGAAATTGAACTTATGCTTGAATTGTCTAAATGGAGGTTATTAAATGAACTCCATTTAGACAATTCAAGTAATGAATAAAAGCTACTAGTTAATTAATATTTGTTAAAAATGAGTGGAAGAGGAAATAAAACAACAATTTCAAATAATAATATTCAGGCAATGGTAATATATTTCATAAAGGAACTATTGGCGGAGGACGAATTTATTAACAAGATTGCTGAAAATGTATCAGAAAAACTCTCATAAAAAATTATCGAATTAGAATTAAAAACTAATGCGCTGGATGAAGAGAACATTTATTTAAAAAGAAAAATAATTGAAATTGAACAGTTCTCTCGTCGATCGAATATAAGAAGTTTTGGAAACCATGATGAAAATAATGAAAATTTAACAGAGAAGGTATTAAGAATTTTTGATGAAAAATTAAAGTCTAAAAAATATGGATAGAAGAGATATTGAAACTTGCCACCGCGTTGGTAGCCAAATAGAAGGAAAACCTAAGCCTGTATTCGTAAGATTTGCACGATATCATACAAAAAGTGAAGTGATGAGTAGGCAAAAAGGGCTAAAGGGGTCCAAAATCATAATTGTAGAGGATCTCACTAACGAGAAACATACTCTATATAGAAAAGCAACAAGTAAACTTGGCAACAGTAATGTTTGGACATCAAATGGAAATATCATGGCCAAAAGAACTAATGAAGTATGCGTTATCAAAATTATCAGTAAGTTTCAAAGAAGCAAGGGACAACTAAGTGTTGGTGCAATAGTTTTGATTAAGTTAAAGAAGCAACCTTTATTAAGCTGGCCCATTGGTAGAGTGCAGAAATTGTACTGGTGATGACGGTATGTCTAGAGTCGCCACTATTATTACATCAAAGGAAGCTATAAACCTCTGTCCGTTTCCTCTTGAGGTGTAATTTGTACTGTGTTTGGTGCTGTGCTAATTTTAAATGCCGATACTTTACGTCTTTCTGAATTAGAGAATATTGACTCTGATTCTTTTTATATTTTTTAAGTCTCAACTTTTCGAGGTGGGCCCTACTGTTAAGAATTATTTACTTGGTTCTGTTGTTTTTATAATAATAATGTCATGTCATATTACTTATCAAAAAATTAATTAAACAACTTGAAATTTATTCTACAAGATTTTCATTGAAACAAGAAAAGGATACAAGAAGCAGTACACAACAACAACTGAACACAGGACACTGTAGGAAGTCGGGAAGTTTCAGTCGTACATTTTGTAGAGTAATCCCAGAGTTCAGACAGTATCGAAGGCTTTCTCAATATCGAGGAGCACCATTGCGTGTTTTCCCAAGGTTGTACTGCATCTTGACGTCGTTAATTATGTTTAGAACTTGCTGTACTATGCTTCGATACTTCTTAAAACCAAATTGGTACTCATCGTTGATGTGAAGTTCCTCCTGGGTATTGTCAAGTCTGGTCAGGATGAGCTTCTCCACCAACTTGGAAATCACTGACAGTGGCTGTTACGCTTTTCCTCTGTACTGACCAAAAGAATGCTCAAAACAGAACAAAAGAACAACACATTTGCGAGCGGCTAATTGGTATAGTACGGGAGCTTAAATGGGCCGTGATCAGGGAAAAATCAATTTTTATTTATATGGAAAATATTCTGTGTTAATCAGTCTAATTTTTGTCAATATAAAGAGAACAATTTTAGGTAAATTATTAGTGATATTTAGAGGGCGCCATCTATAGTACATTCAGTGCTGCTCTTTAAACTTTCAAAAACAAATTTCTATAGACAAATTTGAGTTATTTGAAATGTTCAATTAAAACGAGAATAGTTTAAAATAAATGTATATTAAAAGAGAAAATTGATGATTGCTATAAAAAGTATGTACAAGAAAAAATACATTTTAATATAATAAATTCAAGTCGTTGAAATTAATTTAACAATGAAATAGGTATTACCAAGTCGCAAATCGGGAGTTGGTCGATTCTGGCGAGGAGTTCCTTAGCAGTTCCAGCTTCCAGCAGTCTTGGTCCTTTATTCTATATCTAGCGGTGATGGGATCAGTTCATATATAACCAGTAGTTCTTATCAAAGCATAAATATTTTGTGGTACTTTATTTTAATAAAATTTGAACAATTCCACTGGGAAATTTAGGTAGTTATGTACTCTAGCAATACGTGCTCCAAAAATACATATATCAAATCTTAATTATGATGATCAAGCCTCAAGGTATTCTTATAATTATATAAGGCAGGATGAATCACGAAGGTAAATTCTGATTTCCAATTCGAATTAAATCTCAAATTTAAATTTAAAATAAATTCTAAATTAAATTTTCATTTATTTAAATTAATTTTTATGTTTAAATTAATCTTGCTACTATTTAAATTAATCTTGATATTATTTAATCTGGATATTTAAATTAATCTTGATTTTAAATTAATTTGGATATTTAAATGGTAAATTTGATTATTCAAATGTTACATGGCGAAATAGATACGAATACGGTAAAGTCAGACCTATACACTGGCCCCTTCCAAGATACTTCAAATTACTAGTTTTTGCAACTCATTTGTCCTTTGGATTACCTAAATGTTGTAATTTATTTCTCGACGGATGGACCACTATCATATCCTTTTAAAAATTTTACTTAGATCTTAGGTTATTTCAACTATTTACTCAAATTCCATAATTTTAGTCAAAGAGTAGTTACTTACCAGATTTTGCATCAAGCAAAATTTCTTTAATTCAATTAAAATTTCTTCGACGAGCACCAGTGGACTGCAATGGTAAACTCTTTGTATCTTTCAGTGCTAGCTTATTCACGGATAAGTCCTAAATGGATATAAAGACAAAATTTCAGCGTTTCTCTAGAATATGGTTGAGACACCTGGATGACATATTCATAATGATTGATACAAAATTTGCAGATATTGACAATTTTATATCCAAATTAAATAATCGTTACACCTCGGCAAAAGTTATCTACGAAATTGAAAGCAATGGATATTTAGGAATAGTGAAAATAAATCAGAATTCAATATGTACAGAAAAGATACTAACATTATTAAGTACATCCCTAATGGCTTAAGCCATTGTGCTCAGAAAATAAAGGCTATTCCCTCATTCATCACCTATAAGTGTCTCTATGAATGAACAGAGACTTGCAAAAGGGAAAGTTATCATTAAGAATGCAACTAAGAGCAATAGATACCCTGTAAGTTTAGTTTATAAAATTATTTAAAAAGCTAGATTTAAACTTGGACATTATAATTGGAGAAAGTACACGGAAGAGATGGATTGAACAAAAATTTTTTTAATAGTGTCTTTGGCAACCGAAGAGAAGAAATTTACAAAAAAATTGACTACTTCATAGCTATCTGAAATGATAGTGTTGCTAATATTTAAATAAATTTCTTTAGTTTTCTACCAAGGTTTTTATTCACAATATTCCACGTTAGGTATTCTGATTTTATTCGAAATCAGGTTCGTCGAATACAGACAAAAATAGGTAATCATATCCCGATAATTGCAACTTGGTTAGTGAAACATTCGTCGAGCTATGTTTTCAAGTGTTTCGAGTTTGTGGAAACTAAAATTAGAAAACGTTACAGAGGCAGTAGTTTATTTGGCATAAATTTCCATATTTTATTACTTTAAAAAAATACAATTAATATTGAAATACCGCTGTTCAATATAACTATCAACAGAATTCAATTTCGAGTACTCCAGCGGTTCAACAGTTTTAATTCATTTAAGAAAATGCAATTTTATAGTGATTTAAAAAGGTAGGACAACTATTCATTTAACAGGCCAATTCACAAAATACAAAGCAATCGAGATACTCTATTCATAAAATTATTCTTCCAAATTATTTTTCAGTAAATATTCTGCGGGAGATTCAGTAGATAAACGTTCCTTTACCTGAAAAAGATAATTTCTTTTTTATATATAATTTCAATATATACAACTATTTCTACTGTACCTTCTCTACTTCTCTAAAAACCCTTAAGAAGTTCCTTCCAGCTAATTTCTCTAAATGTTTAATTGTCCATCGATCTGGATTCCGTGCCTTTAAAAGATCAAATAGGTCTGGATACTTAGAAACATCTTCTAGACCAATGGGTGTCCTTAAAAACGAGAATAAATTTTCTCTTATAATATCTCTAGTGCTCAAAAAATTTCTGGACATTAATTTAAGCTCGTGGAATATTCGGTAAGAAAATTTCACACCATTATATTATAAATATTATACCAAAATTGAACATTTTTATTACGGATGACAAAAATTTATTCAACATGGTGAGCCATAGAATAACAAAAAAAAATCTACAGCTGTCATTTGTTTGTGCAATTCGCTGATTTATTAGATTGTGTTTTTGAAAATATCCCGTTTTATTCAATTCTATTATGAAGAAATATTGGATGTAAAGCTATTCAGAAAATCCAAGAATATCTACTAAATTCAATAAAATATCTAAATTAAAATTAAATAAAATTGTGTCGAAATATTTCATATATTTTACTAAACATAGACAAAGACAAAGTTCATTCTTCAGTCCTATTTATTCTCCATTAAAAAAAGAATAATTCTTGCTAAACTTTCAAGTCCACTTAAATGTAGTTAATTAAATTTGTTACTGTTTAATTTATATTATTGTGATACCAACAACTTTATTTTTATAAACGAAAAAATAAATATTAACATATTAATTTGTGAACTTATAATATCCCCGTGAATATCCTCCTTTGCACCGCCAAATAAATTTAATTCTAAAAGCACTCCAACTCCTGCTTCTTTATTTTGACATTTTAAATGACAGAAAAATTTCCACTTATTAATTTCACACAATGTTAAAAATTTCCGGAAATTTTTTGGGTTGCTATGGTAACTTAACAAAAATAAGCCTCTGAAAAAATGGTGGTGTGAAATTTTCAGTGACATTTTTTCGAATAGAGATACAATGCGTAACGATGCGTTTTACAAATGAGCAATACAACCGCTGGCTGTAGTCGCAACCAACGTTCAGCATTCTGTCAGTTCTCTGTTAATTCAGTAGCATGGACTAAACTCATACATCAAATTTATTGATTCCTTTTCGTTTTCTTTGTGACCTTGACTCTATTTGATTCGGAAATTAAAGGATCATGACGTGAACATTAGTAAAAAATGATAAAAATTGAGAAATAATATTGTTTCATATGGAGTAAAAGTGACATTTTTTGTATCAAGAATGTACTTAGCAAGAACAGCTGAGATACAAAAAGTCACTCTACTCCACATATAACCTGCTATTTTTTCAAACTTCGAATATGAAATAAATACCGTTATTTTAGCTTCAAATAATTTTAGTGCCACTAGTGAACATTTTTAGCAAACAAACGTCAAGCAGTGTATTTGTCAATGAACCTGCCAAAACGTAGCTAAATTTATCAGACTTGAAATCAGCAAAAAATCTCATTGAAAAAATTTTCTGTAACTATAACGAAATCCGACTATTTTGCACGAACCACGTGCGACACGTAAAAACACTTTCGTAAGATATTTTTTGAAGTACAAGGAAAAAGGATATAATACTTTTCAATTTAAGTACAACAAAATTTTATTTTGCGTAACTGCAATAAAAATCCAGTATTTTGCAAACCATCATAAAAATCAATTCCGCGATAGTAATTATTGTAACTGTTGTAATTATTGTGAACGACGTCCAGTGGATGAAAGTGTTTTCAATTTATACAGAATTTTTATTTTTGCGGAACTGCAATAAAAATTTTAATTTTGTAAACTATTGTAAAAATCCCGCAAACGTAATTATTTAACTACAATAAATGACGTCCCGTGGATATATGAAAATTTTTATTTTTTCACAACTGCAATAAAAATTTCATCTCCTCCTCTCGGGGCGTTTTTTATGTAACTGTAATGAATGTCGCTGTACGGAGTGTAATTTATGTTAGTGACCCTCTGACGGTTGTAAATTTAGCAACTACCTTAAAAAAATCTTTATTACGAACCGGTGTTGTGTAGCACTGCAGCTTATAGACCGTCAGATAGTGACAGATTTAGGTACCCCATTTTCGCATACAAGCCTCGAAGAAGGTTGAGAAGTACATCGATGTTAAATAGAATGAAGGGAAATTCACGAGTAGTCCGTGGGGATAACATATGGAAAATTCGATTTGCCTTAACAGAAATAAAAGGTGCCTCTGGTGCCCATATTTTCACACAAGCCGTGTTCACTAAATGATTAATTAATAGAACATGGCTGCGAACAACCAAATGCTTGAGTGTTGCAGGTGGCTCAAGGGTTGAAATAAGGGTGCAATCTTGTAGGGAAAAATCGAGATTTTGACCGATTTTTCCACACAAGCCCATCGAAAGTATGAAAACGTACGTCGTCTCTAGCCCGAAAAACATATTGGCTTGAGTGGCGCGAATGGGATAAGTAAATTTTTGGCGTGGGATAATTTAACGGAATTTTTTTCCGATTTTTCAGTTATTTTTCCATCAACGAAATTAATTGCAATAAAAAGTTATGAATTTAAGAGTCCGTAAAAAAAATGGCTTGAGTGTAGAGCGTAGCCTTCCAATTTTCAGAACATAGGAAAGTTGCAGGAAATTGTATGCAAATTGCCACCATTTTCTCGCGCAAGCCGTTTGACATATGCTTAGGAAAACTGATTTTAAGACTATATAACAAAAGGCTTGAATGTCGGACATGGTCATCATATTAATTATACATAATTTATTTAACAAAGAGCTGACAACAAAAATCTAGAAATTTCCACCATTTTCCCACACAAGCCGTTTGGCATATCCTTAGAAAAAGCGATTCTAAAACGATATAACAAAAGGCTTGACTATCAGACATGGAGCATATTACTTATCCAAGAAAGAGCTGATAAAAAAATCTAGACATATTTGTAGAGAGTTATTATAATTTATTATTTGTATTATTATTCGGTTATTATTCGTATAATATTTCAAGTTTCTCTAATATTATAACTTTAATAACCTTGATTATATAATATTATTGAAGGAAAATTGTTTTAATATTTCTGCCCTCTAGAAGCTCACTTGATCTATGCTAAGCCCAGTCAGGCTATTTATTTTTCGATTGCAACAGACACTGGACCGCTAGATGGCGCCTGCTTACTATTTTACATCTCGCTGTCATAAAAATACCGAGATGTACCAAATAGTCAAGGGATCCTCGTGTTGTTCGTTACATGCCTACCTTGCACTAACGAGAGCCAACAGCTCGAAACTGCAGTCTGCAAGTTGTATGGGACGACTGGCACGAGAGCCCCTTTAAGTAGGATCAGTCTTTCGGCTGGTGTTTGTTGCAATCGAAGCATTAGCGTTTTGTTGGTAATATGTGATTATTACTCTTAACACACCAGGCTTGTAACTTGTAATTCAGCGCTCGGCGGGGCACATAGCCCGGAGAGTAGCTGTTGGTTGCAGTCTGGTTACATCCATAGTAAAATAAGGATTTTATAGAGGAGATTGTGACCGGAGCATGCCGTTTTACGTATATGTATATTATTATTAGCCGTTACTCGAGTCCGAGTATAAAAATGTTACAGTCGATAGATTGTGTACAATAAAAAACAAGTAAAAGGTGTAGTCTATTGTAATTCCCATTCATCTACGGTGCACACGACTATGGCTATAGAGGCCAATTCGGGAGAGCACATGTCGACCGCAGTCAGGACAAACATAGACTTGGTTAGGTCTTGGATTCGACCTTCTTGCAGCAACATTTCCTTGATAGCTGGCCACAACCCCTCGCCATTCGGTTCTGTCCGCTGCAAGTTGCTCCCATTGCTCGTCTGCAATACCGCAGGATTTTAGATTTTCATGGAGAGCGTCTTTGAACCTCTTTCGTTGACCGCCACGCCTTCTTCTGCCGCTTAGCAATTCACCATAAAGTGTACATTTAGGAAGGCGGTTATCATGCATACGATGAACCTGACCTGCCCATCTTAGGCGTGCTCTTGAAATAAGCACCTCAATTGGAAGGCTGTTTGCTCTCCTGAGTACTTCCGCGTTTGATATGTGATGGAACCAACGGATTTTCATCATACTTCTGAGGTGTCTTTGCTGAAAACGTTCTAATTCTTTCCCATGACGACGGTAAGTGACCCAGCTTTCACGTCCATATAGCAGTGTTGGAATGACAACTGCTCTGTAGACAGCCATTTTCGTTGACAAAGCAAGGTCGTGGTTGTCAAATACTCTCTCTCTAAGTCCCCAGAGTGCTCTAGATGCAGCGTTAATTCTATTGCGAATCTCGCTGTCCATGTTTGCTTTGTCATTAACAACGTTGCCTAAGTAATTGAACTGATCCACCACTTCAAAAGAATTTCCGTTAAGTGTAATGTCTATTTGGTTCACTTGATGAGGAGTTGACATAATCTTAGTCTTTTCAATGTTGATTTTAAGTCCCAAGGAATCATAGCTCTGGGCATACACATCTAAAAGTTCTTGAAGCTCTTCCGGCGTAGAGGCTAAAAGTGCACAGTCATCCGCATACTGGAGATCACAAATGAATCGTGTGCGTGTCTTCGTGAAAGCTCTAAAGCGCCCTATGTTAAAGAGACCGCCATCAAAACGGTATCTGAGACCTATTCCTCTGACTGTCAGTTTGTTGTCAACAATAATTGTTAGAGCAGTGGTAAACAAATTAAAGAGTAGAGGTGCCAGGACACATCCCTGCCTAACTCCAGTGAGGGTTTGGAAAGGTTCGGTTGCCTCATTATTATACATAACCTGGGCGTTGTTGTTTGTATGTAGACTGCGACATACTTCCACAAATTTTCTAGGGATACCTAAGCGGAACATAATTTTCCAGAGCACTTCCCTGTCCACCGAGTCAAACGCCTTGGTTAAATCAATGAAGGCCATGTGAATTTCTCCTTGATGTTCGAGTGCTTTTTCTTGAAGCTGTTTAAGTGTGAAGATTAAATCCGATGTGCCTCGGTTTGGTCTAAAGCCACTCTGTGTTTTAGGAAGTAACTTTTCCATAACAGGTGTTAGCCTATTTGCCATCGCTTTAGTGAGTATCTTCCCTCCAACAGCCAGGAGAGCTATACCCCTGTAATTTCCACAGTCCGCAGCGCTCCCTTTGTTTTTGAAGAGGTTGATTAAAAGTGTATCACGAAACTCCTGTGGAGCTTGACCACTTTCCCACACGACATCAAACAGTTTTTTGAGGTAGGGTATGAGCTCTGACGACACAGCTTTAAAGATCTCAGCTGGGAGTGAGTCGGCGCCGGGAGATTTGTTATTTTTTAGCTGCCCAATGGCGGTTAAGATCTCTTCCGTTGTTAGTGGTTTATCTAAGTCGTCGAAGGTGTCATATTGAGGGATAAGATTTATAATATCGTGATCGGCTTGACTTTGCTGGTTAAGAATGTTAGAGTAGTGTTCTTTCCATTGGGCTCTTATTTCCTGGTCTTCTTTGAGTAGATTTCCATTTAAATCTTTAATAGGGCACATATTTTTCCGACTGGGGCCGTACACTTCTTTTACTCCTTGAAAGAAATTCCTGTAGTCGTGTGAATCGGCGTACCTTTGAATTTCTCTGGCCTTGCTTGCCCACCACTCGTTCTTTATTCTTCTGATTTCGCGTTGCGTTTCATACTTAGATTGGGTAAAAACTTCTGCTTTTGATGAGTCGTTGGGGTGGTTGATAACGTTTTGGAAGGCAATATGTTTGCGGTCAAGAAGTTCTTGTATAAAAGCTTCATTATCATTGAACCAGTCCTCCTGTTTTTTGCTTGCTGCAGTGCCAAGAATTTCCTCACTCGCACTTTTTAAACTGTCTTTAATTTGTGTCCAGGTAGCAGCGACATCTACAGAATTGGTTTCTTCTAGTGCACTCAAATTCTCTTGAACTTTTTGCTTTAGCTGTTCGACGGTTTGTTGGTCACGCAATTTACTAATACAGAGACGGAGTCTACGTTTTACTTGAGTTCTTCGGTGTTTGGGTCTCATAACCATTTTCATTTTAGAGACAACAGGACGATGATCGGTCCAACATTCGCTATCAATGCGCGCCTTTGTAATTTGGACGTCCTTGAGATGCTTCCTACGTACGATAACATAGTCCAGTAGATGCCAGTGACCTGATCTGGGGTGACGCCAGGTACCTTTAAATTTATCCTTTTGTCGGAAAATGGTGTTTGTTATAACTAGATCATGTTCGGCGCATTTAGTTAGGAGTAGTTGACCGTTAGCGTTCATGTTGCCCAAACCGTTCTTGCCTATGATGCCTGGCCAGGTGTCTGCATCTCTCCCTACTCTAACGTTAAAATCGCCAAGAATAACGAGTCGTTCCGTTTTAGGTATTCTACAGAGGGTTTCTTCCATCTGTTGATAGAAGCTTTCCTTGGTTTCGTGACTTGCATCCAGAGTGGGAGCGTAGGCGCTTATTAGATTTACCGCGTTGCCATCTGATAGCTCATAGCGTAGCAGCATTAGACGCTCGGATAGGCCTTGTGGTACTTGTGTTAAGTTGGATACAAGTTGATTCCGAACGGCAAATCCTACTCCATGCTGTCTTCTTGAATTGGTGGGAAGACCTTTCCAATAGAAGGTGTAGTACTTTTCTGTGAGGGAGCCTTCCTCCAAAAATCGAGTTTCACTGAGAGCAGCAACGTCAACATTGAGTCGGTGAAGTTCTCTATCTATTAGAGCAGTTCTTCTTTCAGGCCGATCGGTGCGAGTGCTGTCGTTCAATGTACGAACATTCCAAGCACCGTAGATGAAAGAATTAGTTTTCTTGGATTTAACTTGTCGGTGTTTTTTCGACATTCGGTGAGGTGTCCCTGTGGGCACCCTCCCCCGGAGATCCGATCGGGAGGGTATTTTACCTCCGGATGATTTTGTCCCACTTGAACGCTCCATCATTTTTTTTAAAGCATTAATCGACTGAAAACGAAGCTGCATTTGAAGTTTTAGCTGGAGCAGGTATGCAACTGACCAGCTTGGTTGCGGAAGGCGAGTGGTGCGGTCCCATGGCACAGAAGGAGACTGCGACGATGGGGTAACCAAACGATTCCAAAAGCAACCTTTGTGTGCGGTGGGTTATTTTTACCGCACTCTTCGTGAGAAGGTGGATGTGGTCACGGCAAAAGGTAAGGGTTATTCCGCCCTTACTCGGTCGTTAGAGCCTCGTTAGTGAAAACAGGGTGCACCAAGTTCAAATTGAACTCATCGCGAAGGTGAGGTTAACAATTGAGTAGGAGAGGCTATAACTTGCGCTTCACTACCCCATTACACCCTATATGTATATATATATATATATTGTGCTGTTTGCTTTTTATTGTACTTAATAATTTGTAGTACTAATCAAACCTTAACTTGCTTATTTACAATAGATAAAAAAAACTTTAAAACAATTCTCCTTTCATTAATTCTTCACCTTATCTCGTCCTTATCTCCTCTGCAACTTCTATTCACAATAGCACCTCTTCCTTCTTATTTACAGTCTCTTTTTACTCTTCTTCGCTGATCTGCACAATTTCTGACTTTCAATTCAATTTCAAAATTATTAATCCTTGTTTATTATTTTTCTTCTTAACTCCCTAATTTTCACTTGTTCTTTTTTTTCTTAAATTTGTTTTTTTCAATTTTACAACCTCTCTTTTATCTGTTGTTTATTGTTCTATCTCACTAAATATCAAAGTATCCAAAATAAACAAAACAAAACACCATATGAATTTTGATTAATTTCATGCCAAACATAACCTAACTTAAACCTCCTTGTCTTTCTCCAGGAAAAGATTTACCAACTATAAAATAAAATTTCCTACTTAAAAGAAATGTCATAATGACTTAAATGTCAGAAATTATTTCAACAACAACTTAATAACTCAGGAAAACATTTACCAACTGTAAAAATAAAATTTCCTACTTAAAAGAAATGTCATAATGACTTAAGTGTCAGAAATTATTCCAACAACAACTTAATAACTACTAACATAGATGTCAGTATCAAACTTACTGTTGACATCAAATGAAAACTTTAAAACTATTAAAACAACTCTAAATAAGTATTAACATTCTAAAACACATATCTTTCGGTTCTTTAGCTAATTTAAATAAATTTTGAAAACCATCTAAAGGAAATAAACAAATTCAAACCTTGATTCAGCAAATAACACATACATGCAATCTTCGTAATTGTTCAATATGCAAATACATCGCAATATATATATATATATATATATATATATATAAGAACGTAATATTTCAGCCGCAAGCTCCTTTATAAAATCCTTATTTTACTGTAAGGAATGTAACCAGACTGCAACCAACAGCTTCCGGGCTATGTGCCCCGCCGAGCGCTGAATTACAAAGCCGAAAGACTGATCCTACTTAAAGGGGCTCTCGTGCCAGTCGTCCCATACCACTTGCAGACTGCAGTTTTGAGCTGTTGGCTCTCGTCAGTGCAAGGTAGGCATGTGACGAGCGACACGAGGATCCCTTGACTATTTGGTACATCTCGGTATTTTTATGATAGCGAGATGTAAAATAGTAAGCAGGCGCCATCTAGCGGTCCAGTGTCTGTTGCAATCGAAAAATAAATAGCCTGACTGGGCTTAGGATAGATCAAGTGAGCTTCTAGAGGGCAGAAATATTACCAACAGAAAGTTTAATGTTTCGATTGCAACAAACACCGACCGAAAGGCTAATTCCTAGTTAAAGGAGTTCTCGTGCAAGTCGTTCCGCACCACCTGCAGACTGCAGTTTCGAGCTGTTGAATCTTATCAGCACAAGGCAGGCTGTAACGACTGCCACGAGGATACTACGACTATTTCACACATCACGAAATCCTTAAGATTGCGAAATGCAACACAGTCGGTAGGCGCCATCTAGCGGTCTAGCGTCTGTTGCATTCGAAATAAATAATCTGACTGGGCTTAGCGTGTGATCAAGTGTGTTTTAATCTCCTTTATAAAGTCCTTATTTTTAGCAGTTCATCAGGATTTTCATGTGTAATCCAATGTAGGTCGGGGTATTTGCTCGCTGAGTAGTTGTTTCCTGCAAATCCTACTTAACAAATTGTGTTTAGCCCACTAGGCCTAGAGGTCGCCGCTTATGGTACTTGCAAAAAGCAAGTCGCTATACGTCACAGAGATATCTACAATGTCCAGCGTAAGTCGCATTGACTATTCACATACCTCCTTATTTTCAGTATAAGGAACATAACCAGACTGCAACAAACAGTCCCAGGGCTTTGTGTCCAGTCGAGCGCTGGATTACGAATTTGTAATTAAGCGCGTTAAGTGTAATAATCACATATTACCGACAGAACGCTTAATACTTCGATTGCAATAAGGACTTTATAGAGGATACTTATTTACAAATTTAATTATAAAATATTTTATATACTTATTATTACAAGGTAATATTTACTAAGGAATTTCAGTCTTTTAATTTGACCAATATAAATTCAGAGATAGTATTATAATTTTAAATAATATACTTACAAAGGTACTCCATCAAAATCTGCACCTATACCAACATGGTTAATACCAGCAATGTCGACAATATGATTTATATGATCTAAAATAAATAAATACATGAACATTGCTGTAATACCACATGATTATAGAATTTACCGACTACATCTCTGATGGTTGCGTTTTCTGCAGCAATAAAATCGGAGTAGAAATTAACCATTACAATTCCTCCATTTTTTGCCTAAAACGTAATGTACGTATTAACAACATTAAATGTTTACCGTTATTTGTGAAGATTGTAAATTGCTGCTACTTTTCTCACTCATTTGCCTAGAATTGTTAATAAAAATTATAACTATATCATATTTTTTTTTGTAACTCTAATTGCATAGAGTACAATCTTAAGTATAGCAGCAGAACAGCAAAATGTATAACGATTTTGCCCCCACCGTATGCAGTTATAAGCAAAGCTTTACTAAATTATCAGCATGTATTTTTCCAGAATCCCAGTAAAACAACTTATTAATGCCTTAAAAATCTCTTTCTTTCTTAGTTACAGCAATTTAATGAGTTCATATAACTATTCGACAATATATATTCAAAAAATACATTCATCTGAGTGCGCGGTTTAAGTGTAAATTACAACGAATAATTATGACTTAATCGTGCCGAACTAAAACCTGCCACACTTCAGAAATTACTCAACTAGCACCAAAGTAACAGTAACTGAGACGAGAACTTCGAATGAATATACTATTACATAACCGCCATTGAATTTTCGGCTTTGATATATAAAAAACTTCTACAATCGCTGCCGCGTAATTACTACATTGCTTATTACTTTGTAGTTATATGTGACTTTAAGGTAGATTTCCTGGTATTGAGGACGTCATAGTTGTCAGTGAGATGACTTCAAAGTCATGGAACTTGTAGCGAAGATTTATTGATGTTAATAACGTTACTGCTATCTACAGACCTCAGCGCCACAGTGCACATCTACTACAACGTGGGTATCAATTGTGTAATTTCATATTGTACGATTGGTACCTACCATTACCCCACTAGGCTATACTGCATAATGCGCATGCGTTTATTTCAGAGAAGGCAGCCAGTAATATTTAGTGTGGGGGATATTTGAGTTTTGAGTTTGAATAAATTTATTCTTGGTGATTTTTCTTTAATTTACTTACTAACTTCCATCTGCAATGTAAACCCCATTAAACTCACCATGAATTTTACCATTTAACCCAAAATATTGATAATGCACTTTCTTGCTGTGCGTCACTCTGCAGTGGAGAAAACTATTAAACAATGTGACTGTCAAAAATAATGATTTCTGTTTACAAAGGCAACAATTCATAATTATTTCAAAGCTTAGAATTGCAACAGAATATGATGGTTGCCCAGCACACTATTCCGTGGTAGCACGTGAAGTACTTGATCGTGATTTCAATGGTCGCTGAATCGGTAGAGCTGGTCCGGTAAATTGTCCAGATAAATCACCAGATCTTCGCCAGATTTCTTTTTGTGGGGCTATCACAAAGACAAAGTTTACAAACAGGAACCAACAACACGTGGAATATGATAGAACGAATCAGAAATGCTTGTGCCGAAATTCAAGCAGACACGCCTCTCAATTGTGTAGTCATTTCAAATAAGTTAATAAGTGCATTGAAGTCGATGGTCACCATTTTGAGTACTTCAGTTGAAAAATGAGACGAAGGGACTCATGTAAATCAAGCACTCTGATAAGTGAGAGGCGAAGGCCTCACGTTAATCAAGCACCCCGAATTGAACAGAAAACTACTATATCCACGTCGTTATTCCGGGGTTAAAAGTTATTTACTCACCAGCCATTTACATTTCTACAGGTAAAAATTTCCCTGTTATTCGCAATTTGCCAAATGAATTAACTTTTTTGACGACGAATTTTGATTATTTACAATGAAAACGTGGCATTTTTTTATTGCAAACGTATTGCAGAATCGTATGCACGTAAACCGCAAATTTCGCGTATTTTGAGAATTCAAGAATTTTTTTCTCGAAATCTCTCAACTTTAGAGAATTAATGTCTAAAAATGTTTTTTGTTTGTTTTGATGTGAAAAATACGACAATATTTTTTCTGAAACGAGAAAGTTAATTTTTCTAATTTGTTTAAAGATACTTTAAGTAATTCCTGACCACATTTTCATCTGGCAAACTATACTCTCTTGTAAAGGAGCACATTTTGAACAAGCTGGCGCAAAAATATTTTACACGAATAAATTTTCCAGGTCGATGACTGATTTCGCCTTGATTATAATTATCTATGGATGGACGTAAATACAATCTTAAAGCTTTGTATTTAACACACAACAAACAAGAATCTTTTTATAAATCTTTGAAAAAGAAAACAGCATTTTTTTCCGGAACGTCAACGAAATACTTTGTTCTTACTGTTGCTATAATTTGTATTGGTTAACAAGCATACACTCTGACTGTTCCTTTGACATAAATATCAATGTGTAGGTAGGGCTACATACATGTGATAGAAAACCCCAAACGAAGAAAAAAATAATTTGAACGGAATACCACAATAATTAACGTTTAGACAAGATTTTGCATTTGTAATAAATAATCAGTTAAGTAGTCATAACTATCGAAAACAGAACCAAACTTCAGTAAAAACATTACTTTGCCTACTTCTTCTTTATTGAACATAAATTTCATCACTCAACAGCCCGAAACACTAATGAGCGCTATTGAGCCCTCAAGAGACAAAAAGCGAACTTGGCAAGCACTGTTTAAATTACTACCAAAGACACACTTTTCATCCTTCTATCAATAGGTTTTTTTAAGAAAATTTTACAACTGAACAATGTAAAAAAAATGGAGGTGGGGACAGTGTCGGTGTACTTTCGGTCGGTGAATTATTATACGGATGCACTTTTTGTTACTTCACATAAAATGTACAATGTACCCTCACCGTATGAGTAGTAATTTGAAACTTTACAAATGAAAAAATACAACCCACTGTTTTCAGAATTACATAACTTTTTATTAAAAAGCCTGCCTGTAATATAGATACTCCTCAAAATCTGACTGACTCAGAACCGTACTAGTAGTTTTTAGTAGGTAGGTTACCACTTGCCATTGCCACATTTACATATTTAGGATTATAAATTTCAATTTGTAAACAAATTCAAACTATGAATCTAAAATATATCATTTACTTACCACTTTTCTGAGAACATCGTTCGCTACATTCCTAGGGTGACGGTAAACCGCTCTCGCAGAAGAATGTGAAAATATTACAGGTGCTTTAGATATAGGTATTGTTGCATTCATCACACCATAAGAAACGTGAGATAAATCCACTAACATTCCCAATCGATTCATTTCCAACACTATTTTCTAAATAAAAGGAAATAATAGAAGCCATTAAAAGAATTATATACTGAGATTTTACTCTGCTAATGTGTACCTTTTGTGTAAGAGTAATTCTAAACCTATAAAATTAGGTGGAAGTTGCCAAAAAGCGTACATATTGTGCTAAAAACCGAAGGTGTGTTGTTTGAGGTCGAAAGAACACTTTCATTTATTTGTTGCCTTGCCAAAAAGTGGGCATATTGTACCAAAACTGAAGGCGTGTTGTTTAAGATTGAAAGAACAATTTCGTTTGTCGCTACTGCGGGATCTTATATTCGTATTTTAGTACCATATTTTCCAAAAATATACCTCATTATTGAGTTCTTATTATGTCATATTAATACTATATAAAATAATGATGATACATACATATACATTCAGCATGTTCAATAGTTTACGAGGTTTCTGTTTCTTGTACTTCTCAAAAAAGCATCAGATAATGGGTCTAATACGAAATCACTATCTGATCTGAAATTAAAATAATTTCAGCCCCTGACTTAGGTTGTTAGAAATCAGTACTTATTTGTAGTAAATGATATATGTGTAGTCCAGACGTTTAAGAAAGTTCCCAACAGCCCTATATTTTTCCATATACAAACTGATTTCAAAAAACTGCTGAACTCGCTATTGACTATGATGAGATACTTTATTCCATCAATATCTGGAATATTTACTTAAACAGAGTCTACGTCAAGAGAAGACTAAAAAGAAAACATCAAACCTATAAAAATGGTACAGTTTTCTAGTACAAAATCAAATAAAATCGATAAATGTATTAGCCATTAAAAATACAAAATATCTTCTCGACACTCGCACCCTGATCCAGCCGAATATTCATATGGTACCAGGGCGCCGTGATACTTGAGGGGCTGGACCGGAACAAGGTTAAGATCGAGTTTAAAATGATTCAAACCTAAGGCCCTACTGGTATCTGTGTATCAGGTTTATTAGGTCGTAATAAATAGAATATACAAATGACTTAACAGAACTGAAAAAACTAAATACAAAAAACATGAAATAATTTGTTGGCGGCTGAAATAGGAAAAACTTACTAAAAATAGTGGGGTCGATCTGGATTTGCAAACGGACTTGTTTTCTTCGATTTTTTTTTTGTGATGTTATGAACTTTTCACGAGGAGGGGGGGAAATGTACATGTAAAGATAGGGAAAATCAGTTTTTCGGACATAACTCGTTTAGTTTGATTCGGATCGAAAAAGGGAAAAAGGGATAAAATTAAGGGAGTGTGAATGCGCGTAAACTAAAATCGGTCCAGCGGTTCCCGAGATATTGCGATTTGAAAGTACGGATTTTAACCTCTCCACAATAAAATTGTAAGAGGTTACTAAAATTGGTTCAAAAACGAAAATTGAGATAACATCAAATCTTTACGTTTTGAGGTCCTAGAAACCCAAAAAAGTGGTTTTTGAAAAATGTCTGTGTGTGTGTATGTGTGTTAGCACGATAGCGCCGAAACTACGGATTTGAATCAAACTTTGCATGTGGGTTTCTTTAGTGCCCCAGAAGATCTGAAAAGGTTTTGGTTGAGATCGGATTACGTTTAGTGCTATTTTGACGCAACAAGTTGTTTATTTTATAATTACTTTCAATTTGTAATGGAACCATTAAAAAGCAGTTAAACTTCTGATTTCAACGATATATCACTCTTCCACCCTTTCGATTTGCTTTCCGTGTAAAAAATTAAAAACAAAGCAAATATTAAGCATAGATCGCATTTTGACGATTGTCATTGTCATCGTTTGTCATCCGATAACGTTGGTGTCATGTCATGTTAATAAGATTTCGGCATATTATTTGCAACTTTTAGTGGATTGTCATAAACTTTAAAGGTAGATGTAACAATATCAATATCATATGCTTTCTGTAACTTCGTTGGTGAATTTATTATAGATTATCACTTTACCAATTTTCAGTTTGTTGCTTTACAAATCTGTAGTATTTAGGATAACTAGACTTTCTTAGTCGTTCAAGTGATGTTAAAGTTGTTAATATCCTAATAGTATATTATTCAACGAGCGATAATGTAGGTAATAACTCGCATAGATGATTGTAAATTCATTAAGTTGAGGGTTTTTTTAGTGCCCCAGAAGATCTGAAAAGGTTTTGGATGAGATCGGATTACGTTTAGTGCCGTTTTGTCACACAATTTAATGCTCTTTTCGGCTTCAAAGATCCACCGAGTGGGGAGGTTCCAACCGCTTCCAGTAGCTGCCGATTTTTATACGGATTTTTCGCTACGGCGAGAGCCGTTTTCGAGAGTTTTTCAGGAAAGAAAGTGACTTGACGACTTTTTGTTTCTTCTTCCGATAGGCACTCAGGACTTAAGTACTGTGTCCAAATTTCAAGTCGCTAGGTTGATTAGGAGGGAAGGAGGAAGGGTAAATGTAAATGAAATTAAAACTGCTGTAACTTCTGCAATTTTTTCCGCAAATCGCGCAGCAAACGTGACATTGTATACTTAATGTACCTACTTTGAGTTCCGCTCATATATTTTAAATTTTCGCCCTAAATAAACAAATGGTTGCGAAATAACCAATTTATTGTTGTTATTATATTTAGAAAAAGTCATTTTTCGCTAGGAAGGAAAGGCGTGAGGGAGATTTTTTTTTAGCCATCGAATGTGGAATTCCTTTCTCTTTGATTTAAGCCCGACGAGATGGCGATCGGATGGTTAGGAGGGAAGAGGGGGGTCCGCAAAGTTTTTGGTCTGTAGAAGGGCAAGGGAAAGTGTTAGGGACTTCGGGCTGGCCTCATTTTCAAGGGCAATCAATTCTCTTTCAAGATTTTTTACGCCGAAGTTCTAACTTAATCATAGATAATGCTGGCGTCACATAAAACACGCATATGCAGCACCTTTTTAGAGGATGCAGCATTGCAGATAACAAAACTTATAAATACTAGTAGTAGACGCTAAATTGTTCACTTCTATTTTTCAGTTCATTCGAAAAGTTGGTGTACTTGTGTCCAATAAAGTTTTTAATCAGTTTTTAAAAACTAACTTCTTATTTTGTCTAATCTAACTCGGGGTAGCAGCCTAGCGCTCCCACTTCTCTCCCTTCTCTCCCACAAATACACGTCCCACTCCGCTCGTCCGTTTTTATAAATGTATCACGCGCGCGTGCAGGCCATAATGAAGAAAACCTTGAAAGAGAATTGATTGCCCTTGAAAATTATCCCGGCCCGAAGTCCCTAACACTTTTCTTTGCACTTCTATAGGACAAAACTTTGCGGGCCCCCTCGCCCCTCTTAATTATCCGATCGCAATCTGATCGGACTTAAATCAAAGAGAAAGAAATTCCACATTCGATGGCGAAAAAAAAATCTCCCCCACCACTTTGCTTCCTGGCGAAAAATGACTTTTTCTAAAAAGAATAACAACAATAAATTGGTTATTTCGCAACCATTTGTTTATTTATGGCGAAAATTGAAAATATATGAGTGGAATTAGAAGTAGGCACATTAGTATACAATATCACGTTTGCTGAGTGATTTGCGGAAAAAATTGCAGAAGTTACAGCAGTTTTAATTTCATTTATGTTTACCGTTCCCACTCCCCCCTAATCAACTTAGCGACTTGAAATTTGGATCTTTGGTCCTGAGCACGGTGTAGTATATTAGGTGATGCGGCAAGACCCGTACGAATGGCTTCGTAAGTGTTTAGTTGGGTGTAATGCAATAGATGGCAGGGCAAATAAAGTCTCGTCGTTACTTAAGCATATTTTTTTTTTATACATTTATTTAACGTCGGCCTATTTCCGCTACTGAGGCCTATCACCGACGCCTGTAGACGAACTACCCCCATCCAGGAATTTTGCCGAACCTCTTCCCTTAAGAAGAGTAGGGATCTTTTACTTGCCTAACATTTAATAGACAAGGGACCGACGGCTTTACATCCCCTCCGAAGGATGGTATATCTCCTATACAACCCTCGTCTAAGGTTGTATAGCTTCCGCGCATACACTGATATACAAGCCGCTGGAAGATGTGTGAGGCGAGAACGCAGTTTCCGTTGGAATGGTCACCAATCCAAGTACTAACCGCGCCTGTCGTTGCTTTACATCGCATACCGAAGTATGTACATAGTAAAGACGCACCTACGCTCGCCCCTACTTAAGCATAGAAATATTAGAAATACAGTTGTACAGGTTCTGTGTAGTTAATGCTCTGTAGATTTGTTTAAAGACCCTTTTAGTTCGTTCTTTTTGCCTTAGTTTTGCCGTTTAGTTGTGTATATATGCAACACTACATGCATCAAAGGAAATCTGTCTATCTATGCCATGATTTATGCCTAGGTAACTGCAGGGGTATATTGCGGGCGCCATCTACTGAATTAAATAGAAACCAAGCACTTATGAAGCCGTCGATTAACATAGCAAGTGCCGTGTGTCGGACCACCTAATATACTACACCATGGTCCTGAGTGTCTATCGGGGGACGAAACAAAAAGTCGCCAAGTCACTTTCTTCCCCGAAAAAATCTCGAAAACGGCTCTCGCCGCAGCGAAATATCCGTATACAAATCAATACTTTCAAATCGCAATATTTTGGGAACCGCTGGACAGATTTCGACGAGTCAAAATTCAGTTTACGCGCATTCGCGAGCCCTTCATTTTATCTTTTTTTTACATTTTTTCGCTCCGAATCAAACTAAAGGAGTTATGTCCGAAAAACTGATTTTCCCTATCTTTACATGTAAATCCCCCCCCCCCCAGTCATGAAACGACCGAAAAATTTTCCGGATGATAGAGGGGGGTCCGACTTCATAACATCACAAAAAAAAATTCGAAAAAAACGAGTCCGTTTCAAGCCATTTTTAATACCAGATCGACCCCACTAAAAACCCACTGCAGATAATGGCACTCTAAGCGAGAGCGGCTCGGGCCGCTGAATATATCATAAAATTTCTAACTATGATTCGAACTGTGATTATTCTAACTAGTATGGATAAATATTTTGAATTTGAGATAGTAAATTATTATAATGAAAAGGTGACAAACAAAAACTAAGAAAAAAATTAAGATAAAGGTAAACAGGAAAGGTGGGGAAAATTACGATAAATAAGATATTTTGGTAAAAGATAATACGGTTACATGTGTTGTCGAAAGATGGGCAGCTTCTGGTAGGGTAGTTTGTGTTTCATCCGCAGCTCATCCATATATTGACGAGAACTACCGATCATAACGCCTTTCTGTACAATCCAAGACTATTTAGACTTATCTGACTTCTAAATCTAAGAGTTCTAAGTTGTACTTAAATTACTTACACTCATAATGTTGTTTGTGTCTAAAATACAGGAGTTTGTTACGAAACACGATCTCATAATTATTTCAAATAGATTTAAAATAATTAAAATATTTTTTCAACAAAGGTTAAAACTTATTGATAAGAGCAGAATATACTACACGTTAAAATAGTTACTATAGTAATGCATTCTTTTGGTGAAATCAACCTGCGATATAGCTAGTGGTGGGATGTAAAATTCGTCGCACATAAAGAAATAGATAGGTATAGTTCAAGTAGGAATAAACTGAGACAGAAAAAACATAACAAAAAATTTGCAACCTCATTAAAATACCATCACTCTTTCTCGACCGATCCTCGACCGCAAAGCCTCTCGCTCGTTTTTAATGTGCGGCGAGTTGTTTGATAGTTTGATGTTAGGCATACCGCCGGTGGCCCGCGGCTATAATAATTATGTCGTAAAGTTTTTGTTTAGTTTTTTTTGTCTCATGAAGTCCTTACTTGGATTATACATAAAAACAATTGGAACATTATATTTACGTATTTAAATTATTATTTTACTCTAAAGTACTAAAATATATAGAATTTAGACTTTCTATATTTGTGCGTTTATTTACGCTGTTTTGTTTTTTTTTTTTTTAATTTCTATCATTTCTAAAAGTAATCTTTTTTTTTTAATTACTTTCCGCACCTAAAATTCCACAATTATCAAAATCAAAAATGTGGTCAGGTTTCTGTAGAATATGTTCCACTAATGTTGTATGATTAGTCCAATAAACGGGACTTTTAAATGTCCATTCGTACTCCATGGCTGAATTTTTTACCAGAAGTTAGGTTTAAGATGTACATCAAGCGTCTGTAGTCAAAAAGTAGAAATTGATGGGCAGGGGTTGTAAAAAGAAAATTTAAGGGTTGAAATCGCGATATGTCAAAAACGGAAAAAATTTCGAAAAAAGTTTTAGACAAAAGTTGTAGAGAAAAAAATTCTGTGTAAAAAAGCTACTTAACTTTTTTTTTCTATAAGTGACCGGCGAGCCGTAAAATTTGATTAAAGTTTTTGAACGATTTACAGTCAAATACACAGCTGGCGCATATGCCCTCTACTCACCGCCAGAGAGAGAAGCGTATCAGAGTGTGTTTAGAGTGAGAACGACAAACGTCATGAGGCGAATGATGTTTTATATATTGTTTGCGATTTTAACATTTAAAATGTTTCTATTTTCTAATGCAATTATGGGTTTCGATTAAAAGTCGTCCATTTAAAGAGTCGGGATTTATGACGAAATTACCAAATGTTTGCGCCTCGAACTAGACAATGTCCCCCCTACGTTTTCGAGGGTGCTGAATCGATTCCCGTGGTCAAACCAATTTTTTCACCTCGGCAACCCCCTCAAATTGGCCAAAAACTACCCCTAAATTCCACTTTTCCGTAAACCCGTTTATTTTCCACAGTTTTTCGACTAATTGTTGTTTCCTCGAGTAGAACGGAGGTTCCCTCGAGGGATTTGACCTCAGTCACCCCTGCCCCAGGCTACCAACCCTTGTAGGGGGTGACAAATTGATATTTGTTTTTGTGAGAACAAAATTTATATTTTATAGGAGGTGTTTCTTTGATGAAGGTTGTAGGTGACCAAGGTTGTGTAACCACCCCCGGGGGATGTGTTCACCCTTCAAAGGGGTACAATATTATATTTTTTGGGGGAAAATATTTTGTAAGAAGGGCTTCTTTGAGGAAAGAGGTAGGTGGCCGGGGTTGTGTAACCGGTCCCAGGGGTTGTTTTCACCCTTCAAAGGGGTGAAAAATCAATATATATATATAAGAATACTTTAATAAATATATTTTTATGCTATTTTTCAATTATAGCTGGAAAAAAAAATGGGTGAAAACAACCCCTGGGGGTGGTTGCACAATCCTCGTCACTTACCACCTTTCTCAAAAAAACGCCTCTTACAAAATATTAATTTTTTTTCTCGCAAAAATAAATATCAATTTTCCACCCCCTACAAGGGTTGGAAGCCTGGGATAGGGTGGCTGAGGTCAAATCCCTCGAGGGACCTTCCCCTCTACTCAAGGGAACAACAATTAGTCGAAAAACTGGGAAAAATAAATGGGTTCACGGAGAAGGGGACTTTGGGAGTGTTTTTTTACCAATTTGAGGGGGTTGCCGAGGCGGAACAATTGGTTTGACCCCGGGATTCGATTCAGCACCCTCTAAAATCTGGGGGGGACATTGTCTAGTCCATGGCGCAACTCCTTCAATCGCCTACGAGTATTGCATTTTCTGCATAATATGATGCAGATGCATGAAAGTTGAGAGAAATAAAACTTCCTCTGCGGAATGAGGCTGAACAAGCTGAATTTTTGCAGAGACCTTCGTTTTCATGTTCTAATGAAGCACAAAAAAATCTCACATGCCTACCCTTGTGCGTCTTGAGATATCGAAGGTCGAAGGTCATGAAAATCGTTTTTTCGCGATAATCTCGCTTCCAGTACATCTGACGTCGTAAGAACTCATAACAAAACTTACGTAAAATAATATTCCCTACAAAATTGTTCATATACATTTTTTTCGTACGACCAACCGTTTTCGAGATATACCATGATAAAGCGAGAGCGCGCATTCGTAATAGGTAATACTGTATTATACTGCAGAGCTATAAGTATAAAAGCACTTTTCTTAATCTGTTAAGACTAGAAAATTAAATTCCCATTATTACAACCGTTAAAAATTTGTTTATTTATAAAAAAAATATATAATAAATAATTAATAACAAAAAATACATTCTTTTCCACACCACGCCTTATGTTTCCTTGCCTTCCTCCTCGTCTTCGTCGGGTTTCACTAGCACCTCGATCAACACATTATCTTCGTCAGACGCTTCCTCTATATCTGTTGGCTCTTTGTGTGTTGGCAAAACCTCTTTAGGCTCAAGGCCACTGAAGTCTTCGATGTTTTGCAACTCTGTTGACGGGTTCAGGCATGCCTGTCCGTGACACTGACCACAAACTTTGGAGCATGGTGCCCGACTTTTTTACATCCGCACTGCACACCACACACCTTTTTACAATTACAGAATATTGTATTTAATAGTTCGTCTGGAGCAGGTGGCAGTAGTGTTCTTTTCGGCTGTAATATGTCGTTTTTTAAATCCCAACCCCATTTTTCGAGTTGTAGATTTTTCCCTAGCCAAATCTGTACTTGGTAGTAGACCCGATAAATATGCTGTCGAGCTGCTTCACTGGTAGGTGGAAGGGATGACAATTTAACAGGTCTATTAAGTCGTGTAGCCTTAATGAATTGGATGTATTTAAATTTGTCAAGGTTCTCTTCATCTTTTGAAGCACCATACATAGCTAACAGAAAACGCTTTCCGTTCTGAAATACTGTATCTGGCGGGCAGTTTTCTGCTTGAAATATTTGAACCCAGTGAGTCAAATCGGGATGTTTCTCAAACATTGTCATAACCTTAAGTTTTCCTTTGTTGAATAGTGTCGATGTAGTGTCGCATGCAAAAACAAAATATGTTCTTTGCAAAGACGATATTTGTCGAGACTTTTAGGCGAATAAATTAGTGTTGATATAGTCCCTTTGCCAATTTTCTTTAAGAAAATTTATCGATGATGTGACTGAGTTCGTCCTATTAAGAGAACAAGCAAATCAATGTCTTCTCCAATGATGATGGCGGTTCATTCTTTTTCCGATACTTCCATGGCTGTTTCGATGATTAGAACATCTGCATCATCCAATACGATAGGATAATTCTACCATTTGCTTCAAGCAATGCTCTTCGTCTTCACTAGTTGGATCAGATAGGAAGAAAGAATATTCACTTCCCATTTGCAAGCTCAAAGCTCAGGACTAAGCCATGTCTTTTTGACTGGTATGGTATTTCGTAATGAACATTTATACATAAAATGTACAAAAAAAAATGAGAATCTTTGAGCCACTGACCTTCTTTGATAATTTTGACACCTGTTTTCGTTAATTCTCTGCACATAAATTCTTTATACGTATTGACAATGAAAAAGAAATCCGAATGTATAAAGAACTGAATCCTTACACTCACTCGCTTACTTAAATGTCCGGTACAAACGTAAACTTCCCCCTAAAAATCTGTAAAACAATATGTGTAATACTTAGAAAACATCTGTTTTACAATCTATCCGCCACGTAATCCGAGACGACACTCAATGTGTTTTTGTGATTAAACATTTCCATTTTTTACATCAGATAATTACAAATTTTTTATTTTGGATATTTTTAAAGTTAACAAAATTCGTATTTTGGTGCTTGATCCAAAAATCAGAAATCAAAATTGCACACATGTGATTAATACTTCAATACTTCATATTATTTTGGCAGATCTCAAAATCCAAACATCAGTAATAGCAATGCCGTAATAAGATGACAAGTTAAAGACAGATATTTATTTGAAAGATGAAGCGATAAACAACTCATTTTCCATGTAATTACCAATGTTAAATTATTCTGATTTTTTTTTTATAAAAGGAGAGAAACATTCACTTGCATTTATTTATCCACTGTTTGAATTAAGCGATTTAACTTCCGTATCCGTCGACCGACGCCACTTCCATCTAATACATTTTTATAACCGAAATGACAGAACTCAAAACTCAAACATCAATAGCAATGCCACATTAAGATGACAAGTTCACCTTAAACAGGTCTTAATTTTTTTGGTTACTTTCTAAGCGGCCGGGTGCCAGCTTAACGCTCTCAACACTGGCGTTCGACGCGCTTTCCTGTGTCCTGTTGGTTCGTTTCTTTAGTTTTCGTCTAAGAACTATCGACCTGTCCAGGCCGGCGGTACATCTGTCTGCTTCACTTTCTGATGTTGGTTGGCCGGGGGCGGCCTTGACGGCACAAGAACCCCCCGACATGCTCGTGTAACTTTCCTGCATTTTTATTTTTGCGTCCTTTTCGCGATGCGTAACATCCTTCGCAGGTGACAACATCCTGGCCTGTCTTTGCGTAACACTTTCCATGGATAACATCCTGACCTGTTTTATCACAACACTCTCCGTAGGTAATGTCTCAGCCTGTACTCGGAGGATGCCGACCGTCTTTCTCTAAAAATTGTTCTAAACCTCTCTAAGGTTATGTACCTTCGACCGGTTTCGACCTGGGAAAAGTCCTACTAAAATGTTCTATTTTCAGGTTAGAAAACCCACTTGCGCCTAACTTCACTATGTCCTTTAAAAAATATTAGGTTATGTTTATACTAGATGGTTTGTGTATATATTCGCATTATTTATAAATGTCACTGTCACAGGATTAAATTAAGCGACTTCCGTATCCGTCGACGTCATACTTCCGTTTTTGAAGACGCACTTCCGCTAAGTACACAAATATAACCGGCATGATAGATCTCAAAATTCAAACATCAATGGCAATGCCGCAATAAGATGACAAATTAAAGACAGGTATTTATTTGAAAGGTAAAACGATAAAGTACGAAACCCCGTCTACTTCCTTTTGTATCACAAAATAATGTTTATTTTATCGAATATGTTAGAAGCACGTTATTTAAGTATTTAGTAATTTAGTGCTTGGCTGTGGATCAACCGCCCAAATGTCATTAAAAAAATAAATAAAAAAATAAAACGATAAACAACTCATTTCGTATGTAATTACCAATGTTCTTTTTATAGAAGAAAATAAATATCCAGATGGCGCAGAAAGCAATATTTTGCTGTATATGAATCCCTGTCCCGTTTCGCTCTAGCATGAGAGAGAGAGAGAAAATAGCTGCGAAACACAACCGGGTTTCTTGATCGGGTGGGTGGTCGGTCAAAAGTAGTGCAAAGAGTGTATCGAGGTTCTAGTTATCCTCTAGTAACGTTTCACTAATATCTGACCGTTAGTTTAGTCACAGCACGCTTTTTCCCGGAACGGTTGGTCGGATCGAACTAAAACTCGTGGCGATCGATTCTATGACCTCAAGTTACTCGAAAACGAGGGGTCGCGTTATCTTTAACTCCTTTTTCCAGAGTCGCTAAGTATCCCCGTCAAAATTTGTGCGGTCGGTCAAAAGTGGTGCAAAAGGTGTGTCGAGGTCCTAGTTGTCCTCTAGTAACGTTTTACTTATTTCTGATCTTCAGTTTGGCCACAGCACACTTTTTTCCGGAACAGTTGGTCGGATCGATTCGGCAATGGTCGGAATAGATTTCTCGTGGTTGACTTAGTCGATAACGATACTTCCCGCCCCTTCATATGTCTTCGGAAAACTTCGGAAATGTTCGTGCGAAGTTCGGATTTTTGCTTAAAATCCTAGCTTTCACACGTGTGAACTCCCCTGAAACTTGTTTCGGTTTTTCAATTCCCCCAGTCGTTGATAAAACGATGAATTACGCCTTCGGGTGTGATCGGATAGATTCGATAATAGTCGTAATCAATTCCTCGTGGACGGTATAGTGGAAAATGCTACCCCATCCGACCTTGGGGGTGCTTGCAAAAATCCTACTTAAATATTCGATTTTTAGGTTAGAGAACCCACCCGCACCTAACTTCACTATGTCTTTAAAAAATGTTAGGTTATGTTTTTATACTAGTTTGTGTGTGTCTATATTCACATTATTTATAAATGTCACTGTCACAGGATTAAATTAAGAGACTTCTATGTCCGTCGACGACATACTTCCGTTTTTGAAGACGTATTTCCATTTAGTATACAAATATAACGGAAATGACGTATCTGAAAATTCAAACATCAATGGCAATGCCGTAATAAGATAACAAAGAAAGGTATTTATTTGAAATATGAAACGATAAACAACTCATTTCGTATGTAATTATCAATGTTAAATTATCATGTTCTTTATATAAAAGAAAAGAAATATCCAGATGGCGCAGAAAGCAGTATCTTTGTGTATATGAATAAGGTCCTGTTTCGCTCGAAAATTAGCTGCGAAACCCGACCGGGTTTCTTGATAAACATAAATTTTTTGTATTCAGGCTTTAAACCGATCAACAATTTATATCACACAAACATTGTTTTTTCAGACCATACTTAATTTCTTAAATGTGTTTGTACTTTTTTAAATATGCTCATTTGTGTTCACTAAATTCATATTATATTAATTTGCTTATAATATTTGTTATATTTAATGAAAAACAACTATTTCTAAAAATTATTATCACTGTTCGTTTTACTATTAGCTATCTTTAGGAAGAGTCGCAAAATTGATACAATTGCTAAACTAAACTACTATGTATATCTACTAAACTAAACTAAATGTATATCAATATAGAATTTGTAGAGATATCTAGGCGGTACATGCTTGAACTAATAATATACTCTCCTCAGCTACTTCTTTAAATGTTACGTATTTTACGTCCGATTTTCGAGAAGTTGTTTTTATAGTAACTACAAAAGCATTCTAATACTAATTAATATTCTTAGACGAAAATATCACTGAACGTAATTTTGCGTCCATTATACGGACGCATTTTTAAACTTTTGGACAAGAATTGAGACATGGATTACGAGTGAACAATTATAATTCCCCTTTACTGGGCATAAAAGAAAGCCAAAAACACCGTAAAATACTTAAAAACACTTTAAGAAGCTGCGTGACACAAACTGACCCGATATGAATCCAATCACACAGCAGGATCATTTGGATTCCGTCTCTCTTCAATAGTAACACCTACGTCTCAAATATGAAAGCGATATGTCTACCCGTCTGCGAGTTATAAGGATTTTTCATGTTTGTGATAACATATGTGGGACTTATATCCATCTTCCATCCGCAGATTCATCGAATTCCATCCCAGATCTGTATTACAAACTACGTGTCAAATATGATCTCGATATCTCTATCCGTTCCGGAGTTATAAGAATTTTTATGAAAAATTTCATTACAATGCCTTACTACAGCAACATTTCCTGTCACTTTTCAAAATATCACCCTGTCTAGTACTATAATTTGAGAGGTCTGTAGACGATATGTCATTGTGTTCTGTCAAAAAAGCGACGGCGAGGAGAGGGCATACGCCCCAGCGGTGTATTTTACTGTGTAAATCGTTCAAAAACTTTAATCGAATTTCACGGCTCGCCGGTCACTTATACAAAAAAAAAGTTAAGTAGCTTTTTTACACCGAATTTTTTTCTCTACAACTTTTGTCTAAAACTTTTTTTCGAAATTTTTTTCGTTTTTGACATATCACGATTTCAACCCTTAAATTTTCTTTTTACAACCCCTGCCTATCAATTTCTACTTTTTGACTACAGACGCTTGATGTACATCTTAAACCTAACTTCTGGTAAAAAATTCAGCCATGGAGTACGAATGGACATTTAAAAGTCCCCTTTATTGGACTAGATAGTGGAGTACGGTATTCGAAGTGTTATACAATTTTTCGTAGAGATTTCAAACTTTGGATAATTGTTAGTTGTCTTAAAAATAAGATATTCCTAGAATATCTACCTTCGGCAAGTGTCGGAACGGTGTTTTAAACTCGAGAAAGGGATAAATTAACCCTCTTTTGGGGCAATTTTCGATTTTAAAGTGGTCCTCTTTTATTGTCAATATTCAAGGAACCTCCACTTAAATTTTCGTGATGTTTGCACCCCCCCCCCCTCCTGTAATTATGTACCAAAAATTGATTTTGGGATAACTTGGGCAAATTTTGCTCGAATCAGATGAAAGTTTGGATGAAGGTGACTCATAATACCTACAAATAGTCTGCCATATTTCAAGTCAAAAGGTCCATTAGCTTGGCTACAATGCCATTTTTTCGAAAATTTTACAAAATTTTTAAAACGCTGTAACTTTATGGCCGTTTACTGTACGACTATTTTCTCCCCGTCAAAATATATATGACTCAAAAAATCTTTAATATAAAAATTCGATCCATTTTCGGCCATTTACGGCATACTTGCGCGCAGTGATTTTCTGTTGCACAAGGCACATGTAACTATATAGATGTTTGTATACTATAACTCGTGTGCTCTACAAAATGTTCCAAAAAATGCACAAAAGAATTTCTGGTTTAACGGAGGAATGGTAGAAATGGTAAAAGACACCAATCACATTTTATTTACATTAAAAATATTAGATTAGATTTATTTATCTACAGGTAAAAATGTTTTAAGCTGATTTCTTTTTTTTACGGATTTTGATGCTACTTGTATTGGTCGCTTTCCTGTACTCCTATGCTGGATGTACTCGAAATATTACTGTGAGAGCTACCCACTTCTGAATCCGGCACAGCATTGAAAATTTCCGTCCGTTTCACTAGCGCTAAAGTAATATAAATCGCTCTCAGCTTCTCCCATCATATCGTTTCTTAGTCGTCCTCGTAACCGTGTTTATTTCTTGTAACCAACTACTCTACTTAACATATATTGGCTCAGCCATCTAGATGACACAAAACAAACTAAACATAAAACAAGCATAGAAAACATATTCAAGAAACTTGAATTTCTACATTTGGTACAACAGCAACCCATAGAGGGCAAATCTAATCTGAAATTCTTTATTACGCAATACCTTCTCCGACTTTAAAGTTAGGTTCAACAAACAAAAGTAAATAAACTGAAGTACTTATAATAACCTTAAAATATTATATTTTACACGTACAATTTTCTTTAAAACGTTGAAATTTCACATTCCCGAGAGGTTTAGTTAACAATATTTTAGATTCACTATACCCTCATGAACTTTTTCATTTATGAAATGGAATCTCACGTCAATGTGTTTACTTCGGCGATTAAATTGCCCGTTTTTAATTATCGTTATTGCACTCTGATTGTCTACATTCAGTTCGATCTTTATATCACCACCAATAACATCAATTACTGATTTAAGATAAAGAAGTTTTTCACACAGTCTGCTGTTCCTATATATTCCGATTCTGTACTAGAGAGCGAAACTATTGGTTGTTTTTTGTTTTCTGGATAGATACCCACGTAATAGACGTCCCTGAAGTTAGCTTCAGATTTAGATTTACTTTTTCCTCAGATTCATTTTATTACAGTCGACCAATCAAATAATTGTGAAAAATATAAAACAACGGTATTTATATTCCCAAACTATATAGTTACGAGAAATAATATATAAAATGAAACAAAAACACCTGGAGTCACAAATCAAAACAATGAATTAATAAACAAATATAAAACATTGGCTCCTATTCAAGTAGTTCCATCAATAATCAGTTGTTTGTTCAGTATGTCGCCAGTTGAACAGTAGGACATCGTAGCGAGGGAATTCAATGCTTATAAAACATATATTTTTTAATTACATAAATTATAACTCGCTAATTGTTAGAATAACGCGCTGGTCTTAGAGTGAGTTATGGGGGTCTCATTGCTCATGTATTCATAAGTATTTATATCGATATATCTGTGTCCTTGAACTACTATGATTATGTAATATATCCCATAGTTAGTCTATTTACGGCTTGCGAAAGTAAAATAAATGTGTACTTGCTTTACCGAATGCGCCAAAATTCGGGGAGTGATATTATAATTATAAAAATACAAACTCATAAAAACAAGCCCGAAAATTAAGTTGATTTAAAAAAATTCCTTTTCGTTGTCCACCATTCTGACTAACAGCAGCTAATTGTAATAGATATACTTAATTTAATGTATCAATGGCAATTCCCAAATAACCGTCCGGGCGGAAATATCGACCGCAATACAATTTAGAAATGAAATTGACTTAAAAATTTTTCCTTTCGTTGTCCACTATTCTGACTAGCAGCGGCTAATTGTAATAGATATACTTAATTTACTGTATCCATGGCATATTCCAAATAACCGTCAGGGCGGAAAAATACAATTTAGAAATGAAATCGATTAAAAAAAGTTTCTTCTCGTTGTCCACCGTTCTAACTAACAGCTGCTAATTACAATAGATATACTTAATTTACTGTATTCATAGGATATCCCAAATAACCGTCAGGGCGGAAATATCGATTTGAAATTTTTATTATTGACGTATCACCGGGTCCTCCGCCATTTTTAAAAAAATATTTAAAACTACCAACAAATTTAGAAATGAAATCGATTAAAAAAATTCCCTTGCGTTGTTTACTATTCTGGCTAGTAGCTGCTAATTGTAATAGATATACTTAATTTAATGTATCAATGGCAATTCTCAAATAACCGTCAGGGCGGAAATATCGACCACTGTACAATTTAGAAATGAAATTGACTTAAAAAATTCCCCTTTCGTTGTCTATTATTGTGACTTGCAGCTGCCAATTGTAATAGATATGTTAGATAGTGGATTGTTTGAATAACTTTTTAAAAAGGAACTTTATTTGTTACACTGGAGTCTACTTTGACTCTTTAGAAAAATACAATAATAATTTAGATGAGGTTTATTCGAAAGTGAGTATAAGACTGATTACAAAAAGGTTGTTGGTAATATTTATAATGTTTTGAGAACAAAGGAAACAGTGTTGCTGATTCAGCACAATCAGGATTACTTAGAATTGAAATACAATGCTCATGCAGCGTGAGCGGTTATTGAGAAGAGCTGTTACGCAGTATGTAATACGATATGTTTGAGAAGGTTAAGCCTGTCTCGATAATATTATATATCATAGTATATTTCTAATATAACAGCTTCCCCCTTATAAAAAAAGTTGGTGATTTATGCAGCAACTTTTGAAATGAATATAAAGTGTATATAAAAGGTAATGGTACAATTTGGAAAAATATAAAAGATACAAAAATGTTAAATCGTAAGGTTTAAAACACAGAATATAACCTTAGCGTCTAGAATATGAGATGCAAGCACAATAAGCTTGATTCATAAAATAAAATAACATAAAAATGTTAGAGTTAAAATATAGCTTTGGCAAGAAAGCGTAAAATACAAACATACTAGGTTTGAATTGTAAAATAGGATAAAATATTCCTAAGGTTAAAATATGGCTTTACTGTGAAAGCATAAAATATAAGCATGATGGGTTTGAATGAAAATGACGTAAAAATGTTAATAAAATTGAAATTAACAAATGATAGCAAAATAATGAAATATAATGATTAAACAAATGAAATAAAATTCACTGAAGAGTCCAGCACTGAAAGTCAGTAAAAAGGCACAAAACAGTTTGTCTTTATGTAAGTTCTATGTCTTCGGCTTCGTTGTCTTCTCTTCTTAAGGTAGGTCGTCTTCGTGAAGGAAATAGGTTAGCAAATGTCCTGTAGGGTTTGCTAGGCCTCGGTGGAGATGGGGGTGATGCAGAAACATCGATGGCTAGTCTTCGTCTTTTTGTTCTGCACTTACAAAATAGGTACAGAAATAACAGTCCAATTATTAGCACAATGATAAAATAGGTGAACCAGGATATGTGTTTTGTTATAAAGGGTTCGTTGATCAAATCATCTAAATCTCTGGAGTATTGGTCCAACTTGTGTTTGGCAACTTCGAGGTCTTCCGTATTGAGATTGTTTAATTTTAGTGGTTTAAGATTTGGAGCTCGGATTTTGTCTGGAATATGTTTACAACATTCAAATGGAATTTGGATTGGATGAGTGTCGTCTTTTACATCGGTTACTTCATTGGTACTAGCTTGAATTTTTGTGATGCCTATGAAGGCGTAACAATTTGGTTGTAATTTTACTATTGAATTTTTGTAGATGACTTCAGTTTTTGAATTTCTTTCTGGACAGTTGATGGTTGTTTGTAGAGGTTCTGCGTTAATAACTAACCATGTGTTTTCGTCTATTTTTTGGACGTTGTAGCCTTGGCTGATGATAAATGACGTCTGGCAGTTTTCTGGCAGAGTTTTGAGGTTCTTGAAGAGACGGGCTTCGCATATGGCATTGTTGTCAATAGGATATGCAAATAAATTTGGACATAATTTGGTGTTGAAATAAAGTGGTTTGCATTCTTCAAGGTTCGAGATAGGTATGTACATTAATGAATCATCATCTCTCGCGATATATTTTTGAGAAGTTGATAATACATGATATAAACCAGTTCTATTATCCAAAATAGGAATGGGGTATAATTGAAATACTGAATATGTTTGAGGGTCTATTAAAGGTATGTCTAACACAAATATTAGATCCGAATTTGTTTGAAAAGCTTTTAGTTCTATAATGTCTAAGTACTGTGCAACCTTTGATAGTTTGATTGGAAGCGGTAAATTGTTCCTTTGTAGGTTTTGCGAAATTTCTTGTAGAGAATTTATTAAGTCTTTTGGATTTATAATTGACGTGTGAATTATTTTAAGCCTCGCGAAAGTGATGGAATTTAGGATGTCATTTAGGTTATCCTCGATAAATAAATAACTTGCCATAAGTTGTTCGCAGATTTCGATAAATTTCAGTTTTGCATGGACGTTTTCTATGTCCTTAGTCATGTCTAAAATTGAGGTTTCAATTTCTTTAATATCCTTATTGAAAGTTTCTTCGTCAACTTGCAATTTTTGAATAGTTGCGTTGAAATTTTTGATTACTGAAGTTGTAACGGATATTTGGTTTTTAATTAGGTTTTCGAGTTGGTGTTCGTCATTATTCAATTTGTTGATACAATCAGAATAATACTGACCGTCTTCTGCGTCTAAATTTCCGGTTATTGATTTGAAAATCGTTCCGATGCCATTTAGTATTCCTCGTTTGTATCGTTTCGTGTCAAGGTAAATTTCGTCAAATTTTGATTTTATTGATTGGGAAATTTGCGTCAATAAGCTAAGGTGAGTTTTTACATCTCCTGAAAAGACGTTCATGTAATGATATGCTGGGTCGAGTGTGTTGTATAGTGTCTGTAAGATCTTGTCGTTTTTGTCGAAAGCTGTCTTAAAGGTAGATATGTTTTTGTGTACCAGTAGAGTCCATTTCTTGTGAGAAATCACAATGTCCGTGTCTTGGTGATAATATACTCCGATCGTATTGTTAATAGGTGTTATTTTAAATTGAGCAAGTGCTGATCCGATCAGCAGGAGAAACCTGAAAATAAATTTAATCTTCAGTATATGGTTTCATTCGATCAAAATTTACTTTGGTTGTTTGGTTTGTTTCGAGATTTAGTAATGTAGCGGAATTTTGAAAGATTTCTGTAATTTCAAAGGGACCGTTGAATTTATTTTGTAGTTTATTTTTTATTTGTGATTCTTTGACGTACACTTTGTCGCCAATATTATATGTGTGTCTATTTTCGGGAATGTTCTTGTCGAATCGAACTTTGGCTTTTTGTTTTTGTGCTTCTGTTCGACTTCGCGCAATTTTGTAATAATGGGATATTCGATTATTTAGGTCTCTAACGTATTTGGTGATCAGGTCTTTTTGGTTGTAAAGAGTTTCAGGTGGTCGGTTAGCTGTATGTCCGAAAATAAGCTCGTATGGCGTAAAGCCATGAGTTTTGTTTACCGAGTTATTGTAACATGTCACCGCATAGGGTAATATAGTAAAGGGATGTTCGTTGGGATTTTCGGTTTTGTGTATTCTTATCATTTCTGCTAGGGTGGCATGGAATCGTTCGATAGATCCGTTGGATTGAGGATGTCCTACGCTTGAGTATGTTAGTTTTATGTCGTAAAGGGTGCAAAGGTCTTTTAATAAATTATTATCAAATTCACCGCCATAATCGCAATGAATTCTTAGTGGGGTACCATAATGCTGAAAATAAAGCAACAGGGTATTTACGACTGATTTTGCGCTCTTGTCTGGGACTGCGTAAGCTTGAGTAAATTTGGTTAACTCGTCGCGGATAGTTAATGCATAGTTTCGCGTGGGAAATTCGAATAGATCAATATTAACTCTCTCAAATGGAGTTTTAGGGGTTTCAGTAATCACTAAGGGATTGTTGAGGTTTTTACGACAGACTTTTGTTCTTTGACATGTTTCACAATTTTTTATAAAATTTTCGACGTCTTTTGTTAAGCCTTGCCAATTATATTTATTTTTGATTCTACGTATCGTTTCATTTATTCCACGATGTAAATTATTTTTTCCGGTGTGATGCTGGTCGAGAATGATCGGACGTTGGTCCTCGTCGGGAGTTCGTACTAAATTTTGACATATGATTAGTTTTAAGTCTTTTTCAGCAAAAATAAATGATAGGATTTCGAGAATTGGAAAGTCTAGATTGTTTTCAACATGGTAAGTTTTGGAAAGGTCTAATTTGTTTCGGTGTTTATATAATGTTAAAAATAAGTGTTCTACCACAGACTCTGGGTCGAAGGGTAGAGCGATAATGTAATAATTTCTTTGTCGGGTCGATTTACTGGAAACGATATTGATTGTATTGTTATAAAATTCGGGGTTTTCCTCGAAAATATCCTCGATAATTTGATGGTGAAGGTCTGTCAAGTTGTTTTGTTGGAAAAACGTTATGATGTTTTTATTTTCTCGATCTAATAGTTGTTTATTTGTGATTTGAATTTTGGAATAGTCTATTAGAGATTTGGTTTTGTAAAGGCGGGAGAATGTGTCAAATTCTCGGGCAATTTGTTCGTCAGTGATCTCGTCGTCGTTGTCTGAGGTTTCATCTTCGTCTGAGTCTTCGTTTGCGGCTAGAATTTTTGAATAAAATTTGGAACATTCTGAAAAGTGATTGATTTTAATTCTGGACAACGCGTCCGCGTTTTTATTGATTTTTCCGGGTTTGTATATTATTTCGTAATCGTATTCTTCGAGTTTTAAGCGCCAACGGGCTAGTCTACTACCTGGGTCTTTTATGGAAAATAACCAAGTGAGTGGTCGGTGGTCGGTAACGAGTTTGAACTTCCTTCCGAATAGATATGGCCTAAAATGCTTTACACTCCAGACCAAGGATAAAAGTTCACGCTCAATGGTTGAATACTTAGTTTCCGCGCCGCATAAAGTTCGAGATGCGTATGCGATTGGCAAATCTTTTCCTATACTTCCTTGTGAAAGTACAGAACCTATTGCAAATGCACTAGCGTCTGTAGTTAGGACAAAAGGTTCATCAAAGTTGGGGTAGATCAATATCGGAGTAGTTGTCAAGGTTTGTTTTAGGGTTTCAAATGAATTTGTACAGTCATTGTCGAAATTGAAAGGTATATCTTTTTGTAGCAATTTAGTTAAGGGTTTTGAAATTTTGGAGAAATTAGGAATGAAGCGTCTATAGTAGCCTGCTAGACCTAGAAAAGATTTAATTTCTTTCTGATTTTTGGGTTGAGGAAAGTTTAGAATTGCCTCGACTTTGGCAGGGTTTGGTTTTACACCATCCTTTGTAATAAGATGCCCTAAATAGGCGACTTCCTTGCGAAGGAATTCGCATTTGTCTGGCTGAATTTTGAGGTTGGCTTTTTGTAGACGTTTGAAGACTTCTGTTAGTCGAGAAATATGTTCATGGATAGTAGGGGAATAAATAATAATATCGTCCATGTAGACGAGACAGCGTTCATTTTGGATGCCTAATAGAATATTGTCCATGACCCTCTGGAAAGTGGATGGAGCATTTTTTAGACCGAATGGCATACGTACAAATTCGTACTGGCCATTCTCTACCGTGAAAGCTGTTTTTTGGATGTCCTTAGGATCGATTTCAATTTGGTGGAAGCCAGAGGCCAAGTCTAGAGTCGTGAAATATTGACATCTGCCTAATTGGTCGAGAAGATCGGAAATGTTGGGCAAAGGATACTTATCACCTATCGTTACTTCGTTTAATTTTCGGTAGTCAACTACGACGCGCCATTTCTGTTTACCAGAAGCGTCTAGTTTTTTGGGGACTACCCAAACTGGGGAGGACCAGGGAGAAATTGAAGGCTGGATAATGCCTTGGTCGAGCATTTTCGAGGCTTGTGATTTTACCTCTTGTTTATGAATTTGGGGGTAACGATAAGATTTAGTGAAAATTGGTTTAGAATCGTTAGTGTCTATTGAATGTTTGATTTCATTGGTAAATGTCAAGTTGTCACCTTCTAAATAGAATATGTCTGAAAAGTCTAAACAGAGTTGAGTAATTAGTTCACTCTCCTCATCGTTCAAGTGATCTAAGCGTAATTGGTTTCTTATTTCGTAATTTCTGTCTATATATTGGGAATCCGGATTTTGAACATTTACATTAAATATTGACCTAAATTTTTGGACGGGTTCAAGTTTAAGATTTGAAAATTTTATTGTTTTCGGAATTGCATTTGAGTTTATTACTGTCGTCAAAAATTCACCATTGTTGTCTATTTTGACAATGGCGTTCGGTAAACGTACCTTTTCGTTTTCCTGGGCTATTAGTATAGCTTCGGTATTTTGTAAATTACATTTAAGCTTAAAAATCTTTTCTGTGCGTGGTTCGATAGAAATTACATTTTGGTTTTTTGTTTCGTTTAAATTTTGATTTTTAATCGGGCTCCAGAGTGTAGTTAATATATTATCGGTAACTTGATACAATGGTACGGTTTTGAAATTAGTGATTAATTGTCTGTTTTTAATGTCTATTAAGCAATCGTAATGGTCCAAAAAGTCGGCACCTAAAAGTCCGTCAAATTCTATATCTAGATTATGAATGTAAACTTTGTATGGATCATTCGGATTGAAAGGTATGAGAGCAGATTCAGTGATATTAATTTTTTCGTCTGTTATACCTTGTATAATTACATTTTCGTGGGATCGACGTTTATAGTTTTCTGCCGTTTCGGGTTTGAATATAGAGATACCTGCGCCTGTGTCTATCAAGATTTTGAAACGTTTAGTGATGTCTTCTATGTAAAATAAATTTTTGGAGTTTACGATATTTAGTTTGTAGCGGGGTGTTTTTACATGAATTGATTTTCCGGGAAGTCCAGGTTTGGGTCGAAACTGTCCTGGAGGTTTATCGCTTGGACTTGATGAGAAATTTGGTCCAGCTCGTCCGTTTGTTGTGTTGGAGTATTCGTGGAATACTCCGGGCCTGTGCAAAAATCCGGAGGATTAACAGTATAATCCTCGTATTGCTGAGAATTAGCAGTATAATTCTCATATTGTCCATTTTGAAAATCGTAGTCATCGTTATTTTGAGATTGATAATCAGGAGAATAATTTACGGACTGATTTGCAGAGTAATCTTCGTATTGGTTTGGGTAATCTGAGTAATTATCATAAGGTTCTTGATTTAAGTGATGTGTTTTTTGTTGATTGAATCGATTAAAATTCGGGTTCGGTTGTATGGCAGAAGGTCTCTGCTGCTGGAAGTTAGGATTTGGCCTGATAGCTAAGGGCCTGTTTTGTTGTGGATAATTACGTTGTTGATTAGGCAAATTTTGGAAATTCTGTGGTCTAAAATTTGTTTGGTTAGGTAAACTCTGGAAGTGCTGTCTAGGAACTTGTGCCTGATTGGAATAGGCGTTTGGTGTGAAATTGGGGTGTGAAAATTGGTGGTTTTGCCTCGCGCGGCATTCGTTAAAGCTGTGTCCATTCCTTTTGCAGAATGTACAAAATGGTGGGAGATTTGGGCGTCTTTGCTGATTTTGAACGGGATTTTTGTTTAAAGTTCTATTTCCAAATTTTTGAGATTCGAAATACGATAATTGTAATTCTCGTTTGATGCGATTTATTGCATCTAGCATATTGCCGGGGTTACCAGCCCTAATAATTTGACCTAATTTTGGTTCGAGTCCAGTGAGAAGAGTAGTTAACGTCATATTTTCTATTAAAGTGGATTGCGCGGTTTTTTCCTCTAAAGTTAAACTTTGTTTTTGTATTGCCGCGTGCATTTTTGCATTGTGTGTTTGTAACCTGGACACAAATATTAAAGCTGTTTCGTTAGGTAATTGACGAATTGTTTGCAAGTCTTGTATCAAGGCTGTCAAGTCACGAGAGTCACCAAAATGTGATTCGAGCAAATTTTTTATTTCCGCCCAAGTGACGGGGTTTCGTGAATTTATCAATTCTGCGGCTTTTCCGCGTAATTTATTTTTTATGTGAAGCGTTAATAAGACGCGCTGATCATCAACAGCGATACCCTGAGCGGTTATGCAAGCTGAAATAAATGTTTGCAAGAATATGGGGTTGCCGTCAAATTCGGGCACTATGGAAAATATTTCGCTTAACCTATAAGGTTCAATATTTATTGTTTCGTTCGCCGTGATTGAATTGTTTGCATTGGAATTGCTTACGTTTGTAGCCATTTTATTTATATTATTTAGATAATCGAATAATTAAAACACCTTTTCAATTTGAGCTAGTACGCTACTGATAATTGGCAATTTTTTATTATTAAACGTGCAAGAATTTATTCTGTAATATTTAAAATTTATATTATAAAATAGCTAGATTAATTCGAAAAACGCGTTTGGTTTAAAAAGCGTTTTGAGTTTGGAAATAGTATATCTCTGATAATTTTATATTTTGCACACACGGTATTATAGAACACAAGCTTGTCTTACGGCCTTAACCTTAACCTTTTATGTGGTATGCAATATTATATTACGATAAAAATGCTAAGATAACAGTGGTACGTGATTACAGTTAATTAGATAAATTCGCACTTAAAGAGTATATGATATTACCATAAAAATAATGTTACGATAGGAACAGTGTATGATTACGGTTATTTATATAGGTCACACAATTATAATCAAGATATTTTGTTTCGAGTTTAAATAAAATTACTACCTTAGATATTAGAACTGTATGTAGCAATGCAATGTATTTTGATAAAATAAAATGTAAAATTATGTCGTTGTTTGCAAATAAATGTTTGCGAGATGATTCAAAAATGACTTACCCTAAATTTTTCATTCCTCGTGGTCCAGTTGAATGCGACTTCGTGAGCTTAGCTTCACCAAAGGTCTCTCTCTGCCAGGGGTGTCACTTGGTGTTCCTTCCACAGGGTTGCCTTTGATGCCGAAGACACCAACGATGGGACGGGATGAAATTCTTACTTGCTAATTGTTGAATCGTGTTGATTTGAAATGTTGCTTTGCTTGTATTTCTTGATAATTATTATTGTTTCGCTTCTGTGCGTTTGAGAATAATGTAGGTTCTTCTGAACAAAGGATTGGGATCCACCACTACAGCTAAGAAGTTCTCCTTGTTCCAGAAGCTCTTTTCGTCCGGTTAGGCACCTTTTTCAGATGGACTCCTTGTTCCCTCGGATATGTTTGCTACTGGTTAGGCTCCCGAACTGTGTGTTTTTCAGATCCGCCACGACTGCGCCAATGTTAGATAGTGGATTGTTTGAATAACTTTTTAAAAAGGAACTTTATTTGTTACACTGGAGTCTACTTTGACTCTTTAGAAAAATACAATAATAATTTAGATGAGGTTTATTCGAAAGTGAGTATAAGACTGATTACAAAAAGGTTGTTGGTAATATTTATAATGTTTTGAGAACAAAGGAAACAGTGTTGCTGATTCAGCACAATCAGGATTACTTAGAATTGAAATACAATGCTCATGCAGCGTGAGCGGTTATTGAGAAGAGCTGTTACGCAGTATGTAATACGATATGTTTGAGAAGGTTAAGCCTGTCTCGATAATATTATATATCATAGTATATTTCTAATATAACAGATATACTTACTTCACAGTAACCATGGCATATCCCAAATAATCGTCAGGGCGGAAATATCGACCACTATACAATTTAGAAATGAAATCAATTAGAAAAAGTTTCTTCTCGTTGTCCACCATTCTAACTAACAGCTGCTAATTACAATAGTTATACTTAATTTACAATTTATAATTTACAATAATGGACAACGAAAGGGGATTTTTTTGAGTCAATGTCATTTCTAAATTGCACAGTGGTCGATATTTCCGCCCTGACGGTTATTTGAGAATTGCCATTGATACATTAAATTAAGTATATCTATTACAATTAGCAGTTACTAGCCAGAATAGTGGACAACACAAAGGAATTTTTTTAATCGATTTCATTTCTAAATTTGTTGGTAGTTTTAAATATTTTTTTTAAATGGCGGAGGATCCGGTGATACATCAATAATAAAAATTTCAAATCGATATTTCCGCCCTGTCGGTTATTTGGGATATCCCATAAAGACAGTAAATTAAGTATATCTATTACAATTAGCAGCTTCTAGTCAGAATGGTGGACAACGAAAAGAAACTTTTTTAATCGATTTCATTTCTAAATTTGTTGGGTTTTAAATATTTTTTTAAAATGGCGGAGAATCCGGTGATACGTCAATAATAAAAATTTTTAAATCGATATTTCCGCCCTGACGGTTATTTGGGATATCCCATGAATACAGTAAATTAAGTATATCTATTGCAATTAGCAGCTGTTAGTCAGAATGGTGGACAACGAAAATAAAGTTTCTTAAATCAACTTCATTTCTAAATTGTGTAGTGGGCGATATTCCCACCCTTACGGTTATTTGGGATATGCCATGGTCACTGCAAAGTAAGTATATCTATTACAACTGGCAGCTGCTAGTCAGAATAGTGGACAACGAAAGGGGAATTTTTTAAGTCAATTTCATTTCTAAATTGTATAGTGATCGATATTTCCGCCCTGACGGTTATTTGGGAATTGCCATTGATACATTAAATTAAGTATATCTATTACAATTAGCAGTTACTAGCCAGAATAGTGGACAACACAAGGGAATTTTTTTAATCGATTTGATTTCTAAATTTGTTGGTTGTTTTAAATATTTTTTTAAAATGGCGGAGGATCCCGTGATACGTCAATAATAAAAATTTCAAATCGATATTTCCACCCTGACGGTTATTTGGGATATGCCATGAATACAGTAAATTAAGTATGTCTATTGCAATTAGCAGCTGTTAGTCAGAATGGTGGACAACGAAAATAAAGTTTCTTAAATCAACTTCATTTCTTAATTGTGTAGTGGACGATATTCCCACCCTGACGGTTATTTGGGATTTGCCATGGTCACTGTAAAGTAAGTATATCTATTACAATTAGCCGCTGCGAATAGTGGACGAACGAAAGGAAATTTTTTTAAGTCAATTTCATTTCTAAATTGTATAGCGGTCGATATTTCCGCCCTGACGGTTATTTGGGAATTGCCATTGATACATTAAATTAAGTATATCTATTACAATTAGCAGCTGTTAGTCAGAATGGTGGACAACGAAAAGGAATTTTTTTAAATCAATTTAATTTTCGGGCTTGTTTTTATGAGTTTGTATTTTTATAATTATAATATCACTCCCCGAATTTTGGCGCATTCGGTAAGGCAAGTACACATTTATTTTACTTTCGCAAGCCGTAAATAGACTAACTATGGAATATATTACATAATCATAGTAGTTCAGGGACACAGATATATCGATATAAATACTTATGAATGCATGAGCAATGAGACCCCCATAACTCACTCTAAGACTAGCGCGTTATTCTAACAATTAGCGAGTTATAATTTATGTAATTAAAAAATATATGTTTTATAAGCATTGAATTCCCTCGCTATATTATTCTTCTAACGATATCCTACTGTTCAATTGGCGACATACTGAACAAACAACTGATTATTAATGGAACTACTTGAATAGGAACCAATGTTTTATATTTGTTTATTAATTCATTGTTTTGATTTGTGACTCCAGGTTTTTTGTTTCATTTTATATATTATTTTTCGTAACTATATAGTTTGGGAATATAAATACCGTTGTTTTATATTTTTCACAATTATTTGAGTGGTCGACTGTAATAAAATGAATCTGAGGAAAAAGTAAATCTAAATCTGAAGCTAACTTCAGGGACGTACGAAACAGGCCCTCCGCACATAAATATTACGTACCCCATAGTACTTCTACGTGTTTCAGTATCCCCTGCAAAGTCTGAGTCACAATACGCAATTAGTTTTTCAGAATCAAGGTTCATGTAATTTATTCCTTCGCTTTTTGTTGACACTAAATAACGAAAAATACGTTTCACATTTATTATGTCCTTATCTGTTGGATTTTCCATTCTTCTACTGCAAAAATTAACCGCGTATGAAATGTCAGGCCTTGTTTTATTTGTTAAATATAGTAAGCTACCAATCGCTTCTCTATATGGGTAACTTATTTTTGTAGTTTTAAATTCATGATCAATATCATTAGAAATCATGGGCGTAGACACAGATTTTGCATTGTGCATATTAAATTTCTCCAGCATGAATTGCACATATTTTTCTTAACTTTACACTATCCTACCTGATTCTTGTATGATTTTAATACCCAAAAACTTATTTGGTTTTTCATTAATAGTCATTTCAAACTCGTGTTTTAAACTTTTCACTAAAAAGCTCATTTCCTCTTGACATTTACTAAATACAATTCAGTCATCTACATAGATTACAAGATACAAAGTATGTTTTTCATTTTTAAAGACGCACTGATCACTTTTTAAAGAAACTAAACCATGTGACTTCAGGAAGTCACTGAATCTTTCATTCCATTTTAACGGAGCCTGTTTTAATCAATAAAAAGTTTTTCTTAATTGGTAGGTTTTATTTTTAGTATTTTCACATTCATATATATATTTATACAAATTTCTTCGGATTCTCCATAGAGAAACGCTGTTTTAGTATCAAATGTTGTAATCTTCATGTCATTTTTAAAAGCTAGACCAAATAAAATTTTAAGTGAAGTAACATTTATGACTGGGCTTAAGGTTTCGCTACAATCTAGGCCAGGTTGCTGTTGGCATCCTCTAATAACGAGTCGTGCCTTATATTTTCCATCGTATTTTATTCGAAATACCCATTTGCTCGTTAAGATTCTTCTATCTTTTACTTCATTTTTGTCCCTATATGTCCAAGTTTGATTCTTATCTAGTGATTTTTTTCTTGTATAGCAACTACCCATTGATTTTTTTCTGCGCCAGTAATTGCTTCATGATATGTCAATAAAGCTTCATCTTCGCTGTCTAACACGTTAATCTTTTAGTTTCTCTGTATCTTAACTTGTCTGCCACTTCTTGTTTCGCTTTTATTATCTATTTAATTCTTTGCATTTCTTGTTCTTCATTTTCTTTGGTATTTCTTCAAAAACAATCACCTCACTTGGGCTAGATGAATTATTAAATACTTGTTCTTCTTTTCATTTTTACTTAAAATTTCCTCAAAAATGTCACCAATTTCTTGTATACTTATTCCAACAGATTTACTTATTGCTTTATCTGGGTCCTTAAACATCTCTACATCTCTATGAATCACAATTTTAAATTTTCGTCTCATAAGCGGTATTTTTAACTTCTTGAATCAAATTTTTGAACATAACCTAGTGTTTTTGCATAGGCCATTGATCCAAATTTGTAACCTTGACAAATCCTGCCCAGCACGCTATAGGAGTCTCATCTACTGTATCTGTGGGGTTTCTATTTAACAAATAGGCAGCTTCACCCCAAAATTCTTTATTTAATTTTGCGTCAAAGATTAAGGCCCGTCCTTTCTCTAGTAATGTTCTGTTTAGCCTTTCTGCCTTACCATTTAATTGAGGAGAGTGTGGAATAGTAAAATCTAAAACAATTCTTTGTTTTTATACCACTGCTTAAAGTGTTTGCATATTCGCCTCCGTTATCACATCGTATTTTGGCTACTTTTAAACTTTTATATGCCTCTGCTTCCCTGATAAATTCTTTTAAATATTCGGATGCTTCAACTTTACGTTTTAATAAATAAACCCTACAGTAATGTGTGTAGTCATCAAGCACCGTGAGTATATATCGATTTTCATCCCATGTCATGGGTTGAATGGGACCAGAAATGTCTGTGTGCAGTATTTCTAAAGGTCTCTTTGCCCTTTGTCTTACTGTGCTAAAGAGAAGTCTTGTCTGCTTGGCCTCTAAACAAACTTCACAAATACATTTTAACTTATTACAATCAGTTTTAGTTAATGTCATGCCAGTTGTTAAATCTATTAATTTTCTCATATTTTGGGACCATAAATGCCCTAATTTTCTGTGCCATTTTTCAATTTTCTCCTCTTCTTCTGTTAAATAACTTTCTTCTGTCTGATTTAGGTTTACAACATATAATCCATTTTCTTTCTTTGTTCCTTCCAATACCCTTATATTATTTTTCATGATTAAGACCTTTTCCTTGTATAAATAAAAATAACTTCTCCATTATTCTCTGTAATGGCATTTACAGAAAGTAAGTTTTTCCTTAAGTCTGGTATAAATAGTACGTCCTTTAATGTGCAAGTGCTCGTTTCAATACTACCTTTACCTTCAGCCGTCATTTTTTCATATTTTTTTTAGCCACGTGTATACTTGAATGCGTTTCTTCCAGAGTCGAAAATATATCTTCCGAATTTGCCATATGAGATGAGCTACCGGAGTCAACAACAAAATCTTGAGTACATAAATTACTGTTTTCAGTAGTCAGATTTTACTTCTAGCTCGATTTTTTTCTTTTTTAAAGAAACAATCTTGTTCTACATGATTTGTCTTTTTGCGTATGCTACATCCCTTAAAGTTTTTCTTTGCCATAGAACTTCCACTACTTGAACCTTCGCCTTACATTTTTTACAAAATCTCTCGGCACTTTCAAATGCTATTTCATTTTCATTTTTTTTACTTTTATTTCTTGCCTCTTCTGACAACAATCTTGCAGTGAGTTTTTCTATAGTCTTTTCATTTGATTCAGCTGATTCCCATGCAGTTTCAAAATGCCCATAGTCTCCGGGTAAAGTTGACAATATTTTTGAAATAACCATATTATCATCGATCGTTTGACTTAGTGCTCTAAGTTTGTGTACAATGTTTTCAATTTTACTTATATGTAGACTCATGTCTGACCCTTTTATATATGAAAAACTAAAAAACTCTCTAAGTAAAATACAAATTTGATCTGAGGTATTTTTTAGAAAATATTTTTAAGTTTGTCAAATATCTCTTTTGAGTTCTTTAGTTTATTATATGCATCATTAACTTTTTACCTATTATTATCACAATTACATTTTGCGCTTTAGCATCCTTTTTCATCATCTTTAGTTAAGGTATTGTACAGTATGTCACCATTTACAATTTCAAATAATCCATGTGCCTTAAATGCGACTGTTACTTGGAATTTCTAAATCTGGTAGGAAGTTTCATCTGTTAATTTTTCGATATGACAAAACGGTTCTCAGGGCATTTTTCATTCTTTGCCATCTGTATGCATTTCGACGTTTTACTTCTTACTGTTTTAGTTTTTACTTGATTGATTTTAAATTTGTAGCCAGAGCAAGCCTGGGACCATAACCTGTTCGATTGTTTTTAGTTTTACTTTTATATTCTGTTTTTACTTTTAATTAAACACTTATTTTGTGGAAAACGTGACCGTGTTTATTTCTTGTAACATACATCAACTACTCTACTTAACATATATTGGTTCAGCCATCTAGGTGACACAAAACAAACTAAACATAAAACAAGCATAGAAAACATATTCAGAAAACTTGACATTATACATTTGGTACAACAGTAACCCATAGAGGGCAGATCTAACCTGAAATTCTTTATTACTCAATATCATCATCATCATCATCTATAAATCTTGTATTCCCATCTGGCATCTCATCAGTAAGTTCATCGACTGGTGACCCACTGACCCCTTCAGAATTTTGGCAGATTGTATTCCGGCCAAAATGGCATAAACTGTAACAATTTAAATTCAATTTCTTGCATGAACAAGATTTCGTTTTGCACCCAGCTTTACAATCACAGGCGACGATTTTTAACAAATCTTCTGGAACGAGTGGTTTGTTTGTAGTTCTTGGCATCAGTCCATTTTCCATTTTACACCAGCCGAAATCAATTGCATCCTTAGTTCTTCCACAATACCATCGACGAATTTGATAAAATGTTCTTAAGCTGAGATAATCAACCGCATCCTCGGTTTGTGCCAGAGAGGACAGTTTGATATCAATTGCAACTTTTTTTCCTCAGTTTTCCGAAACATTCATATCTTAGTAAACCTAATGTTTTCTTATTTTTGATGGAACAACCATAAAGAGCGGCTATTATTCTCTGCCCACAAGATTTTAAACTCTCGACATATGTTCTCATTATAGAAATTATGAAGGACATCCTGGATCAGCTCTGCATACTTGACAAATATGTTTTAATGTTTTAAAGGGCACACGAGTTATATTTACCTATACAAATAGTTATATGTACCTTGTGCAACAGAAAATCACTGCACTCAAGTATGCAGTATGCCCTAAATGGCCGAAAATGGATCGAATTTTTATATTAAAGTGGAGGTTGCTTGAACATTTACAATAAAAGGACCTCATTTTCGCTTAATATACAATTTTCGGGGGCCACAAAAATTTGAAATCGAAAATTGCTACAAAAGAGGGTTAATTTACCTCTTTTTCGAGTTTAGAACAACATTCCGACACTTACAGAAGGTAGGGTATTCTAGGAATATCGTATTTTTAAGACTAGTAACAACTACCCAAAGTTTGGAATCTCCATGAAAAATTTTATTATTCTCCGCTATTTTCAGTTTGCCTTACTCCACTATGAGTTGTTTTATTAATATTTTCCGATGTTTTTACGTTATTAATAAAACTACTCATACAGCATTAGTGGAACATATTTTATGGAAACCTAACCACATTTTTGATTTTGATAATTGTAGAATTTTAGGTGCAGAAAGTAACTGAAAAAAAAAAGATTACTTTTAGAAATGATTGAAATTAAAAAGAAACAAAAACAGCGTAAATAAATGCAGATATAGAAAGTCTATAATTTAGTATTTTAGAGCAAAATAATAATTTAAATACGTAAATATAATGTTTTAATTGTTTGTGTGTACCTACCTATTTCTTTGTGTGCGAGGCATTTACACCCCACCACTAGCTATTATATCGCAGATTGATTTCACTATTTTTTCACTATAGTAACTATTTTAACGTGTAGTGTATTGTCCTACTCTTATCAATAAATTAACCTTTTGTTAAAGAATTATTTTAATTATTTTAAATTTATTTGAAATAATTATGAGATCGTGTTTCGTAACAAACTCCTGTATTTCAGACACAAACAACATTATGAATGTAAGTAATTTATGTACAACTTTGTTTCATATACAAGAATAATTGTGTTTTATAAATTGCAGTGAGTCTCTTGAAGATGAAAAAATAAATGTTTCGAAATGTCGGCATAAAATTCAATAAGCGTTGTTGATTTTCCCACTTGACCAATAATTCCACTATTAATTTGAAAATCAAAATTTAAAAAGAAGGTCGCTACGCTCCCATATTTATAAGTAAGGATATCGTCCTCTGATGACAAATAGTGCTTTTTCTACTTTTCCTTTTGGACCTACTTTAGTATAAAAGGTGGAGCAATTGATATAGGTAGATTTTTCAAGATGTTACTGCTGTTTGGCGCCCATTTTTGGAGTACAAAACCAGCACAGTTAAAAATTGATGATATTTCAGCACAAACAACTATCTCTACCTTTTGGCTACGCCCCTGAAAACATGTCATTAATATAAAAGTCACTACCAATAATTTGCGATACTCTTGAAATATATGCACGTGATGTAAAGTCTATCTAACTATGGAGCTGAAGTTATTCTGTTCCATGAGTTACCGTGTTATAAATGTTATAAATGTTTTAAGCGCGTTCCTAGATCACTTGAATAACCACTGAAGCCTAGACTTGTGTGAGTAAAGGAGACAGGGGCCTGCAGTGTATAGTAGGATCCGAACCGCTTGTTGTGTTGTGTTGAAAAATTTAAATTTTTTGTAAAAGATTCCACCCCCAAAGTATTTTTTGAAATTACTTTAGAGAAGGCTCGATTAGAATTTGACGATGCATTTTAACGATATCACCACATATTACAATTTTATGTTTCTGAAACCTCATGATGAGATAAAAGATCACCCTGTATAGTAGAACCAACATGTTGAATATCGTTTAGGGAAATTCCAGAATCTGATTCTGAAGATCCATCAAATACCACACGAATTTTTGTAGTTTGACTATTTTTATTACAAATTGCGTGAAAATAATATACATGTGACCTATTATTGGGCTTTATCTTTCTGGCCATATTTAAGGTTACATGTTTAGAAAATTTGCTATCTAACGATCCTATCCTATATAGAACCTCCCAAAAATGTTGGAGATCGTTTCAATTGAACAATAAACCGATCGTCCTTGTCTCGAGCTGTATTATTAAAAAATTCTTGTTCCCAAAAATTCTCCAATTGACATTGAATATCAAAATTAGTTGACAGATGAGAATAACTAACTCACCCTATTAAAACACAGTCAAGCCTTGTTTTTGAAGAACTATTTGGCCCTATCTGTATTTGCCCAGTACATTAAGGATTTTGATATAATCATCCACCACCTATCAGCATGTCAATATCCCTCCCTCAGTTTGCAGAAACCTGGATCTGCCAGTGACAAGTGTTCCTGGAATGTTCTAAAAGGATACATCAAGGTTATAGCTTGGATATTTTCCGGGAGTATTACCAAATACATGAAATCGATTTGAAGGAATTACAATTTGATTACTGAATTGCATTTTTACGAAACACCTGTATTTTCAATGGGATATATTATTATTTTGTTCAATATCGCAGACACCGCTCAGGATAATTCAAATTTCTTTAAGCCTACTAGTCTTTTACATCAATCAACTTTTATTAACTTACTCTGGCTTGACCCATCTAACAATACTTTATATACAGGATGTATCACCACAAACTTAAACTATTATATTTCCAAAATTGCTAAAAGTACAGCTGCGATTTTTATTTTACACAGATTTGTTTTTCCAACCAAAATAATTATACTTTTCTGTCGTCTCCGGTTTTACCGAAAATGGCCACCAGCTTCGTTATTATAAATAAACCACCATATTGTGCATTTTTAGATTCTACTGAAAATTCTAATCTTACTACAAAAATTTACAGTTTAGGTGGTATTTAATTTTTTCATTTTTTTATCAAAAACAGATAATAAAAGTCACATGCTAATTAAGCCAAATTTTAAAGGGACCTTTTGAGAGAGATGGTAGATATTAAAGTGAATATAAACTGAAGAAAAAAATGATTATTTTGTGTGATAAAAAAATATTTAACTCATTACGTTTCAATAATTGTCAATACTCAATTTTTTTTATGGCAACCCTCAACTTTTACTTCCACGTCCAGTGGAAGTATAGTAACGCAAAGAAAAGATTTTCATTTTTTTTTGTTGAAATAGGATAGGCTTAAAATATCATGGAACGTCGATATTTGAATTTGAGCAAAAAAATTTCCTGTGTATCGGTCTGTCTGTCTGTAACTTTTTTTTGTGCGCACGTTTACTCTGGAACCGTTTATGATATTGACTTGAAATTTGGTAAAGTTATGTATTAAAACGAGATCTGGAACTAGATTATATTTTGATCTAATTCCGTTGAATTATTTCAGTTAATGATTCTACACTAAAAAATAATGCAAAACTGTGTTAACTTCCATATATCAAAATCGTATCGTTTTCGAGATAGAGAACAGTTACCTACATGTGAAATTTTTCAAAAAATCTATTATTTTCTAATCATACTTTATAAATTACCAACAATTTTTAAATTAAAGAACATGTCGAAAATAGCTGCCATTCGGTTCTAAGCATTTTTAAGGACTCATATGTTCTCACTCACGCTTTGTAGCGGCGCTAATTTCCTATGGGTGGATCGCATTTCGAAATGATTTCGTTTCGCTCTGGCGCTTCCAGCTTTAACCATTTAAAACATACTTAACTATTCTCAATCAGTGGCGGCTGCTCCTAAGGGGCACAGGAGCACGTGCCTCCCAAAGCTAATTTAGCTAGCTAGTTAATTTCTATTTATTTTTATCCATTTTAACATTTTTATCAACATAATAAACCCCAAAACTAATTTCCGACGCTATCGTTACGTTACAACTTGGGTTTGCCAATATCTACTTCCCAAAGTACACCACATCAGTTGTGTACGGAGAGCGCGTCATGTTTCTGCATCTGACTGGATTTTGTTTACGACGTTGCTATGTCAACGACACGCTCCTTATGCTCTAAGCGGGCACAATTCACTTGTATGCGCTTCACTTGTCTCAGTTCTGTCTGCATGAAATCGTAGAATCGCATGTCTGTTATATGCTTAATCAGTTGATATTTATGTTTTCTTGCTTTTGCTGCTTGAATCGCGAGTCCTATTGTAGATTGTTTTACGGGGTCGTTTGGCTTCGAACAGCTTTACTTCACTTCGACCTAAAAGATTTTTTGTGATTTACCCTACATCTAGTGGTTACCCAGGATTCCCAGACTTTTTACAAAGCTTGTGATTTTCCTGGGGGCTAATTTCCCTATGTCTTCCGCCTGTTCTAGGAATTTTAGCCTAGTGCGGACTAACACCTTGCATTCACAAAGTATGTGTTCCGCAGTTTCAATTGCAGTATCGCAATATCTGCATTTATTATCTACCGTCTTGCCCATATTCTTGAGATGGTATCTCAAAGGGCAGTGGCCAGTTAGAAGGCCTGTGATTTAACCTGAATTTGGACTTTTCCAGTTCGAGAAGCCTTGTGGCATTCTTTGTCGAATAAGTTATAAACTTTTTCGCTTATATTTGGCCTGGAGTATTCCTCCAGTAGGACTTTTTCTGATCCTTTTCCCATTCTTGGATCTCCTCGGCTATATGTTCCTTGGCTAGGTCACAAAACGGTTCGGGTCCAATGAACGGTGCTTCAGCTCCTTTTTTTGCAAGGCTATCAGCAAGTTCGTTTCCTTGTATTCCCTCATGTCCCGGCGCCCACATCAAGGTTACCTTGTTGTTGTTGGCCAGTTGCTTCAGGGATTGTCTACATTCCCAGGCAATTTTAGACTCAAAGGTATAGGACCTTAGAGCCTTTAGTGCTGCCTGGCTATCTGATAGTATATAGATCTTTGCCCTTCGGATGCCTTTATTTAGGCATACCTGGGCACACAGATCTATGGCATAAATTTTTGCCTGAAAGATGGTTGGAGTGTTACCGAGGGCTTTGGATAGCCTACAATTCGGCCCTGCTACTCCCACTCCTATCACTTCAGCCATCTTGGATCCATCTGTATACCAGATAAGTGAGCCCTGTTCCAATCGCAGTGACTCCATCTTGCTCGTCTGACGACTTTCAATTAGCAAACGGGCAGTCAAAGTCTTGTTTGACTGGCATTGAGTCGGTGGGTTTGGTCATGGACTTCAGATGGATTACCTCCAGAATCCTTAAGTGATCAACCAAATCACCTGGTTTGAATTTATGTGCCTGGTGCAGTCGTAAGGCACTGAGTGCCGCCTCCTTCCTTACATGTAAGTGCAAGAGAAGTAGGTCAAGCATAGCCTCCATAGCTGCTGTGGGACACGAGTGCATTGCTCCTGTAGTCCCTAAACAGGCAAGGCATTGCAGTTTCTGCAACTTTCCCTGTGCTATTTTTTCTTCTGTTTTTGGCCACCATACGCATGATGCGTAGGTTACCATAGGTCTGACAACCGAAAGATAAGACCAATGTGCCATTTTCGGTCTTAGACCCCCAAGTCTTACCAAACAACCTACGGCACGTCCATATTGCCGCTGTTGCTTTAGTAAGAGTCCATTCCAGATGTGAGTTCCAGGTAAGTTTTTGATCCAGGATTACTCCTTGATACTTGACTTCACTGGAAAGATTTATTATCGTTCCATTCAGTACAGGAGTTCTAAGATCGAGTCTTCTCCTTTTAGTGAACGGGACAATAGTTGTTTTGCTCGGATTGACGTTGAGTCCCTCTGACGAGCACCATTTGGATATTATATTTAAGGCAATTTGCATGAGTTTGGAAATCATGACCTTATTTTTGCCTCTCACAGTGACGACCAGGTCATCTGCATATCCCTGGACGTTAAAGCCTGAATTACTCATTTTATGTAGGAGATCATCGACCACCATTGATCACAACAAGGGTGATAGGACTCCACTTTGTGGACAACCCCTGACTGCAGTCACCGTAGCCGACTCATCCCTCACACTTGTGGTAATAATTCTGTTTTTGAGCATGGATTGTATCCATTTAATTGTAGGTGACTGTATTCCCCTTTTTTTTTAGCGGCTTTTTGTATGGATTCATAGGAGGTGTTGTCAAAAGCACCCTCTATATATCTATGAAAGCACACATAGCCACTTCTTTTGCTGTAAATGTCTTTTCAATGCCTTGAACCAGGCAATGTAGAGCATTTACTGTTGATTTGCCAGGTTGATAAGCAAATTGTTTTGCGTGAAGCGGTGTTCCTGTAAGGATTTCGCTTCTAATGTGTTGATCTAAAAGTTTCCCCATTGTTTTTAGGAGAAATGAGGTTAAGCTAATGGGGCGGTACGACTTAGGCTCGTCTGGTGCACGTCTGCCTATTTTCGAAATAAACGCCAACTTAACTTCTCTCCAAGCTTGGGGAATATACCCCAGTGTATAGCTTGCTATAAATATACTTCTCAGGCATGGGACAAGCTCCTCAATTCCGTATTAAAGTAGGGCAGGGAAGATACCATCTCTGCCCGGTGATTTAAAGGGTTTTAAGGTTGATACCGCCCATTTAATTTTGTTGTGGGTGAATATTTTTCTAGCCAGGCGTCTTCCTTCTCTGGTAGGACGATGAACATCCTCATCCAAGTAGTCCTGTAGAAATTCACCCTGAATTATGCGAGAGCCTGGGAAATGAGTGTCTAAAAGCACCCTTATGTTTTCCTGCTGACTCTCGGTGTGCTTACCATCGGGCCTTTTGAGTAGCCCTATTGGATTTGAGTGGTCTTTTGCAAGGACTTTTTGTAAGCGTACTGCTGGGGCTAGTTCATCTATCCCTTCGCAGAACCGTCTCCATGATCTTCTTTTAGACCTTCTCAATTCTGTGTTGTACTCCGTAAGGGCTTTTCTGTAGTCCTCCCAGTTTCCAGTGTTTTTAACTCTGATAAAAGTTCTATATTTTGTTATTTGTTTATTTCGTTTCGTTTAGGTACACATAAGACATTTAAAAATTAATCAGTGTCTTATATTTTAAGTAACAAACCGCTGAGCTACGAGGATAAAGTTAGGAAGGCCTATCCCGGAATTAAATATAGAAAAACTACTGTGGGCAAAATAAGACAATTTAATAATAATAATAATATAATAATAATAATAATAAGCAGGAGGGGCTAACTTCCATCTATTAAGCCTTTGGTGAGTAGCGCCACCACTTACTCCAGCTAGGGGTGCAAAACCGAACCGGCAGCCCTAGTGCACCCGGGAGGGGAAAGCATCTTCCCCTCTGGTGTCGGTCGTGGGCCTGCTGGGCTAACCACCCACAGGCCCTAATCTTTGGTTCCAATAGGCCGAAGACAGGGCCCCCACGATCGACCCCGTTCGGATAGGGGTCAAGGGCAAGGTGGTAGGGCCCAACCGGACGGGCCGCCCGTTGACGAAATTGGCAATGTCCAAGGACGCTTTGAGTGGACAGATGAGCTGAGGGATGAACTTCTGCATTGCTATGAAAGCAGTGAGCCCGCGCGGAGGGGATACATGGCGCGGATGCATGCTCTGTGGTGTGAGAGGCTACCAGAGCATAACGCCTTCACGCCACAAAATCTGCGTGACTATGTATCCCACCTTCGTAGTAGGGGCTACGTGAGGACTGCTCCTGGACCGGTGAATGAGGTGGTCGAAGGGCCGCCACATTCACCGGTTGAGGACGTAGTTCTCCTCGTTCCGCCAATACCAGAGGGTCTCAGTACCAGAAGGGGGTTACACCGTCTGAAAACCCCCCGGCCACAAGACCTGGCCAGAGTGGACACTGAACTTCGCACAGCGCTACCAGAAGAGGCTGACATCTGGCACATAAATTGTGCCGTGTATGCCGCTGCTCAACGCTCGTCTCAGGTGGAGAGGCGAAATACCTCTTCCCCACAGGAGAGAGCGCAGCGACGCATACAAAAGATGGAAGCCAAGATCCGGTCGGCGAGGCAACACGCATCCCGTATCCAATGTGTGATGGACTATATGGCGGCCAACAGGCCGTTCACGCCTAAAGTGCGTCGATTAGCCGCCAATTTAAGACGCGCCCATCACACACTTAATGAGGCAGTGCTGCGAACCACCAAACAGCACTGTCTCGACAGGATACGGATGCTAGTGACTTGCAAAAAATCATTAGTGAGGCGGGCGAGAGGGCTTGCGGAAAATAAACTGTTCCGCGAAAAGCCCTCGCGCCTTTTCCAACCGCCTCCGCGTGTTGTAGAAAATCCGCCGACTGCAGATCAGGTGGAGAACTTCTGGAAAACGCTGTACGAGGAGAGGCTTCCACTCAACCGAGATTTTCCTGCCCTTGCACACTTTGAAGCCTTTTGTCAAAGGCTTCAGCGACCACAGGAAGTGTGCGAACCAATAACCCCAGAAGATGTTCGTAGGGCTCTTGAGGGCTCTAAGAACTTTGCTGCTCCAGGTCAAGATGGGATAAATAACTTTTGGTGGAAAAAGTTATCGAGCACCCACCACCATTTGGCCAGAATTTTTAATTCCTGGTTAAATGGGGAGCAGCAAATCCCTTCTTGGGTTGTTGAGGGGCGGACAGTGCTGATCCCCAAGAACGGAGATTTGTCCAACCCAAAGAATTACAGACCGATAACCTGTCTAAACGCATGTTACAAGGTGTTTACACGCATTTTGTACATGCGGGTGCTCCACGCAGTTGAACCGGTTTACGAACGGATATATGAGCAACGAGGGTCGAAGAGAGGTGTCGCTGGCTGCAAGGAGAACCTGTTGATTGACAGATGTGTCACACAGGACTCCATGCAGTATAAGCGGAACCTCTCTATGGCCTGGATCGACTACCGCAAGGCATTCGACATGACATCGCATGAGCTCATTGTTCACTTGCTCCGATGTCTTGTGGTACCCGGTCCCGTAGTGAGATGTATTGAAGAACTGATGCCGCTCTGGAGGACTCGCTTTACCATAACATCGGGTAACGATAGAGTCCAAACAGAGTCGGTAACATTCAGAAGAGGAGTATTTCAGGGAGATTCCCTCAGCCCCCTTCTGTTTTGCATCTCACTACTGCCATTATCCGTCTCGCTCCGGAAAACCCGTGGCTACAACTGCGGTACCCCCGGCGACAGGAGGCATAAGTTCACCCATCTATTTTATATGGATGACCTTAAACTTTATGCCTCTGGAGAGAGGGATCTCCAACAGTCCCTTAGGGTGGTACAGGAGTATACGCAGGCTGTCGGTATGCAGTTCGGGTTGGACAAATGCGCACTGATCCATCTCAAGAGAGGACGATGCGGTGACTATGGAGAGGACGCGCAGCTCGTGGACGGAAGCATCTTACACCATCTAGATGCCGGAGAGTCGTACACTTACTTGGGTGTCGAGCAACGCTCCACCCAAGAAGTGAGTGTAGTGAAAAACGCTCTCCGCGGCAAGTATCAGCACCTACTCCGACAGATCTGGTCTTCAGAACTGTCGGGGAAGAACAAGGTGTCTGCTACAAATATGCTTGCCGTTCCGATCCTTCTCTACTCTTTCGGAGTAGTGAAGTGGACTAGAGAAGAGCTGCGTCAACTCGATGTAGTAACCCGCAAGAAGATGCATCTCAATAGGAGCTTGCATCCTAAATCGTCCGTTCCACGGTTATATCTCCCACGACATCGGGGAGGCCGTGGACTCTTGAGCTTGGAGAGTCTCCATAGCAGGATGGTTCTGGAGGGAGCATGTAAGGTCATCAGGAGTTCGGATCCCCTCCTCTGCATAGTCCGAGACCATGAAAATGCAGAGGTAGGAGCTTTTCTCTTTAAGGCAGCACGGAGAGCAACCGATGAACTTGGTCTCATCTTCGACGTCGAGCGGGTAAACCCCGACTCTGTCACCGAGTTGGAACCCGTTCGACTAAAAGCCCACATTAGAGCTGCAGAACACAACATCCTTCTGCAGCTCCATAAGGATAAGCCATTGCACGGGATCTTCTATAAAAATATAGAAGACCTCGGCTTATCCGAAAGGCTGACCTTCGCCTTCTTAAGGTCAGCTGGGCTGAAGTCTGAGACCGAGGGATTCATAATGGCTTGCCAGGATGGTGTATTTAACACTCTCGTCTATCGACGTCGTGTCATGGGTATGGAGGTCCCTGATGTCAGCTGCAGGGCCTGCCGCAGGGCGCCGGAGACTGTAATGCACTTACTGTCGGCTTGCCCGACATACGCAGTCTCGGCCTATATTCATAGACACAACGCAGCATTACGAGTGCTTTACTATCATCTAAGGCACTCGTATGGGATAGACGAAACACCAGTGCTGCCTTACGTTCCGGGGGATATTGAGTCCGTTGTGGGGAATGAGAAGTGCCTAATTTATTGGAACTACTCGTTTCCCACCGTCAGGCAAATACAAGCCAACAAGCCTGACATAGTACTCCTCGACCACCAACTCAAGACAATGTATGTCGTGGAATTCTCGGCTCCCGCTGAGAGCAACATTGTCTTGAAAGAGGAGGAAAAACGGACAAAATATCGAGATTTGCTCTTCGAACTCCGCAGGCTTTATCCAGGCCATTCTGTTAAAATAGTGGTACTGATTATAGGAGCCCTCGGTGGAATGAGACAGACGCTGCTTTCAGAACTAAAGATCATACCGGCATGCCGAGATTCGGCAGAGATCTTAGCCGGCAGAATGCAGAAGGCTGTCATCCTCGGTTCATTACGTCTACTCAGGGCACACGATTCGCGGACCCGGTAGTCACTCACCCCACGGGCGTGTGGAGTGGCTATTGGTATTACCAGCTCCCCTCTGTGAGGGTCGGAGCCACAGAGTAGGGTGACTGGTTTTTTGTAAAAAAAAAAAAAAAAAAAAAAAAAAATAATAATAATAATAATAATAAATTTATTAACCGTTGTTTGTTTGATACAAAATTGCACATATGTTAGACTTAAAATATAATTAAGAAAATTGTTGTTAGGCACCTAAGTGAGTTAACACCTGTATGTGCCGAATGCCGAAAAAAAAAATAATAATCAAAATAATTGTAATACAAGACAAATTAAGAAATTGGATAATTGCAATAGGAATACTTAACAAAGAGAAAAAAGAAATTTATATTTAAATAATCAAAATTAATTAGGGCATACATATATGAGTAATCACTAAGACTATTAATAGTAGTACTAAGACTATAAATTATACTAATATATTGCAAATAATACCGACTAGATGTTTATTCACAAGATAATTATTTACATGAGTTTCAGGAACATTGTACAGTTTTCAATAACAAATAACTTACATTTTTTATGAAATTGTTTATGACTCTTCATATCTTTGATGTTTGCTGGCAAAAGATTATAAAACTTAGGTGCAAGATAATTTATAAATCGTAAGTTTATGTTTTTTTGACTGTTTGGTATAGCTAGATGTTTATTGGTTTTATTTCTCGTTTCATACACATGATTTACATAATTTTGTAAATTAATATTTTTATGAACATACAAACAAGTTGCAGTAACATATAGAGAACGGACACTACAAATTTCCTCGGAGTAGAGCAATTTAGTGGAGAATAACTTATTTTTCTTAAATATTATTCTTAGAATATAATTTTGTACCACGTTTAGTTGATTTAGTGCATTATTATATAAACCACCCCATACGATAATTCCATATTGGATTAGAGATTCCACAAGCGCTTTATAGATTGTAATTAGGAGTTTTTTATTCAAAATATCTCGTAATAAATAGAACTTGTGTATTAGCTTTCTTATTTTGTTTGTAAGATGTAATATGTGGGTATCCCACTTGACTTTTTTTTTTTTTTATACATTTATTTAACGTCGGCCTATTTCCGCTACTGAGGCCTAACACCGACGCCTGTAGACAAGCTACCCCCAACCAGGAATTTTGCCGAACCTCTTCCCTTAAAAAGAGTAGGGATCTTTTACTTGCCTAACATTTAATAGACAAGGGACCGACGGCTTTACATCCCCTCCGAAGGATGGTATATTTCCTATACAACCCTCGCCTAACGTTGTATAGCTTCCGCGCATACACTGATATACAAGCCGCTGGAAGATGTGTGAGGCGAGAACGCGGTTTCCGTTGGAATGGTCACCCATCCAAGTACTAACTGCACTTAAGACTTTGATCTGTAAAAATGCCTAGATATTTTATATCCATTGTTTCTACTATTACATCTGTTGAGTTGATTTTTATTTGTGTAAAATTAGGACGGTTTGCTTTGGTGAGTGAGAATGCTATATATTTTGTTTTATTTACATTTAGGGATAATTTGTTAGTATCAAGCCAATTTTTTACCTTTATTAAACCTTCAATAGCTAAATTTTTTGTTATTTCCCAAGTTTTTCCACTGTAAATTAATACTATGTCATCGGCATAAGATATTAATAATCCATTTGTGTTCAAATTTAATAGCGAGTTTATGTATGTAACAAATAAGATCGGTCCTAGGACGGTGCCTTGCGGCACTCCAATTTCAATTTTTTTTTGGACAGCTTAATGTATCATTCATCTTTATATATTGATACCTATTGTAGAGATAGCTCGCAAAAACATCTAACACAGCACCTCTAACTCCATAACGTTCTAAAACATTTAGTAATTTGTCATGAGGAACCGTGTCAAATGCCTTAGCTAGGTCCATGAAAACGGCAATACATTTCTTACTGTTATTTAAACTATCTGTAACCTCTTTAACAAGCTTATACATAGCATCATTTGTACTCACTCCTTTAGTAAAACCGAATTGGTTTTTAGATATGATATTATTATCATTGAAAAATTGGATTAGCCTTTCAAATATCTTTGAAATGTTACTTATTAGACTTATAGGCCGGTAGTTTCTTATACATGTCTTATAACCTGCTTTATGGATAGGAGTTACTACAGTGATTTTAAACTGACTGGGTACTATTCCAGTTTTGAAGATTTGATTTATTATATGTAAAAGAGAAGTAAGTATTTGTAGGTGTATCTGTTTTATCATTTTTACTGTAATACCATCTTTCCCAGGTGAGCTATTATTTTTTAAGGAATTAATATGTGTAATAATTTCATTACTATTCACAGGTTTTAAAAACATAGATGATCGAGCACTGTATTCCAAGTTATATGCGTTATTAGGGACAGCAATATTTTCTGCCATTTCTATACCAATATTTATAAAATAATTATTTGCGAAATTTGCCATTTCTTGGTTATTATCGAACTCCTTTCCATCATTGTCAAGTATGTTAATTGTCATATTTGCTCTATTAGATGTTTCATTTGTAGCTTCAGAGATAATATTGTATATTTTTTTAATGTTAGTTTGATTACTTTCAATTTTTACTTTATAATAACTATTTTTTGCATTTATAATTATTTTGTTTAATTTATTTCGGTATGCTTTGTGGGGACTAATGTCTTCCACTACTCTTATGTTAGACATATTATTTGGTTTACGTTGACTCATACATTCGTATATTTTTATTTCATGATTTAAATTATTTATTACTATATAAATATCTGTTAATATTGTATATAATCGTCTCGGTATTTAAGTACCTTCCTTACCTGTCGTAAATTCCCATAACAATTTCTATTCTTTATTGCATTACCTACCATAAAACCTTATTTCTTAGTCGGAACTTTCCCCTGTCCTTTGTAATTATGCATCCAGACTAATACCTACTTAACAATCATCCTTTTGGGATTATCTCTAATTACGTAGTATACCTGACCCGGTTTTTCCAATTTATTGTACCTATTTGCCAAAACATTTGTCAGTATACATTTTACCAAGATAAAGTACAGTTCAACTCCAAAACTCACTGTGTTAATGTTAAAGAACGCTATAACCCCGATATACTTTTCGACGTTGTAACAAAATCCGACTTAGGAAATATTTCGTAAGAAAAGCGTGCTTCACGTAAAAACGCCGTGGAGGAGGTTTTTAATTCTTGGAAACATATTTTTGCTCTTCGGAGCATTTTTTATGCCAAATTTTCGCTAACTCTTCAAGGAGCGTTAATTTGGAAAGTGTAGTAAATGTCGCTGCACAGGGACGTAATGTCGCCCCGACCACCCAATTTTAGAAAGTATACTAAAATCGGACTTGAACTTCCAAATTTCCAAGATTAAAAACCCTTTTACGAATCCACGTTGTCAAGCACTGCAACTCTTACGAGGTATTGAATATGAGGACAAGTTAGTCCAACGACTATTCAAAGTATATCGGAAGTTATAGCGAAAATAGCCCTTAGCGACATGGGACCCCCATCATTTCCTAGCAGTCGGATTTGACGGGGAAATGATGCGTTTTGACGGGGTTTGCCCTACTCACACGTGCATGGGATCTGCCTTGCCTGAACGTAAAATTTGTTATTGCATAATACAAACGAAGTAGAGACGCTTCAAGCAATTTTAAGCTCCGAGGAGCGACCAAAATTTATGTGAATTAATAAATACGTTTATAAGACAGGCAAGCAAAAGCCCACCAAAATTTCAGTTACATGAAACTTTTCTTGAATCTTTTTGTGCATCGTTAGCTTATCAAACTGCATATTGGATGGTAGTTGGTACCGTATGAATCGTCCCGTTCCTCACCATGTGTTGTACACGGGTCAGACCATTGTTTGTTAACAGTTTCTCTGAAGAAGTTGTTGTAAAACCATAAATTTTTTTAAAAGATTTAATATACATATTTTGAACTTTATATTGTCTTTTAGTTGTGTTTTCTAACAAAATTCCCTTTCAGATTTAATTTTAAGAGAGTGTGAAACAGACAGTGTTAGATTTATAGTGTTACGACGTCTTCCAATTGATACCATCAGAGCCGCAGTTAAGCATAAACGACAGTAAGTATGATTTATCCATTATTCTCCGTCTGAAACAGTCACGTTGAACCCTAAAAATTTTGTGAACGTAATATTATTATTTAGAATTTAAGAAAAGGTTGAGGAAAAAGAAAATTAATTTTTTCTTTTTCCTATTTTTTTTAATTTTTCTAAGTTTTTCGAGCAGAAAATACGTCCTTCAGACTTCCATCAAAGCATGGATCGTTCACATGGCGCCCGAGCAGGGACCATGCCGTCCCCAAACCCAACTAATCCTTTCTCATTCATGGCGGAAGACTCCGAGGGGTCGACCCCAAGAGAATTTTACGAGCGAGTCACCGCACCGCTCGTCGACGACGGTTCTAGAGGGATAGAACCACAACGACTGTTTCCAGAGGGAAATAATGCAAATTTATCTGCTTCACAGCCACAAACTGCTAATTCGATGGAAAGTATGTTTCTGAAAATGGCAGAGGGCTTCGTGCAGGCGATACAGAACGTGTCGACCTGTACGCCCCATGAGAGACAAAGATGTCCGAACGTGACGTTCCATGGGCTTGATCATGAAGATCCAGAAGCTTTTCTGAAAATTATGGAGGAATATTTCGACAGAGCTCGCATAAGCCACGACTATGATAGCCTCCATAACGTAACCGGCCAACTCAAGGGCGAAGCTCAACGATGGTCCGAACAATTTAGGACGTTGACTACTTCGTATGCCTTATTCAAGGAAAGATTCCTTACGAGATTTAATTCTCCCGACATACAGTCACGAGCTATTACTCAACTGTATGCCGTCAAACAAACGTCTTTAGACGACACGGCAGTGTTTATCACAAGGAAAACCTGCCTTTTCGATCGTATTGATCCCTTCAAATCCGAAGCCATCAGAGCTCGGGTCATCATGGACCAACTGCGTCCAGAAATTAGGTCACGCTTGAGAAGCAACCTAATTTCATCCACAGAGATGTTAATAGCAGCGGCTACTAACGTCGAGCGGGATTCAGCTGACGAACAGACGTCGCTAATCCAGCTAATCGACCAACGTCTGTCCCGCGCGTCTTACTATCAAGAGCCGGGACACATCAGTCAACAAAATTCTAGTAACAGGAGCAATGGAAGCCCAACTCCCACAGCACCGAGGGTGCATTTCCGAGAGGATGACTCTCGACAGGACGGTCCAGGCAGAGCACCTGGTCGTCCTTTTTTTATGCCTAATTCTTCAAGCGGATCAGCGAATCCTGACCGCAGGCAAAACAATTTTAATGGCGGATCGGGGAAATTCCGAGTACCCGACCGACCGGCAACCCCGTGCCGATACTGTACAGACACAGTGCAGTGGCACTTCCATAGCCAATGCCCGAATAACCCTCATCTCAACAGGAGACCTGGAAACTTTCGAGGGGCCAGAGACCCAGGCCAGGGTCCATCTGCAAGATCCCCGGCACAACGGCCGAACCAAGGCGGCAGCAATGTCCATTAAACATTTCTAATACTCATGACCACTACGACGCTCCCATGCACAAGACAAGGGAGTCAATAAATTATATGAGCGAAGCGTTCCCTTTGCCTCGTATAAAAGTTCAGATAAATGAACATGCGGTCGACGCACTGATTGATTCAGGCTCGACACGAAACGTTATCCATCCGAGGATGTTGGATAATTTTAAAAATCTCACGACACGTCGATCATTTGCTATGGCGTGCGGAGATCGAATGGTGGACTCTCTTGGAACGACAAAATTAAAAGTAATAATTTCAGGCACTTCTTTTGAAATTGATTTTCAAGTAATCGAAAATTTGAACGAAACGATAATATTAGGATCACCATTCTTATATATGAACAATGTCGCATATGATTATGGCCGAAAATGCCTATATGCCGGCACGGAAGAGCGTATTACCGTCTTCTGGAATCAAGCTTCTCAGAGGGAGAGACAGCAGGCAAAACTTCCTGAAGAGCTTGTTATTAAAGACAAATTTCTACGGCCGCTGTTCGAAGAATTTGTCAATCTGTTCACTGCGGAACCGAACCAACTCAAGCAACCACAGTGACTGTTAAACACAAAATTATAGTAAAAGACACGAAACCATTTAATATCAGACCATATCCGATGTCTCCGAGTACTAAGAAAATTATGTACGACCAAATCGAAGAGATGTTGAAAGCTGGCGTCATCGAACCTAGCACTGCCCAATATAGTTCACCACCCGTGATAATAAAACGCTCAGACAAGAAACCACGTTTTTGCATCGATTATCGCCATTTGAACGAAATGACTGAAGACGAGGCTTCCGTCTTACCAAAAATACATGAAAGTATTAAAGATTTAGGAAATTCGAAGATTTTTACTGTGTTGGATTTAAAGAGTGGATATTGGCAAATACCGCTCGATGAAGCATCAAAAGATTTCTCGACTTTTACCACTCCTGATGGGGCAGCTTACAGATTTAATGTCATGCCTTTCGGCCTCAAGACAGCTCCCTGTACCTTTCAGAAATTCATGGCAAAGGACGTTTTGACGGGTTACCTGCACCATTTCTGTAAAGTGTACTTAGATGATATAATCGTTTACAGCGTAAACGTGAAGGAGCATATGTCCTACTTGAGGTTAGTCTTTGAAAGACTACGTCTGCACAATCTAAAAGTGTCACCGGAAAAGTGCGTAATAGCGACGAATGAAATCCAATATTTAGGCCACACAATTAGAACTGATACTTCCCGACCATTAGAAAAACATGTATTACAAATTCAAAATTATCCCCTTCCAGCCACCAAAAAGCAGCTACAAAGTTTCCTAGGACTTTGCAACTGGGTAAGAGAATATCTACCAAATGTGGCGATGATCACGAAGCCACTAACGAAACTTCTTTCGAAGGAAAATCGTTTTCACTGGAACCATGTATGCGATGAAGCGTTTAGAAAATTAAAAGAATTATTATCCGGACCGCTGGAACTCCATCGGCCGGATTTTTCACGTCAGTTCATTTTGCAAACAGATGCATCCCTACAAGGCCTTTCGGCCGTATTATATCAATTAGGCGACAGCGGCGAAAAATATATAATTTCGTATGCAAGCAACACGTTATCTCCAGCAGAGAGACGTTACCACATAAACGAGCTGGAATGCTTGGCGGTGGTGAACTATATTAAAAAGTACAAGATGTACTTAACAGACAAACCGTTCTTGGTGAAGACGGACAACAGGGCGTTACTTTGGTTAAACAAACATAAGGACGACAAAACAAAATTTACACGATGGTCATTACTATTGCAAGAATATGCATTCAAAATTGAACACTGTCCAGGAAAGGAGAATTTATTAGCAGATTTTCTCAGTCGTAACCCACAAAATCAGTATGTCGAGACAGACGATGAAGAGGAAAGAATGTTCCTACCAAATTACAAGTGTCCAGAACGTATTTCTGTTTTAACGCACTCAGAAATATACGAAGATATCGTACAGGCTCAATTGAGTTCAAGAGATATTCAAGACAAGATCCGCCGTTGGAATGATCTATTTCAACAGGAACAACGTTCCGATGCGGATCTTATTTTTATGAAAAATTTTCACGTCCAAGACGATGTACTTTTGAAAGACTGCGATCGAAATTTTAAATTGATAGTTCCAAAGAGGAAAATTAAGGAATTAATTTACCATTATCATGACCGAGATGAAGCATGTCATCCAGGAAGAGACGAGACTCTCAGGAAAATAGCAAAACGCTACTATTTCAATAATATGGCCAGGATCGTAGGCAGATATATAAACGACTGTCTGATATGCCAGTCTGTAAAGACAAGACAAGCCCAACCCAATGCTCCACTTAGAAGTCATGCACCACAGAATGCATTTGAAACCTTGAGCGTCGACGTAATTGGCCCGCTGCAGAGGACTAAAGACGCCGAAAACAGATACATGATTATCGTCGAAGACGTTTTCAGTAAATGGATAGAGGCAAAGGCATACATTCAGGTCGATGGCAGAACGATAGCCAAATTTATTGATGAAGAGATAGTAGCAAGATTCGGAGTCCCTCGAGTCATAATTTCAGACAATGGTGGTCATTTCAATTCCGAATGGTACATCACGTTTTGTGAAAGAAACGGTATCGAACGATACTTAATTCCGGCATATCACCAACAGTCCAACCCCGTGGAACGACGGGTTCAGGAGTGCAAAAAGATATTAAATACTCTCTTATTTAAAAAGCCAAACGACACTTGGGATCGCTACGTGCATCAGATGACATACATCTTAAGAAATCGTAGGAACGCCGCTACAAATCAAACACCCAGCATGATCGTGTTAGGATATGAGCCAGCCGAAAGAGGCGAATGGGATTTGTATGCCTGGAGGCAAGAAAGAGCCAAGCAACAAACGCTTCCACGATACGAGCGAGTCAAGGAAGCCCGTCAGGCCCAACAAAATTACAAGCAAAAATATGCGCCGAAAGAGGCCGTCACTCCAATCGTTTTCAAAGTAGGAGACAGAGTAATGAGTAAGAGAAAAAGGAAGGTACATACCTTCACGCCGTCTTGGTCAGGCCCGACCAGAATCTTAAAGAAGTTTTCAGACGAAGTATATCTCGTGCAAAAGGGAAATGTAACGACGAGAGTACATGTAAATGATTTGAGACCAGCCCCGCCAGAGGAGCACAACTTGGAAATCGAATCTTCCGATGAAGAAAATGCTAGTCCAGGCGGAACATCACTCGATGGAAATGATTCCCCGTTCTCAGACGATTCCACAGAACCTCCACCGCCGGAGCAAACGGTTGTACAAATCCATGCACCGCCACGAGATGCTTCCACTTCTGATTCAGAATCAAGTTCTGGAGATTCTATTATATTTTTATAATATTTTTCAACCTAGGCTAAGTTTTACCTTAGTGCTAGGTTTATTTTATATCAAAATTTCCATACCAACTTCTTGTCGTGTCAGGCAAGAGTTGGTATTTTTTATGCATTTTTTACAAGTTATTTTTATCGAGGATATTGTATCGTCCATACAAATCTTCCAAATTCACTGCAGCAACTCTGACCGTGTCCGGCAGAGTTGGTATTTTTTATAATTTTTTCAAAGTCCTCATATGTTAACAAACATACACGTCTGTAAGCAGAGTCCGACCCAAAGGGTCCAAACAAATGTTCCATTGGCACGGCATGGAAAGACGACGACTCTGACGCAAGGGCGCGATTCAGATGAGTCTAGCAACTCAAGGGCGAGATGCCGCCACGTCTGCTGGAGGGGCAGATGCAACGATCCGACGGATGCAGATTCTGTCGCAGATTTCTCCCAAGAAGAGATTTTAATAAAAACCATTTCAATCAGCATAAGTCTACAAAATTCAATATTCATATTCTCAAAGACGACGATGTGATATCGGTCGCAGATTTCTCCCAAGAAGAGAATTTTATCTACACGGAAACATTTCAATCAATATAAGTCTACAAAATTCAGTGTTCCTATTCTCAAAGACGACGATGTGTTATCGGTCGCAGATCCCCAGACGGGATATGAACAAAAATTTTACTAAAATTTTGTTTTATATTGTTTCATATAAACTGAGCAGAGCCATAGTATAGCTGGAGCCAAGCAGTCCGAGGACCACCTAAGCTGTTCCAGAAGGCAGTTCGACACCGAAGGTGATCGACGAGGCATAGACACGAGGAGGAGCAGACGCAAGCCCGCATTAGTGGAAGAACACTAAGAAAGATAAGTGCGTCGAAAGTGTTTGTGTTGTGTCATCGAGAATCCGAGGATTTTCGATTTTTTCTTTTTTTTATGCCATTTTGAAACCCAATGTTCAATTATTCAATCGAATGCTATGCATCGATATATGTTCAAACTTATAATCATTTTTAGATTTGCATCTATGTTATGTTCAGATAGGCCGGTCTGAAATATAACCGAATACAACACATGGGGAGACTACATCCAATGATCCATTTTTCTTTTCAAAAACCAATTTACCAAACGTTGCACAAAAAGATTCACGGAGAGGAGGGGAGTGTTAAAGAACGCTATAACCCCGATATACTTTTCGACGTTGTAACAAAATCCGACTTAGGAAATATTTCGTAAGAAAAGCGTGCTTCACGTAAAAACGCCGTGGAGGAGGTTTTTAATTCTTGGAAACATATTTTTGCTCTTCGGAGCATTTTTTATGCCAAATTTTCGCTAACTCTTCAAGGAGCGTTAATTTGGAAAGTGTAGTAAATGTCGCTGCACAGGGACGTAATGTCGCCCCGACCACCCAATTTTAGAAAGTATACTAAAATTGGACTTCCAAATTTCCAAGATTAAAAACCCTTTTACGAATCCACGTTGTCAAGCACTGCAACTCTTACGAGGTATTGAATATGCGGACAAGTTAGTCCAACGACTATTCAAAGTATATCGGAAGTTATAGCGAAAATAGCCCTTAGCGACATGGGACCCCCATCATTTCCTAGCAGTCGGATTTGACGGGGAAATGATGCGTTTTGACGGGGTTTGCCCTAAACCGGTTCCTCAGTGATTCGGAGTCAAAAAAGTATCTATACCATGTACTCACACGTGCATGGGATCTGCCTTGCCTGAACGTAAAATTTGTTATTGCATAATACAAACGAAGTAGAGACGCTTCAAGCAATTTTAAGCTCCGAGGAGCGACCAAAATTTATGTGAATTAATAAATACGTTTATAAGACAGGCAAGCAAAAGCCCACCAAAATTTCAGTTACATGAAACTTTTCTTGAATCTTTTTGTGCATCGTTAGCTTATCAAACTGCATATTGGATGGTAGTTGGTACCGTATGAATCGTCCCGTTCCTCACCATGTGTTGTACACGGGTCAGACCATTGTTTGTTAACAGTTTCTCTGAAGAAGTTGTTGTAAAACCATAAATTTTTTTAAAAGATTTAATATACATATTTTGAACTTTATATTGTCTTTTAGTTGTGTTTTCTAACAAAATTCCCTTTCAGATTTAATTTTAAGAGAGTGTGAAACAGACAGTGTTAGATTTATAGTGTTACGACGTCTTCCAATTGATACCATCAGAGCCGCAGTTAAGCATAAACGACAGTAAGTATGATTTATCCATTATTCTCCGTCTGAAACAGTCACGTTGAACCCTAAAAATTTTGTGAACGTAATATTATTATTTAGAATTTAAGAAAAGGTTGAGGAAAAAGAAAATTAATTTTTTCTTTTTCCTATTTTTTTAAATTTTTCTAAGTTTTTCGAGCAGAAAATACGTCCTTCAGACTTCCATCAAAGCATGGATCGTTCACATTAACATCGAGCTGACGCTCTATCAATAAAGAAGTAAAAACACAAATAGTTGTTAGTCTTTCAACATCACCGCAACTCACCCACAAATTGGTGACCCCGACGTGATCAACGTAATACCCTGTGAATCGTGAGTGTTTTGTGCACTATTAGTAGAGACTTCAGCAACAACGTTTTACAAAGAAAAACTTTAATAACACAGTGATAGCGACATTCAAGTGACTGCAGTATTGTGTGTGACATTAACCTTTTAAGCCAGAACCCAGTGCCATCAGTTCGCGAATCGCAAAGATGAATCGATCGAGGTCAAACTCACGCCACCAATCTCGTGCACGTTCCCAATCCCGAAACCGCAAGAGAGGAGACAGTGGAATTTGCTGGTATCATTGGCGATATGGCAGCAGTGCTAATAAGTGTGATAAGCCCTGCAAATACGTCGCTGAAGCCCCGGGAAACGCAGCGGGCAGTCGTTAATGTCGGCCAACGACATCTGCCCAACAACATCGTGCCGATTATTTGTCACCGACAGATCAACAAATATCAAGTTCCTAATTGACACTGGAGCCGATTTGTGTGTCTTTCCACGTTCGAATTTACCAGGACCGCGTGCTAAGTCCGCCTATGAACTTTCAGCGGCGAATGGTACCACCATCTCAACATACGGAACACTCGCAATGACCCTCAACCTCGGTTTAAGGCGTGACTTTGCCTGGAGGTTCGTCGTTGCCGACGTTGGCAAACCTATAATTGGCGCGGATTTCCTGGCACATTATGAACTACTAGTGGACATTAAAAATCAGCGTCTTCTGGATTTGCGTACTCATCTTACCTCCAATGGAGAGGTAACTGAGTGTGAATTTCTCGGCATCAAGACAATCTCTGGTTCGTCGTTGTTTCACGAACTACTCCAGAAATATCCAGAAGTTACAAGGCCAAATGGTGCACCAACAACCGTCTGCCATTCCACAAAACACCACATCGTCACAACGCCAGGACCTCCCGTCGCGCAACGCCCGCGAAGACTTGCGCCGGATAAATTTAAAGCTGCCAAGAAGGAATTCGATGCCATGGTGCAGCTTGGTATTGCCCGTCCTTCACAGAGTCCCTGGTCATCACCTCTTCATCGTCATCAAGACTTTGCTCAAACATTACATGGAAAAACTGTTTTCTCAACAATCGACCTCGTCCGTGCCTTTAATCAAATCCCAGTCGCTGAAGAAGACGTTCCAAAGACGGCCATCACAACACCGTTCGGCCTTTTCGAATTTACGTATATGACTTTCGGTCTTCGAAATGCAGCCCAAACGTTTCAACGCTTCATCGATGAAGTTCTCCACGGCCTCGATTTTTGTTACGCCTACATCGACGACATTCTCATTGCATCAACGTCAATCGAAGAACACCTTCAACACCTCGAGACAATATTTCAGCGCCTTCAGAAGTATGGAGTGGTCATTAGCCTAGCAAAGTGTATTTTCGGCCAGTCTGAGGTGAAATTTCTCGGTTATATGGTTTCAGCCGCAGGTACTCGACCGCTCCCGGAAAAAGTCGACACCATTCGCGCTTTTCCACGACCCGACACCGTCAAGAAACTACGGCAGTTCTTAGGTATGTGTAATTTCTTCAGGAGGTTTCTACCTAAGGCCGCAGAGGTACAGGCGCCGCTGAATAGTCTCCTCCAAGGCAACGTTAAGGGCAAGACGCCGGTGAATTGGACTACAGAAGCTATCAAGGCTTTCGAAGATACCAAGGAGAGCCTAGCACAAGCAACGCTCTTAGCACACCCACAGATTAATGCACAACTAGCCATTTTCTCTGATGCCTCTGACTTCGCCGCAGGAGCATCACTTCAACAACGGGTAGACAACGGATGGCAACCGCTGGATTTCTTTTCTAAAAAATTGAGTCCCGCGGAAGCCAAGTATGGAGCCTACGACCGCGAACTTCTCGCAATATACCTCGCAGTTAAGCATTTCAGACACATGGTAGAGGGACGGTCCTTTACAATCTACACTGATCATAAGCCCATCACCTTCGCTTTTCACAAAAAAGATCATCAAAGTTCACCACGACAATTCCGTCATTTGGACTTTATAAGCCAGTTTACCACTGATATCCGCCACATCTCCGGAGAGGATAATATCGTTGCCGATGCCCTGTCACGTATTGAGGTGCTCGAAAATACGATTGACTTTGAGGCGCTCGCTGCTGCTCAACAAGATGACAAAAAGCTAGAGGAAAATTTAAAATAGGATTCGTCGCTACAACTTAAACTAGCGCAAATCCCTGGAATTAAAGTGTCGATTTTCTGCGATGTATCCACGAGAACAGCTCGCCCCTTCATTACTAAGGACTTCAGGAAGGCGGCGTTCAACACCATCCACGGTCTGTCACACCCTGGAATGAAAGCCACGGTCAAGAGCGTAACTCAGCGTTACGTATGGCCTTCGGTGAGGAAAGAGTGTAGAGATTGGGCCCACAGCTGTATCCAATGCCAACGCTCCAAAATTTCACGACACGTCTCCGCACCTACAGGAAAATTTACATTACCATCCTCACGGTTCGAGCACGTACATGTGGACATCGTCATCATGCCACCATCCGAAGGTTTTAGGTATTGTCTAACCATGGTGGATCGATTTACTCGTTGGCCAGAAGCCGTACCAATGCAAGACCAAGAAGCATCAACAGTAGCACGAGTGTTTTACGACAACTGGGTCTCACGATTTGGCACTCCTCTACGAGTTACTACCGACCAAGGTAGACAGTTTGAGTCACACCTTTTCAAACACCTGAATCGTTTGTTAGGTACGACTCATTTAAGGACAACGGCCTATCACCCCTCAGCCAATGGAATGGTCGAACGACTACACCGTCAATTAAAAGCAGCCATCATGTGCCACCAGAACATCCGGTGGACTGAAGCGCTATCAACTGTACTGCTAGGGATACGAGCAGCCTGGAAAGAAGATCTTCAAGCGACAGCAGCTGATCTGGTATACGGCCAGACTCTTCGTCTTCCTGGAGAATTCCTAGGCATCCTTCACACCGATGATGACCCTGACAACACGGCAGTATTTGTCAAGGAGCTTCGCCAACACCTACGAAGCCTCAGGCCTAGCGATGGCACCCGCCACGGCACGAAGAAAACCTTCGTTTTTAAAGATCTTGCCACCACGGATCAAGTTTTTGTACGTCGCGACAGTCCCAAGCGGCCTCTACAACAACCCTATGATGGACCCTACACGGTGGTTCGTCGATCAGATAAAACATTCGTCATCAACATCAATGGTCGTGATGTAACAGTTTCGGTTGACAGACTCAAACCAGCTTACGTCATGGCTGATCATGCATCTATCGTACGAGATAACAGCGAAAACAGGAACTCTCTGAGCGACGCAAAGCAACGTTCGACTCCCAACTTGGACTCACCACGCACCGCAGACCCGGATCCAAACTCGACAAGGATAACACGATCCGGCAGACACGTCCATTTTCCTGATCGTCTTCAAGGAGGATGTTAATTACGTAAATCACTAGCAGGGGGTACTGTGGGGACTAATGTCTTCCACTACTCTTGTTAGACATATTATTTGGTTTACGTTGACTCATACATTCGTATATTTTTATTTCATGATTTAAATTATTTATTACTATGTAAATATCTGTAAATATTGTATATAATCGTCTCGGTATTTAAGTACCTTCCTTACCTGTCGTAAATTCCCATAACAATTTCTATTCTTTATTGCATTACCTACCATAAAACATTATTTCTTAGTCGGAACTTTCCCCTGTCCTTTGTAATTATGCATCCAGACTAATACCTACTTAACAATCATCCTTTTGGGATTAACTCTAATTACGTAGTATACCTGACCCGGTTTTTCCAATTTATTGTACTAGGTACCTATTTGCCAAAACATTTGTCAGTATACATTTTACCAAGATAAAGTACAGTTCAACTCCAAAACTCACTGTGTTAACATCGAGCTGACGCTCTATCAATAAAGAAGTAAAAACACAAATAGTTGTTAGTCTTTCAACATCACCGCAACTCACCCACAGCTTTATATTCATTTTCCAAATTGACACTAAAGTTTTTTAAGAGTTTCTTTTTCAATTTGTCTCTAAAATTAATAGATGTTAGTATTCCGTTCGTAATCCATGGTTTGATTTTTTTGTATTGTTTAAGCTTTTTAATTTTGGTAGTTTTACACTGTTCCACTATGTCTGTCAAACTTTTGAAAAATGTAGTTGTTGCTACTTCAGGATTCCAGCAGTTTATCACTTCCGACCAGTCTTGGTCGTCGATTAATTGTTGAAGTTTTATATTATCAAAAGTAGTTTTTGTGTATGTTTTTATATTGTTTGTAGTACCTACAGGTCGTTCATTATTAATGTTCAGCATGATAGGGTAGTGATCAGTGATATATGTATCAATTATAAAAGATTTAAAAGTGAGGTTAGTATTTTTTAATTGTTTTCTTAGAAATATGTGGTCTATGCAAGATGCACTGTCTACTGTAACTCTGGTTGGAGTCCCAATATATGGTATGAAACCGAAACGACCGAGAGTGGAGAGATAATCATTTACTTTATTATCATTTTTATTACTAATATTTATATTAATATCACCCACGAATATTTCAATGTTACAGTTTAAGTTGCCTAGAAAATAATTATTGAGGTCTTCAATAAATGGCTGCACCTGTATCGGTGGTGGTTTATATAATGTAGTGATTCCATAAGTTATGTTGTTCATTTCTATAGTTATTTTACTTAAAGTGGCTTTCGATACAGACAGTTTAGCATGAGAAATATTTATATTTATACCTGATTTTATAAATACTAAGACACCATCGTTTTTGTTATAGTCAGCGATATTGTAAAAAGTTACATATCCGGGAATATTAAATTGCTCACACGAGGTCAGTTGAAAACATTCACTTAGAATTATTATATCACAGTATGTTAATTTAAAACAATCTAAAAAAGCAAGTAATTCATCAAAAATTTTTTGAACACTTCTAATATTTAGATGAAATATATTGAGTATTTTATACTTTTGTTCAATTAAACTCTGTAGATTATCAGCACTAACTAAATTAGATAACTAAAATAGATATTTTAAAAAGAAAATACATATGATAAGTGATATAGTAATAAGATGTGTGGGTGTTATGAGCGAAATAAACTGTTCTGTTTTGTTGCTTATCAATGCTTTAATAGACAAAGGGAAATTAAGAACTGAATTGAAAGCTATTTATGGCAGGGATGATATAGTATACCTTGTATACCACTCGAGGACCTAAAAAAACTGAACATTGAAACTTATATAAAATGACCTGATACATCCGAATTTTTTGGTCGCGGATTATTTTGGAATTGCGAAATCAGTGATATATGGGTTTTTCGACTTTTTTTCTAAAATTTGAGATTTGATTTGAGATAACTAGGTACTATAAGCGACAAAGTTGTAGCCGATAGATCAAAGAAGTTTTTTTATTAAAACATTTTCTTCAAATTTTGCTTAGTTTTCGAGAACTGAGTTGTTAAAGAGACCGTGTATTTGTGCACTCGCCTATCGTATTATTTCTGATGCGTCGCGTCATCAATATCACCTAAATTACCCTTAAAAGTAGATAGATACATGCTTATTATTAAATTCATATCAAAATAAAAATTTGGAAGCAACGTTATAATTTTTAAGATGAAGGGGGGGGGGTTGAGAAAATAGGTAAAAAAATTCGGTTCTTCGCAAAAAGCTCTGAAAGTATTAAGTTAAGTGTAAAATATGTATACATGAAAATTATAGGTAAAAAAAATCCCCACAATTTCGTTTTTTTTAACTTCGTACGGCCTATTGGAGTCGAGATAGATTTTTTGAAATTTTCACAGTTTTGCGACGCAACGGAAACTCGCGCGTTCTTCGCTACAATCTCAAAAATGCTCGTTCGGATCGCAAAATGTTTCAAATAAAAGTTGTAGAGAATTCGATTACGAACAATTTCCTTTTATTTTTCATTTCCATTCGATCAATATTGGCAGAGATATGAACTTTTAAACATTTTCATACCGCGCTATCAGAACACTTGTTTCATCATAAAATCGTTAAAAACCCGAAAACGATAGACCGTACGCATATGGTGTATCTAATGAAAGTTAAAGAGAATAAAATTTTGAATATGTTCATGTATAGGTACAATATCGTTTTGATAACGAGTGAATGGAGATAAAAGGGAAAAACATAAAAAATTGTTATTTTCAACTGCATTTTGACAAATAAATATTTTTTGATAGGTTTCAGGCAATAATGACACTAAAGGTTTTTTGAAGAGAATTAAATTACCTGTAAGATGAGCTCCAAGTGACCTTCATACGATGAATGGTTCACGAGTTACAGCTTTTTAAAGCTATGAGCAAACATTTTTTTATTATAAATTAAGATTTTCCTGCAGAAACTGCGCATAACATTTCTTTTTAAATATGGACCCAACATAAAACGACTCAGAAATGCTCACAGAGTAACTTCTGATACTTCAGAAAGTGAAAAAATATATATTAAATGTACTTTTTTGTACTTCAAACGTGACGAAAATTGCCTGTTTCCTAATTAGAAATCAACCTCATTTTCAATCGCCACTTCCTTGTCGCTACTTATACAAGAAAAAGTGTTTTTTTGTAGGAAATTTTGTAAGCTTTCATTTAGGTCTTATGAAATTTTGTCGTAAAGTCCAAAGAAACGATGATATATACTAAAAAAGGAATTAAAAAATTATATTGGTTCAATTTTTCTGAAGAAAAACAGTTTCCAATAACATTTTTTTTTAAGAAAATACACCTTGCGAACGACTTATGTTATTGCATTACTTTCATATATATATATATATATATAAACTAATAAAAATAGGTCAAAACCAATTTATAAATAATTGTTATGCACAGTGCTTGCGGGAAGATCTTAATTTATAATAAAAAAGAAATTTTTGTTCGTAGATTTAAACAGCTGTAACTCGTGCACCATTCATCGTATGAAAGTCACTCGGAGCTCATTTTGCAGATAATTTAATTCTCTTTCATTTGAAACATTTTGCGATCCGAACGACCATTTTTGAGATTTCAGCGAAGAACGCGCGCGTTTCCGCTGCGTCGGAAAACTGTCAAAATATACAAAAAAATCTATCTCGGCTCCAATAGGTCGTACGAAAAAAAAACGAAATTGTGCGGATTTTTATTACCTATAATTTTCATGTGTACATATTTTACAGTAAAATTGATACTTTCCGAGTTATTGCGAAAAACCGATTTTTTCAACCTATTTTCTCCCCCCTCCCCTCCACCGACGTCTACGGGTGGGGACATTTAATATATTAAAAAGTACCACAAAATTAGCACGTTCCCAAAATTTCAGCCAAATTTTCATTCAAATTTTCCCATTTTATTGGGCTACTAAATATTAAACGGTATTTTGGAGAATAACTTGTTTACATATTTTTAAAATAACATAATTAAGACGGGTATTATATTCCATATTAATTTACGTATCAGTAATATTTTGGTAATATTTCTCGAAACTCCCAAAGCAATACTGTTTATTTATATTTTATTTTAATGTGTAATGGTGTTGTCGGTCGTCGACAACGAAAAAAGCAGACAGTACGTGCAATGCTTAACTATTTAATATGGCAAGAATAGCAGAGAGAGAGCAAAAGACGTTTGAGTTTAACTTACTATAAATTATTTTGTATTGAAGTTAGAGACACAATTTTTTCACTAAAAATAATTATGGTATTTTGGGCGAAATGTTGTCGCTGATTTCTTCTTAAATTTCAATAAAAAACAGTCGCTCCTCGATTACTCAAAGTATCACTACACAAAAATGACAAGGTCTTATAAACTTGTAATTTTCTTCAAGACGGCTCAATGTGTATGTTTTTATATTGTTTGTAGTACCTACAGGTCGTTCATTATTAATGTTCAGCATGATAGGGTAGTGATCAGTGATATATGTATCAATTATAAAAGATTTAAAAGTGAGGTTAGTATTTTTTAATTGTTTTCTTAGAAATATGTGGTCTATGCAAGATGCACTGTCTACTGTAACTCTGGTTGGAGTCCCAATATATGGTATGAAACCGAAACGACCGAGAGTGGAGAGATAATCATTTACTTTATTATCATTTTTATTACTAATATTTATATTAATATCACCCACGAATATTTCAATGTTACAGTTTAAGTTGCCTAGAAAATAATTATTGAGGTCTTCAATAAATGGCTGCACCTGTATCGGTGGTGGTTTATATAATGTAGTGATTCCATAAGTTATGTTGTTCATTTCTATAGTTATTTTACTTAAAGTGGCTTTCGATACAGACAGTTTAGCATGAGAAATATTTATATTTATACCTGATTTTATAAATACTAAGACACCATCGTTTTTGTTATAGTCAGCGATATTGTAAAAAGTTACATATCCGGGAATATTAAATTGCTCACACGAGGTCAGTTGAAAACATTCACTTAGAATTATTATATCACAGTATGTTAATTTAAAACAATCTAAAAAAGCAAGTAATTCATCAAAAATTTTTTGAACACTTCTAATATTTAGATGAAATATATTGAGTATTTTATACTTTTGTTCAATTAAACTCTGTAGATTATCAGCACTAACTAAATTAGATAACTAAAATAGATATTTTAAAAAGAAAATACATATGATAAGTGATATAGTAATAAGATGTGTGGGTGTTATGAGCGAAATAAACTGTTCTGTTTTGTTGCTTATCAATGCTTTAATAGACAAAGGGAAATTAAGAACTGAATTGAAAGCTATTTATGGCAGGGATGATATAGTATACCTTGTATACCACTCGAGGACCTAAAAAAACTGAACATTGAAACTTATATAAAATGACCTGATACATCCGAATTTTTTGGTCGCGGATTATTTTGGAATTGCGAAATCAGTGATATATGGGTTTTTCGACTTTTTTTCTAAAATTTGAGATTTTTTAAAGATTATTTGTTTAACTTGTCACATCTTTTTTATTAGTAATTTTATTGATCTTAAATTTGAAGCAGGTTATATTGAAATAATTCCAATCACGTTGAAATGACCAAAGTTGAAAAATTCTCTTGAATTTTTAATAGGGCATTAACTATCTTTAGTTAATACCCTATTAAGGAAAGAAAAAAGAAAATAACGTACGTTTCTGATATTTGCAGTATAAAATCTAGTCGCCTGTTAACTGCATTATTATTAAAGATAACTAGGTACTATAAGCGACAAAGTTGTAGCCGATAGATCAAAGAAGTTTTTTTATTAAAACATTTTCTTCAAATTTTGCTTAGTTTTCGAGAACTGAGTTGTTAAAGAGACCGTGTATTTGTGCACTCGCCTATCGTATTATTTCTGATGCGTCGCGTCATCAATATCACCTAAATTACCCTTAAAAGTAGATAGATACATGCTTATTATTAAATTCATATCAAAATAAAAATTTGGAAGCAACGTTATAATTTTTAAGATGAAGGGGGGGGGGGTTGAGAAAATAGGTAAAAAAATTCGGTTCTTCGCAAAAAGCTCTGAAAGTATTAAGTTAAGTGTAAAATATGTATACATGAAAATTATAGGTAAAAAAAATCCCCACAATTTCGTTTTTTTTAACTTCGTACGGCCTATTGGAGTCGAGATAGATTTTTTGAAATTTTCACAGTTTTGCGACGCAACGGAAACTCGCGCGTTCTTCGCTACAATCTCAAAAATGCTCGTTCGGATCGCAAAATGTTTCAAATAAAAGTTGTAGAGAATTCGATTACGAACAATTTCCTTTTATTTTTCATTTCCATTCGATCAATATTGGCAGAGATATGAACTTTTAAACATTTTCATACCGCGCTATCAGAACACTTGTTTCATCATAAAATCGTTAAAAACCCGAAAACGATAGACCGTACGCATATGGTGTATCTAATGAAAGTTAAAGAGAATAAAATTTTGAATATGTTCATGTATAGGTACAATATCGTTTTGATAACGAGTGAATGGAGATAAAAGGGAAAAACATAAAAAATTGTTATTTTCAACTGCATTTTGACAAATAAATATTTTTTGATAGGTTTCAGGCAATAATGACACTAAAGGTTTTTTGAAGAGAATTAAATTACCTGTAAGATGAGCTCCAAGTGACCTTCATACGATGAATGGTTCACGAGTTACAGCTTTTTAAAGCTATGAGCAAACATTTTTTTATTATAAATTAAGATTTTCCTGCAGAAACTGCGCATAACATTTCTTTTTAAATATGGACCCAACATAAAACGACTCAGAAATGCTCACAGAGTAACTTCTGATACTTCAGAAAGTGAAAAAATATATATTAAATGTACTTTTTTGTACTTCAAACGTGACGAAAATTGCCTGTTTCCTAATTAGAAATCAACCTCATTTTCAATCGCCACTTCCTTGTCGCTACTTATACAAGAAAAAGTGTTTTTTTGTAGGAAATTTTGTAAGCTTTCATTTAGGTCTTATGAAATTTTGTCGTAAAGTCCAAAGAAACGATGATATATACTAAAAAAGGAATTAAAAAATTATATTGGTTCAATTTTTCTGAAGAAAAACAGTTTCCAATAACATTTTTTTTTAAGAAAATACACCTTGCGAACGACTTATGTTATTGCATTACTTTCATATATATATATATATATATATATATAAACTAATAAAAATAGGTCAAAACCAATTTATAAATAATTGTTATGCACAGTGCTTGCGGGAAGATCTTAATTTATAATAAAAAAGAAATTTTTGTTCGTAGATTTAAACAGCTGTAACTCGTGCACCATTCATCGTATGAAAGTCACTCGGAGCTCATTTTGCAGATAATTTAATTCTCTTTCATTTGAAACATTTTGCGATCCGAACGACCATTTTTGAGATTTCAGCGAAGAACGCGCGCGTTTCCGCTGCGTCGGAAAACTGTCAAAATATACAAAAAAATCTATCTCGGCTCCAATAGGTCGTACGAAAAAAAAACGAAATTGTGCGGATTTTTATTACCTATAATTTTCATGTGTACATATTTTACAGTAAAATTGATACTTTCCGAGTTATTGCGAAAAACCGATTTTTTCAACCTATTTTCTCCCCCCTCCCCTCCACCGACGTCTACGGGTGGGGACATTTAATATATTAAAAAGTACCACAAAATTAGCACGTTCCCAAAATTTCAGCCAAATTTTCATTCAAATTTTCCCATTTTATTGGGCTACTAAATATTAAACGGTATTTTGGAGAATAACTTGTTTACATATTTTTAAAATAACATAATTAAGACGGGTATTATATTCCATATTAATTTACGTATCAGTAATATTTTGGTAATATTTCTCGAAACTCCCAAAGCAATACTGTTTATTTATATTTTATTTTAATGTGTAATGGTGTTGTCGGTCGTCGACAACGAAAAAAGCAGACAGTACGTGCAATGCTTAACTATTTAATATGGCAAGAATAGCAGAGAGAGAGCAAAAGACGTTTGAGTTTAACTTACTATAAATTATTTTGTATTGAAGTTAGAGACACAATTTTTTCACTAAAAATAATTATGGTATTTTGGGCGAAATGTTGTCGCTGATTTCTTCTTAAATTTCAATAAAAAACAGTCGCTCCTCGATTACTCAAAGTATCACTACACAAAAATGACAAGGTCTTATAAACTTGTAATTTTCTTCAAGACGGCTCAATGGAAAACAATTTAATAGCACTAGGTTATAGCCATGATACTAACAATCATTTAGCAAAATGCCTTGAAAACTTTTTTAATAACGAAGATGTGGCTTGAGAAGTATTAAAAAATGTGTATTTCCGATTTCTCGACTTTGGGGTAAAATTTATTTTTAGAGGGTGTTCGCAATTCCGAATTTCAACGCGACCTCAAAATTGGAATGCGGCAGATGGTTTTCTACGGGAAACCATTTTCAGTTTTTTCAGGTCCTCGGCTATAGACCCCTTTTGACAGGCATTGGGATCGGTCCCCCGCTAATATGTACTGCAATTGTGTTTTACCTCTTCTGACATTTATTAATAAAAATAATTTGGAGGAAGGTTTATCTGAGGCGTACAAAATTGTAAGTATTATATGTACTACGTACTACACCTAATGACAATATGCGAATGTGAAAGAGGTTTTTCTACGTTAAAAAGAATAAAATGTTTTCTAAGGAACATTATGGGCCAAGTAAGGCTTAATGCACTTTCGATGTTATCAGTTGAAAAAAATTTGATTCAGTTATTCCTGACTTTGACAATAAAGTAGTAGATAGTTTCGCAGCTAGTAAGGAACGTAGAATGGATTTTATGTATGAATAAAATATTTTTATTTGTGTGTGTGTGTATGTATGTACTAAATCTTAAAGTGGGAAGACACCTTTGCAATTTTTGGCTTATTTTTTATGCAGCACACGATTTTCAGAATAAATAATATGATTAATGGTTCTCTGATAAGTTAATTATAATATACTATTTCACACTGTCAAATGTGTGCCCCCTATAAAACTAACCACGAGCCGCAACTGTTCTCAATAGCTATATATAGCATTCACCACTGGTTCTTGATCCGAAATACGCTGTTAATATTGAATAAAGTTCTGTGGAATTGAATTGAATTGGTTCTCGATCCTGCTCGAAGGCCACGTTCAAAATGTTTCTTTGGTCAATGTACACACTGATTTTGCTTCATTTTAATTTCACTTGTTCACATAAACACGTTACTTTCATTTTCATAAGCAAGTGAACTGTCCGCTCTCGTATGTGTGCTGACATGAAGAAGACCCTGGCTTGGGAGGGAATATGAAAATTCAAATTTCCGTGCCCTCTATATAACATAAAACGGTTCATAGAGAGGCAACAGATAGGTGATGATAAATTAATTGACAATAAAGAAAGATCAACTTTAACTGAGACACAGTTTTTCTCACATATCGCATAATAAAGTTATGATTTTTTGGCAACTGCTACCTGACTGGAAAAATGTCTCAATATACTATTTTTTTTAAATTATATCTCATCCTCTCAAATTTACTATTGCCGGTTACGTAATTATCGACACAATTCTCTCTTTATTTCTCTATCACCACATTTCTCTGATTTTGCATTCTTTTTAACTTGCAGGCATGAAAGAAATTAAACATACCTCTCCAAAATCCGTTAAGTTTATCTTTGATGCCTTATTACTTCTATCAACTTCAGCAGATTCTGCCCTGAAAAATATAAAAAAACATAAAACACACCACATGCACATATAGACAACCTCCAAATTATTAATATTACGTATAAAATAATATTATGTAGACAGTCATTTTAAAATAAAGAAAGCTTTTTGGCGGGGACTGCAGATATTCATCCCGTTTAATTATGTTTAAATCTTTGCTTCAACATGTATTCTAAAGATCTCTATCAAACGAAAATAAAATAAATTACTCTAATAAGTGCTACTTCGACTAGCTGAGTCGTTTTAAAAACAGAGTTTTAATGTAACTCAATTTTATTCGGGAAAAGAAGTTCATTTCAGTTTGCAAAATATTACTTTGTCTACTGTAGAAAGCAGCAGCATATTCTCTTTAGGCCTGTATTGGATTTAATTGTTGAAGTGAAATTAAGTTATTTCACTTCAACAATTAAATCCTTCATTACTAAAGAGATGACAATTTTTAGTATCACTTTACAGTTTAATATAAAAATTTGATAACCATCATATAAATGACTGTACCTGCTTTCTTAATGGGTTTTTGAATACATGCTCAAAAATCTATCTTCGTTAAAATAAATTTATCTAAATCTTACCATGGTAAATTACAGGTGTGCGTTAATGTTAAATACCTAACTCCAAGTTCATAAAACAACCTTAAAACAGATAATTTATTATCTATAGAATGGCCTCCTTCAACACCTATAAGACTTGCAATTTTCTTTCGTTTAAAAGCTTCGACTATTCCTAAAAGAAAATATTTGCCAGCTTAATATAATTTTAACTAATACAGTCTATCTATCCTATATAAAAAATATGTATGTTTGCATGTACTGCCGTGGGCAGAAAAAAATAGGACAACTTTTTTTCCAATGTAAATCTGTCTCTATTTGAATATGTAATGAGTAGCCGGAATAAAACAGATATCACTTTTAATTTATTTTTTATTTTAATGCTCTAGTTATTGCTATAGTAAATGATGGATGGTTAATGAGACAAATTGCACTGCGTTAAAACATTAACAAAAATTTGGTGTGTAACATTTTAAGAAAGTGGAGAATAACGGCACGATTAGTAGAAATCCTAAATCAAAGGACAAATGATATCCTACTTAACAAGAAACTAACTATTAATATTTCGTTATTACACCATTTCTATTTATAACTTTATAAGTCTGTTTGGCATAGAATTAAATAACCTTACACAATAATCATTAGTAATAATATTTTCCCATGCATTATTTACTATTTCCAGTAATTCTTCGGCATTCCGTGGTCCCACATTTCGTTTTTGAATACTTTTTACGAGTAGTCCCCATACTTCTTCCACAGGGTTAAGATCTGGACTATGACTGGGCCTAGCCTGACCGGCTAGCCGGCCAAATGCAGAAAGCAGTTATCCTGGGGTCCCTTCGTCCGCTTAGGGCACACGATTCGGGCGTTTACAGTCACTGACCCCGCAGGTGTGGGGAGTGGCTGTGATTTTATTCGCCGGCGTGATTTCCGTGTGGTTCGGAGGCCACGGAATTCCTGTCCGGTATCGGGAAACCGCAAATAAAAAATAATAATACCTTTATTGCCCAACAGGTAACACCCAATAACAGAACAATTTTGAAGAACACAAAGTATGCTCGCAATAATATAAAACTAAAAATTACAAATAAATACAAATAAACACAGATAAAAGAGAGAAATAAAAAAATATATAAAAAAGATATAAACAACAATATCTAAACATTACAATATAATAAATAGAATAAATGAGGATTCAGTGATGATTAACGAAAGTTCAAAATAAGGTTAGAGATAATTCATTGCTGTGTGTGATATTTCGTTTTTGTACAAATATTAATATCACATATATGATAAATTTTATTGTAATTACTGCACATTGTATAAATAGGCTATTTCAAAAGCAGGTTCGTTCTAGCATGAGTATAATAAAACGTTGAAGCATATTTGAGACAATAGTTGCGGACAGTCAATATTATTATTCAGTAAATTGTACAAGAAATAAATAGAGTTGCATTTTCTTCTCAAATCTAAGCTCTGCATTTCAAATCTAGTAAGGAGAGTGCTTTGCTCTATATCTCTTTCGGGGTAAGTCGTATCCACTTTAAATGCTAAAAATTTCAAAAATATTAAAGAGTATATGTGCAAAGGCACATTTTCTAGCGCCAGTTTATGATTCTCGTAATAGGGAGACCAGATAAGCGATCCATACTCAAGTTTAGACCTAACATAGGAAAAGTAAAGTATTTTTAGTGCTCTGATGTGCGTAAATGATTTGCAGTTTCTAATTATGAAGCCAAGCATCTTAGTGGCATCTTTGGCTTTTAAATTAATGTGTTCGACAAATAAAATAATAATAAATAGTCTTTATTCATAGGTATTAACAAAAATAAGTGGTATAAGTAAATAATTAACAATAGCTACCTACAGAAATGGCGAAGTGTCAGCCGAAGGCTGATTTTCAATTTAACCAGACCAACAACAAATATATAAATTTAAAAAATAATATAATTACGAAAAACATGGATTACAAATAGATATTAATAATTACAACTACAACTTAAAATTAATGACACGCGTGACATAAAGAAATGGAGACTAAAAAGTAAAAAAAAGAAGAAAGAGATAGTACCATTAAGCTAAGATTGTAAATATAATATGCAGACCATTAAGAAGAAAATAGATCTCTTTAGTTTCTTTTTAAAGTTATAAATTGAGTAGTGCCTAAAGTCAGAGGTTAAACTGTTATATAACTTGCTGGAATTATATGAAAAGCTACGTTTACATGACAGTTGACCATCGAATACGACACCAAGATACTTAGTGGAATCAACCTTAGATCGATGGAGGAATCATGTCCAATATTGGAGTGCTTTTTGCTAAACATCATAAACTTACATTTGGAAGCATTAAGGTATAACCTATTACTCATACACCAATTATGAACTATGTTAATATCATTCTGCAGTAACATACAATCATCAAAACAGGTTATTCTCATATAGATTAACATCGTCCGCGAATAATAGCCTACCGCTCTTACTGATGACTGAGGTTATATAATCAATAAAGAGCAAAACAGAAGTGGCCCCAGGTTGGAGCATTGCGGGACATCTGATGTAGCTATAAATGGCTCAGAGTTGAAACCGTTATACGAAACTAATTGTTTATGGTTAGAAAGATATGACTGCATAAATAAAAGTAGTGAATCACCTAATCCCCAGATCCCTAATTTACTGATTAAGATGTCATGATCAATGTGATCATACGCCTTCGAGAAATCGGTATAGATCACATCTACCTGCCCAGACTCATCGATAACTTAAGAAATATACTGTGTAAAAACTGCCAAGTTGGTTACTTAGGTGGTTTACAAATCCATGTTGATATAGTGAAATAGGATTACCAACTGGCAAGTAGTGCGATCATATAGAATTATCTCAAACACTTTGGCAAAATTTGACAAAATGACAATCGCTCTGTAATTACTAATATTAGACGAGTCACTTGACTTGAGTACCGGACAAATTTTTGCTCTTTTCCAGATGTCGGGAAACGTTTGGTTTCTTAAAGCTAAATTAAATATAATTAATAAGGGTGCACTTAATACATTGCTGCAGTCTTTGACAAAAAAAGAAGGTATTAAGTCGAGGCCAGAGGTCATTTTATTTTTGAGTTTAGCAATTGTATTTTTAATTTCGGATTCAGTAACTGTGTCAACATTAACAGAGATACCATTTTGTACAGTAACGGGTGCCTCATCCAGGTTAGGTTCACTCTTAGGTAAGTATACACTTAAAAAAAAACGACTAAGAGCATTTACGATATTCTGAGGACAGTTAAAGTAGTTTCCTTCATATTCGATTTTTCCTGGAATTCTAGATGTGGATTTTTTTGTGTAAATATATGATCAAAAGTTACGAGAGTCCGAGGAAATTGAGAGTTGAATATTATCGAGGTAATTTTGTAAGCTAATTCAGACTGTGTTTTTATAAGTGCCCTTAGGCGTTTAAATTCCCTCAAATGATAAATTGATTTTGTTTTTTTTATATTTATCAAAATGCCTGGATTTTTGTCTTATATGTTTTATTATTTCTGGCGTACACCATTTTGGCTCATTGCGTTTGAAAGTTCTAAATTTGGGAACATATTTATCAAAAAGTTCATAAAGTTTAGAATAAAACAAATCGGTAGCTATATTGACATCATGTGTCGCACTCAAAAAAGACCAATCAGTTTCTAATGTTATATAACGCAGGAAGTCGGCTTTTTTAAAATTATACGCCTTTTATTCTATGTTTGGTGTAAAGTTTACAGGACTAGGTATAAAGAGAGTTGATTTAATAAAAAGTGCAGGGTGGTGGGTATATTCAGGCACATGTGGAATACTATCGTGTAATGTTTTACACTCAAGATTTGAACATACTAGATCTAAAATGCGGCCAGATGAGTTGAGAATATTATTAAATTGTTTTAGGTTAAAAAATATTAAAAAGTTTTGTATCACAGACGTCTTACTGTCATTATTATCGTGTTTAAGAAAACGCGGTACATTGAAATCGCCCAACACAATAACCTTGTTATTATATACATAAGCTGATTCTTCAAATGCCTCAAAGAATTTCTTATTATTGGCGGTACATAAGCAACAAAAATATAAACAATTATTGATTTAATATAACACTTACATCTTACTATAGCAATGGACGGAAAGAAATTATCAAAGGGCAATAAGTTGAGCCCTTCGGCTTTCACATTACTTTTTAGGGTTAATAGAACACCACCTTCAGTGGATAAGTTCACTTCATTATATTTCCTGTCACTTCTATAGAGTTCGTAACTGGGTGGGAATAGTTCACTACTTAGGACGCCACTATCAATAAAGGCTCCACTAATTGCAATGATGTCAAACTCCTCTTGACTGACAGAGTTATAAAATACATCAACCTTTGTATTTAACCCACGGGCATTCTGATAATTACATGTAATATCACAGCGGTTGTCGTTGGGCACACTTAGTTTAACTTATTAACAATTTTGGGTACACGATTAATATATTTTATCATTTTGTCATTATCACCAGCCTTCACACGATCCTCGGGCTGCTTCTTGACAACTTTAAAATATTCTAATTGATGCGGAATTCGGTCCAGAGAAATTTAGATAGTTTTGTACTGACGGCGTTGTTTTACGTTTTTAAGAGATCTTATCAAATTGTGCACTGTATCCTGGTGAGGTAATTCGAATAGGACGACATTTGTCGCTATTGTAGCGACCCAATCTGACAGATTTAAGGTTATCAAAGTTAGAGTTATGTGCAAGCGCTTGTGCGATATCAGTCGTGATAATTTTATCTCTATTGATACGAGACTCAGCAGGTTGGAATTGGTCTTGCTCCTCAACATTGAAAATTATTAGATTACTTTTAAGTTTATTGCGTTCATTTGTCTCCGAAATAATAACCTCAAGGTCGAGGTTATTATTATTCCCTGGTTTTTCCTTCTTTAACTCCTGTATATTGATTTAATTATGATGGTTTTCAAGGCTTTTAAATCATTACCAAATTCTCTACATTGTTCACAAGTCCAGTAAAATCTTCTCTTCGCATTTATCATACGAATTTCATTAGACGAAATATTGACACAAGTATTTTTGAATGACTTGATGCAAACACAACAAGAAATCATTAATACACTATCATGAGATGATAATTACTAATTACGTAAATAATCTGAAACTTACCTTCGGCTGTTGTTACATATTCTAAATCATTTGAATACTTTCTTATTAGTCTTTTAATTACATCAATTTGATCTAACGTTCTACTGACCACATTTTCCTTATCTGTGCATTTCACATAAGCAACCCAAAACTAAAAGCATAAGAATCAATTTCAGTTGTAAAAAAATTTCTATTATTCTTTACATAAAAATTATTCAAAATAGAAACAAAGATTTCATATTCCTTGTCCCGCTATTAAGAGATATTTGTATAGAGTGAGTAATTCGTGTGATGAAAAATACCATTAATTGGAAGATTCTGTGTCCAGGGGCGTAACTTTACTCAATACATTAGTTTTCGGAAAGACCCCCTTTTGGGAGCTTACTTGACAGTGTTGGAACAGAGCACTGTCAGTTACGCCACTGCCTAAATCGAAAGAGAAATTACTTAAATATTCCTCAAAACTATTAATATTTCAAAGAAATTAATATATTCATAAAATAGTGTATTTTAAAGATAAAATGACGTATTGTCAAAGCAACATGTTGATTAATAAATTAAAATTATAATCTATTGAGTCGATTAATTTTAATTTTATCTTTTTATTTAATTACTATTAGACTTTAAACTGCTGTTAATTATTTTTTTTTAACCTCTCCACAATAAAATTGTGAGAGGTTACTAGAATTGGTTCAAAAACGGAAATTGAGATAACATCAAATCTCTACGTTTTGAGGTCCTAGGAACCCAAAACTGTGTGTGTGTGTGTGTGTGTGTGTATGTATGTGTGTATGTGTGTATGTGTGTTAGTACGATAGCGGCGAAACTACTGAACGGATTTGAATGAAACTTTGCATGTGCAGAAGATCTGAAAAGGTTTTGGTTGAGATCGGATTATGTTTAGTGCCATTTTGACGCAACAAGTTGTTTATTTTATAATTACTTTCAATTTGTAATGGAACCATTGAACAGCAGTTAAAATTCTGATTTCAACGATATATCACACTTCCACCCTTTCGATCTGGTTTCTGTGAAAAAAAATAAAAACAAAGCAAATATGAAGCATAGATTGCATTTTGCATGACATGATCGATGCGCGTAGCCGTTACGTCGTGAAACTCGTCACATCACGTATCAGTTCACGTGTGAGTGTTTCTTCACTGCTCTAGAAGTAGAGCGGATTACGTTTAGTGCCGTTTTTAAATATATATACAAACAAATCGAAGAATTAAATTACAAATATTCCTCTAAAATCTAGTACAATTACTGAAATGCTAATGTTTCATTTAACAAAGACAGCCGCGAGCGATCGAATTGCAAGAGCAAATTTTGACTATTGTCATTGTCATCGTTTGTCATCCGATAACGTTGGTGTCATGTCATGTTAACAAGATGTCGGCATATTATTTGTAACTTTTAGTGGATTGTCATAAACTTTAAAGGTAGATGTAACAATATCAATATCATATGCTTTCTGTAACTTCGTTGGTGAATTTATTATAGATTATCACTTTACCAATTTTCAGTTTGTTGCTTTACAAATCTGTAGTATTTAGGATAACTAGACTTTCTTAGTCGTTCAAGTGATGTTAAAGTTGTTAATATCCTAATAGTATATTATTCAACGAGCGATGTAGGTAATAACTCGCATGATGATTGTAAATTCATTAAGTTGAGGGTTTTTTTAGTGCCCCAGAAGATCTGAAAAAGTTTTGGATGAGATCGGATTACGTTTAGTGCCGTTTTGTCACACAATTTAATACTCTTTTCGGCTTCAAAGATCCACCGAGTGGGGAGGTTCCAGCCGCTTCCAGTAGCTGCCGATTTTTTTTTACTCAATAATTTCTAGTACCTTTGTAGACGTAGATAGCTAATATTTATTTTCATCCATTCTCAAATAATATGTATTCAATGTGTTGTGATTATTAATAGTTGCCCATTGTCAGGTTTTTTCACAAGACGAGATTACGGCCGATATTTCTTCTTTTATGATTACCTATGATTTAAAAAATAAATTTTCCACATTGAGGGCTTCTCCCAACTCTTTCGAAAAGTAACTTTTAAACATGTATTGAACTCTGCAATTTAATATTTTGTGAATTGTGGCGCAATAATTTAATATTAAAATTATACTACGCAACAAAGTACAGGGAAAAGTACTAAACAGACAATTCGTCAAGTATTATATTTATTAAAATAGAAATAAAGTCAATAAATAATAGCAAGAAGTATCATCAAATGGACAACTCATTTTTACCACTTTTAGACTCAAAATAATATTTTACTTCTAGTAACTTCGACCCTCTGATGTCATAAAAGTCAAGTGGTTTACCTAATACAATTGAGCCACTATCTGTTTTTTAAAAGGCCTAAAAACCATATGGCCCACACGTGCAACATAAAATATTTGTTCAAGAGCATTGTCGAAAAACGTGTCACCTTAATTGTACTTCGGGAGAGTTTTTGTCTAATATCTTTTTTAAATCTTATAAGTCAACTTCCTAATCAACGGGTTAGCGTTAAACTAAGTACAATTATGTCCAAGTTTTTCAATAAAAATAATACACGTAAATTAAACGTAAAAGCATAGAATAGGAGAAGTAATTTATAAAGTTTTTATATTACGTATATATATTCCTAATAGTGTTAAGAATAAGACCCAAAAAAGTTCCCATCTAACCAGTGTCCGTAACATCCCTTATTTTGGTAAAAACCTCCGCCCGGTGGTACATTCTGGCGGTTTTTCTTAATTTTGTCGTAAACCGTTGTTCAACGTAAAAAACGTATAGGACCAAAAATGTTATCCATTAAATTCTACACGAAAACTGTTATATCAACATTTCAGCTATTCCTTACTCAATTCTCGCAAATAGCGTTCAAAGTTAAGAGTTTTTAGCACGCTGTTTAAAATATGCATTGTAAATTATGTCCACCCCATTAGAAATCTCATCAAACAAAAGTGTGGATGAAAATATATGAGAGACAATCTAGCCTTTTTACACGCTATATATTAGCTTACCTGTTTGTTTATATGTATATAACTTTTCAATCTTTGAACGTGATTCTCACCCACTTCAAAACATCAGACTAAAGTGAAACTTTGCACACTTATCAAGGACCGAAGACAATACAATAATTTGACTTTATCTTTATCCTAATGTCCTCACCAGGATAAAATAAAATAAAGAAAATGGCTAATCTACTTTCAATATTTTGCCGGAGGCGCCGCAGTTAATAATATAACGTATTTGCCGTTGTATAAGCCCTTGTTAAACTCTAGTTCCAACTTTAATAATATATTATGATGTAATATTAATTATGTACTACCAGCGGATACTCAGCGGTTTCCAAAAGCAGGATGAATGGCAAGATGGTGACTTAAAAAAAATTATAGTTTAAAAAAACTAAAAAACGCGCTTTAATAGCAAACCGAACTAAAAAGTAAAAAACAATGTTTACATATTATTACATATTATTACAAATATTTTATAGCGTGGGGTGCTTTTTTGCACCCCACGCTTTTTACAATAAAATATTTAAAATATGTAAACATTGTTTTTTACTTTTTAGTTCGGTTTGCTATTAAAGCGTATTTTTTAGTTTTTTTAAACAATAATTTTTATAAACAGAATAAAGTCGGTATGTTGAAAATTACCTGAGCGCCAACTTTCCCTTCCCTTAATCTTGGTAAATCGGTATGACAGCTGTTGCAACTCTTGATTCCAAATATAGCATCCTGAATTAAATTAGTTTCAAATTTAAATTTATCCAACGTGTTGTTTAATTTTGTATATAAATTATATGGTAAATCGTTATGCCTAAAAACATTTATACATTGAAAATTATTATCGAAAATATGATTGTTTAATACAATCAAGTAATCAGTTTTTTTCGAAAAAATTCTATATAATCATTATAAAATCACTATAATCAATTCTGTGTGTTGAAATTTTCTGCCAAAATATTTGAACGGCATCAGTTAGCTTCTTTTATTTATGAGTATTTTGTTTGTAAATCTGTTTCACTTAAAAAATAACAAAGCCGATAATTTTTTACTTAATATAACAATTGCATTAATATTAATAAAAAAAATATTGTGACTAATGCGTCACTGAATAAAACCATAGTTACAATGGGAAAATCAGTTGATTGTTCAGCCGCAATAAATAATAGCCCGATAAAATGGGAAAATTTGGATGAAATAATTCAGAGCGGGCTGAAATATTGAGAACAGGCTTATTTTGTGCTACTTTTTAACATTAAAACATAATATTTTAGTCGCAAACTCCTCTATAAAATCGTTATTTTACTATAAGGAACATAATCAGACTGAGACCAATACCTACTCTCCCGGCTATGTGCCCCGCCGAGCGCTGAATTACAAGTTACAAGCCTGGCGCGTTAAGTGTAATAATTGCATATTACTATCAAAACGCTAATGCTTCGATTGCAACAAACACCAGCCGAAAGACCGATCCTACTTAAGACACTGGACCGCTAGATGGCGCCTGCTGACCATTTTACATGTCGCTATCCCAAAGATACTGTGTGTCGGTCGTCACATGCCTACCTTTCACCGACGAGAGCCAACGGCTCGAAACTGCAGAGCTCCTTTAAGTAGGACCGGTCACAGCGATGATGAAGAACGGCCGTATGATGTAAATTCGGTCTGTAAATACCAAAGAACGTCCCCTGACGGGCGTTGATTGGATTGGAATGAAAACACGGACCAAACATCATTGTCGACATGATTCGCATTAATATCGGTCTGGGTTTGAGATATGACACACATATAAATATTTTACGAGATATGGGAATTATTGAATAAATTTACTGTCTTCTGTGGTGGATTATCATGAAGGGGGTTGTATCATCACAATTTCGTGGATAAATTAATGGAAGTGGTATATGACGCGTTAAAAGAGGCAAAATCTACAAAATTTTTTTTCAATGACGCCAGTGCAGGTGTTGAGAATAAGAAAAATCGTTCACGAGAGAGTTGCATCCTTTTTAACGTATTAAATAAAAAATTTAATTAAAGACAAGTATTATTTACTATCAAACACTCTCTATATAAACTTTTCAGAAATTTATAAAATTACTGTAAACTTGTTGAAATAAATAAAATCAAGCAATTTTTTTATTTTGCCAGAAGAATTTGTGTAAAACTTCAAATGTAATCACTCGAGGACCAAGTAAAATTAAAGAACCAGGAAGATTTGGAAATGTTACAGCGCTTTATGAAAGCAATCAATACAGTCCTACAATTCTTTTTTTCCCAGGCAATTCTCTTATGTTACACATTGTAGAATAAATAAAAATTATTAAACCAACATTGTTAAAAAAAACTAATTTCAATTACACATGTTATCAATAACTCACCCAGTATACCCCTCAAACCCGTGTATTAAGAACTTAAAAATTATTAGGAATTAAAATTCATAATTTTTGTATGTATGCATCAAGTACTTAAAGTGAGAAATTTTTTTATAATAAATTAACAGAATCAACGGCTCTTTATGAACGAAGGAAAATATCTCTAGTAGGAAACAAAAATCACTATATATTCTATAAAACACTTGACGCTATTTTTAAGAACCCTGTGTATATTTATGTAAAGCAATTCAATCCGCTAGTTGATTGGATGATATTTAGATTTTTTATTTAAAACAGCTTCTTAGATGAATGCAGAATTTTTTTTAACACTTATTCAAAAGCAGAGAATAAACTATTGTTATAGAAAGAATATTCTTTTATGATTAAATAAATTTTGTGAATGACAAAGTTTATTTTATCTTTTCACATATGGTTAAAGCTCTGATTTATAGCAAAGATTTCAAAGAGGATGAAGACAATAGATTAGTTGTTTTTATATTTTAGCATCATATGAAAGGAGTATACTATTTTAGTATATAGTAAAGAATTATACAAGAAATTCTGTAAACGTTTAAAAATTTAAACACGTGTTAGCTGAAAAGTCGTTCATTATTTTTCTCTTATATTTAAGAGATTCATATCATGTTTTCATCTTCCTCGTTTATGAACGAATCCATTGATAATAAAGGTATACTATTACAATATCTAGTGAAGTACCCTGTATATACCCCATATATAAATTTAATTTTTCCTTGTTAATTTTCCAAATTCAAGTAATTGTTACATTTAATTCATTTCATTTTTCATTTATTTAGACATTTCATATTGAACAAAGTAAAGTTACCAGAATGCATTTTAAAATTACATTCTTTTAAAGCAACATTTTACGAAAAGAATTCAACTAAAATAAGTCAAGCCATTATATTTGTTTACAATATGAGCAATAAATTTCAAGTACTTCAGTCGCATCAAATAGGGTGAGAAAACTACGCCAGTATTGAAATTTATAATGTAAATATTTTCAAGCGTGTGACCACAAAATTCGAAGCTTTCATGTACATTGCGACGTTATTTTTACCATATAGAAGGAAGATCAGACTGTTCAGGAGATGAAATGGTAATCAAAACTGAGTTACATCGCTGAATTTCACTATTCGCTGTGCTCCTGGAAATTGCATTTAACTCACACATTGGCTACGTCGAGAGACTCTTCGAAATAAAATTTAAACACACCTAAGTCACATCGCAATTTACGCTATAGATCTGTGTGCCCAGGAATGCCTAAATAAAGGCATCTGAAGGGCAAAGATCTATATATTATCTGATAGCCAGGCAGCACTAAAAGCTCTAAGGTCCTATACCTTTGAGTCTAAAATTGCCTGGGAATGTAGACAATCCCTGAAGCAACTGGCCAACAACAACTAGATTACCTTGATGTGGGTGCCAGGGTATGAGGGAATACAAGGAAATGAACTTGCTGACAGCCTTGCAAAAAAAGGATCTAAAGCACCATTCATTGGACCCGAACCGTTCTGTGGCCTGGCCAAGGGACACATAGCGGAGGAGATCCAAGAATGGGAAAAGGACCAGAAGAAGTCCTACTGGAGGAATACTCCAGGCCAAAGACAATCGAAAAAGTTTATAACTTATTCGACAAAGAATGCCACAAGGCTTCTCGAACTTGAAAAGTCCGAATTAAGGCTAATCACAGGCCTTCTAACTGGCCACTGCCCCTTGAGATATCATCTCAAGAATATGGGCAAGGCAGTAGACAACAAATGCAGATATTGCAATACCGCAACTGAAACTGCGGAACATATACTTTGTGAATGCAAGGTGTTAGTCCGCACTAGGCTAAAATTCCTAGAACAGGCGGAATTAACGCCTGAAGACATAGGGAAATTAGCCCCCAGGAAAATCACAAGCTTTGTAAAAAGTCTTGGAATCCTGGGCAACAACCAGATGTAGGGTAAATCACAAAAGATCTTTTAGGTCGAAGTGAAGTTAGGCTGTTCGAAGCCAAACGACCCCATAAAACAATCTACAATCTACAAGGCACATCGCAGACCTTCAGTGTTCGCTGTTCTTACCGTATTATGGATATTTTCACTACATCAGTCGTCTAAACTAATTACTAGCCAAACGATATTACGAGCTACATCTTATTTTAGCGAATTCTTCTCCGCCACCGACTTGTCGCAGTAAGCATCGGAAATCCTGGACGGTGGACAATTGCCACAGTCTCCACATGCCCGACGCGAAAGTTAAACATGTAAAACCTGGGGAAGAGCATTCACGATCGATATAACGCTATACAGAGCGCACAGAAATTCAGCTGGCCTAAAATTCTAAAGGTGATAGTTTGTTATTCCGACTCTATTTTATTATTTGCAATTGCATTTATATTGTGATTTCGACGGGATATAATATGAGAAATTGACGCATTTGTGGTACTAAAAGAATGTTAGATTTTTTTTAATGTTAGCTTTGATTTTTGACAAGAAAATATTTATAAGCTTATATTGCAATTTATTCAGTTATGAATTCATTCACGAGTGTAATTCATAAAATTTCACTTTCTAAATATTTTACTAGGGAAATTTGCGTTTGCAAACTAACATGTTTATATTCAAGAACTATAAATATAGAGCTATGTAATAACAAGGTACTTTATCACAGACTAGTCAAACTTCATGTATATCATTATTCTGCAGTTTTTATAAAACAAGTAGTAGACTTTTGTTTCCATAACATCTCATGTAAGGTTTTCAAGAATGCTTTATATTTAAAGTACACTAGGAATGTTTTCCTACTGTGACCACAAGGTTGTCTAATTGTTGAACATTTACCTACGATAAAATATTATAGTTACATAAATTCGGCGTACTTCAGAGAGCCAACAGCTCGAAACTGCATTCTGCAAGCGGTGTGTGACGACTGGCACGAGAGCTCCTTTAAGTAGGATCTAGTCTTTCGGCTGGTGTTTATTGCGATCGAAGTATTAGCGTTTTGATGGTAATATGCAATTGTTACACTTAGCGCGCCAGGCTTGTAACTTGTAATTCAACGCTCGGCGGGGCACATAGCCCGGATAGTAGCTGTTGGTTGCAGTTTGGTTACGGTCCTTATAGTAAAATAAGGATTTTACAGAGGAGTTTGCGACTAAAAATATTATGTTTTAATATTCCGCCCTCTAAAAGCACTTTTGAACTATGTGATACTTGTACTCATTTGATTAAATATGAAGAAAATATGTTTTTGTTAATTTAACTAACCGTTTTGTATCCTTGGCGCCCTAACAGGCCGGCACTCCAAGCAGGTGCTTGTATTACTTGTACCTTCCGCCGGTCCTGCGTTGATCAAAAACTGCTTCAAACAAAAATTGTTGAAGATGAAAAGTATCAAAAAGTTTTGTCAAAGCACTAGAGGCGACTCCAAGGAGGGATTAATAAGAATTTTTTTGTCGAAAATAATTATTCATGATAGAAAATTGTACCGACCAGGTATTTTTCGAATTTTCCATCAGAGCAACGGAGGCGGCTCCCCCTCCCAGAATTTCAAATAAACATTCTCCATCCCTATATTATTATTCAAGTAAGTAAGCTATTTGCTAATGGTTGAAGCTGACAAAATAGCCATTTGCTTATAATATAATCCTATATTATTTCTGGCTATGTTTTGTGTTTGCGAGGTTGTCAAACGACCACGCACATTTCTTAGGTACAAGTGGTTTCGGTCAAATAAGCTGAAATTCGAATATGTTGTACTTCTTGTCGTTGTGAACAAGAGCCTCAATGGGCAACCTCCGAAAATGGACAGTTTTTGAGCTATACTGTAAAAAGATAGTATGGATGATGGTGTGTATTTACTATGGGATTTGTTTAAACTGCATCGTAGCGGAGATATGGCTCAGTGGCAGAGCGTTCGTTTTGCATAAATACCTGCAGATAACAAATATCACGATGCCCAACAAATCCGAATTCCATGCCGAATTCCATGATAACATTACAGAAACAGTTCGAAACTTGCCGGATCGATACAATATCCCCACTAATAAATACGCAAAACTCATAACCAACCCAACAGAATTAAGAAAAATTATCAAAACCTCACCTAATAACAAAGCTCCCGGTCCCGACTCCATTCCTAATATCCTACTAAAAAGCCTCCCCTTGAAAGCCCTTACCCAACTTACCTATATAATTCACGCTATAATTAAATTGCAGTACTTTCCTGCCGCCTGGGAGCGATTGTTGTGCCTCTCCTAAAACCAAATAAACCTCCCCACGATCCTGCCAGCTACAGGCCAATATCACTTCTTAATTCATTATCTAAAATTACGGAAAAAGTCATTTTAAATATAATTAACAAACATATAAATAAAAGAGGTCTCATACCGACGTATCAATTTGGTTTTAGAGAGGGCCACAGTACATCACTCGCTCTGTGCAAGGTGGTGCAGGACATTTTGCTAAGTTTCAATAAAAAACAGTGCACAATTATGCTACTATTAGATATAAAAAAAGCATATGATACCTTGTGGCAGAGTGGCCTCATTTATAAATTACATAACATCTGCAAACTTCCAGAATACTTAACTGCACTAATCAGAAGTTTTATAAGCGCCCGCCACATTATGGTAAGGATAGGTAATGCCTATTCGACGCATAAAAGGTTATCGGCTGGTGTACCTCAAGGCTCAAGGGGCAATCATTTCTCCCATCCTTTTCAACCTCTACACCTCCGACATCCCCTCCCACCCAACGACTAACATTTTACTATACGTAGATGATGCCGTCATCTATGGGCAGTCTTTCTACACTTAGACAGCTGCCCAGAAGATACGCTATTATCTGACGCGGCTATTAGGCTATTACATCGACTGGAAAATTGTAATTAACGAGGACAAGACAAACGGTAACCTTTACCAGAAAATTTACGGACATACGGACAATAACCAAACTTAAAATTAGCGACAAGGTGATTGAGGAACGGAACTCGGTCACCTTGGATAAGAGGCTAAGTTTCGGCCCTGATATCACGAAGATACTTAACCGGACGTACGCTTCGCTGAGCCGCCTATACTCATTGGTAAATAGGCAAAGCAAGCTGACTACAGACAATAAAATGACGCTTTACAAAGCAATACTACGACCTATACTGACATAATCCTGCGTGTCGTGGAATTTTATTTCAGACACGCAGTGCAAAGACTCCAGACAACACAGAATAAAATACTCCGACTTTTGACAAACTCAAATAGATACATTTCCATCCCTGAACTGCATCGGAAGGCCGGGGTTTCCATGATGAAGGATTTTATTGTGGAGGCCTCCGAAGAATTCTTCCGGAGCAGAATTAAGCGATCGGGACTGACTAGACACATAACAGACATACGGATACACGATAACCCTACTCACGTACATCGACTCGTACACCAGAAACTACCGATCTTTCTAAAAAGATGGTAACGACTACATACAGGCATATAACATCCTTTCCAGTCAAATTCCCTTTCTTCTCGTCCACTGTTACACGCCAGCTAATTTTATTTCACAAATAAAAATTATTCAAAAATAAATTCTTCTATTTTTATATAATATGAGTGTTTTGAAGTAGGTTTTAGTAATTTTTCCTACAATAAAACACTAGGAAAACTCAAATCCCACAAAACAAAAAAGTTACTGTAAAGATTGTAAAATTGTGAAATTAATGAAAAAGAAAATTGAATGTTAAATGAAATTCTAGGAAAGATCACCAAACAAAAATTTTGCTGGCAAAATGAATTGTGAAATATAAGTATTTAAATAAATGATTTTAATGGTTTAATGGTTGCATGTGAAACGCCCCGGGTTCGATCACTGGTGTCACCAGAATTTCTTTTATGTACCATTCCTGTTTAATTACTATCATTTTTAAAACTGCATATATAATTTGACAACCATAACTATTATTAAACTAAAAAATTGAAGAACAGGGCCTAATGGTTCGTTAGATTGTTGGATTACATCGTAATCAATATGATATGCTATCCAGAGTTGGTATTTGGTTGCATTTCTGAAGTGGGAATAAATCCGCACTCTGATTAGACCTGGTTCATTTCCAAGTTCATCGTATTCAAATCTGTCTGAATCCTCTCTTTGTAGTTTATCTTGAATGTAAGCAGGTGCCAAGTTGACTTGATAAATTCCTACTGTCAGCTCCTTTAAATAATCTGAATTAAGTCTGGGAAAAAGGGGTATATGATTTTCAGTTAAATTAACCCATCCAAACCCAGCCAAATATTCACTGTGTCTGTTATGCGGATGATACAAATATTTTAATCATTGATAATGATAATGCCTTAAATGTTATTAAAATCTCCGCTGAGTTAGTGTACTCACAAGTAGTTCATTGGCCTGAGGAAAATGAGCTTAATTTAAATAAAATTAAAACTAATATGCTGTTGTTTACTTTACACAGAAATCATTGTCATTGTCAATGTCATTTTTTAATGGAAGTGATATAACTTTCTGTGAATCGGTCAAAATGCTAGGCATAACATTTAACAGATACTTGGATTGGGAAAAACCATATAGATATTTTGTGTAATAAATTTCGAAGCAACTTTTATGGTTTGAGGTTTATGTCATAACACTGTAGTCGTGATGTACTCATGAGCCTCTATTATGCAAATTTCCACTCACATTTGGGATATGGTATAACGAACTGGAGCAACAGTATGCATATAAGTCGAGTATCAATTTTGCAGAAGTATGCTATACGAATTATTGCTGGCTTAGGCTTTCGTGAGAGCTGTCGTACTACTTTCAAAAACTTGAAAATATTAACTGTAGCAGGTGTCTATATTCTGGAGGGCTGTACATTTGTTTACAAGAATCAGCATAGGTTTTTGCTAATCAAGTTAGCCATAACCACAATACAAGGTTTAAAGGATTATTACAGCCACAATCTCACCGAAGTACCAAAGAAGCTTTTACTACAATGGTTGCAAATTTTTTAATGCTCTAAGCGAGGAAATAAAACTTTCTCCGAATTTACATGTTTTTAAATTAAAATTGAAACAATAATACTGGAAAAAAACTGTTATGAGGTTGATGATTTTTTCTTTAAATAAGTACTGGTTCGATTAGGTACCCTTAATTTATGTGTTTTTTATTAAGACTTCGCTGCACCCGCAGTTTTGAACCTTTATCTATAGTTTACCCAATTTTTTTAGTGTATATATTTTTTATGTATGTATTTCCTGTTTTATTGACTTAGTATATATTATAATTCCATGTTTTGTTTTTTTGACAAAATATTTCTTTTTTGTTTCTTTATATATATATTTACACTTTTTATGTAATATGTTTGTTATATTCATGTTTGACTTGTGTAAAACAATTTCTGTTTTATACACCAATAATTTTTTTTTTACAAAAAACCAGTCACTACTCTGTGGCATCCGACCCTCCCAGAGGGGAGCTGTTAATAAATACCAATAGTCACTCCCCACGCCCGTGGGGTAAGTGACTACCGGGTCCGCGAATCGTGTGTCCTGAGTAGACGCAATGAACCGAGAATGACGGCCTTCTGCATTCTGCCGGCTAAGATCTCTGCCGAATCTCGGCATGCCGGTATGATCTTTAGTTCCGAAAGCAACGTCTATCTCATTCCACCGAGGGCTCCTATAATCAGTACCACTATTTTGACAGAATGGCCCGGATAAAGCCTGCGGAATTCGAAGAGCAAATCTCGATATTTTGTCCGTTTTTCCTCCCCTTTCAAGACAATGTTGCTCTCAGCGGGGGCTGGAATTCCACAACGTACATTGTCTTGAGTTGATGGTCGAGGAGTACTATGTCAGGCTTGTTGGCTTGCATTTGTCTGACGGTGGGAAACGAGTAGTTTCAATAAATTACACTTCTCATTCCCCCCAATGGACTCAATATCCCCCGGAGCGTAAGGCAGCACTGGTGTTTCGTCTATCCCATACGAGTGCCTTAGATGATAGTAAAGCACTCGTAATGCTGCGTCATGTCTGTGAATATAGGCCGAGACTGCGTATGTCGAGCAAGCCGACAGTAAGTCCATTACAGTCTCCGGCGCCCTGCGGCAGGTCCTGCAGCTGACATCAGATACCTCCATACCCATGACACGACGTCGATAGAAGAGGGTGTTAAATACACCGTCTTGGTAAGCCATTATAAATCCCTCGGTCTCGGACTTCAGCCCGGCTAACCTTACAAAGGCGAAAGTCAGCCTTTCGGAAAGCCGAGGTCTTCTCTATTTTTATAGAAGACCCCGTGCAATGGCTTATACTTATGGAGCTGCAGAAGGATGTTGTGTTCTGCAGCTCCAATGTGGGCTTTTAGTCGAACGGGTTCCAACTCGGTGACAGAGTCGGTGTTTACCCGCTCGACGTCGAAGATGAGACCAAGTTCATCGGCTGCTCTCCGTGCTGCCTTAAAGAGAAAAGCTCCTATCTCTGCATTTTCATGGTCTCGGACCATGCAGAGGAGAGGATCCGAACTCCTGATGACCTTAAATGCTCCATCCAGAACTATCCTGCTATGGAGACTCTCCAAGCTCAAGAGTCCACGGCCTCCCCGATGTCGTGGGAGATATAACCGTGGAACGGACGATTTGGGATGCAAGCTCCTATTGAGATGCATCTTCTTGCGGGCTACTACATCGAGTTGACGCAGCGCCTATTTAGTCCATTTGAGTACTCCGAAAGAGTAGACAAGGATCGGAACGGCAAGCATATTTGTAGCAGACACCTTGTTCTTCCCCGACAGTTCTGAAGACCAGATCTGTCGGAGTAGGTGCTGATACTTGCCGCGGATAGCGCTTTTCACTACACTCACTTCTTAGTGGAGCGTTGCTCGACACCCACGTAAGTGTAGGACTCTCCGGCATCTAGATGGTGTAAGATGCTTCCGTCCACGAACTGCGCGTCCTCTCCGTAGTCAGCGCATCGTCCTCTCTTGAGATGGATCAGTGCGCATTTGTCCAACCCGAACTGCATACCGACAGCCTGCGTGTACTCCTGTACAACCCTAAGGGACCGTTGAAGATCCCTCTCTTCAGAGGCATAATGTTTAACGTCATCCATATAAAATAGATGGGTGACCTTATGCCTCCTGTCGCCGGGTGACCGCAGTTGTAGCCACGGGTTTTCCGGAACGAGACAGATAATGGCAGTAGTGAGATGCAAAACAGAAGGGGGCTGCGTGAATCTCCCTGAAATTGAAACCTGAAATACTCCTCTTCTGAATGTTACCGACTCTCTTTGGACTCTATCGTTACCCGATGTTATAGTAAAGCGAGTCCTGCAGAGCGGCATCAGTTCTTCAATACATCTCACTACGGAACCGGGTACCATAAGACATCGGAGCAAGTGAAAAATGAACTCATGCGATGTCATGTCAAATACCTTGCGGTAGTCGATCCAGGCCATAGAGAGGTTCCGCTTATACTGCATGGAGTCCTGCGTGACACATCTATCGATCAGCAGGTTCTCCTTGCAGCCAGCGGCACCTCTCTTCGACCCTCGTTGCTCATATATCCGTTCGTAAACCGGTTCAACCGATCAGCACTGTCCGCCTCTCAACAGCCCAAGAAGGAATTTGCTGCTCCCCATTCAACCAGGAATTAAAAATTCTGGCCAAATGGTGGTGGGTGCTCGATAACTTTTTCCACCAAAAGTAATTTATCCCATCGGGACCTGGAGCAGCAAAGTTCTTAGAGCCCTCAAGAGCCCTACGAACGGGGTTATTGGTTGGCACACTTCCTGTGGTTGCTAAAGCCTTTGACAAAATGCTTCAAAGTGTGCAAGGGCAGGGGAATCTCGGTTGAGTGGGAGCCTCTCCTCGTACAGCATTTTCCAGAAGTTCTCCACCTGATCTGCATTCGGCGGATTGTCTACAACACACGGAGGCGGTTGGAAAAGGCGCGAGGGCTTTTCACGGGACAGTTTATTTTCCGCAAGCCCTCTCGCCCTCATCACTAGTGACTTTTTGCAAATCACTAGCATCCGTATCCTGTCGAGACAGTGCTGTTTGGTGATTCACAGCACTGCCTCGTTGAGTGTGTGATGGGCGCGTCTTAAGTTGGCGGCTAATCGACGCACTTTAGGTGTGAACGGCCTGTTGGCCGCCATATAGTCTATAACACATTGGATACGGGATGCGTATTGCCTCGCCGACCGGATCTTGGCTTCCATCTTTTGTATGCGCCGCTCCTCATTCACCGGTCCAGGAGAAGCCTTCACGTAGCCCCTACTACGAAGGTTGGATACATAGTCACGCAGATTTTGTGGCGTGAAGGCGGTATGCTCTGGTAACTTCTCACACCACAGGGCATGCATCCGCGCCATGTATCCTCTCCGCGCGGGCTCACTGCTTTCATAGCAATACAGAAGTTTATCCCTCAGTTTATCCGTCCACTCAAAGCTCAAAGTATCCTTGGACATTGCCAATGTCGTCAACGGGTGGTCCGTCCGGTTGGGCCCCACCATCTTGCCCTCGACCCTTATCCGCACGGGGTCGATCGTGGGGGCCCTGTCTTCGGCCCGCTGGAACCAAAGTTTAGGGCCTGTGGGTGGTTAGCCCAGCAAGCCCACGACCGACACCAAAGAGGAAGACGCTTTCCCCTCCCAGGTGCACTAGGGCTGCCAGTTCGGTTTTGCACCCCAGCTGGAGTAAGTGGTGGCGCTACTCACCAAAGGCTTGATAGATGGAAGTCAGCCCCTCCTGCTCAATTACGCGAATCGGAGAAGAAGGGCCATGAATATCTAATATATATATATCCATCCGTGGCTACAACGAGAGTTGACTTTATCAAGTGATGGCCCTTATGGACTGAATATGATTGCCTCAGTACTCTAAAATTGCTACTTTTCTGAATATAGGCATAAGTTCCATCAAAGTGGCTTTCAAAAAATCATCAGATAATCTTTGACGAAGTTTGAATAGGAATAATGACAAATTTCTTTTGCTAATATATCGATGAGGTACAGGGTCACAATATGTACACAAATCTCGAAATTGTTGGCGTGTTATTGGTCTTATGGACTGGAACACTCGTCCTCTGTAAAACTATTTTCATCGTTAAAATCGGGCTCATTAATTCTAGCTGATCGACGTAAAACCTGTAAAATATTTTGCAACTGTGCATCTTTTAAGCGATATGGTCTATTATAAAATTGCAAACCCTCCAACAGAACTCGTAGAACAAATCCATTGGTGTATAAATGATGATGACAGCAGCGAGCTAAGTCGGGTATGTAAATATTTTTTATGATATATAACAGTTTACTCTTCGCCTAAACATGTTTGCATTTTTAACAACCAAAAGTCAGACGCTTGTTATAGAATTTCTTCTATTGTTAACTATTTGACTAATACAATATCAAAGTTGTAACAAATAAACACACAAGTCGTTATTAAAGTGTTTACAAATGTCAAAACATTTAATTTTAGACAGGCTATAGGCCTACTATTATTTTTTAATTAATTCTAAAATTAAAATAACGTAGAACTTTCGTTTAGACAAATATAAGATCACCACTGGAAAAAAGCAAGTGTGTGCTTCTGAAAACGTATTTTTACTTCTGAATAATAATGATAACCGGTAGTGCTACGTACCTAAACGTTTAACTATATTTAAGGAATATTATCACGTTCTTTAATTTTTTAGTTTAATAATAATTATGGTTGTAAAATTACATATGCAGTTTTAAAAATGATAGTAATTAAACAGGAATGGTATATAAAAGAAATTCTGGTGACATCAGTGATCGAACCCGGGGCGTTTAACATGCAAAACGATTCAATTCGATTTAAAAAAAAATTATTCAGTTGTATGTACAAGATATTTTTATATTATCATATATATGTCATTTATTTCAATGGTTTACAATATAGAAATACACCCGGCTCGTTACATATTTGCATTAGGCAAAGAAACTGGTCGGGGGGCTGGTATTATGCCAAATATGACAGGATAATATAAATTAAAATTAATGTATAGAACGTTTTCCAAGGGGCGAGCGTGGGTGCGTCTTTACTATGTACATACTTCGATATGCGATGTAAAGCAACGTTAGGCGTGGTTAGTAGTTGGATTGGTGACCGTTCCAACGAAGACCGCGTCCTCGCCTCACCCATCTTCCAGCGGCTTGTATATCAGTGTATGCGCGGAAGCTATACAACCTTAGGCGAGGGTTGTATAGGAGATATACCATCCTTCGGAGGGGATGTAAAGCCGTCGGTCCCTTGTCTATTAAATGTTAGGCAAGTAAAAGATCCCTACTCTTCTTAAGGGAAGAGGTTCGGCAAAGTTCCTGGTTGGGGGTAGCTCGTCTACAGGCGTCGGTGTTAGGCCTCAGTAGCGGAAATAGGCCGACGTTAAATAAATGTATAAAAAAAAAAAAAAAACGTTTTCCAAAAAAATGATTAAACTTAATATGAACTTAAATATACCAAGGTTTCTGACAATGAAAAGTAAATGAAATTCTGTCTACTAATAAATAAATTTGGTGTTTAATTTGCAGAAAACTTAAAACTAAGAAAAAACCTGCTTTAACAAAAATATATACATTAAATTAAAAATACACCGATTGTTATGTGAAAAATTAACTAAAAATGTAAAATTTTATTTTATTTAAAAATAAACAAAAATGATATGGGATATTTACAATATTTACAATGTGGGTTTCATAATGTGAAAAATAGCATTTCATCATGATTCTTCTTGATTTTGCCAAAAATTATGAGTCTTAAAACTAATATTATCTTTCCGAATAAATCGGAAGATTTTGATGTATGAACTTGTGTGTATGCTCAATATTATGATGTTCCCGTATGTCTACCATATGTGTGGTGAGCGGGGATTTATGTATCTTATATTTAAAGAATTTTTGAGAAGTTTCTATTATATAATCCCTAATCATAGGGATGTTATACTCTCTATGGAATATTTCTATAGGGGTATACCTGTTTGTTTGTGTAAGTAATTTAAGGATTTTATTCTGTGTCCTTTGTAATCTATTGCATTGCGCATCTGAAATGGTGTTCCAAGCATATATATATTAAGACTCTTAATATATATATGGTTCCAAGACGCGCATGCATAGATAAGGATCGGTTTTAGCATAACAAAAGGAACGCTCTGCCACTGAGCCATATCCGCACGACGATGCAGTTTAACATACTATCTTTTTACAGTGTGGCTCAAAAACTGTCCATTTTCGGAGGTCGCCCATTGAGGCGCCCTTGTTCAAGACGACAAGAAGTACAACATATTCGAATTTCAGCTTATTTGACCGAAACCACTTTTACCTAAGAAAAATGCGTGGTCCTTTAACAATTACCCTAGTCTGTGAAAGAATTGATATAATATTATTTATTGTGGCAAATAATTTCAATCCAAAGTTTAATTGAAAATAATTACCCGTCAACTAGTGGAAAATTATCCAGGGCGGCACGTCCAGGTAAATTACTGGCATTAATGGCTTCAGCACCTTAAAAGTACAAAGTGAATTATAAGTATGTATAGAACAACAAAAATCAATTATAAATACTTTATTTTTTTAAGAACAGACGATACAGTTTGCACAGGAATGTACAATTCCACCAAAAACAAATAATCAAATGTAAAGATTGTTCGTAAATTAACGAGAATTTGTGATTTTACTTTTGGAAACAAAATGAAAGTATTGAGTGTTTTAATCATTATACCTCAGTCATTAGAGTAAAAAAGGTATGAAAAATTGCAAAACTTTTCAAATTTTGAGATAATATTGGAGAATGTAAAAAAATAACAAATCCTGTTTTGCACCCTTTTCTGCTCCCCAGAACATTGTTAAATTAACAAAAAACGTGAGTTTGTAATAACTTTTGAAAAAAGTTTTGCAAATCTTGGAGAACATTTTAATAATTATTGGACATATTCTATTAAGTTTGCACCCTGCTACAATGACCGGAACATTACAAATAGTTGTTATTTACCACAGCCACGGCCGTGCCAGATAAAAATATTGTGAAAAAAATCTTCCGGGATAAAAAAAAAGTTATGCAAAATCAACAGCCGGGTATGTGACCATATTCTGCCGTATAAACATAACATAAACATAAATTTCGCATTTTTTTTTTTTTCGACAAAATATATCAAAGTATATAACAACTATTTGTAATGTTTCGGTCATCGTAGCAGGGTGCAAACTTAACAGAAGATGTCTAATAATAATTATTATAATGTTCTCCAAAGTTTGTTTAAACTTCGGAAGTGTTTTCAAAAAATTATTACAAATTTGCGTTTTTGGTTATTTTAATTAACAATGTTCGAGGGGCGGAAAAGGATGCAAAACTGGATTTGTTATTTTTTTACCTTTCTCCAATGTTGTCTCAAAATTTAAAAACTTTGCAATTATTGTCGAACTTTCCATTATCGAAGTCCGTAATGACTGGCCTAATTCGGCAATACAAAATAGTAATTTTCCAAAACTATTTTGCCCTACTACTTGAATAGTACATATTCAATTTTTATAGTTTACGAGGAATCATCGATGATTGGAATGTTCAGGATGTAGGGTTAAGTAATATTTACAAATATCAAGATAATTCATGTTGCTGTGTTTCGTTTATATTGGCTGCAAAAGTTCACGGTATCTGTGTTTTGATATAAGCCATTCATAATTAGCATAAATAGGAAAAAATATATATAAAGTTTTGCCACTTAGGGATTAAACTTGTCAAGGGATGTACTTTCAAAATAAAAAGAGTTTCCAAATAACAAGTGGGAGCTTCATCCCTAAAACCCACCCTTAAAGTGCAACTCGGTAATTTTTTGCGTTTTTCTGGAAAACGGATTGTCCTACGAAAATAAATTATACTTACAAAAAGTATTCCCAGTATAATTCTGCATAAAGTGTTTATTACCTAAATTGTTTAGAATAGAGGTTTTCGAGAAATCGGCTATTGAAGTTAGGGGTTGGGGCGAGCGTAGGTGCATCTTTACTATGTACATACTTCGGTATGCGATGTAAAGCAACGACAGGCGCAGTTAGTACTTGGATGGGTGACCATTCCAACGGAAACCGCGTTCTCGCCTTACACATCTTCCAGCGGCTGGTATATCAGTGTATGCGCGGAAGCTATACAACCTTAGGCGAGGGTTGTATAGGAGATATACCATCCTTCGGAGGGGATGTAAAGCCGTCGGTCCCTTGTCTATTAAATGTTAGGCAAGTGAAAGATCCCTACTTTTCTTAAGGGAAGAGGTTCGGCAAAATTCCTGGTTGGGGGTAGTTCGTCTACAGGCGTCGGTGATAGGCCTCAGTAGCGGAAATAGGCCGACGTTAAATAAATGTATAAAAAAAAAAAGTTAGGGGTTACAACAGAAATTCACGAATATGGTATAATCATCTATCTTAGGTCTAATTTTGGAACTCTGTGATTTAATGTAAGGTTCTAAAGTGGAGAAGGGGTTTATAAAAAAAAGTTTTGCCATTTATACAAGAGCACTTGTTTCCACACCACCATTGAGGTAGAGTTATCGACGCGTTTTTTAAAAAGTGGTTTCTTCTTGAGACCTATCCACTAAGTCAAAATAAATTTATAATACGTCTTCCGTAGTATCTATATCTGTATTGGTACAGCTTTGGCCACGGCAATTCTGCACTTGTGCAATGTAAGCCTGCCTTAGTACAGCTGAATCTCTTTCCACAACCTTATTTGCAACTACATGTTATTAATTTTAAAATAAAAGCCGGAGCGGGTGGCTCAGTGGTATAGACAGGTGACAGGGCATCATAATTTTTTTCCAACACCAAAGCTGAGGATGCAAATGTGTCCACTCCATACTTGCACTTGAAGGTAACTTCGACGGGAATGCTGTTGTACTGCTGCCGACGTGGGAGGTAATTTTCAAAGAACCACGGCACTACCCGCTTGGTAAAACAAATTTATTAAAATAAGCGTATCTTTGCTCACTGAGACTGCCCTCTAATAATTTAGCTTTATAATGCTCCAATAAAAACCTTTCCTCAGTTTGCTCAATTTCTGTTGGAGTTGACTTGGCATTATTAAAAATCTGAATTACACTATCAAGGTCATTTCTGCGATTAAATAGATGTACAAACTGTTGAGAGCAAACTCTTTCCAAAGAATCCGTGATATCGCAGCCACCAATACCATGAATAAATATTATTATGTGATACATGAATCTCTAACTTCAATTGCTGATTTCTCGAAAACCTCTTTTCTAAACAATTTAGATAATAAATGCTTTTTTATGAAGAATTTTACTGGGAATATTTTTTGTAAGCATAATTTTTTTTGTAGGACAAACTGTTTTGGAGAAAGTCGCACATGTGATTCTCTAGGTACCTTAGTCACATTTATCTATTATAATAGTCATCCAAACTTTTATGCTTCTAGAAACGCTACAGCCTCCTGGATTTATTGTACTATTCTCTCATTTTCTTTATCACATACATTCCAGTATTCTGGTCCCTGGCACTAACTTATACAACCACATAACTGATGCTTGAGACTTATAGTCTTCTGGACGAAATATGGATTTTCCATGTAGAGCCTGTCTCATGTGTGAGACCAAGGCTTGTCCCAATATTCCTTATTATACTAGTTTTTTACTCATTCTCTTCTTTGGCCCACATAGTTTTAGGCTGCCAATCCCGTTCTTGCTAACTTGTTAGATTTCTCGTTGCCTCCGATATCAAAGTGCCTATTCCAGAACCTACATTAAAGTTATCTTAATCTACCAGAGTCTATAGTTCTTCTCAGCATTCCCAAACCAGTTTAGACGTCACCTTTGAGTTTGACAATGCTCTGACGGCCTGTAAGTATACTGATTCGCCTATTTCTATAGGTCCTCATGTTATTCTCTCTCGGAGGCAACATTGCATATGTATTATCCAAAGGTACTGAACTGTGAGCTCTATATGTCACTATATATGCCAACTCCAATAACCTTCTCAGTCCTTAACTTGTCAGTACACAATATGTAAATTTCTTAGGCCTGCTGTTGTAATTAATCTTTTATCTAATTACTGTTGAATCACGTGCTCCATTCTCATACCTGATATTCTAACATCCACTTAGTCCTTTATTTAATTATGCTTCAATCCCGCATACTTGCCAATTGATTCATTTGGCAGCCTGTAATATCATATTCCAGTAAGACTTCCATTACTGTCGAGGTATGACGTGCCGTCTTTCGCTGGTTTCCGCAGGTTAATAATAGTAGGTCAATTTACCAATCTATAGTAATAAATTACACATTTACCGATAGATGTCACCACGCTCTAATTCCCTATCCAATTACTACTTTTAAGCTTTTCGCCAACAGATGGCTCCAACTAGGAAAAATATACCAATTCATTTAAATATATGTGTATATCTTAAGAAATCTAAAATATAAACTCTTATCATAATTAGCGTATAAGAATTGTCTACAAAATGCTAGTGTAAAGATCGATCGATGATCGAAAGTCCATAAAAATCGATTTAGTTTTTAACATTTCACAAGTCGGTACTCTGATGGCTGAATTGTCGAACTGCCAGTTTAAGTCACTTCCCCTTGTGAGATAAAACGGTTATAAATATCAACCAAAAACCGTCAAACTTCCTTTTTAAATCAAGAAATTGAGTCGAAAGCTTTGCTAGGGATTAATTTAGTGAAAAGGCACATGGTTGCTAGCCGGTTTGATACCGAATCAAAAACTAAGTTTAACCTAATTTTCAAATAATGTTTTGGTTTGTTTAATTGAAATTTCGATTTATTCGGATTAATAAGTAGGTTCAACTAGAAGTAATATTCTAGATGAGTTTGAATTTCTTTGATTTATTCTATAATAAATCGTGAGCACGTGTCTATAATTCTTTTCCTTAGCGTAAGCTGAGAAAAAATCTACACTGATATATCTGTTATATATTGTATTGTAAGATACCTTTCAATTTTTGTGCTATACTTTGCTGATTTTTATAATAAAAATTGTATTCTTTTTACTTGTTCTTTTTATTGTTCGCTCCCACTACAAGGATTCGTAAGATCAGGGACCTCGTTTGTTTGTTCTGATTTTAGGTCCGAATATAGTGTAGTTTTGATTGTTCCCGTTATCGCTTAACAGGCAAGTTTTTTACCTTTGCTTAGTGTATCAAAGATGTATATGTGATGATGAGTCTGATTACCATATGCACGTCCTGTACTTCGTGCTCGGTCTTCATATGATCGCGTTTGGTCAGCTTAAATATTTGTTTGGTCCCATTCAGCTCTGAGTTTTAGTACTTCAAGCTCCAATTTGGTTCTTCTGGTATATGTGTATGCAGAAATTCAAATATAAACAATTTAATTTACGCACTAGTGTGTAAAATATTTCATTTTAATACATTAGCGTGAAAAGTGAAGTAGTAACATAGCAAGACAGTTGTTGAATAATGATGTATTCTGACTAAACACACTTGTTAAAACTCACATAAAAATCGTACTTAAATTAAAGTTACTTTACCTAACTCATTTAATGATATGATACAAAAAAATAGCAAAATACCTTGCAACAAAACTTCAAATCATTTTAATAATCGCAAACTAATCAAAATCTTTAGAATATTAATGAAACCTACATACTTATACAATTTTTCACTATTTTACTTTGCGCAAAAACATATTTTTCCAAATATTTTCGATTGTCGATAGAGGGACCCTCATTCTTCATTTCTAAGCAAAAACGTTACTACTTGTACAAATTTTTATTGCGTTTTTTAATATGCAATGTATGAGGTCTCTAATTATAATAGAAAATTAGATTTATTGTAAGTGAATTATTTTATATATTACCTATATAAATTATACTTCAAATACATACATATTTTCGTTTAAAAATAATTTTAAATACATATATAATTATATGATTTAGGTTCTTATATCTACCAATTAATTTTTCATGTCATTATGACATAATTCAACATTTTAGAACGGAATTCTTAAAAAACTATTGATTAGGTATTGTAAATAATAAATACTCACATATTACACTTTTTAATGAAACACTAACGGTAATAAATATCAGAGTTATTTTGTACATGTTTGAATAATTACTGATTCATAATAAGAAAAATAGCCAGCAAATTGAACACTTATCTTCCACTTATCTTTTATTTAAATTATTAGATGGTATTATCGTTAAACAAGAGGCATATGCATGCAATGTGTCGAATATTGATCTAAAAATGTAACCTATGAATTGAATAAAAATATATGTCTATTATGTCAACATTTTTTTATTTTGTTATTTTTCTGTTCAATTTTTAAACTATTGCTACAATTAATCTCATTAAATATTCTATTCCGTTTTTTTTCAAAATCATGAACTGTAAACAAGCAATGTTTATCAGTAGAATAATTAGCATTATCTGCTATGAATTTCTGCTAAATCACGTCCATTATAATAAACACGTGAGGAAATATACAATATTACTAACAAGTCTGAGACTTATTGATTTGTTTTTTAGTGCCCTAAAATTTATGTTTTTTCTAATAGTATTAAGGAGCAAATTTATTGTATATACCAACAAGATTTTAATTTCATAGAAACATGCATTTTACTGTTACTATCTTGGAAACACAACTATGTAAAAAATGTGTGTGAGTGAAGTATCCTTTACAAGGACAGTTTCATTTACTCACACATTTTTTTACAGTAGCGTTTCTTTTGCATAAAAAAAATTGGAAAAAGTTCTTTCTATATATATATTTCAAGTGTGCTTCTAGAGGGCAGAAATATTAAAACATAATATTTCAGTCGCAAGGTCCTCTATAAAATCTCCAAAGGTCCTACTAAATCTATATAAACTTTCTGAAATCCCGAAGCCACAGTTGGTAGTGATCGTCATGGGTTCTTTTATAATGTATATAGAATTGAATAAAGAATTTTAAATTGTAATTGTAATTGTCTGGGTTGGAATGTTTATAGCGTTGGCAATCGTCACACTTTTTCATAAAATTCTCCACATCCTTACGCAAACCTTGCCAAAAATAATGCTTTTTTATATTATTGTATATACGGTTTACCCCTGTATGTCTCCCAGTTGGTAGTATATGGTAATCGTTCATGTTAATTTGCCTTGTTTCATGGTCCGTAATGTTTTGAACGTCTGTCAGTATTGATATTTTTATACCACTTTCTTTAACTTTATTTGGAAACTTCAAAATATCTATAAGTATTTGTGCGCACTTTTCATTTTTTTAAATTATTAATTCTGGAATATTATATGAATCATAAATACCTTTCAGGTCTCTCAACATAGTACCTAAGTCTAATGCCGATCGATGAGGATCCTGTTTGAAATAAATTATTCGCGAATCTTTTATACATAAAAAGTTACCTAACCGACAGTCATATTGCTTCGTTCTTTTTATTTCTTCAAAATCTGAATAAGAAACTGGACACAACTGGAAGGAATCTTAAGGCAACTTTAATATTTCTACGACGCCGGGGTGATCAATCCTTTTGTCAGAACTAGATCTATTAAAATTACCTTGAATATTATCTCCCGATATTTTGGTCTGTGCCCTTGTTGTTACATATGCTGCGTTACGTATGGTATTATTCATAGATTTTAAATCATCTGACGTTATCACAACTCGTGACAGAGCATCTGCCACAACATTATCTTTTCCTCTAATGTACTCTATTATAAAGTCGTATTTTTCAAGCGCTAACCTGAAATGCTTTACTGAAAAAACTGAACTGGCGAGTTCTAACTCGCTGGCACTGTAATTTTTCTCGGCTTTATTAAGGGCTCGACTAGCAAATGCAACAGGTCTATCATTCGAATTTGAGAGGACACAACCAAAATCATGTATAGACGCATCAGTTTTCAATTGAAAACAATTATCTGGTGAGAAATTTGGATGTTGTAAAACTGGTGAGGTAATTAAGACTTGCTTTAAGTTTTCAAAAGATTTTTGACATTCTGTGGTCCAAACAAACTGAACGTTTTTCCTTGTTCAACTATTAAGAGGTGCAGCAATATGTGCAAAATTTTGAATATATTCCCTATAATAATTAGCAAAAGCAGCACATCTCTTTACCTTATTCGAATTTTTAGGAACTGGAAATTTTTGAATTGCTTCAATTTTTGATGAATCCGGTGAAACACCTTCAGATGAAATTGTATGACCTAAATAAAGAATTTCCTTTTTCAAAAATTCACATTTATTTGGATTTAATTTTAAATTTACTTCTCTTAGCCTTTGAAAAATGTTCACTAAGTTCCTATTATGATTTAATAAGTTATTGCCGAAAAAAATTAAGTCGTCTAAATACACAAAACAACATTCATAATTTAATCCAGACAGGAATCAGGATCTACCAAGAGGAGCAACATTAGTGCAAAATAAGTGGGTTTTCAAAAGAAAAGTTTCTAGTGATGCTGAACTGCGATATAGGGCACCTTTAGTTGCTAAAGGTTTCACGCAGAAGCCTGGTGTCGATTATGATTAAACTTTCTCTCCGGTAATGAGACATTCAACATTAAGACTTCTCATGGCTTTGTCAGTGAAATTAGACCTAGATATCACTCACCTGGATGTGAAAACAGCTTTCCTTAATGGTTATCTTAAAAATGAAATTTTTATGAGAATTCCTGATGGTTATGATTGTGCCGATAACAGTAAAAACAAGGTTTTGAAATTAAAGAAAGCTGTTTATGGTTTAAAACAAGCCTCAAGGGCTTGGAATGAAAGAGTAACTAATACTCTTGCTTGTTTAGATTACAAACAGTCAAATTTAGAGCCTTGTTTATTCATAAAAAACCATGAGAACAAAACAATGAAATAGTTGCATTATACGTTGATGATTTCTTTATTTTCTCAAATAACCAATCTGAAACTAATTTCTTAAAAGAAGAATTAGGATCTAAATTTAAAATCAAAGATTTAGGTTTAGTTAAGGAATGTTTGGGTATGCAGGTTTATGTTGATAAAGTAAATAACACTATAACTTTAAGTCAAGAAAAATATATTGAACAGTTACTTAAGCGTTTCAACATGACAGAATGTAAACCTGTAAAAACTCCAATCGAATCTAAGTTGGATTTTCTTCTAGAAGAAGGAAGAGAGGTTGATGTACCTTATCAAAATTTAATAGGTAGTCTTATGTATTTGTCAGTGCTTACAAGGCCGGATATTTCTTTTTCGGTAAGTTTTCTTAGTCAGTTTAATTCAAACTATAATGAGAATCATTGGAAGGCTTGTAAGCGCGTTTTGAGATACCTACAAAGAATCTGTTTTTACGTTTTTCAAAAGAAAGCTCAGATTTACAAGGTTTTGTAGATGCAAGTTGGGCAAGTTGTTCAATAGACAGAAAATCATATACTGGCTATGTGTTCAAACTTTGTGGATCTGTGATTTCTTATGCTAGTGTAAAACAAAAAACTGTGGCCTTGTCCAGCGCAGAGGCTGAATATATGGCTATATCTGAGGCCGCAAAAGAGGCCATATATATTAGTGTAATGGGGTAGTGAAGCGCAAGTTATAGCCTCTCCTACTCAATTGTTAACCTCACCTTCGCGATCAGTTCAATTTGAACTTGGTGCACCCTGTTTTCACTTACGAGGCTCTAACGACCGAGTAAGGACGGAATAACCCTTACCTTTTGCCGTGAGCACATCCACCTTCTCACGAAGAGTGCGGTAAAAATAACCCACCGCACACAAAGGTTGCTTTTGGAATCGTTTGGTGACCCCATCGTCGCAGTCTCCTTCTGTGCCATGGGACCACACCACTCGCCTTCCGCAACCGAGCTGGTCAGTTGCATACCTGCTCCAGCTAAAACTTCAAATGTAGCTTCGTTTTCAGTCGATTAATGCTTTAAAAAAAATGATGGAGCGTTCAAGTGGGACAAAATCATCCGGAGGTAAAATACCCTCCCGATCGGATCTCCGGGGGAGGGTGCCCACAGGGACACCTCATCGAATGTCGAAAAAACACCGACAAGTTAAATCCAAGAAAACTAATTCTTTCATCTACAGCGCTTGGAATGTTCGTACTTTGAACGACAGCACTCGCACCGATCGGCCTGAAAGAAGAACTGCTCTAATAGATAGAGAACTTCACCGACTCAATGTTGACGTTGCGGCTCTCAGCGAAACTCGATTTTTGGAGGAAGGCTCTCTCACAGAAAAGTACTACACCTTCTATTGGAAAAGTCTTCCCACCAATTCAAGAAGACAACATGGAGTAGGATTTGTCGTTCGGAATCAACTTGTATCCAACTTAACACAAGTACTACAAGGCCTATCCGAGCGTCTAATGCTGCTACGCTATGAGCTATCAGATGGCAACGCGGTAAATCTAATAAGCGCCTACGCTCCCACTCTGGATGCAAGTCACGAAACCAAGGAAAGCTTCTATCAACAGCTGGAAGAAACCCTCCGTAGAATACATAAAACGGAACGACTCGTTATTCTTGGCGATTTTAACGCTAGAGTAGGGAGAGATGCAGACACCTGGCCAGGCATCATAGGCAAGAACGGTTTGGGCAACATGAACGCTAACAGTCAACTACTCCTAACTAAATGCGCCGAGCATGATCTAGTTATAACAAACACCATTTTCCGACAAGAGGATAAATTTAAAGGCACCTGGCGTCACCCCAGATCAGGTCACTGGCATCTACTGGACTATGTTATCGTACGTAGGAAGCATCTCAAGGACGTCCAAATTACAAAGGCGCGCATTGATAGCGAATGTTGGACCGATCATCGTCCTGTTATCTCTAAAATGAAAATTGTTATGAGACCCAAACACCGAAGAACTCAAGTAAAACGTAGACTCCGTCTCTGTATTAGTAAATTGCGTGACCAACAAACCGTCGAACAGCTAAAACAAAAAGTTCAAGAGAATTTGGGTGCATTAGAAGAAACCAATTCTGTAGATGTCGCTGCTACCTGGACACAAATTAAAGACAGTTTAAAAAGTGCGAGTGAGGAAATTCTTGGCACTGCAGCAAGTAAAAAACAGGAGGACTGGTTCAATGATAATGAAGCTTTTATACAAGAACTTCTTGACCGCAAACATATTGCCTTCCAAAACGCTATCAACCACCCCAACGAATCATCAAAAGCAGAAGCTTTTACCCAATCTAAGTATGAAACGCAACGCGAAATCAGAAGGCCAGAGAAATTCAAAGGTACGCCGATTCACACGACTACAGGAATTTCTTTCAAGGAGTAAAAGCAGTGTACGGCCCCAGTCGGAAAAATATGTGCCGCCCTATTAAAGATTTAAATGAAAATCTCCTCAAAGAAGACCAGGAAATAAGAGCCCGATGGAAAGAACACTACTCTAACATTCTTAACCAGCAAAGTCAAGCCGATCACGATATTATAAATCTTATCCCTCAATATGACACCTTCGAAAAGACTTAGATAAACCACTAACAACGGAGGAGATCTTAATCGCCATTGGGCAGCTAAAAAATAACAAATCTCCCGGCGCCGACTCACTCCCAGCTGATATCTTTAAAGCTGTATCGTTAGAGCTCATACCCTACCTCAAAAAACTGTTTGATGTCGTGTGGGAAAGTGGTCAAGCTCCGCAGGAGTTTCGTGATACACTTTTAATCAACCTCTTCAAAAACAAAGGGAGCGCTGCGGACTGTGGAAATTACAGGGGTATAGCCCTCCTGGCTGTTGGAGGGAAGATACTCACTAAAGCGATGGCAGATAGGCTAACACCTGTTATGGAAAAGTTACTTCCTGAAACACAGAGTGGCTTTAGACCAAACCGAGGCACATCGGATTTAATTTTCACACTTAAACAGCTTCAAGAAAAAGCACTCGAACATCAAGGAGAAATTCACATGGCCTTCATTGATTTAACCAAGGCGTTTGACTCGGTGGACAGGGAAGTGCTCTGGAAAATTATGTTCCGCTTAGTTATCCCTAGAAAATTTGTGGTAGTATGTCGCAGTCTACATACAAACAACAACGCCCAGGTTATGTATAATAATGAGGCAACCGAACCTTTCCAAACCCTCACTGGAGTTAGGCAGGGATGTGTCCTGGCACCCCTACTCTTTAATTTGTTTACCACTGCTCTAACAATTATTGTTGACAACAAACTGACAGTCAGAGGAATAGGTCTCTGATACCGTTTTGATGGCGGTCTCTTTAACATAGGGCGCTTTAGAGCTTTCACGAAGACACGCACACGATTCACTTGTGATCTCCAGTATGCGGATGACTGTGCACTTTTAGCCTCTACGCCGGAAGAGCTTCAAGAACTTTTAGATGTATATGCCCAGAGCTATGATTCCTTGGAACTTAAAATCAACATTGGAAAGACTAAGATTATGTCAACTCCTCGTCAAGTGAACCAAATAGACATTACACTTAACGGAAATTCTCTTGAAGTGGTGGATCAGTTCAATTACTTAGGCAACGTTGTTAATGACACAGCAAACATGGACAGCGAGATTCGCAATAGAATTAACGCTGCATCTAGAGCACTCTGGGGACTTAGAGCGAGAGTATTTGACAACCACGACCTTGCTTTGTCAACGAAAATGGCTGTCTACAGAGCAGTTGTCATTCCAACACTGCTATATGGATGTGAAAGCTGGGTCACTTACCGTCGTCATGTGAAAGAATTAGAACGTTTTCAGCAAAGACACCTCAGAAGTATGATGAAAAACCGTTGGTTCCATCACATATCAAACGTGGAAGTACTCAGGAGAGCAAACAGCCTTCCTATTGAGGTGCTTATTTCAAGAGCACGCCTAAGATGGGCAGGTCACGTTCATCGTATGCATGATAACCGCCTTCCTAAATGTACACTTTATGGTGAATTGCTAAGCGGTAGAAGAAGGCGTGGCGGCCAACGAAAGAGGTTCAAAGATGCTCTCCATGAAAATCTAAAATCCTGCGGTATTGCAGACGAACAATGGGAACAACTTGCAGCGGAAAGAACCGAATGGCGAGGGGTTGTGGCCAGCTATCAAAGAAATGTTGCTGCAAGAAGGCCGAATCCAAGACCTAACCAGGTCTATGTTTGTCCTGACTGCGGTCGACATGTGCTCTCCCGAATTGGCCGCTATAGCCATAGTCGTGTGCACCGTAGATGAAAGGGATCTTCGATAGCCGAGTGGGTTAAGGCGCGAGGTGGCAATCGCGATTAATCTCACACGGACATCGCACCACCGGGTTCGAATCCTGGCTCCGGTACTGGCACTGTCGGAGGAAATGGTTGTATGTCCGCGTTTTTTCAATGTGTAACCCCCTTCCGCACAAGCCCTGGCTTCTGGAATTGGGGGTTGTCTAATTTCTGTGGTGTTATTAATAGACTACACCTTTTACTTGTTTTTTATTGTACACAATCTATCGACTGTAACATTTTTATACTCGGACTCGAGTAACGGCTAATAATAAAAAATATATATTAGAAACTTATTGTATGAATTGACAGGAAATTTGTTGTGTATTACCTTGTTTAATGATAACCAAAGTGCTCTCAGTTTGTCAACAAATCCAGTTTACTGCAAACGCTCGAAGCATATAGATGTTAAGCATCATTTCATAAGAGAAGCTGTGACAAATAAGTTTATTTCTGTTAAATATTTGTCGACATATGAAATGCCTGCAGATGTTTTAACAAAATCTTTAGTTTCAGAGAAGCACAGCAAATTTTTGAAATCATTGGGTATTTTTTAAGAATGTTGAGTGGGGGTGTTAAAAAATAATCAACATTTATAAAAATATATATATATATATATATATATATATATATATATATATATATATATTGTGTTGGTATTACTAACTTTGGTAGATGTAAGATTTGTGAAGGTGCCAGCACTAAAAATGTATGTTCTCTTTCATTAAATATAGTTCAGTTCTTTTTCAACCGTCGCAGTGTAATGAACGTTGTTTTATTTCTATCCTTTTTTGTGTATACTCCTTACTCTTAATAATCTACAAAACTGAGTTGCCCAGCGAAGTGGGTTCGATTCCCGCAAGGCAAAACAATTTTTTATTAAAAAAATTGTGCCTAGAGTGGTTCGGAGTTCACATTGTACTGTAGGGCCTCGACTTTCTTTACCTAGCCTAGCACAAGATCCTTGAGATTTTCCAGGGGGTTACTTCGGTTAAGAAAACATTCACTTTTATGAATTCCTAATTTTTGCCAATTTATTTTGATCATAGTAGGCATATTAAAGGTCAACTTATAAACTCGCCGCGGCAGTTGCAGTTGCAGTTGCCGCACCTGTAGTGCTTATGAAGAATACGAAAGCAATGTTTCCATTTATAAAGTCCGCTGCCGCTGCGGTTGCAGTTCATATTCCGCAGGTAGATAACCAACTTTTATCTTGAATGGCAACGCTGCGGAATTACCAGCGGATAGCCAATGAAATAGTAGCTTTCAACCCCTCTACGCTTGTCAGTTTCGGTAGCGGGAATACTGGAAAAAGTGAAAGGAAATGTACAACGTGATTAGTGTTTGACGTTTAAGGTTTTGTGAAATTTATCCAACATTTAAATTTTATATGCTAAGAAATTTGAACAAGAAGAATGAGCTCTGGGTCACAAGCTTTCATTTTCAAAAAATATTTGTAACCGCCTTCTTCCTTTCGTCGCCTATTTAACGGCCTTCTTATATACCTTCGCAAAACAGGTTACGTCTTTTCGCGATTATAAAAGAACATATAGGTTCAAAAGTTCCCAAAAGGATTTGTTTCGAATCTATTTTAGTTTGTTTATCAGCTGTTGAGAACAAACAATTTTAACACAACCTACAGAACTTCACTTTTTCAAAACTCTCATTAAGAACGTAAACAAATCGTCACGAGATTTAGGCGTACAGCGCATGTGCGAAACATTCTGCGATAGCAATAGCAAGACATTATAAATGACCAATTTTCGTGAATTGCAACTGATACTGCTGCGGCAACTTCAACTGCAACCGCAATTGCAGCGGAAAAGTTTATAAATCGAAGTTAAAAAGTGAAAGGAATAAGTTACTCATTTTGAGCAAACAACGTGACTCATGTATGACGTTTGAGATTTTGTGAAATTTTGTCAATATTTAAATTTTATATATTAAAGAAATTTGTACAAGAAAAATGAGCTCTGGATCACAAGCTTTCATTTTTAAAAGATATTTGTAACATTTCTTATATTTCTTCCTTTCGTTGCTTATTTAAAGGCCTTCTTTTATTCTTTTATACCTTCGCAGATTACGCCTTTTCGCGATTATAAAAGAACATAACCAGAAATACAAAAGTTCCAAAAAGAATTTGTTTCGAATCCAATTTAGTTTGGGAACAAACAACCATATATATATTTATATATATGCAAACAACAGCAAACAGAACCTCACTTTTTTAAAAGGAGAACGTAAACAAATCGTCACGAGATTTAGACGTGAAGCGCATGCGTGAAACATTCAACGACAGCAACAGTTAAAGAGTTTATAATTATGATACAACTGCGACAACTCCAACTGCAACCGCAATTGCAGCAGAAAAATTTATAAATCGGACTTTAATTGCAAGAAAAAAAATTTTTAAATAACTTTTTAATCAAATCTGAAACACAAGAATATACGAAATTTTATCTAAATCGATCAACAAATGGCCGAGATATTGGGGCGTAGTGGTGAAAAGTGAGACACACTGTAATGACATAAAAATCATGTCTCTTATAAATAAATGAACAGGGTCCTTACTCAAAATATGTAGTATCTTTAATCTGTGCTCAAAATTAAACAAGGATCCAACAAAATCAATCGAAAGTAAAGTTTATAAAACTCTACGTATAATCAAGGATTTAACGACTTTCAACAAAGGAATCTTATACCACACCATAGTGAGCCTCCTCATTTTTATGGATTACCAAAAATACATAAATCAAATAGGTATTCCTTTAAGAGTTGGTCGGAGTGTATTAGTCATCCATGCTTCCAATTTTCATTGTAAATGACTTCACGTCAATAAAATGACGCAGCTGAATGTACGGTGTGCTTGGAAGGCGAGAGATAGAGATGTAGTAGAATATGACATTGGACAAATTTATTATACCTAATCTTTAAATTTCTCTGTGCATTTGAGAACATTATTAGAGCTAATTTTATTTTAGTTCTACAACAGGGAAAATGTTTATTTTAATGATACCTATGCGGGACGATAAAAATTATTTTTGCAAGTCAATAATAGAAGAAAAAAAAATTATTTTTTTATATATAATTTTTTTTCTCTCATCGTCCCACATTGTAACATGTTTTTAATGTATTTTAGTGCGAGCCGTTTTTTAAAATAATGATTTATATGGGAGTAATTTGCACAGTCTTTCCGGCTTATATCCGGAGCGCTCTTAAAAGTTATTTTGTTAGTTCCGTTAATTCACCATGTCATAATCTAGCAAAATTTTTAAATAAAATTGTAGAACCTTTATCTGGAAACACCAGCTCAAACATAAAAATAGTAAATATTTTATTGGAAATAATATGAAAATAATATTTATGAATCACACGATGGACAGTTTTGATGTACTTAGTTAGTTTTTTTACCAATGTTCAACCAACCTTGCAAATAATTAAAGACAGATTTCTGAACGACCTTAGACCTAAATTGAGTGTAAATAGCATAATGGAACTTTTAACGATGTGTATAAGTGTATAAAAACCTATTTCAATGGGGAACAATCCAAGCCAGTTCCTAATATATATCCTAATATATCAAATAGATGACTCCATGCGTACACGGTTTAATGTCATTCTCAATTTGTATCATTTAATATACCTATGATAAAAATTGAGAATGACATTAAACAACAATTTAAAAGTTATATTATAACTTTTAAATTGTTTAAATTTCCCGATTTCTGAGAGATTCCCAATCTCTTATTCATAGAAATGAGCCGAATTGATAAAAAGAATTAGGAACAATCCAAGCCAGTTCCTAATATATCCAATAGATGACGCCATGCGTACTCGGTTTAATATCATTCTCAACTTGTATCATATATAACCTTTAAATTTCCCGATTTCCGAGAGTTTCCCAATCTCTTATTCGTAGAAATGAGTCAAATTGATAAAAAGATTACGGTAATAGCACAGCAACAAGTTTTCATTTTACATCCTAATTACCTTTGTCTATTCAAAGACATATTTTTTCGTATTGACATTGACGGACAAACAACCGAGTAACCGAGTACAGCTGGTGCAGTCTGGCGGATAAAATAAAAGAGAATGTTCCTCATTGGAAAACGATTTCTATCAACAGGATTTCAGTATGGCAATGGGATATCCTCTTAAGCAACAATTTATGGAAGATTTTGAAAATAGATATGTTCAAATGCAAATAAACAAATTGTCTGGTTGAGATATGTTAACAACGTTCTTACACTCTGGCTTCATGGAGTTGATTTGCTAGATAGTTTTCAGAAAATATAAATAGCAAGGAATCTTCTATTAAATTTACTTTAGAAGTAGAAATAGCAGAGCTGTTCCTAAGCACCATGCTTAGGGCTCGTCTAAGTACTTTTGTAGTCAATCGCACTTTTTAAAATCGGTGCTTAGTGCTTTGAGCACTTCACGGAAGGGCTTAGTGCTTAGTAATCGCGTAAAGTGCTCGCGAGTACTCGGAAAGAGCTTAAGAGGCATTTTAGTGCTCGCAAGCACTCAAAAGAGCCCATAAGCACTTTAAAGCTCGAGAGGACTCTAAAAACTCCTAAACACTTTATGGCTCGCAAACACTTTGAAATACTTTCCAATTTTGAAATAAACGTTAGTTAGAAATGGTTGTGTACCTCAATCTTGTTATACATACCAAGAAACTTGCCAGAATTGGAACCGTATGGATGATAAAAGGACCTTAACTGACTGAAACGTCGTGAGCTTCTATTTTGATCTTCAAGGTCTTCACAACAAAAATTTCTTCAAGTAGGCACACAATAAAATAAATAAATCCTGTGACAATTTATGACATAACAATAATTTTGCTCAGTTATTATAGATTTTATGTACTTTATTGCTTGCATAGTTCAACCCTGAAGAAAACGAAAATATAGGATTGCCCGAAATGTTAGCAAATAACTAGGTAGTTGCTTTTTAATTTCATAGCCGCAATTCAGGCAATCCTCTAATGTGGTACAATGGAGGATTAGTTTTTCCAGATCTGGACTTGTTTTTTTATGAGCAAAACAAGTTATATTATTATTTTTGTCCCCTGTCGCATATGGTGTGTTATGAGTCAAGAACAATATCGCTAACTCAACATATTATTATGGGCTGCCCTCTAACAGAGAGGAGAGTATAATTACTCCCTGGCTAGTAGGGTGGCGCCATCTATAAGCCAATTGACGAACAGTCATCTATCACATAGTAGAAAACTCTGAAGGATTCTAGAATGTTGTGGAATAGGATCAAATTCTTTGTATCATGGGTGGATATAAAGAGGTGAATCCAACAGATGGAGGAACAGTTCAGTTCAGTGATGTATACAGTACAGTTCTAGTATACAGAGAGAGTTTTTAGGTTAAACAAGAGTTGACAAGTTTGAGAAGAAAAGTAAAGTACATAGTGTTTTAATATTGAATTTATATTAGATTAAGTTATTATTAGTTGTATGATTTTTAAGTATTTACTAGTGTAATTTTAGTGATTAATAAAATAGTGGTTAGTGAAGATTCTTGTTGCAAGTTATTTGAACCCACAGAGTGTTTACTGAAGACTGTAAAACATAACAATATCAAATGTTAATCAGATCAGAGTATTCAGAGTTGATATCTGCTCTAATTGTGTTTGTAGAATAAGTTTCGCCTTTGACACAGCAACTATGTTATCGTGCTTGTACTTACTTACTTTTACCTCCTAAAGAAGCAGCATACAACTGTCGGTAAAACCTCGTTTTATTCGCAAAACGATAGTCCATATTATCCGGAAGCACTAATAATTCTTCAAGCGATACTATAGCAGTAAAAATTTACGTTTTTATCTATAAAATAAGAATGCAAAAACTCAAATTTTTGAATTCTGAAATACAAGAAGTTTTAAATTTAACAAATGATCAAAGACCCATTAATATGGGTTGCATACCACAGTATACTTGTAAAAGTTCGTGCTCACTATATATTTCTTATGGGCACTAGTCAGTGTTTACTTTTATTTATGAATAGTGTCTTATTTTAAGAAGCGTTCTTCGATGTACTGGCAGTTTAACTTACATTTATTAACTACTATTATTAAAAGGGTTCTTTTAAAATAAAATCTCACTATTTTTATTTTTACTCGCAATCTTTTTATTACACCCTTATAACTAAAGATTAGCTTAAATGGAAAAGCTTAAATTTGAGGAAAGAGGGGATCACCAAAAATGTATTTTATATTTATTGCCATTTTCGCTAAAATAAAAAAAATATGGTGCATTCAGCAAATTGTGACACCCTTTATCCTTTTTTTGTAAATAAAACTTAAATTCAATGTAATTCAAGCCTCAATAGACACTATTATTTAAATTTTTTAAAAGTGCTTAGTGCTCGTGAATTTTAGGCGCTTTTTCAGAGTGCTTAGTAATCGCAAGCACTTCAATGTTAACAGTTCTTAGTGAATAAAAGCACTTTTAAACACTCTAGGAGATCATATTTTGACAAAAACATTCGAAAAACTGTATTTATAATATCCCGTGTGAGTGTGATATATGAGTGAATCGTCCAAACCTTTCAGTGTAAGATTGGATGAAGACAAAAATTACATTAGAAAAAATGAAATAAAAAAATCGAAAATTTACGAACACGCTTGGGAAAACAGGCACAGAATAAAGTGGGACTCTGCAAAAATTTCAATAAAAGAGGCGGATAACAAAAAATAAAAATTAAAGAATTCACGATAATATTAAATGAAGATAAATGTGTTTCTTATTGTTTTACACAATTTTGCACGACGTGGTTACCAACGTTAAAAGGAGAACTTAACAAACATAATATCATTTAGAACATCAACAGTAGTATCTACGGATACGACGTAAACACAATCTTAAAGCTGTGTATTTCAATATACACAGCATATAAGAATTGCGTTCATAAATTTGAAAAAGGAAACGGATTTAGTTTCCGAAATGTCAGATAAATATTATACTTATTTTTGTTATGTGTATTAGTTGGCAAAAATATCCTCTGACTGATTCTTTGACACAAACGTCACAGACACAGGGGTTATTTTTCCTATATAGATTAATTTCGTTATTTTTGTAGTATTAGTAAAATGAGATTTTATATTTTAATGTTCAGTGCATATATATATATACAATGTATATCGTATGTGTGCGTGTATATTTTTATTGCAAGAGCACAAAATGAAAGAATATGCTTAATTATCTGTATAATAGATGTACAGTATCTAATAATTCATAAAACTAAACTACACAAAAAAAAAGTAATATATTTGGTCACCACATTAGAAAATACAAGAAGACAACAACAACCAGTATTATATATCATTTATTCATAAGGTAAAAAAAGTCACTTTTTGCCAGATTTTTTTATGCCTCCTCCTGTTAACGGTCCTTTTTGGGCTGCTTTTGCTTTGGCATCTTGAAGAGCTTTCTGTTGCTCCTTTAATTTCTGTTTGTGTGCTACATCGTCTTCATCCAAATCCCTGGATTCCTTTTTAGGTGCTTTTAATGGTTTCTTCTTACCACCTTCTCGACCAGACATGACTGTAATAAAAACAAAAAGTTAATAATTCAATTACATATTTTTCCAACCAAAATTAATCAAGAAAAGAAATAAACAGATATATCAGTCATCTGAGAAGTGTGTGTTTAAAAAAAATTTACTGACTTTCTTCCTGATTAAAAATAATAATAAAAATAATATTTCTTCATTTCAAGTAATGTTTTACAATTTATATCTACAATAAAAGGTAGAAACACAAAATGAAATGCCGTCATGGTAGCTAATTATAGTGATATCCCTATATTAGTTATAGAAATACTCTCCAATGGTATATGGTTCTAAATTAATAAAACAATTCTTAATCGATTTTTAATTTTTTTTATGTTTTGAATCATTTTTAAATTTTGTGTTAAACTATTATATAATTTAATACCCATGTAATATGGGCTTGTCTGTTAAACTTAACCTATGCACAGGATAATTAATATTAAGTGTCCTAGTTGGATATTTATGATTTATATTAGTTACTTCAAATATTTCTTTATTTCTAACTACAAACATTAATGTTTCATAGATATACAGAGCTACTACCGTTAATATTCTATTCTTTTTAAAAATAGTTCTGCATGATTCAGTATACTTCATTTTATATATGAGTCTTAAGACTCTTTTCTGTATAATAAAAATTTTGTTTATATTCTTGTTACTACCCCAGAAAATTATTCCAAACTTGGCTGTCGATTCAAAATTTGCAAAATAAATTATCTTTAGCGACTTTTATTTAACTAGTTATGAATAACTCGTATGTTATGACATATTTTATTCAGTTTTGGGTACAAATACTCTTATACTGACATATCCAAATGCTCATCTATCTGTATTCCTCATTTTTTGATAATTGTATGCTTTCATCATTCATTTTTATTCTATTTGGAGTTTCACTAGTTTCAGATATAATTTTTCAAAAGTTTTTCCAGATAAAATTAGAGAAGTGGCATCTGCATATATAAATACCTTTCCATTTGTAATATTGTTGGAAAGGTTATTAATGTATAATAAAAAGATTATTGGCCCAAGGAGGTTGTTTTGCAGTAGGTATTTGTTTTGTTCATTTTACATTATCTTGTTTTACATTGAAGTATCTATTAGTCAAGTAAAAGCTCAAAAGTTTGTTAATGTTTCCTTATAAACCCAGACTTAAAAGTTTTTTGGGCACAAATTCAATATTGAGCGTGTCAAGGGTTTAAGTTAAATCAAAGAAAATGCCAATGACAAATGTTTCAAGGTAATTATTTATCCTTTGAGTTAGTATACTTTCAATGACTGGAGAAAATGGGGCGGTAATTTTCAATATTTTCGTTTCATCTCCTTTCTTTGGTATGGGTACGACAGCAAGTTTAAGCAAATCTGGAAATTGTCCATGCATGATGCATAAATTTGTCAAATTGCATTCTTTGACAATTTTTGCAGACATTTCATAATATCCTGTACTTTTTTTATTTGGTAGTGACTTAATGACTTATCATTCTTTTCTGTGATTTTTTTGGGGCTATATTTAGTTTTCTGTTTCTTCTTTATTAAATATGTGACCTTGTCATTGGTTTGATCTTCAATTGTAAGCTTAGTCTCGGTACGGTTCTGAATTTTCTGTTCCTGTTTTCTTTGCCTTTCAGCTAATAACTGCTCTTGCTTTCTTATTTTTGAAAACATGTAATCAAACATAAGATTGTTTGTATTGAAGCAACTTCTGAGTTATTGGTATTTTTTTGATCCCTCCATACAGTCACCCACAATCACACCTTTAACTATTCGCAACGCAACGGTATCTTCTAGAAAATGTTTTTCCTATTTAAACTAAAGCCTCCGTTTGAAATGACATTGGCATGTGACAAACTCAAAATATCACACTGGACAATGAACTTAATTTTAAATATTTGTAATTATTTTGCTCCTCTCTCGATTTACCAATTTCATTCCAGTATAAGTCTATCCGTTGGAAATTGAATTTATTTGAATGTCAGCCTCAGTTTGATATACCTCTTCACCATTTAACCAAATGCTCTCACTTTATTAATTAAATAACGACTTATTTAAAATTTGCATTGTAGGATATCTTTAGGATTATAGGACATCTGGGACCCCTGAATATTATCCTGGTTCGAAAATCTTGTATACTCTTCACTAGTGCACCTATTTGTAGATTGTTTTATGGGGTCGTTTGGCTTCAACAGCCTTACTTCACTTCGACCTAAAAGATCTTTTGTGATTTACCCTACATCTAGTTGTTGCCCAGGATTCCAAGATTTTTTACAAAGCTTGTGATTTTCCTGGAGGCTAATTTCCCTATGTCTTCAGGCGTTAATTCCACCTGTTCTAGGAATTTCAGCCTAATGCGGACTAACACCTTGCACTCACAAAGTATATGTTCCGCAGTTTCGGTTGCAGTACCGCAATATCTGCATTTGTTGTCTACTGCCTTGCCCATATTCTTGAGATGATATCTCAAGGGGCAGTGGCCAGTTAGAAGGCCTGTGATTAGCCTTAATTCGTACTTTTCAAGTTCGAGATGCCTTGTGGCATTCTTTGTCGAATAAGTTATAAACTTTTTCGCTTGGCCTGGAGTATTCCTCCAGTAGGACTTCTTCTGGTCCTTTTCCCATTCATGGATCTCCTCCGCTATGTGTCCCTTGGCCAGGCTACAAAATGGTTCAGGTCCAATGAATGGTGCTTTAGATCCTTTTTTTTTGCAAGGCTGTCAGCAAGTTCATTTCCTTGTATTCCCTCATGCCCTGGCACCCACATCAAGGTAACCTTGTTGTTGTTGGCCAGTTGCTTCAGGGATTGCCTACATTCCCAGGCAATTTTAGACTCAAAGGTATAGGACCTTAGAGCTTTTAGTGCTGCCTGGCTATCAGATAATATATATAGATCTTTGCCTTTATTTAGGAATTCCTGGGCACACAGATCTATAGCGTAAATTTCTGCCTGGAAGATGGTTGGGGTGTTACCGAGGGCTTTATATAGCCTACATTTAGGTCCTGCTATGCCCACTCCTACCCCTTCAGCCATCTTAGATCCATCTGTATACCAGATGAGTGACCCTTGTTCCAATCGCAATGCCTCTATCTTGCTCGTCTGACAGCTTTCAATTAGCACGCCAAACGGGCAGTCAAAGTCTTGTTTGATTGGCATTGAGTCAGTGGGTTTGGTCATGGACTTCAAATGGATTAACTCCAGAATCCTTAAGTGACCAACCAGATCGCCTGGTTTAAATTTATGTGCCTGCTGCAGTGGTAAGGCACTGAGTGCTGCCTCCTTCCTTACATGCAAGTGCAAGGGAAGTAGGTCAAGCATAGCCTCCATACATACGCATGATGGGTAGGTTACCATAGGTCTGACAACCGAAAGATAAGACCAATGTATCATTTTCGGTCTTAGACCCCAAGTCTTACCAAACAACCTACGGCACGTCCATAATGCCGCTGTTGCTTTAGTAAAGAGTCCTTTCCAGATATGAGTTCCAAGTAAGTTTTTGATCCAGGATTACTCCTAGATACTTGACTTCACTGGAAAAATTTAGTATCGTTCCATCCAATACAGGAGTTCTAAGATTGAGTTTTCTCCTTTTAGTGAACGGGACAATAGTTGTTTTACTCGGATTGACATTGAGCCCCTCTGATGAGCACCATTTGGATATTATATTTAAGGCAATTTGCATGAGGTTGGAAATCATGACCTCATTTTTGCCTCTCACAGTGACGACCAGGTCATCTGCATACCCCTGGACGTTGAAGCTGAATTACTCATTTTATGTAGGAGATCATCAACCACCATTGACCACAGCAAGGGCGATAGGACTCCACCTTGTGGACAACCCCTGACTGCAGTCACCGTAGCCGACTCATCCCCCACACTTATGGTAATAATTCTGCTTCTGAGCATGGATTGTATCTATTTAATTGTAGGAGACTGTATTCCCCTTTTTTCCGCGACTTTTTGTATGGATTCATAGGAGTTGTCAAAAGCACCATCTATATCTATGAAAGCACACACAGCCTTTTGCTGTAAATGTCTTTTCAATGCCTTGGACCAGGCAATGTAGAGCATTTATTATTGATTTGCCAGGTTGATAGGCAAATTGTTTTGCGTGAAGCGGTGTTCCTGTAAGGATTTCACTTCTAATATATTGATCTAAAAGTTTCTCCATTGTTTTTAGGAGAAATGAGGTTAAGCTAATGGGGCGATACGACTTAGGCTCGTCTGGTGGACGTCTGCCTATTTTCGGAATAAATGTCACCTTGACTTCCCTCCAAGCTCGGGGAATATACCCAAGTATATAGCTTGCTATAAATATACTTCTCAGGCATGGGATAAGCTCCTCAATTCCATGTTGAAGTAGGGCAGGAAAGATGCCATCTCTGCCCGGCGATTTAAAGGGCTTAAAGGTAGAAACAGCCCATTTAATTTTATTGGGGGTGAATATTTTTCTAGCCAGGCTTCTTCCTTCTCTGGTAGGACGATGAGCATCCTCATCCTAGTGCACCTATTTAGTTACTGCAGTATAGTTATTCGATAACTTATGTGCATATATTTGCCCTACTGCTTACCTATTCTTTAAAGATTGGTTGAGCTTCATAATTACACCCTCGCTAAGATAACTACCATTCAAAGGCACAATATTACACCTAACCCAAGATTATCCAAAGAAAATTACTTAGGTTTAAGTAGTCAACTACCATAACCTCAAATTATAATTAAGAAAACAACAATAAAATTGTAAATTGTTTACCTTATTTTTAATAACTCCTTTACTGTATGGATTTTTTAATTCGAGTTGAACCTTCCTCCTATTCGGTAAATTTTACTATTTATAGCCCTCACAAAACTGAAAATTTGATAGCAGTTACGTCACAAAGCAACGAACGCAGTTCTCGTTTGGTAAGCCCGGTTATGGTTTTTTAACGGGACGCAAAAGAACAAACAAATGGAGGGTATGACGTATTCGCAGCAGTTAATGGTCGCGTTCATCACGTGGTAGCGTTAACTGAGCGATCACGTAGCAGCGCTATTCTTGACTGTTCGCATACCACTATAATGCGAACGAAAACTCATACTATTCATTCGCAAGACATTAGAGTATTCGCATTAAACAGCGAGTAGATTTTGACAATCGGTAAATATGCGAATGCAGAGAATGATGAGTGATGACATAATTTTTTGTTCCAAAATCTTTAAATTTACTACGTTCGTGATATGTTATAAATCAAAAAGGCTCTTGTGTTGTAATTTGCTGATAATGGACGATTTATAATATATATTGCGAACATTGAAAATATGGAAAATGCGCAGCTCTCGTACAGTGACAAAAGAGGTTAAAAAAAATGTAATCCATTTGAAGTTTTATGTGAAAAAGAGTTCATACAAATATTTAGAATGTCAAAGAATTGTGCAGATTTCTTAGTCTAGAACCATTTATGAGACCACAAAGGAGAGCTACCGATTTGAATAAAATTTACCAGACGCGAGTTTTGGGTTATTCTTTATAAATTCCAGTATTAACCGTTTTTGTTCAGTAGAAGCATTAACAGTTCTGCGTGCAGTCTCCATTACACAATAAATTATTAGAAAAAAAATATTTTTCTTTGTGAATACAGATATAACCTACAACAAACTAACAATCAAGAAATGTCAGGCGACAAATCTATCATCCCAAACAGCGTGAAATTAAATATTTTTCGAAACTGAGATGTTGCATGCCGAGTATTATTTTACGTGCAATTGATTTCATTCGTGTACATATGCGAAGTGCAGTCGAGAATACCATCTGTTGGAAGTGTTCGTAAATACACCGCTTGCATTAACACTATGGGTCGCGTGCGTTGACGTCACAGCTGTTCAGCCCTTAGGAAAAACAAACAGCTGTCATTGAATAATGCGTATATTAAACGCCTCGTCGTAAAGTGTTTTTTGCACTTTTTGTGGTGTTTTAAAAGTTAATTTTGGATTATTTAACATCCATAACTATCCTAATATTTCGTGGGGTAAATTTTGTTTGTTAAGATGGAGATGAGTTTATATTTTACGAAATTGCCTCATAATGTATAGGTTAGGTATGCAGAAAAGTTAGTGCCATCGGTTTAGACCCTTATATTTTAAAAAAGGAAGACTTTAGTAGTGATATTGAGGTATTTCCAAATATTACACATGGCGATATTGTTAATTATTTAGTTTTTGAAAGAAGTGCATATACAAAGGATGAGTTTAAGGCGTTCAAAAGTCTTGAAGCTTACAACCGTTCGTTTGTGGCTGAGCGAATGAGCTTTTTGCAAGGAATTTACAATAAAAAACTTGTTGTTGCAAAGGTAAGAATTATTTATCAATGATTTAGCTCTAAATACAATTTCTTGGCATAATAATGTATTAATATTATAATTATTAGAGAGAAAAAAAATGAACCATATATATTTCAATTTTTGAATTGCAAAAACTATTTTAAACGGACAGTCAACATTCCTAAACGTTTGCTAATTTCTGTGTTTGCCAGCCACTAAGTACAAAACTTTCGTCTAAAATATTTAACTCAGATTATGTCACAGCTTAGTCTAGTTATGGAAAATTTGGCTGAACGTTGACAAGGACTTTGATGATACGTAATATCTGTATATTTTATATTGTAGCTCAATATAACAGGCATTATTCGTTTTTCAGGTTACACAGTCTCAACGTCTTCAGCAGAAGCCATTGACTCCTTGGATTATTACAGATCCAGATGGTTCCATACTGAGCAATCATTGTGATTGTGTAGCCGGTCTAGGTGAAAAGTGTTCCTCAGACGTAGTTCCCATAAATACCATATCTGTTCAACATTACACTCGAATACTCTACTTACTTAATAATATACATTTTGCCAACCATATTAATACTATATAGCTGTTTAAAAAGTTTTTAATCATCTCTAGATGATTGGCCAATCGCACATCGAGTACAGTATTCAGGTACTTTAGTGTTTATGGAATTATGTCAGAGCAGTGTCAGAATAAAATTTCCAACATAACGTTACTTATTATTTTTGTAAATTTAGCCTTACATATATTTATTTTTATACGGTAAGTGTGAGTGACTTTTCATATAGTATTAGCATGTTTCTTTTTGTTACGATATAGATGTTCATACTTACCTTTCGTTAAACTTTTTGGTTGTGACAAATATATTTAGTTCTTATGGATTTATTTTTATAGTGAGATGTGATATTAGATGTTTATATTTATCTCTCGTAAGTTTCTTGAGTGTCATAAATAATTATTGTATTTCATTTTAGATATTTATTTCTGAACAGTAAGAGTGACTATCAATATATTATATATTTTTCTTACGATATGGAATTAATTATACCTTTCGTAAGTTCCTTCTTGGTCCTTCTTACGAACAGTAATCGAACCTTGTGATAATAAATAATTGTATATTGTAGGCAATATTTTGTTTTATTTTCACTTACACGTAAACAAATTCATTTACAGGCATATAATAATACAATAATGATAATATAAACAACTTTATTGAATAAAATGTCAATATATGAAATAAAAAGAGTATGTTATATTTAGGTATATATATATATATATATATATATATATATATATATATATATATATATATATATATATAATGTTCTGTTCTACTTTTAATTGAATTTAATAATTTGCAGTACTAATCAAACCTTAACTTGCTTATTTCCAATAGATAAAAAAAAAAAACTTTAAAACCAAAAGATCAAATTAAAATCTCTTACCTTTTGATCCGAAAGTATGTCAAAATATTTAATGGGCCGGCTAGCTTATCTTTCCCTTCAGCAGCAGGTTCAAATTCAGTTCCTATTTAAAATGAAATTTTTATTAAAGTAAAATTTTTAATCTGATATAAATAATTTATTTTCTTTGATATTTAGATAATTTAGCTTTATAACAGGTTCGAAAGTCTAATAAGTACACTATTTAAATTTTAATATACGACCTTGTCCAAAATTAAACACAAAAACCTTCCTTCTTCGTAGCTACACACTTCTCTTTCCAAATCCAACAATTCTCCTTTCATTAATTCTTCACCTTATCTCGTCCTTATCTCCTCTGCAACTCCAAACCACAATAACACCTCTACCTTCTTATTTACAGTCTATTTTTCTCTTCTTCGCTGATCTCCGCAATTTCTGACTTTCAATTCAATTTCAAAATTCTTAATCCTTGTTTATTATTTTTTTTCTTCACTCCCTAATTTTCACTTGTTCTTTTTTTCTTAAATTTGTTTTTCCAATTTTACAACCTCTCTTTTATCTGTTGTTTATTGTTCTATCTCACTAAATATCAAAGTATCCAAAATAAACAAAACAAAACACCATATGAATTTTGATTAATTTCATTCCAAACATAACCTAACTTAAACCTCCTTGTCTTTCTCCAGGAAAAGATTTACCAACTATAAAATAAAATTTCCTACTTAAAAGAAATGTCATAATGACTTAAATGTCAGAAATTATTTCAACAACAACTTAATAACTCAGGAAAACATTTACCAACTATAAAAATAAAATTTACTACTTAAAAGAAATGTCATAATGACTTAAATGTCAGAAATTATTTCAACAATAACTTAATAACTACTAACATAGATGTCAGTATCAAATTTACTGTTGACATCAAATGAAAACTATTAAAACAACTCTAAATAAGTATTAACATTCTAAAACACATATCTTTCGGATCTTTAGCTAATTTAAATAAATTTTGAAAACGATCTAAAGGAAATAAACAAATTCAAAACTTGATTCAGCAAATAACACAAACATGCAATCTTCGTAATCGTCCAATATGCAAATACATCGCATTTCCCTCCCCAAATTATAGGCTTTTACTTATGTAAAACTGTTTAATTTTATTCAATTATGCCGTATTTGCAAAATACTTTATTTATCATCAGTTTTGTTGTGTTTTCTTTGTGTGTTTTAATTTGTCAAATATTTCTTTAATCTGTCGTTGTCAAAATATGTCACATTGTCAGTTAAAATTCTTCTAGGAGTGTCTACAGTTTTAAAATATTTAGAAAGTATTCTACAAACCGTATTATTTGTATTACGTCTTTTTGTGGGATATACCTTTGTGAGTTTTGTAATGCGTTTTTTAATAATAATTTGACTTAACTGGAATGCAATTAATAACTTTAATTATAATATTGTTAAATTTTATATCATTAAACTCGGGAAATCCGTTCGAATATGAACCCATGTCAACTCCCGCACACGTGTATCATAATGAGAATAAACATTTTGTTTGGACCTTGGATATTTTAAAATTAAAATTGACATATGTGGTAACTTCACCATTCATATACCTTTTTGGAGAACTGACGCGTCCCCGCACGTATTATATTTTCATTTATCATTTATAATCATACTTATTTTCATATATGTTCCGGTAACTCTTGACCGTTTTATATAATTCATTATTTATTTATTCCGCACTTAAAACTACAGTTCCCTTGGTCCAAACAAAATATCTCTGCACAATATAACATCAAATGCTGAGGGTAGGCATAATGACCAACTCGTCTCCATTGCCATTGCTCTCAAATTTCAAATTACAACGATATTTATGTACATTACCCTTTACTACGTCATTACATATTATTTCAAATTTATATCCACGCTTATTTATCACTAGTATATTTTTCATTATATCCCACAAATCCAAATTATCTTTGTTAATAGATCCGTGTTTGCATATAGTGTATAATTCCGTATAAAATTCCCTATTCATGTCCCTTTCCGTATTTTTCTTATTGCTCCTGTTCCAATTATTTCCAGTGCAAAATTTCTTCCTCGTCTTGATTTGATTCATGTCATTCTGTTGATCAGATCTGACATTTGTATTGTTTACCTGCGCATATCTTACTGAATCACGTTTATTATCATACCTATTCTGTTCCTTATTATAATTATCATTACCGTTGTACCTCCTATATTCGTCATAATCTCTACCTTTATTTTGATTAAAATTTCTACTGTCATAATTTTTCTGATAATTACTATTATACCCATTTTGTTGTCTATTTGCATAATAATTTTGTCTGTTGAAATTTTGGTCATTACCATCTGTTTGGTTGTATGTTTTTTTATTAAATGCTTTATGATTTTTATTCCATCCCATATGTAGATCATCGATCACTCTCAAGTACTCATTCAAACCATCTAATGTCGTAATGCGTTGTGTAATGATTACTTGGTGGATGTCATCAGAAAAATGTCTTGCTAGATATTTAATCATTTCATTTTCTGTCAAATTTGGCTCTAAGAATTTAATATTATACATTTTACGCATGACATAATTTTCCCTAGACATACCACTATTTTCTGAATATTTTCCATTAAATAAATTGAAACGAATTTTTTCCTGACAATGTTCAGACCAATACTTTTTTAATAATAACTTTTCAAATTCTTCTAAAGTTTCAAATTCAGATTCTACAATTTGATACCAAATTTCGGCTTCACCTTTTAATGAATTTTGAATTTCATGTTTTAAATTAAAATTAAAATTTATAGATTTTAGATATTGCCTTAAACGTTCTAAAAATACTTTTGGATGGGTTCTGGAATCACCATAGAAATGATTTATCAGTGTTTGATGTTGTGTAGCATGTGTGTTAAATATAGGTGTGTATGTGTCCTTCAATATCTTCGTATTCTGTTCGATCTTACCATCCTGTTCTTTTAATTGTGTTTTGATTATATCTTCTTGTTTTTTCATGCGTATATCTATTTCATTCATACCATCTACTATAACATGTTCTACTTCTACTCTTACTTCTTTTTTAAATTCACTTATCTCTTCATAAACCTTTTCTACCTTTTCTTCTACTTTCTTAATTTTCTCGTCCACTTTATTGTGTAACTCTACTATACTCGTTTCCAATTTCTTATTGTTCTCATCCATTTTTTTATTCATATCTTGTTTGCTTTCTTCAAATTTATTGTCCATTTTGTTGTTGATTTCATCAAATTTATTATTCATGTCTTGTTTGCTTTCTTCAAATTTATTATTCATGTCTTGTTTGTTTTCGTCCATTTTTTTGTTATTTTCATCAAATCTGTTCGCTATCATGTTCATTAATTGTATAAATTTATCATCATTTTGTGTTTGTTGGGATGTATCACCTTGTTGAGAAGTTTCTGGTGTTTGATTTTTATTCTCCATTTTTGTTTGTTTTCCTGATCTTAATTTCATACAAATACCACACAATTAAGAATTAATACTTTATATACCCTTAATAAATGTAATTGTTATTGAATTTTAAAACTATGTACCACAATCAACAGTTCACAAACTTTCACCAAGACTGCACAATTTATCAAATCGACAATTTTACAATCGCCACGCGTTGGGCGCCAAATGTTCTGTTCTACTTTTAATTGAACTTAATAATTTGCAGTACTAATCAAACCTTAACTTGCTTATTTCCAATAGATAAAAAAAAAACTTTAAAACCAAACGATCAAATTAAAATCTCTTACCTTTTGATCCGAAAGTATGTCAAAATATTTAATGGGCCGGCTAGCTTATCTTTCCCTTCAGGAGCAGGTTCAAATTCAGTTCCTATTTAAAATGAAATTTTTATTAAAGTAAAATTTTTAATCTGATATAAATAATTTATTTTCTTTGATATTTAGATAATTTAGCTTTATAACAGGTTCGAAAGTCTAATAAGTACACTATTTAAATTTTAATATACGACCTTGTCCAAAATTAAACACACAAAAACCTTCCTTCTTCGTAGCTACACCCTTCTCTTTCCAAATCCAACAATTCTCCTTTCATTAATTCTTCACCTTATCTCCTCTGCAACTCCAAACCACAATAACACCTCTACCTTCTTATTTAGAGTCTCTTTTTACTCTTCTTCGCTGATCTCCACAATTTCTGACTTTCAATTCAATTTCAAAATTCTTAATCCTTGTTTATTATTTTTTTTCTTCACTCCCTAATTTTCACTTGTTCTTTATTTCTTAAATTTGTTTTTCCAATTTTACAACCTCTCTTTTATCTGTCGTTTATTGTTCTATCTCACTAAATATCAAAGTATCCAAAATAAACAAAACAAAACACCATATGAATTTTGATTAATTTCATTCCAAACATAACCTAACTTAAACCTCCTTGTCTTTCTCCAGGAAAAGATTTACCAACTATAAAATAAAATTTCCTACTTAAAAGAAATGTCATAATGACTTAAATGTCAGAAATTATTTCAACAACAACTTAATAACTCAGGAAAACATTTACCAACTATAAAAATAAAATTTACTACTTAAAAGAAATGTCATAATGACTTAAATGTCAGAAATTATTTCAATAATAACTTAATAACTACTAACATAGATGTCAGTATCAAATTTACTGTTGACATCAAATGAAAACTTTAAAACTATTAAAACAACTCTAAATAAGTATTAACATTCTAAAACACATATCTTTCGGATCTTTAGCTAATTTAAATAAATTTTGAAAACGATCTAAAGGAAATAAACAAATTCAAAACTTGATTCAGCAAATAACACAAACATGCAATCTTCGTAATCGTCCAATAGGTCGCGTGCGCGTGACGTCACAACGTTTGACAGATCCCAGCCCTTAGGAAAAACAAACCGAAATTCGTTATGGAGACTTAGTGAATTGTTCGTAATATTTGTGTTTTTATGGATATTTATCGTACAAAATGCCAAGTTTTTGCTGTGTTGTGAATTGTGGGAGTGTAGCAACCCAAAATAAACTTAGTCTTTTCAAAATATCATCCGTTTTCGACTCGAAGCAAGATTGGCTAAGAGGCGTCAAATGTGGTTGCAATAAAATTAAATCTGCAAATGTGTGTTCCAAGCATTTTGTTAGTGGTGAGTTATTACACGTTAATATAAAGAATTTGTTTTTAATAAAGGTTCGTGTTGCAGGTAAAAGTGCCGATCTACATGATCAAAACAACTCAGATTGGGTACGGTCTCTCCACATGGGATACAAATTTAAACCCAGATGCGAAAGTGCTCGGGCCTTAAGAATCGCAGCTGGAGCAAACAATAAACAAGACATGGTAAAATTAGAAATTTATGTTGGTTTGATTGTTTTTAACAAATATTTTTTGTTAGTGCACATTTTTCTTATGTAGTATCGTAATGTATATTATCTAAATAATCCGTCTATGATTTTGAAAGTTGAGTATAGGAATAGCCATGGGGCTAAATTTTACTTAGTATATATATATACCTAAATATAACATACTCTTTTTATTTCATATATTGACATTTTATTCAATAAAGTTGTTTATATTATCATTATTGTATTATTATATGCCTGTAAATGAATTTGTTTACGTGTAAGTGAAAATAAAACAAAATATTGCCTACAATATACAATTATTTATTATCACAAGGTTCGATTACTGTTCATAAGAAGGACCAAGAAGAAACTTACGAAAGGTATAATTAATTCCATATCGTAAGAAAAATATATAATATATTGATAGTGTCACTCTTACTGTTCAGAAATAAATATCTAAAACGAAATACAATAATCATTTATGACACTCAAGAAACTTACGAGAGATAAATATAAACATCTAATATCACATCTCACTATAAAAATAAATCCATAAAAACTAAATATATTTGTCACAACCAAAAAGTTTAACGAAAGGTAAGTATGAACATCTATATCGTAACAAAAGAAACATGCAAATACTATATGAAAAGTCACTCACACTTACCGTATAAAAATAAATATAATATGTAAGGCTAAATTTACAAAAATAATAAGTAACGTTATGTTGGAAATTTTATTCTGACACTGCTCTGACATAATTCCATAAACACTAAAGTACTTGAATACTGTACTCGATGTGCGATTGGCCAATCATCTAGAGATGATTAAAAACTTTTTAAACGGTTCTATATAGTATTAGTATGGTTGGCAAAATGTATATTATTAAGTAAGTAGTGTATTCGAGTGTAATGTTGAACAGATATGGTATTCATGGGAACTACATCCGAGGAACACTTTCCACCTAGACCGGCTACACAATCACAATGATTGCTCAGTATGGAACCATCTGGATCTGTAATAATCCAAGGAGTCAATGGCTTCTGCTGAAGACGTTGAGACTGTGACTGAAAAACGAATAATGCCTGTTATATTGAGCTACAATATAAAATATACAGATATTACGTATCATCAAAGTCCTTGTCAACGTTCAGCCAAATTTTCCATAACTAGACTAAGCTGTGACATGATCTGAGTTAAATATTTTAGACGAAAGTTTTGTACTTAGTGGCTGGCAAACACAGAAATTAGCAAACGTTTAGGAATGTTGACTGTCCGTTTAAAATAGTTTTTGCAATTCAAAAATTGAAATATATACCTATGGTTCATTTTTTCTCTCTCTAATAATTATAATATTAATACTTATTATGCCAACAAATTGTATTTAGTGCTAAATCATTGATAAATAATTCTTACCTTTGCAACAACAAGTTTTTTATTGTAAATTCCTTGCAAAAAAGCTCATTCCCTAAGCCACAAACGAACTGGTTGTAAGCTTCAAGACTTTTGAACGCCTTAAACTCATCCTTTGTATATGCACCTCTTTCAAAAACTAAATAATTAACAATATCACCATGTGTAATATTTGGAAATACCTCAATATCACTACTAAAGTCTTCCTTTTTTAAAATATAAGGGTCTAAAGCGGTGGCACTAACTTTTTCTGCATACCTAACCTATACATCATCAGACAATTTCGTAAAATATAAACTCATCTCGATCTTAACAAACAAAATTTACCCCACGAAATCATTTAGGATAGTTATGGATGTTAAATAATCCAAAATCAACTTTTAAAACACCACAAAAAGTGCAAAAAACACTTTACGACAAGGCGTTTAATATGCGCATTATTCAATGACAGCTGTTTGTTTTTCCTAAGGGCTGAAAAGCTGTGACGTCAACGCACGCGACCCATATGCAAATACATCGCAATATATATATACTAAGTAAAATTTAGCCTCATGGCTATTCCTATACTTAACTTTCAAAATCATAGACGGATTATTTAGATAATATACGTTACGATACTACATAGGAAAAATGTACACTAACAAAAAATATTTGTTGAAAACAATCAAACCAACATAAATTTCTAATTTTGCCATGTCTTGTTTATTGTTTGCTCTAGCTGTGATTCTTAAGTCCCGAGCACTTTCGCATCTGGATTTCAATTTGTATCCCATGTGGAGAGACCGTACCCAATCTGAGTTGTTTTGATCATGTAGATTGGCACTTTTACCTGCAACACGAACCTTAATTAAAAACAAATTCTTTATATTAACGTGTAATAACTCACCACTAACAAAATGCTTGGAACGCACATTTGCATATTTAATTTTATTGCAACCACATTTGACACCTCTTAGCCAAACTTGCTTCGAGTCGAAAACGGATGATATTTTGAAAAAACTAAGTTTAATTCGGGTTGCTACAGTCCCACAATTCACAACACAGCAAAAACTTGGCATTTTGTACGATAAATATCCATAAAAACGCAAATATTACGAACAATTTATATAATTAAACGAACTTACCTTAAGTGAAGTTCTATTATAATTATATGAAGCGCCTCGTCCGAATAGATCACTAACGTAGTATACCCATTTCCGTTGGATGGCACCACACATTTTAAAGCTAACTTATTTCCCGCGCCGGTCGTCCGTCCTTCTCTATCCCTGTCACAGCTTGCATCCTCATTATTTTTAAAGCCTTTCCGTTGTTGCAACATTGAATAGATCACGGGAACTTGTAAAATCTAACCTTCTATTCCTTAGTAGGGAGGGTGGGAGTGATCTATTCGGACGAGGCGCTTCATATAATTATAATAGAACTTCACTTAAGGTAAGTTCGTTTAATTATATAATTATATTTCGCGCCTCGTCCTCAAGATCACTAACGTAGATGTTTAAAGCCGTTGCAACAAAATAACTCCATTCCCAGAAAATTTTTATAGTTTTATTATTTTTGTTGTAAGACATACAAAAATAAGTTCTTACTAAGGTAAGTATTAACAAAACCTAAGCTAAGTATCAACAAAATAATCTAAACCTACTTGTATTACATTAAACGTATTATTGCAAGCCTTAATAACTATTAACAACTGCTTTTGCAAATGAGTCATTGTTAATTAGTGGTCTATTATAAACAGTTGCGAACATTTTGGAAGCCGCTGACCACCCTGCTGTGTTTCTTATAAGATCCAGGCTCACTCCATTTCTGGCAGCAGCGGATGTGGCTGCATGCCTGGTGCTATGAGCTGTAAATATGGAGGTATCTAAGCCGCTTTCGCCTAAAACCTTTTTAATCCATCTGCTTAAAGATTGGCTTGAAGCAGCTCGATATGGCTTCTTATACGTAATAAAAAGTTTATTTTCATTAGAAGGTCGCAGTGACTTAGTTCTTTTCAAATAGCAACAAATAGTTTTAGCAATACAAAGATGGGGTTTGTCCACAAAATTGGGTAATCTTAAAACGGGTTGCAATCTATTAGGGCCCGATGTTTTAATTCTGTCAGGAATTTTAATCTCGACGCCCTCTTCTGTAATAGAAATATTTTGAATTTGAATTAAAGATAGAGTTTGCACTCTATGAGCCGTTACCAAGGCCATTAAGGTTACCAACTTACGAGTAAGGAATTCTAAACTTAGGTTTTCGTTAGCTCCCAGACCTGTCAAATATTCTAAAACTATGGTGGGGTTCCAGGTGACAGAGTATTTTGGTTTCAAAGGCTTTAGCCGATACGTTCCTTTTAGGAACCGCTTTATCCTATGGTCACTCCCTACCTCTGGCGATAGTAATAGTGACAACGCTGAACGAAAAGTATTTAAGGAACCATAGGAAGCCCCTTCGTTAAAACGTAATGAGAGAAAGGATAAAATGTTACCTACGGAGTATTCAAAACAATCATATTTCTTGATTTCACAAAACTCCCACCATAGCTTTAATCCCCTGTTGTATTGTTTGAAAGATCCTTCTGCCAGGGAGGATAAAGTCACCTGAATAGCCTCTTCCGGAACACCTTGATTCTTTAACCCCTGTGTGATACAAGCCCTGCCACCAGGGTAAGGGTTCGATGCAACGGGTGAGGTTTTCTGTCGGAAGAGAAAAGTAACTTATCACTAGGTTTAAAAAATATAGGTTCCTTTAATAAAAGAGAAGTAAACAGGGGAAACCAGGGTTGAGTTGGCCAGTACGGGACTACCAGAATGCCTTGAGCTTGATCTGAAATTATTTTTTGCAAGCACCGTGGTACTAAGGAAAAAGGGGGGAAGGCATAAAAATTTAAGGTAGTCCAGGAAACCGTAAAAGCATCCACTGTTTCAGCTTCAGGGTCTCTAAACCATGATATAAACCTTTTACATTTAGCATTACTTCTGGACGCAAATAAATCAATATTCGGATTTTGAAGTATAGAACAAATTTTTTCAAATGCATATTGTGCCAATTCGAACTCAGTCTCCGCTGTTAATCGCCTTGATTCCCGATCAGCCTCAGTGTTGTCCGAAGACTTGATATAGGTTGCAAAAATCCATAACCTACGTTTTTCACACCATTGCCATATTTCCTTAGCTAGTTTGTGAAGATGTGGGTATTTCACCCCCCCCATCCGGTTAATATAGGCAATGGCCATGGTGTTATCAATATGTAATAAAATGCTGCAATTTGACAGATCCCTTGCAAAACACTTAAGCCCGAAAAAAGATGTTAAGAGTTCTAGAAAGTTGATATGCATAGATTTTTCATTATCTTTCCAATGTCCATGTGCGGTTTTCCCCCCGCAAACAACTCCCCACCCTGATAGCGAAGAGTCACTAAAAATTTCAGTTTCAAACTTGTGCGGCTTAAGGGAATTGCAAGTAGACACATGAGACTTCCACCATTTAAAATCGTCTTGGACATATCCCGGAATTGTCATCTTACAAGCGTAATTTCCACCTGCCCTTTTCAAGGCTAAATATTTAACTCGCTCTAAAGTCTTTGTATATAACCAACTATAACAAATCGCCGGACAAGCGGACACCAAAACTCCAACAAATGTAGCGTATTCTCTTATCGTACATTTCGGGTGCCCCATATACTTGTTAAGTAATTTAATGAGAGATTTTTGTTTTTCTGGTGGAAGTCTCACCGTCATGTCAGAACTGTCGTAAACAAAACCAAGGTATCGAACTCTCTGGCTGGGAATCATTTGGCTTTTCTTCTGATTTATTATAAATCCCAGATATTTTAAAAGTTCACATGTTTTAGATAGGTTCTCAAGGCATTGTTGGTATGAATTGCCAATTAACAGAAAGTCATCCAAGTATAAAACCGACAAAAAATTTCTTGCTCTTAAATATGCCAGTATTGGTTTCATTAACTTTGTAAATACAAATGGCGCTGTACTAAGGCCAAATGGCATGCATTTATATTCGTATAATTTCCCCAAAAATCTAAACCTAAGATACTTCCTATGACATTTTTTAATAGGTATTAAATGGTATGCGTCTTTAAGATCAACCACCGCCATGAAACACTTTGGTGAAATCAGCTTACAAACAACTTTGTGATCTTCTAACTTAAAATGTTTAGTATTTACATATTTATTAAGTCGTTTTAAATTTAAAATCAGTCTACTAGAGCGGTCTGGTTTAGGTATTAGGAATACATTTGAAACAAATTGATCTTTCCTAGGAGTACATTCTTTGACGGCCCCTACACTGATTAATCTGGCTAAATGATTTTTTATGTCTTTTCTCTCTTTACATGACCATATACGTTCCTTTGGGGGAATTTTTTGGACTGGTTTTTCATTAAACGGGATTTTGTAACCTTGTATCCATGACAGTATTATAGGATCAGAAGTAATGTGTTGCCAAAATTTAATGAAAAATTTTAGTCTACCACAATAGGGTCCTACCTCTAAATTCTTCTCCTCTGCCTCTCTGGTTCTGATCGGTAGGGTCGATAACTTGCCTTGGTGTTCTCCCTCGTCCTGCTTTCTCTCCTCATTTCTGGCTGTTTTTTCCGAAGCTGGCTCTGTCTGCCGCGACTTTGGTAATAATAGTTTCGAAGCAGACTCCTGGAGTTTAAATTATAAGGCTTTTTGGTGGTAGGCCTATTCTTCTGTTTAAGCTTAGGAATTTTTAAATCCTCAGAAGTTTTCTCCATTGCCTTTGTTGTCTTCATTCTCTCGCTCAGATTGTCCCCAAAAAGCCAACCATCCACAGAGACTTCAGACAAAGTTGACTTAAAACTCTTGTTTACACCAGATGATGCTAAAACTCTCCTGGACTGTGATTCCGCAAAATGGACCGACGCCAATAACTTTCCTGTATCTCCTAATAGCTCAATTAGCTGACTCCATCCCTCTCCTTCTTCCTTCAGACATAAGGTAAGTGCTTTACCCACAGCTCCCATTGCAGCCCCTACTTGGTTTTGGACTCTTACGAGTCTCTCATCTCTTTCCTGATGTTGTTGCGTAATTGCTTTCTTTACCTCAATATTTAATCTGGGTGCTTCCACCAACCGACAATTAGCCATGGGGGGATATTTTTTCATTACTTCAGTTATTTCATCTGGTTCCATTCCCTTCTGTAGAATATCTGTCCATACTTGGGCAACCTCATTATGAATCTCTTCTCCTATCTTTTCACTTGGCTTACCTTGTCGACCTAGAACTTTTAGGACTTCTGGTGACAGTTTTTTGAACTGGCTAGGCGGAGGACTTGTCTCTCTACTACTATTGGTCCCGTCACTTCCTAAAATATAATCAAAGAAGCACGTGTTTACTATATTATTTAGCCCACTATTATTATTATAATTAGAATTATAATTATTATTAATACTGCCCTTAAATTCCATTCCAAAACTCGTTGGATTTTTCACCCAAGACTCGTTGGATGAAGGATATATTATCATCCATAGATGCAAAACTCGTGCATAATGATGATGATTATTATTATTATTTTGTATTCCAAAACTCGTTGGATTGTTTTCCCAAAACTCGTTGGGCTAGAGTATCATATATACATGCAAAACTCGTTGCATCAATATGACTGTTATTTCTGCTAATTTGTAATCCAAACTCGTTGGATTTTTTGCCCCACAAACCATTATATTTACCACTTATTTATTATAAGCTTGCAAAACTCGTTGCATAATAGTGTCTATGCCATGCACACTACTGCATGGCAAAAGTAAGGCATGGTAAAAGTAAGATTTCTCGGCTACACACGCCCTAAAAAGTAATAGGTAAACATTGGGAACTTACCGGCATTCGAAATCTCGGAGTCCCCGGAGATTACTCTACCAGTCTCACTTCCCCCGACTATGCTTGACTCAGATGAGCTCAAGGACCGCTGACGGCTTCGCCGTTCAGGACCAGGGCGTGTTGTGTCTGCTCGCCGACGATTTTCTTTATTTGTTAAATATTCCACTTCTCTCAATGCTTTTCTTAACTTTTTCCGTGCCATTAAAACTTCAGAATCCTCTTCCGTACTTGAGGAGGAATATCTCCTTTTCCTATGATGTTTTTTATTTCCCATTATTCACATTCACTTATAAACGATGTTTACCATCTAACACACAAATGAGTAATGAGGATGCAAGCTGTGACAGGGATAGAGAAGGACGGACGACCGGCGCGGGAAATAAGTTAGCTTTAAAATGTGTGGTGCCATCCAACGGAAATGGGTATACTACGTTAGTGATCTTGAGGACGAGGCGCGAAATATAATCACTAAGTCTCCATTAACCCGCTTAACGAATTTCGGATTGTTTTTCCTAAGGGCTGGGATCTGTCAAACGTTGTGACGTCACGCGCACGCGACCTGCGCAACTGCGAAGGATGTCAAGAATAAAGCATCTGCGGCACGTGATCATATGGGCGTGGCTAATTGGCTTGGAGGATAAACAAAGCAGATACCATAACCTAAACGCATTTGGATAGCATTGTGTGAAAAGTTTCAGTTTATTGTGAACGCTATATTTGCTTAGTTTGTGTGCCTATAACAAAAATTTTATTTTAATAATGTTTAGTGATTATTACTACACCTTAGACGCTGAAAGTGCGGTTAGATATAGGGAAAAAATCGCTGTAATTGGTATAGATCCGTACTTGGTAGACATCAAACAATGCAGTAGTAAAATCGAAGATTTTCCCAAGACGATATATCCAGATATTGTTAATTATTTACTATATACTAAGAGTGCGTACACCCATGAAGATTTTAAAGCTTATAAAGGACTTGATGCCTACAAACAAGCTACTTGTGGATGGGTTAAAAATATACATGTAAAGAAAATGTATGAAAACTTCTTGATATTGGGAAGAGTAAGTTACTATAGTTGAGGTTTAAGCATGTCAAGCATTATTCTACTTTTTTACAGGTTATGCATTCCCAAAAACTAAGTGAGCAATTTTTAAAACCGTGGATTGTAACAAAAAGTGATGGTAGTATAATATGCGCTCACTGCAATTGCATGGCAGGGCTAGGCGAAACATGTACTCATGTTTGTGCTGTATTGTTTTACTTAGATGTAGCACATAGAAGGTCTCTTGAAATATCACCGACAGATATAAAAGTTTGCTGGGTTGTCCCATCCAAAGCTTCTGAACCAAAGAGAGCTGCCGATATCGATTTTGCAATACCCTCGACGTCCAAATCTAATGTAAATCAACCTTTATATATACGAGAGAAAAAATTAACAGAAGTACCACCTTTAAATAAGGAAGAAATGAATTTAATGTTAATGAATTTAAAAGAAACAAGAAAAGGATGTGTATTGCATGCTATCGTCCCACCATTTTCAGAAGAAATTAAAGAAATGCACAATGAAAGGACCACCCACATGTTCAGTAGCTTATATAAACTTGAATATGAACAAGAAACGTTGGAGAAATTAGTGGAAATTGGTAAGTAATGCCCCTTAAAACATTTAGTGCCCATTCATAATTTAATTATTTCTAGGATCACAGCTGGACTTTCAAATTTCAATAGATTCATGCAAGGAAATTGAAAAGGCAACTAATAAACAGGCTAGTTCAAAGGCATGGTTCAATTATAGAGCGGGTCGTATAACGGCTTCTAAATTTAAAGCCGTTTGCCGAACCAATTTACATAAACCCTCACACTCTTTAATAAAGGCAATATGTTATCCTTTTCGAACAAGATTTAAGACAAAAGCTACAATATATGGGTGTGAGCATGAAAAGGAAGCTTTAAATAGTTATACGTCGCATATGGAACATAGTCACGAGGGTTTTGGTGCAGAACCAGTAGGTTTATGTATAAACCCCAGTTTTCCTCATTTTGGAGCTTCACCAGATGGTCTAGTTTCCTGCGATTGTTGTGGATTAGGATGTGTGGAAATAAAATGTCCATATTGTGCTAAAGACTTGGATGTGACAGACATGGAAGTCTTGAAAAAAGCGGGAATACAAAATTTGGATGGGGAAAGCCGCCTGAGTGAAAATCATGCTTATTATTATCAAATACAAATGCAGTTAGGCATCACTAGGTTAGGTTATTGCGACTTTGTTGTTTGGAATAAAAATAAGTTTATTATGGAACGGATATATTTAAATGAGACTTTTTGGGAAGCAGAAAGTAAAACTGCTTCGATGTTCTTCTATAATGTAATAGTACCTGAATTGTTGGGAAAGTTTTACACAAGAGGTAATGAAACTGAACACTGGCCTGCCCCTCAAGAAGAAATTGTTGACTAATGACAATATACCTACTCAATCTTTAAAGTGAAATACCCTCGGAAATACCCTATTAAATTATGCGTTATGTGCTGCGATAATAGTTCTTTGTTTATGAACAGTAATAAATGGTTTCTTTTATTAGTCTGAAATTCATTTTTAAAGGGGTGTTTTATGTAACTACTTCTGCAAAATTTCAAATGTGTGCAAATAGTATATTGTATACCTAGTAGGAAAAGTGTAACATTCCCGGAAGATTGGTTGTCGAGGCGCAAGCCGAGACAAGCAACACGGAGTCCAGGAATGTGGTTTTTCGTACGAGGTATACATACTATTTTTCCGAAAATCGTTTAAAAAACGAAAGAAATTAAAATCTTGTTTAATTTTGAAAAAGCATGATTAATTTTATTCATAAATAAGTATTGCCATGAAACTCTTAGTAACATTTGTTGCGTAACTATGGAAACGTATTAATATTAAATTGTCAAATTTAACAGAAGTTTTAATCATTTTCGTAGTACATAAATAATAACTGTAAAGAATAGTTATTTATTGTACTAGTGTGTAATTATGCACATTAGTCACGCAAGAAAAAGTTAGCCACGAGACCGTTAGGTCGAGTGGCTAATTTTCTTAAGTGACTAATGTGCAATTACACACGTGTGCAATACAAAATTTTATCCAACACTTTCTTTTAATGGAATTTTATTTGAATAATATTTTTTTTAAATTTGACAATTCATTTGACAAATTAATTTTTATATTTGTAAAAATCATTGTAATTGGGAAAGTCATGGAATGGTTGCTATGGTGTTGACTGTTATTTATTGTTTACTAGTTTATACACATAAACAACATATAAAAGTAGAAAATAATCATTAGTTGTGAAACAGTTATTTTTCGTTGCCTGGCAATGACTAACTGCAAGGAAATATTGACTTTTGCTTCTAGAAATTTTGTCAGAAATGTCAATATTTACGAACGATTTTCGGAAAAATATATTATTAGACAACTCATTTCAAAGTTATGATACTTTCCTCCTTAATTTAATGGGTGGCACCTGTCCTAACCATAGTTGTTTGTAGATATGTATGTTCGCTTAAATGTAAGTATACATAATTCCCTTCCTGTGTGAAATGGGTTTTCGCATCCCAAACTGATCACGTTATATTTTCATATAAGTGGTATAGGAATAATTTTGTTGATTTCTTGAATTAGTTATTATTCTTAATCTATAAAATGGTTCTATGTTGTATTATTGGATAGTTGTAATTAAAATGAACTAATAAATATTTTATATAAATATATTTTATTGTAAATATGTTAGTTCACAACAAGTATATGTTAATAAACTCATGCATAACATGTAAATATTTTATTTCTGTGCTGTTTGCTAGTTTTAATTTTTTTTGCACGAAAAAGAATAAAAGAATGTTTTAATGTCTCAAAACAGGGAGTAAAACAAATATGTATGCCTATGTCTATAGAATTGAAAGTCGTTGAAAACTAAAGAGCAGGTGCGCAAGGTGCATAAAATAAAATAATAATGAATGTATTTTTCTAGGAGACATTTAATCTAATGGTACTATGGCAGGGCATAAATTAATAAGAGCACAACAGACAACAACAATTTTATCTATTAAAATAAATTGGTCCTCATAGCTTGATTTTTCTTTCAGCATCTGTAATGGTAAAATATCTTTTAAAATCATATATTTTTGACGAAGCATGCCAATTATTCGTTCAACGTGAATTCGAATGTTTGCTGTCTTTCTTGTAGTTTCAATTTCTTTCGCAGATAACTGTTTTCTCCCTTTAGTGAAAGCTGGAGTCACTACTTCAGCAAAACACATTTTAACCGAGTTTGTTATGAGAAATCCTCTATCTGCTATTACAAGATCACCAGGTTGAAGTTTATTTAAGAAGCCACAATCTTCCGTAATAAATTTATCACTCGCTCTACCTCCATAAGCATTTGAAATAAAACAAACAGAACCTTGAGGTGTACTGCCAATTAAAAACTTTATAGTGTGGTGATGCTTATAATTTGACCAAGTTTTAGCAGCTGCTTCTAAATTTGAAGATCGTTCTATAAAAATTTCGAAACAATCAATAATGACTGTAGTCTTATTTCCAAAATTTTCCTGAAAACAACGAGGCATATTTTCCATGATATCTTTACGCTCAGGCCATATAATACAGCTCTAAAAATAATATGTTTTGTTATGAATATATCACTTTTAAGGGTAACCTACTACCTTCAATCGACCATAAAGAATATCAATTGTTCTATAAAATATACGAGCTACTGTTGTATGATGGATGTGAAACCTAAAGCCTAAGTCTTTGAAATATAAGTTTAGCCGTAATTTCATTAATGTTAATATAACCTGGGCAAATTTTGAAATAGCACATATATTCGGTAAATATATCTCAATTACATCATACAAACATTTTACGTATTGGAATTCCGGAAGACCTGTATAATATAAGGTAAAATTATTATTCTGTTTAAAGTATTCCATATCATATTTAAATTTATTTACTAATTCCTGTAATTCATAATTTTTTGTATCTCGTTCTAAAATTTCTTTACGTAATTTCTCTATTTCATTTTTTTGTTGTAATATTATATTAGTTTCTGTATCTGCCTCATGTTCAATTTCAGGATTTACAGATTCTGGTGGTGGTCTTTGACCTAATCTGGTTTGCTGAAAAAAGAACTATCTATAAAAAGCATAATATATTTTCAAAAAGATTTCCCAACCTCTAAAAATAAAATAATTTTCTGAAATGTAAATGTACACATAATCTACTCTAAAATATTTTTTAAAGCACCATACCTACCTATTCAAAAAAGTATAGCAAAGCAAATATTTAAACGTTCGTATCACATATAAAACAAAGGCACAGGAAAGAGCAAAGCATTATCTTCCTAATATTTGAATATCAACCATTTCATAATTGAAAACAAAATAAATCATATTAAACGTGCAACCTACATATTTATTGATGTAGACAAAAAAATCATGCAAAAGCAAAATTTCAAAATTCACTGCAACCTCTACATCGTCTCGTAATCTTTTCCTTTTCTCCATTCTAACAAATCTATCTTTACTAGAAGGTTTTGATAAGCTAATAGATTTATAACCCATATTTAAAGACGGTATCCAGTCTGGGTTATTGTGATCTTCTAACTTTGAAGGTTTACCTAAATATATTTATTTGTCATACTTACGAAACAATAATTTAGGTACATCCATGTATTTATTAGATACGAATAGTGTAAAGTATTACCTGAAATGAAATGTTTGGAGCATATTCTACCATAATCAATCTTTGATTTGGTTAGATCGTCCCTTTTTAAGGCATTTATCCAAGCATTCCGTCTATCACAGGCAAGTTGAGTAAATTGTTTATGATTGTTAAAAACTGAGGGAATTCGAAAAAAACTGACAGCATCTCTCGCCCCGTTGCTTCCACAACCAACTACCATACAAAAACTTGGCATTTTCAGTAAAATGTGAGGAAATAAAAACCCAAATAGATATAAATGTGCCTTGTTTCTGTTATGGTTAAGGTTATGTTATTTATTTGTATATCCTCCAAGCCACGACCTTGAAAAATGTGACGTCACGTGCAGATGCCCTATGCCGGTAGCGCTCACTGATCACATGCTTAAACTACGCTTCTTGCTATGTCCTCTCATTGGCTTCTTGTATAATGATACGTGATCGCTCAGCGATCAGGCATCATTACGTCATTTGACCACAAGAAGCCAATCAGGACAATGCAAGAAGCGTAATTTAAGCATGCGATCAGCAACCATTATGCAAGAAGCCAATGGTTGTCTTTATCACGGTGAGCGATCAGGTAGCGCTCACTGATCACATGCTTAAACTACGCTTATTGCACTGTCCTCATTGGCTTCTTGCATAATGATACGTGATCGCTCAGCGATCAGGCATCATTACGTCATTTGACCACAAGAAGCCAATCAGGACAATGCAAGAAGCGTAATTTAAGCATGCGATCAGCAACCATTATGCAAGAAGCCAATGGTTGTCTTTATCACGGTGAGCGATCACGTAGCGCTCACTGATCACATGCTTAAACTACGCTTATTGCACTGTCCTCATTGGCTTCTTGCATAATGATACGTGATCGCTCAGTCAGCGCTACCGCGTGATGAACGCGACCACTGAGGACAGTGCATGAAGTGTAGTTTAAGCATGTGATCAGTGAGCGCTACCTGATCGCTAGTGTATATTAAAGTCATGTATTTTATCACATATAAAAGCATAATGAAGCTATAATTGTAACTTTCTTAATTTTAGAATGTGTTAACATTCTTTTGAAATTCCCTTTTTATTTTTATAAAATGTGTCATATGTGATATGAGTCTGAATATCGGCAACCAAGAGTGCGCCACGAGGTTGGAAACGATATAGACATGCTATGCTGTAAAATGATTAAAAATAAATAATTATCCAATATCCACATTGTATATTTCTCTAACATGCAGAGCATACTACATACATTTATTTTTTCTTTGCAGATGCAAGTTGTTTGTGATAACAACCACCGCGGAAGCGTCCATGATGCCAGAGTTATTAGAAATAGTCCTCTATTCAAATCACTGGCAGAGAAATGTGGGGAATGGAGCCTTTTAGGTGACGGTGCTTATCCCACTCTACGAAATTTGTTAACTCCATACAAGGACACTGGGAATCTATCCAATGCCCAAATAAAATTTAATAAAAAGCTCACTCACTGCAGAGTGCTTATTGAACATACAATAGGACTTCTGAAACAACGTTATTTTAACCTCGTATGCTCTATCTCTAACTCTATTAATAATAATTCCTGGAAACCATTTACCTTGTGGTTCTGCATCTCCGGAGAGGGAGGAATTGAGATATTTCCTAGAATTAAGTCCTGAAACTGAAACGGCAAATGATGTAACAAGTGACGATTTACCCGATAGTGACAGTCAATCCAAAAAACATTCTAGTGATAATCAAAGTGTTCATCCTGTTTACTGTCTCTCGAAACCGCCTCTGAAACTGAAAAATATATTTTGTTACAAAATGTAGTTTATTGCTTAAGGAGGATGTAGTATAGGCTATAGTAGTGTGGCGACTACGCAGTTGTTTTTAATAAACAGTTATAATTTGATATAATGAACATGTGACATGTCAAAAATAAAAGTTACTTTAAAGATTATTTAAAGTGTATTTGTTGATATAAATAACAATATAACAATAGAAGTCACGAAAGAGTGTGAAAGTGAGGGCATTTTTGCCATTAAACAACTCGGGAATAGACAGAATCCATTCAATATAGGCATACATATCGATAACAGAAAACATGACATTCAGATAGTCAGGTGCAAGCATAAGTGCGTGGCAATGAGGACACTTATCGGAAATTTTTTACAAAATATCCTTTAGCAAATAGTAACACAATATTAAAAGGTTATAACGGACAAAATTTTGAGCCAGTCGGACAATTTTGTTGTGAAGTCAGTTGCAGCGAGCAAATTAGAAAAATAAAACTTCACGTGATAAAAAATGATGGACCATTCATTGCAGGCAGAGGCTTCATGCAAGAATTTAATATTTTAGTCCAGACAATAATGTAGAATGTTTAAATACACAAATTGATAAATTGATTGGAAAATATAACGATGTCTTCAGTAATAAATTAGGTTTGTTTAAACATGGTAAAATTTCTTTACAGGTGAAGCCAACAGCTAAACCTGTGTTCTGCAAGCCCCGGAATGTCCCATATGCCTATCGTAAACAGTTGGATGATCACTCCCATAGAGACCAGTTCATGGGGAACACCATTAGTAATAGTGCCAAAGAACAACGGGAAAAATATTTGTATCTGTGGAGACTACAAGACAACGATAAACAAATATCTGGAAGAGGTGATGTATCCATTACCGAGAGTGGCGGAAATTTTCAGTAAATTGCACAGAGGTGAGAAATTTTCTAAAATTGACTTATCAGAGGCATATGTACAATGTGAGTTAGAAGAGTCAGCTAAATCGTTGTTAGTGTGGAGCACACATAAAGGTCTGTTCCAAGTAAATAGATTGATGTACGGGATAAGCCCGGCATCAGCAAAGTTTCAAAAACTGATAGAAGAATTATTTGAAGGCATGGAAAATGTATTGAATTTTCTTGACGATATGTTGACTACAGGTGCAAATGATCAAGAGCACTGGGAAACGTTGGAAGTGGTCCTTCAAAAACTGAAAAATGCAGGTCTAACGGTGAGTAGAGAAAAATGTGTGTTTTTCCAGGAGCAAATTGAGTACTTAGGACATCGTATAACAAAGGACGGATTGAAGAAACCTGAAGACAAGGTCCGGCAATCAGCATGGCACCATGCCCCAGAAATGTAACAGAAGTACGTTCATTTGTGGGATTAGTAAGCTACTATAGCAAATTTGTAGAGAATTTAGCAGATAAGTTGAGGCCAATGTATAATCTGTTGAAGAAAAATGCAGTTTTCAATTGGATGGAAGAATGCGAAGAAGTTTCAATAAGGTGAAGCAGATTATAGCGGAGGACATAACGTTGGTCCATTTTAACCCTGACCTACCCTTGATATTGACTACCGATGGTTCGGACCGAGGTATTGGAGGAACACTGAGCCATCGTATGCCTGATGGAATAGAGACCAATCGGCTGTGTAAGCAGAACGTTATAAGAAGAAGAAGAAGAAGAAAGATCTTTATTTAGGCACGTAACCTATTACAAATAGATAAATAGTTACAAAACTTTACACAATTTACATCGAATCTATTATATAACAGTAAACAAAACACAAATATAAGTTAAATAAATACGTTAAAATAAATTGCACAAATATAACTATTAATACAACTGGTTTACCTATTTAAAAATGTTGAGACAACAACTATTAAAGGGAATGACTAGAGGAGAAAAAAACCTTTACACTATTTTTATATGACTGACTAAACTGCTCTTAAAATTTGCTAAATTTGCTGCATCCTTTATTTTTTGAGGCAATGAATTATATTCATTTAGCCCTTTAAAAAACATAGAATTCATAGCCTTTTTTGAGTTAGTCCGTTCAATATGTATATTATTTCGATACCTTGTATTATACTCGTGAATTTCATGGTTAAAAGTGACAAATGATTTCAAATAAGAAGGCAATAGGCCCTTTAATATTTTATATATCATGGTGAAGTAACGTTAATGCCAGTGGAGGTACGATACTCCACTCTCCAAAAAGAAGCACTCGCAATCTACTACGCAGTACGAAAATTTCAAGATTATCTATTAGGAACAAAATTTACAATCCGCACCGATCATCGACCGCTGTTAGCACTATATGGAGAACATCGACAGATACCAGCAATGCAAGCCAACCCCATTCAGCGATGGTCACTATTTTTAGCAAGTTTTAATTATGAAATCCAATACATAAGGGGAAAAGACAATAAGATGTCGGAGTACATGAGTCGATCCCCTCTAAACATCAAAGTGATTGACTCAAAATTAGAAGGAAAAGGGAACTACTGCAATTTTATAAGGACGTCATGTGAAGATTGGCCGGTAGACAATAGGAAGGTGAGAGAAGAAACTAAAAAAGACACAGAATTGCAGAAAATTCTAGATATGTGGAAGAGAACAAATGGCCGAGAGTAATGGAAGAAAATTTAAAATCGTATGAGGGTAAAAAGGAGGAAATCAGATCGGAAGATGGAATACTGCTGTGGGGACACAGAGTTATAGTACCTAAGAGTATTCAGAAGAAAATGTTAGAAGAACTGCATGTTGCTCACCTAGGAATAGGTAAAACTAAATCGCTAGCTCGGTCTTACCTTTGGTGGCCTAGCATTGATAAGGACATTAAGAACATGGTCAGTATGTGTATTTCTTCTTTAGACCATAGAAGTAGCCCACCAAAATCGGAGTTCACGCCATGGGAGCCAGAAGCGGAACCATGGGCAAGAGTGCATGCCGATCACCTAAATTTAGGAGGCAGGAATTTTTTAATCATCATCGACGCATTCAGCAAATATCCAGTGGTTTATGAAGTATCATCAATGTCCACAAACACCACAGAGGAAAACTTAAGAGACTGTTTCTCAACATTTGGATTACCAAAAACGTTGGTTACTGATAACGGTACAGCTTTTATAGCAAACACATAACCTCTCCCGTGCATCACCCTCAAAGTAATGGTCAGGCCGAAAACTTTGTGAAAACGTTTAAAACCAAGCTCAAAGCAGCCATCGAGGACCCGCTCAACAGAAACGAGAAGATTTTGACCTTAGTAACAAGATTCTTATTGAATTCTCGGAAAGCAGAACACTGCACGACCAAAGAAACCCCAGCCAAGCTTATGTTCGGTAGAAAGCTAAGAACACGATTAGATTTGCTTCGAGAAACACCAAACACCCAAGGAAACAACCAGGAGATTACAGTGAGAATAAGGGAAGCAAATAAAATAAGAAGGAAGCATTATAGTAGGGGAAACCAAGAAAATTCAGGAAAGGCGACCTAATTATGCTGAGAGATTATCGAACAGTGAATAAAGAGCTGTGGTCACCAGGAGTGACTGAGAAAAAAATTGGTAAGCCCACTTACTTGTGTCGGATGGAAGGGAGCGACAAGATATGCAAACGACACAATAACCAGGTCATAAAAAGGCAAACCGAGGGGCATAGCAGACACGCAGCTTTAGGAAATGAGATAAATACTCAGCCAACGACAGTGAAAATAGCATATTTTCCACCATGCCAACTGACAAACGTGAACAAGGAACCAACACCAGTAAGCGAAGAAGAAAGTGACAGCAGGCCAAGTGGCAAAGACATCAGTGCGGGGAACAGTAGTGTCAGTGTGGGCAACAAACACTCAAACAATGACATGACCGACAATTATTGTACCCAAGTAGTTGTCAATAATGTAAACAATTTTTACAAGACATCTGAGGACGAGGGGGCAGGTGTCCCAGAGCCAAGGAAAGCAACAGCAAAGGAGGGAAGGAATGCACAAGGAGGCAACAAGTTAGTAGATCCTGCAGAAGGTAGACGAGGAGGTACAAAAACCTTTGACGGCTCAACAAGGAGGTCGAGCAGAATTAAAAAACAATCAGAAAAATGGAACGACTACATTATAGACTACACTAATTGAGCGCATAGTTAGGTATTTGTATTGTATTCAATGTAAACAGGTTAAGGCGAGAGAGCTGTAACAAATGAGGTTAGATACTTTAAACATTACGTAGAAGCATAAACAGGAAATGAGCCTTAAGTATAGGCTTTAATATTAGTATAAATTGTAACACAGGTTTGGCAATAAATAATAATTAGTTCAAAGAGAATTAGGTCATTGAATGTTAATCGAACAAAAGAATTAAAGCATATGTTGTAAAAATATTAGGGAATAATTTTATCGAAGGATAGGGGTGAGAAGATGCCCTAATAAATTGATCATGATAACGCACATGCGTGAAATAAGTAGACATTCTGCCGGAAGGCAAAAGTAAACCTCGCTCTTCTTCGCCTAACCACGGACATAGTTGGATGTGATGTACCACGCTCAATCTTTGGTCGTGAAAAGATAACGACACCTGTGATATTAATTGTAATAAATGTATAGTAATGCACGTGCAGAGTGTTATTTCAATCGACCCCCTCGTGAAGACATTTCGAAAAGCTCTAAAATATCTTAAAACTTGGTATAATTAAGTGACTGTAAATATCACAAAAACTTTCGAGTCCACTGAACTGAAGTTGCAGCTTGATTGTGACGTCAGCTGCTACTACTCCATTTCTGTAAAAAAATCTCAGACAATAGAAGTTTGCTGGTTATATACTGTTGGTATTAAACATCCGTAATTAATAATAAATATTCCTACAAACGGTAAAACTTGTAGAAATTCTTTTTACTTCAAAAATCATTCTCGTCATTTTTGTATACAAAATCCATATACTCCCTTGCTATCTCAGTTTTCTTCTCTCTGTCTGCTTGTTTCCTTTTTGCCAGGTCTAGTTTCTCTTCCTCTATTTCATTTTTTCTATTATAAAATGATTTTAAGTCATTTTTAATTTCTAACAAAATGTCATTTCGTTTCTTATATGCGTGGCTTTGACTTTTTTCTCTTCCTAGATAGATTTTTCTTCATTATATTTGGTTCATTACCAGTAACAGAATCTTGCGGATTATGATCAGCTGATTCGATTTCAGTTATGGAATATGAACATGACCGCATAGGTTGAATATAAAACGGATATTTGAACAGGATCTTCATTACTGGCTTTATTTGTAACAACCTCATTATTACCTGATAATAACACAACAGGATGTATATCTCTTCTTCCATTTCCTTTTCATATTCGAACACTTTTCTCCCTCTTCCTGTTTGGTTATTATTATCCACTACTTTTTTATAGTTGCGCTGCAATACTTTGAAACGGTTTTCGCATTTGTTTGCAGCTATTGTAATTCTGAACTCATTGGATATGTCCCTCGCAACTAACTCCTACAGTGTTTTCAAGGATTTTACTTCAAATGAGCCTAGTTTGAATTTATACTTCTGATATAGCTCTAAAAATTTTAATGTTTTTTCTCTGTTGAAAAATCTATCTTCTTCGGAACTATTTTCCTTGAAGCATAGATATGCATTTATGCCGATGTCTAAAAAAAATCATAACTATAACGATCTTATTAAAACCATACAGAAACTCCCTTGCCTTTACCACTCATTTTAACAATGTTTTAATATAGGCTGTTAATAATTATTTAGATACAAACGAAACGGCTCCAAAAGCTTGGTTAAGTTCATGGATAAGACAAGGGTCATAACCATATATAAGAGATTTATGCCACAACTCACAGTCCAATGGTGTTCGGGTTTATTCATAACGCTGATCAATTTTGAATAGTTCCAAAAGAGTCTTCAAGGTTCAGCAACTGTGCAAGTTGTTCTACAACGTCCGAAAATAATAACCCGAAAAAGCCTAATATATGGTCATAGACTACATATGGTCAAAGATATTGACTTCTCGTGAGGGAGATATTATTACATAATCTTTTCATTGTTTTAACTTTATTGATGTGCTATAGTGTGATCATCAGACTTAGATCAGTAAGATATTTGAGTTCTGTAAAAGCCCATTGCTAGAACATATAAATGACTTTAATTTTGAATACAAATAGTTTTTTAATATGTTAAGGGATAGATGGCGCTGCGCTACAAAGAATTTTTGGATGACAGAAATTTAGAGATGGTACCTATATTGAAGAGAATTTAATTTCAATTAGAATTCGTTATATGGAAAAAATTCTAAAATCTAACCGTTTTCGAAAAATTTTAGTTTAAAATATTTAATTTTTGAAAAACTAAAATCGCCGTAACTTTCTTACACTAAATTTAAGAAGATAGTTCGTTTGAAACTTTCTTCATAGAAAGGTAATGTGAATAATGTGGCAATAAAAATTTTTTTTACAACCTCCAGTTAACCGGAACCTAACCTAACCTAACCTAACCTAACCGGAAATTACATTTATTACAATTTTAAAGCGTCCGCCCCTGTATTTTCTTAAACAAAATATTGGACAAAAATATGCTCCATGCATTTTTTCCAATGCAACCATAGTAGTAACTTAGCAATGAAGGAAATAATAATGACATAAAAACTTCTTTTTATTTTATTATTTTACAAAAAAATAAACTACCTATAACAAGTAATAACTTATGGAAAAAGGTGTTCGAAATTATTGCCATTTTCGTTTGTAAACATGGAGAATCTGTTCAATAGGTCAACTCCACAAGCTTTAAGTGCCTACTGTATTCCGGCCTGTTGATGGCTCTAACACTTGCATAAATTTTATTATAAAAGCCAGCCATGTCTATGATTGGTTCTTTATAAACCCCACATTTCAGATATCCTCAGAAATAGATTTCTAATGGGGTAGTATCAGAAGATCTAGCTGGACATGTGAGTTCCCTATTTGTACCAATCCATCTTCCTGGATATGTTTGGTTTAAATAATTTACCACAACATTGCTATTATGTGGGCCAGCATCATCTTGGTGAAACCACATAGTATCTGATTGAACTAGTAAAGTATTCAATAGCACAGGTACACTGCCCATTTTGTTAGAAGTGTATAACGTTCACCAAATAAAATCCACTGCTTAGATATAGCGATTGAAAATTTAAGGAATTCAAGAGGTACTGAGAGAAGCTTCTACCATGGTATAATATTCCTATGATTTTATGCTGTAAGAATTTGAGAAATTTTCTCTGAATATTTTCCAGAGTCAACAACAATAACAATAATAATGAGTTTATTTCCAATAAATAACAATAACAACATATTAATTACATCATTAATATTGGTTTAATTCCATATTATTATTTTGCAAATAAACAGTGTAATTTAAATTTTCATGATAAAGATGGACCAACAATGGATCCATTTACAATGCCACACCAAATCTTGTCTGGAATCCGGTTTGTCTCATCCATATAGGATTTTCTTTAGACCAGCATCGACAGTTATATCTGCATCTGGTTATTACGCCATTGTTGTGGAATCTAGATTTGTCACTCCACATAATTTGATTTAGCAAATTAGGATTTCCTCTAAGATAATGGAATAGTATGCCAAAAAATCTAGTCTGCACTGAATTATCTCGCGGTCTTAAGTGGTGCACCAAATTAATTTTATATGGATAAGTTTATTATTTTTTAGAATCCTTACATGAAGTTACAAAAATATTAGTTTGTTCATTTAACATACGTAATGACATGTGTGGATTATTATCTATTGTTTCTAACACTAACGCTGTATTTTCATCTGTTGTAGCTTTTATTCGTTTTTTAAAAACTTCCATAATTATCTAATTTAGCATATAAACTTACAAAAGTTTTTTGATCAGGACTTGGTCTCTCAGGAAAACGTCTTCCATATAAAACTACAGCTGCAGTAGAATTTTTGCGGCATTCTCCATAAATTAAAACCGGTTTTAATTTATCCCACGTTACCATGTTTTATAACAATTTAACAAAATACAAGAACTAAATACACATCAGTTGACTAACTAATCAATGTTTAAAGCAATGTCAATATATTGTCATATCAGTATTGTTTATAAAGAATTCGATGCAAAAGGCACCTATGATTGTATTTTGCGTATGAAGTTGTTTTATTTCATTAAGGTAAACGTAATCAATATAAAAAGTATTTTTTCTAATTTTGACATATAAAGTGACACTTTTTAAAACTGATTGACATTATGAAACGTCTTACTTTTTGTAACTAGTTGCATAAAGTAAAATTTTATGCAATTGGTGACGAAAAATGTATTTCAAAATTAGTGACAAAAAGAATTATTCTATTTATTAAACTGTTATAATACAAGTTAAAAACATAAATTATAAATTAATTAATTATTATAAATATTGATAACACAATTATTGCAATTATTCAAATTAATTCCCGACGACATATTTTTTTCATTGCTCGAACTTGCTGTTATTTGGGAAGTGGCGCACATTGCTTTAGATGTTTCACCAAATATTTCTTGCGCTATAAGTTTCTTATTATTCATAGAATTTTCGACATATCCCTCCGCAACAGAGCTAGATTTCCAACCTCCGTGCCTCTTTAATTTTAAAATATCAGCGCCACTGTCTGCTAGAAAAGTGGCAGAGCTTCTTCTAAAGCAGTGGCCAGTATATAGAACAGGGTTTGAAAGACGAAGAAATTGTGCAATAACTTTTGGCAGACTGCTAAATGTGTTAATTCCAACAGGATTTCTGGTACATTTTCCATTCGCATATTTTACAAAAAATCTGTTGTGTTTAAGAACCTGGGGACGCAACTTAATATATTTTCTTAATATTTCAACAAGATTCGTATTTTCAATGTCTCCAGTGGTAATTGCAAACTGCCGTATAACTTTTGTTTTTGAAGGTGGGATATCAACATGAAAATAGCTTCCTTCGTCTATAACATTTTCAACTGAAAGAAATGTTAATTCTGCTTTTCTGCATGCTCCTGCCATTCCAATTATCATTGCAACCTTAGCCATTAAGTATTCTTTGTCATCAGCTTCCACTAAAAATTTGGCAAAATCTTCTTTAATAAAAACTTTTGATTTTTTAGCACTGTACCTGTCCGCTTGACTTTTAATATATGCTACCAAATTTGTATATTTTTTAATATCAATATTCCTTTTCAGATTTAGTTCAGACCTTAACATTGAGTAAAGTGTCCATAATGTGGAAACTTTTAGATCTTTCTTACCCTCAAAATATGCAAGTAAAACTTTCTCATTAACATGTTTAATTTTCTTCTCATCACACCACGTAACAAATTTTTCGTATGCCAAATCATAAACTGCCTTTGACTTTTTGGGAATTACTGATAATAGAGCATTACCTGCTGCCTCTTCAATATCGCTTGGTAGCTCTTCAGAACTTGAATTACTCATTTTTAAAAAATAAAACTAAAAATATATCAATCTCACTAAAAACCTTCCGTCTAGACTTTTTTTACAAAATGTCAAACTGACAACTAACATGAAGTAACAGCAACAAACTAAATTTATGTTTTCCAAATTTTTATCAATTATATTAAATTTAATTTTTTTATTACTTTCTTCAAAATTAGAAAAAATCTTGTATGCAATATGTTACGAAATGAAATTTTGTGTAACTTGTGAATTTTTGCGAAACTCACTTCGTTCGTTCCGCAAAAATCTCACGCGTTACACAAAATTAGGCATTTCGTAACTGATGGCATAAATAGCTATTTTCGCCCACGTTAATATTTCCTTTATTGCTACTATATGGTTGCACTGGAAAAATTGCATTGGTTGCATGAAACATATTTTTAGTGAATATTGTTTAATAAAATACAGGGGCGGGTGCTTATTTAAAATTGTAATAGATGTAATTGCTTTTAAAGTTTCAAACGAACTATCGTCTAAAATTTAGTCTAAGAAAATTAACGGCGATTTTAGTTTTTCAAAAATCAAACATCTTAAATTAAAATTTCTCGAAAACGGTTGGATCTTCGGATTTTTTCCATATAACGAAATCTAAAATTGAATTTAAATTCTCTTCAACATAGATAACATTCCTAAGTTCCTGTCATCCAAAAAAGTCTTTGTAGCAAGCGCAGCAACATACCTATAAAAAACTATTTGTATTAAAACTAAAGCCATTTATATGTTTTAGCAATGGACTTTTACAGAACTATAGTTTCCGAAATATTTCACCTGAGAGTTTTTATTGGCACATCCTGTATCTAAAGAGTTTTTCATATTAGATTTTGAATGCAGATCTGCTAGATGCCCAAGGAAAGCATATTTCACAATAATTGTTACAGAAAAAATAATAACTGTAATTTTTGAATATTTATTATATACTTACAAAATTTAAAATAAAACATTAAACGACATGGAAAATTTTAGATCAGATGGACCCTGGAGTAATTACCCCGGTTGACCCCCCCCCCCCCCCCCTGCTTCTCGACAACCCTGTTGGGTTTTATGAATTTTTTATTCACAAATGCACCAAAACACAAAGGAAACGTTACTTTGCAATGGCTATACGCGGATATGTATATACTTACATGATATATATTTGTTTATTCATATTATTAGAATATTAAAGAGATATTCGGATCGATGTAGCAGGTAGATACCTACTTTTGCTAAATGGCATAATGTAATATTGCTCAATATTTATTATGTTTCAAATATTTAATTACTTATATTTCAATACATACTATTCATTAAAAGCATTAGAAATGTGAAATATCCATAATTGGAGAATCGTTTCCGTCTCTTCCAATTTTAAATTTTGCGCGTCAAAAATTCTTCCCACTACCTACAAAGTTTCAGCCGATACCATTTGACAAACAGCTGACTAGTTTCAGGAGAACCTGCAAGCTGTCAACATACAATAACAAAGTGTGCTTTGATAGTGCATTGTCCAAAGAAAACTTACTTAATCAACCATAATGTGTACTAAAAAGATTAAGAACTTTACAGATAGTGTAGTTATATAGCATTTGAAGTTTTTGTGAAGAAATTGGGGTGCAACATAAAGGTAATTACATGATATTACTAATTTAGTTTAGGTAATTTAGGTTGTTGGGTGCCATTTTGTATGTATAAAATTATATAAATATAATCAGTTGAATGTCCCGTCACATATGTTGCACGTTTTGTCCAACTCTGTCGTATTATAATTTGATAAAGTAGTCTGCCCTAATTAGTACCTATTGTAATAAACTATATTTGCTATTATTTACTGTTAAATTTTATAAACTTCGTGCGTTCGCTATTATAAATTTACCTAGGAGTACCTAGGTACATGTGATTTGTTATTTTACAGTCTTGAACTAATTTGGAGAAAGTGAAAATTGGCAAACTACAATTTTTATGTAACATATAATTCTTATATATTTTTATAATAGTTAATTATTCGCAATAAATAAGAATAATTAATGTAGCATAAATATGGAAAACTATTCGAATTTAATTATTTGCTTTAATCATTATAGAAATTAAGTAGGACTTGTTATATTTGGGTGTGATTGTTCAGGTACCTACAACAAAAAAAAATCAAATGAAAATCATTCCAAAGTTTCTTTGTTTTAATTATTGAGAACTTGTTAAGTAGGTACCTACTTCTATTTTAAATTTTATATGCTAGTCATGACTTATGAGAAAATTAGTAATAAATTAACATTTTACTGTCTACATGTTTTTTATTGTTTCGATCTGGGCTTAATAGTAATGAATTAATGTTTCTCCAGTATTTGAATGGAATCCGAAATTAAAATCTTGAAAAGGAGTAAAATTTTGTATATAAGTAGGTACCTACCTGCTTATATTTCAAAATCAAAGTTTTGCAGAGTTTGAATTCCTTTTTATGTTAAATTTACCTTGTGAATATTATTAAAAGTGCGCGATTAATACAAATTTAGTTTTGTTATTTGAGAGAGTTGCTTCAAAATTTTTTTCTAATTATCCTCATGATTCAATTAGAATGATAAGTACTTAAAACTGTTTACGAAATAAAAGCTACTTTTTGAAAAATAATTGGGTCTGCGAATAAATTTTCCAGTGAATACCTATGTAAGTACCTGATTTCAATGATTTCATACACAAGAAATTTTTTAAAATTCTGAGTGCGCTGTTCTATTGGGCATATCAAGTGCTAGCAAAGTAGATAACACTGTTATTACGAAAAATAACTTTATCCTTAACAGAAATAAATCTAATTTCGTCCTTTTAACACGTAAAATTAGTGCTGATCATAGCATCTTAATAAAATCAAATGCAGGATCAATTCAACAAGTTACGTACACTAAATTTTTAGGGTTATATATTAGTGAAAATTGTTCATGGTCATTACATATAAATGAAATGTGTAAAAAAGTAGCTCTAATATGTTACTGTCTCAGCCATTTACGACAAGTAGTTAATACAACAGTATTAATATTATGCATCTTTTCAATCTATTATTAGCTATGCCATAATTGCCTGAGGTTCATCAGCTGACATGTTGAGGATCTTTAAGTTACAGAAAAGAGCTGTGCGTACAATAGCAGGAGTAACAAGGCGAACTAGTTGTAGAGACTTATATAAAAAAACTTGGTATACTCACCCTACCTTGTTTATTCCTCGTTGATTTATTACTGTATTCTAAATTGTAGTTGAAAAATAATACAATTCACTCCAACCACGCGTACAACACAAGAAATACCCACATCCTAAGTGCCTGGCTATTAAAGTGTACAATAAGTTACCGAATTCATATAAATCTCTTGATGACAAAAAATTTAAAATTCAAATTAAACAATTACTGAAAAGTAAATGTTACTATTCTATATATGAGTACCTTAATGATAGGCTGTGGTTTTTAAGTTTTTAAATTTTAAATCCAATTTATATTCTATATATATATGATCTACAACTTTACACAAACAATATAACAAGTTGTATCCTATCTACGCTTATAAACATACATGGTTTTAGTGTATATCGTATATTTTAATTTCTACTATCTAATTTTATTGCATTAATTGTTTATTACTTTATTGTCTTGTATTAATTGTTATATACATATATTATCATGGTGTATATTTTATATTTATTGTTTACCTATTGTACTTTTATATTGTTTGTATGTTGTTTGTTTATATGTTGACTTGTAATTTTACGATTCATCCGATACATCGGATACATTTTCACATACCCTATATCATGTAAATGATCTCTTGGAGATTATTATTATTATTATTTTTTTTTAAGTAAAACCAGTCGTCCTTCTCCTTGCCTCCGATACCAGAGAGGGTACGCTGGTAGCGCCAGTAACCACTCTCTCCACCGTAGAGTCAGTGATCACTGGTTCCGTGACTCGTGTGCCCTGAGCAGACGCAATGAACCAAGAATGACAGCCTTCTGCATTCTCCCGGCTAGGACTTCTGCCGATTGTCGGCATGCCGGTATGATGTTCAATTCTGAAAGCAGCGTGTGTCCCGTTCCACCGAGAGCTCCTATAATCAGTACCACCAGCTTGACAGTACGGTCTGGATACAGTCTGCGGAGTTCGAAGAGTAGGTCTCGATATTTTGTCCGCTTTTCTTCCTCCTTCAAGACAATGTTGTTCTCCGCGGGAGCCGAGAACTCTATGACGAACATTGTCTTGAGTTGGTGGTCTATGAGGACTATGTCAGGCTTGTTTGCCTGTATTTGCCTGACCGTGGGAAACGAGTAGTTCCAATAAATTAGACACCTCTCATTCCCCACAACGGACTCAATATCCCCCGGAGCATAAGGCAGCACTGGTGTCTCGTCTATCTCATACGAGTGCCTCAGATGGTAGTAAAGCACTCGTAGTGCTCCGTCGTCGTGCCTTTGGATATAGGCGGAGACTGCATATGTCGGGCAGGCCGACAACAAATGCATAAGCGTCTCCGGCGCTCGGCGGCAGGCCCTGCAGCTGACGTCAGCGACCTCCACACCCATGACACGACTTCGATAGACGAGGGTGTTGAATACACCGTCCTGGCAAGCCAATATAAATCCCTCGGTCTCAGACTTCAGCCCGGCTGACCTTAAGAAGGCGAAGGTCAGCCTTTCGGATAAGCCAAGTTCTTCTATATTTCTATTGAAGGCACCATGCAGTGGCTTATCCGAATGGAGCTGCAGAAAGATGGTTTGTACTGCAGCTTTTATTTGGGCTTTCCGCCGAGCGGGTTCCAACTCGGTGACAGAGTCGGGATTATCCCGCTCAACGTCGCAGATGAGACCGAGTTCATCGGCTGCTCTGCGTGCTGCCTTAAACAGAAAAGCTCCTACCCCTGCATTTTCATGGTCTCGGACCATGCAGAGGAGGGGATCCGAACTCCTGACGACCTTACAGGCTCCATCCAGCACCATCCTGCTGTGTAGACTCTCCAAGCTCAAGAGTCCACGGCCTCCCCGATGGCGTGGGAGATATAACCGTGGAACGGACGATTTAGGATGCAGGCTCCTATTGAGGTGCATCTTTCTCCGGGTTCCTACATCGAGTTGACGCAGCTCCTCTCGAGTCCACTTCACTACTCCAAAGGAGTAGAGAAGGATCGGAACGGCAAGCATATTAGTAGCAGACACCTTGTTCTTCCCCGACAGTTCTGAAGACCAGATCTGTCGGAGTCGGTGCTGATACTTGCCGCGGAGAGCGTTTTTCACTACACTCACTGCTTGGGTGGAGCGTTGCTCGACACCCAAGTAAGTGTACGACTCTCCGGCATCTGAGATGCTTCCGTCCACGAGCTGCACGTCCTCTCCATAGTCACCGCATCGTCCTCTCTTGAGATGGATCAGTGCGCATTTGTCCAACCCGAACTGCATACCGACAGCCTGCGTGTACTCCTGTACCACCCTAAGGGACTGTTGGAGATCCCTCTCTCCAGAGGCATAAAGTTTAAGGTCATCCATATAAAATAGATGGGTGACCTTATGCCTCCTGTCGCCGGGGGTACCGCAGTTGTAGCCACGGGTTTTCCGGAGTGAGTCGGATAATGGCAGTAGTGAGATGCAAAACAGAAGGGGGCTGAGGGAATCTCCCTGAAATACTCCTCTTCTGAATGTCACCGACTCTGTTTGGACTCTATCATTACCCGTTGTTATGGGAAAGCGAGTCCTCCAGAGCGGCATCAGTTCTTCAATACATCTCACTACAGGACCGGGTACCACAAGACATCGGAGCAAGTGAACAATGAGCTCATGCGCTGTCATGTCAAATGCCTTGCAGTAGTCGATCCAGGCCATAGAGAGGTTCCGCTTATACTGCATGGAGTCCTGCGTGACACATCTGTCGATCAACAGGTTTTCCTTGTAGTCAGCGACACCTCTCTTCGACCCTCGTTGCTCATATATCCGTTCGTAAACCGGTTCAACTGCGTGGAGCACCCGCATGTACAAAATGCGTGTAAACACCTTGTAGCATGCGTTTAGACAGGTTATCGGTCTGTAATTCTTTGGGTTGGACAAATCTCCGTTCTTGGGGATCAGCACTGTCCGCCCCTCAACAACCCAAGAAGGGATTTGCTGCTCCCCATTTAACCAGGAATTAAAAATTCTGGCCAAATGGTGGTGGGTGCTCGATAACTTTTTCCACCAAAAGTTATTTATCCCATCGGGACCTGGAGCAGCAAAGTTCTTAGAGCCCTCAAGAGCCCTACGAACCTCTTCTGGGGTTATTGGTTCGCACACTTCATGTGGTTGCTGAAGCCTTTGACAAAAGGCTTCAAAGTGTGCAAGGGCAGGAGAATCTCGGTTGAGTGGAAGCCTCTCCTCGTATAGCGTTTTCCAGAAGTTCTCCACCTGATCTGCAGTCGGCGGATTGTCTACAACACGCGGAGGCGGTTGGAAAAGGCGCGAGGGCTTCTCGCGGAACAGTTCATTTTCCGCAAGCCCTCTCGCCCGCCTCACTAGTGATTTTTTACAAGTCACTAGCATCCGTATCCTGTCGAGACAGTGCTGTTTGGTGGTTCGCAGCACTGCCTCATTGAGTGTGTGATGGACGCGTCTTAGGTTGGCGGCTAATCGACGCACTTTAGGCGTGAACGGCCTGTTGGCCGCCATATAGTCCATCACACATTGGATACGGGATGCGTGTTGCCTCGCCGACCGGATCTTGGCTTCCATCTTTTGTATGCGCCGCTGCGCTCTCTCCTGTGGGGAAGAGGTATTTCGCCTCTCCACGTGAGAAGAGAGCGTTGAGCAGCGGCATACACGGCACAATTTATGTGCCAGATGTCAACCTCTTCTGGTAGCGCTGTACGAAGTTCAGCGTCCACTCTGGCCACGTCTTGTGGCCCGGGGGTTTTCAGATGGTGTAACCCCCTTCTGGTACTGAGGCCCTCTGGTATTGGCGGAACGAGGAGTGCTACGTCCTCAACCGGTGATTGTGGCGGCTCTTTGGCCACCTCATTCACCGGTCCAGGAGCAACCCTCACGTAGCCCCTACTACGAAGGTGGGATACATAGTCACGCAGATTTTGTGGCGTGAAGGCGCTATGCTCTGGTAGCCTCTCACACCACAGAGCATGCATCCGCGCCATGTATCCCCTCCGCGCGGGCTCACTCCTTTCATAGCAATGCAGAAGTTCATCCCTCAGTTCATCTGTCCACTCAAAGCGTCCTTGGACATTGCCAATTTCGTCAACGGGCGGTCCGTCCGGTTGGGCCCCACCACCTTGCCCTTGACCCCTATCCGCACGGGGTCGATCGTGGGGGCCCTGTCTTCGGCCTGCCGGAACCAAAGTTTAGGGCCTGTGGGTGGTTAGCCCAGCAGGCCCACGACCGACACCAGAGGGGAAGACGCTTTCCCCTCCCGGGTGCACTAGGGCTGCCGGTTCGGTTTTGCACCCCAGCTGGAGTAAGTGGTGGCGCTACTCACCAAAGGCTTGATAGATGGAAGTCAGCCCCTCCTGCTTATTTATTATATTATTGTTATTATTATTATTATTATTTTTTTTCAAAAAACCAGTCACCTTACTCTGGGCTCCGACCCTCACAGAGGGGAGCTGGTAATACCAATAGCCACTCCCCACGCCCGTGGGGTGAGTGACTACCGGGTCCGCGAATCGTGTGCCCTGAGTAGACGCAATGAACCGAGGATGACAGCCTTTTGCATTCTGCCGGCTAAGATCTCTGCCGAATCTCGGCATGCCGGTATGATCTTTAGTTCTGAAAGCAGCGTCTGTCTCATTCCACCGAGGGCTCCTATAAACAGTACCACTATTTTTACAGAATGGCCTGGATAAAGCCTGCGGAGTTCGAAGAGCAAATCTCGATATTTTGTCCGTTTTTCCTCCTCTTTCAAGACAATGTTGCTCTCAGCTGGAGCTGAGAATTCCACGACATACATTGTCTTGAGTTGGTGGTCGAGGAGTACTATGTCAGGCTTGTAGGCTTGTATTTGCCTGACGGTGGGAAACGAGTAGTTCCAATAAATTAGGCACTTCTCATTCCCCACAACGGACTCAATATCCCCCGGAACGTAAGGCAGCACTGGTGTTTCGTCTGTCCCATACGAGTGCCTTAGATGATAGTAAAGCACTCGTAATGCTGCGTTGTGTCTATGAATATAGGCCGAGACTGCGTATGTCGGGCAAGCCGACAGTAAGTGCATTACAGTCTCCGGCGCCCTGCGGCAGGCCCTGCAGCTGACATCAGGGACCTCCATACCCATGACACGACGTCGATAGACGAGAGTGTTAAATACACCATCCTGGCAAGCCATTATGAATCCCTCGGTCTCAGACTTCAGCCCAGCTGACCTTAAGAAGGCGAAGGTCAGCCTTTCGAATAAGCCGAGGTCTTCTATATTTTTATAGAAGACCCCGTGCAATGGCTTATCCTTATGGAGCTGCAGAAGGATGTTGTGTTCTGCAGCTCTAATGTGGGCTTTTAGTCGAACGGGTTCCAACTCGGTGACAGAGTCGGGGTTTACCCGCTCGACGTCGAAGATGAGACCAAGTTCATCGGCTGCTCTCCGTTCTGCCTTAAAGAGAAAAGCTCCTACCTCTGCATTTTCATGGTCTCGGACCATGCAGAGGAGGGGATCCGAACTCCTGATGACCTTACATGCTCCATCCAGAACCATCCTGCTATGGAGACTCTCCAAGCTCAAGAGTCCACGGCCTCCCCGATGTCGTGGGAGATATAACCGTGGAACGGACGATTTAGGATGCAAGCTCCTATTGAGATGCATCTTCTTGCGGGTTACTACATCGAGTTGACGCAGCTCTTCTCTAGTCCACTTCACTACTCCGAAAGAGTAGCGAGGGAACGGAACGGCAAGCATATTTGTAGCAGACACCTTGTTCTTCCCCGACAGTTCTGAAGACCAGATCTGTCGAAGTAGGTGCTGATACTTGCCGCGGAGAGCGTTTTTCACTACACTCACTTCTTGGGTGGAGCGTTGCTCGACACCCAAGTAAGTGTACGACTCTCCGGCATCTAGATGGTGTAAGATGCTTCCGTCCACGAGCTGCGCGTCCTCTCCATAGTCACCGCATCGTCCTCTCTTGAGATGGATCAGTGCGCATTTGTCCAACCCGAACTGCATACCGACAGCCTGCGTGTACTCCTGTACCACCCTAAGGGACTGTTGGAGATCCCTCTCTCCAGAGGCATAAAGTTTAAGGTCATCCATATAAAATAGATGGGTGACCTTATGCCTCCTGTCGCCGGGGGTACCGCAGTTGTAGCCACGGGTTTTCCGCAGCGAGACGGATAATGGCAGTAGTGAGATGCAAAACAGAAGGGGGCTGAGGGAATCTCCCTGAAATACTCCTCTTCTGAATGTTACCGACTCTGTTTGGACTCTATCGTTACCCGATGTTATGGTAAAGCGAGTCCTCCAGAGCGGCATCAGTTCTTCAATACATCTCACTACGGGACCGGGTACCACAAGACATCGGAGCAAGTGAACAATGAGAGCTCATGTGATGTCATGTCAAATGCCTTGCGGTAGTCGATCCAGGCCATAGAGAGGTTCCGCTTATACTGCATGGAGTCCTGCGTGATACATCTGTCGATCAGCAGGTTCTCCTTGCAGCCAGCGACACCTCTCTTCGACCCTCGTTGCTCATATATCCGTTCGTAAACCGGTTCAACTGCGTGGAGCACCCGCATGTACAAAATGCGTGTAAACACCTTGTAACATGCGTTTAGACAGGTTATCGGTCTGTAGTTCTTTGGGTTGGACAAATCTCCGTTCTTGGGGATCAGCACTGTCCGCCCCTCAACAACCCAAGAAGGGATTTGCTGCTCCCCATTCAACCAGGAATTAAAAATTCTGGCCAAATGGTGGTGGGTGCTCGATAACTTTTTCCACCAAAAGTTATTTATCCCATCGGGACCTGGAGCAGCAAAGTTCTTAGAGCCCTCAAGAGCCCTACGAACCTCTTCTGGGGTTATTGGTTCGCACACTTCCTGTGGTCGCTGAAGCCTTTGACAAAAGGCTTCAAAGTGTGCAAGGGCAGGAGAATCTCGGTTGAATGGAAGCCTCTCCTCGTACAGCGTTTTCCAGAAGTTCTCCACCTGATCTGCAGTCGGCGGATTTTCTACAACACGCGGAGGCGGTTGGGAAAGGCGCGAGGGCTTTTCGCGGAACAGTTTATTTTCCGCAAGCCCTCTCGCCCGCCTCACTAATGACTTTTTGCAAGTCACTAGCATCCGTATCCTGTCGAGACAGTGCTGTTTGGTGGTTCGCAGCACTGCCTCATTAAGTGTGTGATGGGCGCGTCTTAAATTGGCGGCTAATCGACGCACTTTAGGCGTGAACGGCCTGTTGGCCGCCATATAGTCCACACATTGGATACGGGATGCGTGTTGCCTCGCCGACCGGATCTTGGCTTCCATCTTTTGTATGCGCCGCTGCGCTCTCTCCTGTGGGGAAGAGGTATTTCGCCTCTCCACCTGAGAGGAGCGTTGAGCAGCGGCATACACGGCACAATTTATGTGCCAGATGTCAGCCTCTTCTGGTAGCACTGTGCGAAGTTCAGCGTCTACTCTGGCCAGGTCTTGTGGCCCGGGGGTTTTCAGACGGTGTAACCCCCTTCTGGTACTGAGACCCTCTGGTATTGACCGAACGAGGAGAACTACGTCCTCAACCGGTGAATGCGGCGGCCCTTCGACCACCTCATTCACCGGTCCAGGAGCAGTCCTCACGTAGCCCCTACTACGAAGGTGGGATACATAGTCACGCAGATTTTGTGGCGTGAAGGCGCTATACTCTGGTAGCCTCTCACACCACAGAGCATGCATCCGCGCCATGTATCCCCTCCGCGCGGGCTCACTGCTTTCATAGCAATGCAGAAGTTCATCCCTCAGCTCATCTGTCCACTCAAAGCGTCCTTGGACATTGCCAATTTCGTCAACGGGCGGCCCGTCCGGTTGGGCCCCACCACCTTGCCCTTGACCCCTATCCGAACGTGGTCGATCGTGGGGGCCCTGTCTTCGGCCTATTGGAACCAAAGATTAGGGCCTGTGGGTGGTTAGCCCAGCAGGCCCACGACCGGCACCAGAGGGGAAGATGCTTTCCCCTCCCGGGTGCACTAGGGCTGCCGGTTCGGTTTTGCACCCCTAGCTGGAATAAGTGGTGGCGCTACTCACCAAAGGCTTAATAGATGGAAGTTAGCCCCTCCTGCTATTTTATTATTATTATTAACATAAATCTTACATAGGGTGCTAAAGAGATTGAGGATATTTTATCGCTAATAAAAAATTACTTAATTAGTTTTTGTTTTAAATGGAATGCCCTCTGCCATTCGATGAAGTGTTAAATTACCTTAACATTAAGGTATATTACAATCCCTGTAGATAAAAAGATAAATATTTGCCGAAGAATTACCTTTTTTTCGACGCCCTGTAATATTAGTTTTACTAACGTTATATATTGTGCTGACAATTAAGATGTGTTGTCGTGAATGGGGGTTGAGACTACGTTTTTTGATTGATAGAGGGCGCCAGTAGTTTAGTTAAAGATTCCGATAAGCTGGTGAGGACGAACTATGGCTCGATTTTTATAGATATGGCATGAGACTCCAACTGTAGGATGGTGTTGCTTATGACGTCAGAGTTGTCAAGACTTCTAGTGGCTTCTACGATGGTGGGAGGCCTCATACTGACTGATTACAGTGCCAAGCTTCCCGAGATGCTGACTATTTTTATTATGGGTGCTAATACCCGTAGTTGCAATTAGGTTAAGTAAATAAAAATCGAAAATCCATTAAAAAAAACTAAAAGCAACTCGTACTGTCAAAAATGGTATTTGTTTAATTATTTAGGTCCTAACTGTACTGAGATAACACTGATTTTAATTTTCCCCGCACTACTGTGCACCGATGAAACGTTTATAAGTCGCGACTGTCGCTGTGCACTGTTCGCACTCTTCTCCACATCAACAGAGCCTTGGATCGTGCGCTGGTAGCAGACAAAGCGTCGTATTGAGGGTTGGTTCGTCGAGTAAACACTGGTAGGCTGGACTGGTTGCTTCTTGTTGATCTGCTTTCACTGGACTGATAGTTGTAGTTGATGTTGTAGCGACGAGAACTGCCGCTGCAGAAACCTTGCTGCATATAATTAGACATCGGTTCGGACGGGGCTCTGGACGTCAGGGTGGCTGGAGTATTGAACGTTGTGGACGGCCTCTGGCTTGATTTGGTGTTGGGACCTATGCGACGAGTCGAACAGGACGGGAGTCTAGGCAGCAGGAGTATTGAACGTTGTGGAAGGCCCCTGGCGTGTTTTGATGCTGTGATTGGTGTGTTTTGTGGCTCGGCATCTGGCTGTGCACATTTGGTCTGAAATTGCCGTTGTCGTCGCGGGACAGGTTCGGCGCGCAACCTTTGGTACTGTGGGGTATCCCACTCTCCCTGCTTGGGTAGCTCATACCCGAGTACCGCCTTCGCCGGTGTCATACTGTTGTCGAATCATAAAATTCATAAATATAATAGAATTAAATAATATTTAAACCACTACTATGCACAAAACGTATCAATCACGGTCCCAACACCAAATCAAGCCAGAGGCCGTCCACAACGTTCAATACTCCAGCCGCTCTGACGCCCAGAGCCCCCCGTCCGACCTGATATCTAATTATATGCAGCAATGTCCACAAGGGCCGTATTGGCAAAAATTTAATTCCGAGCCGTCGTGAGGCGACGACTCGAGACTGGCGCCTAGTGGTCGGAGAATAAAATTGAGCTCGTGCTCGCTCGACATCGTGAGTATTGTTCCCTTTTTTACTCGAATTTCCCGTAGCCCGGATACCTTGCGCGAGGCACTGGTTGCCTTAATTCCTGGGCCGGATGAAAGCGATGGGGTGGGCGTACCCTACTGCGGTGGACTCGCCACAAGTGGCAGCCGTGAAGTTAAGAGGTTTGATTACCGGACAGGCCCGAGCCTGTCAGTAGACGCTAAAACAAATCTAAGTCCATGGAGCAGGGGGAGATGGGCGTCGATGCGCCCGTGTGCAACTCCCGACTGTCCTGTCCATCCCTAACTGAAGATTTGGAAGTTCCCGGAAGTCTGACTCTACTACGTCTGGTCGTGTCGCCCGTGCTGAGCCAACTACCGAGAGCACAATCTGCACTGGTTGTCGTGCAGAAGGTGGAGTCGCGGCGGTTGGCTATATTTAGACCCGTCGTGGCACGTGGGCACACAGCCGGTTGACAACGAGAGCGTCGTGGTCGGCGACGACGGTGTACTCGACCAGCTCGTTCCGAAGGTGATAGTGAGGCCACGAGGGTCCTCTGGGATTGCAGGATCGTGGATGGGATGGTCACTGGATCGGGATCAGGCGTCGAGGCAGGTTCTCGAGGTTCTACTAGTTTGCCGAGCAGACATCAGTTGAATGGAGGTAAAGAATCGGGAACTAGGAATCGAGATTGGATCTGGGCTCTACCCGTTTGCCGAGTAGACATCAATTTGGAGGAAGGTCGTGGGATCAGGAACTCGGAGTCAGGATCGGTGGCGAGGTATTCGAAGGTGTAAATGATTAGAATTTGGAATAGGGAAACCTAGGCCCTGAGTAACATGGTATTAAACGATTTCTTTAAGTATTATTTACAAATCGTCGTACTATCTTCTCCTCGCATGGGTCGATGCACTACCGTTGTCCTCTTTTACTCCACTGCTGTTTGGCTCTGCATATGCCGGCAAGGGAGGGCTTTGAAAAAAGCTCCCGACTCATCTAATTATTCACCAAGGTATGCGATTTCTTTATTAGGTATTTTGGTGTGTGCTTTGGGGGCACCACCAAAATTCGAGTAGCCGGTGGAAAATACAACAAAAACAATTTCATACGTTTAGTTATGTTGACGTTATGATGGGCTCACTATGAATCATGAAAAGGACTTATGCAGAAACGCGATGTGATTTAGCCTCGATGTTGCCTCGATGAAGGCCCTAGATCGACTGAATGCTCCGAAAAGTGCATTTCTTTTATATGTTTCACAGGGAGTGAGTTGGTTTCCGATTGGCTCAGCAGCCGGCGAGAAGGCGGGGTCTAGCTGACCCGTAATTACTGACCGCCCTGACTATTCCCTGCTACAATTACGACGAGACAGCACCTATGCAATGTGTTGCTTCTCTAATTGAATTTGTCGTTTCGTTTGGAACGAATTTATTATTTTAATATTATCTGGGTTAACTAGAATGAGGTGAGAATGGTTTTAGTGTCGTTTGCGCTTCTGCATAAGTATCCGTTTCATTGATCTCCTGCAACCTCTGTGTGTGAGGTGATTGTTCGCGACATGAATAGGTTTTAATTTATTTAAATATTTTTGTTTAATAAAATTCGGGCCTGATGGGCCCGAAGTCAGCAAGGTTTCTGCAGCGGCAGTTCTTCCGCAGTTCTCGTCGCAACAACATCAACTACAACCATCAGTCCAGTGAAAGCAGATCAACAAGAAGCAACCAGTCCAGCCTACCAGTGTCTACTCGACGAACCAACCCTCAATACGACAGTCGCAACTTATAAACGTTTCATCGGTGCATAGTAGTGCGGGAAAAATTAAAATCAGTGTTAGCTCAGTACAGTTAGGGCCTAAATAATTAAACAAATACCAGTTTTGACAGTACGAATGCCGTTCGAATTGATTTTAGTTATTTTTTTTATGGATTTTCGCCTTTTATTTACTTAACCTAATTGCAACTACGGGCATTAGCACCCATAATAAAAATAGTCAACATCTTGGGAAGCTTGGCGCTGTAATCAGTCAGTATGGGCTATCCCGCCATCGTAGAAAGTCACTAGAAGTCTCGAGAACTCTGACGTCATAAACAACACCATTCTACAATTGGAGTCTCATGCCATATCTATAAAAAATCGACCCTGAGAGACATAGTTCGTCCTCACCAGCTTGTCGGAATCTTTAACTAGACTACTGGCGCCCTCTATCAATCAAAAAACGTAGTCTCAACCCCCATTCACGACAACATGGCTTCCAACAACGTGGGACAACAGTTCGTCGCATAAACTAAAGTGCAATGTTAAGTGCCATCAGGATAGGTAAGCAACGTTGATATTGTATAAACTTGTAACGCTCTCCCTCGCATAAAACTTTCGAAAAACTTAAAAAAAAAACTCGAAATACTCTTGAACATTATGAATAACGATAATACGCTTATATTAAGTACGTATGCCTTCAACTCGCATTTAAATCTATCAACGTTTCCGGACGGAAACTCGAACCCAAGAACGAACGAATCCACAATATCAGCAATTCTAAACCTTCTCAAAATGGAGCATAACGCCCAACGATTTGAATCTCAATTGCCGTCGTCAAGACATGGGTCCCAGGGATCGGTTCGTTGGCACAGACCACCATCACGCCACGAAGCACAAGTACAGCAGCCAACACATTCACCCAGCAGACAACCAACGGAATTTCACCAAGAAACAACAACAGACACGCTCGTCAAGACCATCATACAAAGCACACCGTCAAGACGACGCCGTCAGCGTAGCATCAACAATTAGTATGCCAGCCCAAGTTCCTGTGCAGCACATGGAAAATGCCTTTTCACACATGGCAGCAACATTTATCAAGACACTGGAACAATTAACGCAAAGAATCACACAAGACCAAGCCGCCCGAATCAAATCCTCACATTGGTTCGGCAGCCAAGAACATGAAGACCCAACAGTGTTTATAAGGAAAATGGACAGATACTTCGAGAGAATCAACCTCACTGACGACAACAACAAACTAAACATTGCAGCACAACAACTCCGTGGAGACGCACAACGCTGGTTCGAGTCCTACCGGAACATGCTAGACAGCTATGAGACATTCGTCGACCGTCTTTACGATAGGTTCGACTCCACAACAAATATTACCCAAACCACTGCAAAACTATATGGTGAAAAACAGGCATATAACGGATCCGTAGAGTTGTTCATCACACGCAAGTATTGCCTATTCAATAGGCTTGAACCAGAAAAAGGCGAGCATATCAAAGCCACCATCATCTTAGATCAACTCAGACCAGAAATACGCTCCAAACTAAAAGGGGCCAGCATTCGTTCAACAGAAGAACTAATACGTTTAGCTACACAGGTCGAAAGAGACATTAGCGAAGATAGCCGTAACCAATGGCGTTTCTACAATAGGAGAAGAGAGGAAAATACAAATACAACGACAGGAAACGCACAGAGAGAACCACCTCAGAATTCCCAGGTTCAGACCGAAAGCCGTACGGAGTCAGCCGTCAATTCACCTAAGCCACAGAGCAATACTCTCCTTCCATCACCTTACAGATATTGTTGAGGATGGCGCTTCAATAGAGATTGTCCAACGAGACAACAACGAAATCAACAAGTCCCACAGGAAACATGGGGAGGTAGGATACTATCTGATACAAGCGTTCTCCGGGCATAGTTGTTGTTTTGGCACATGCCGAAATGCCAGATACTATACACGTAATATTCTTACTTTTGCAAAACTATCAAAGGTTGCAACTCTTCATTTCTTAAAATGTTCCGCAACTTTTATATTTACTGATCAATCTTGTTCAGAACGAGGTATAAACCGCTGAGGAATTCAGGTGTACACTTTCGAGGAAATCTTTAATAATCTCGAAGAAATCTAGGTAATCTGGAGGAGGATATCAGAGTAATCCGGAGGCGATCTGAGGAAATCTGGAGGTAATGTGAGGAAATCTGGAAGCAATCTCAAGGAAATCGTATTTAATGGGATATAGGCGCATGCGCGTAAGTCGGTATTTTTACGTAGCAGTTGACACATGTTGCGTCATTAGTGTACAAATGTGTGATCGTGTAGGATTATATAATATTTATATTATAGATACTTATTGATTTATTAGCGATTGTTGCCGAATCATACAGATGAGTGATTATGTATTCCATAATTTGCACAACATTCTTTACTTCTTTGAAATCGAGTCAAATAATTCTGTCACTATAATACTACATTGGAGATAACGTGAAACAATGAGATTAAAAGTCTAATATTGTGTTTATACTGCTTTATAAAACTATCAGGGATTTAAAGCGCCTAAATTTTTAAATTGCAAAAAATAAGTAAAAAAGTGAAGCATACCGTTTAAAATTTTGGTACTTTCGACATACCTTCTATTTTACACCCTTTTAAGTTCGTTTTTAAGTTTTGAGGAGGGTTGGAATCTTTGGCGCAATACTGACACTTACGTAAGAGCTTACGTAGTAGTTTCAACACACGCCAAAACGCCGAACACTATACTAGACGCGCGTTTCGCCAACCAAGTTGGCATCATCTGGATCATTAAAAGAGTTTTAACCATCTCCTGATGATGCCAACTTGCTTGTTCGGCATTTTGGTGTGTGTGTGTAGACTACTACATCAATGTTACCTTAAGTCGTAAAAAAAATTAATTTTTTCACCATATTTAATTCGAAATTGAATTCTAATGCTAGAAAAAGAATAAATATCGGAATAATAGGCGAGTCGTTGGAAAGCCTAAATTGTTAGTTTACGTTTTTTTTAATAACGTGCGAGTTATTTGATGATGCTTATAGGAACAAATGCGCTGAAAAAAAGAGTCTTAATAAACTTTCCTGAAAAGTGTACGCTCATTGTGCTCAATAATATGGTATAAAAAATCCGAACTACTATTGGTTTTTGAGATACCAATTGGGAAAAAATGTAAGTAAATTTTTGGTATTTCAGGTATTATCGAATTTATTAAGAATCCAAAAATATACTTAGATCATTTTACGATGCTCTACAGGTCTATAGTATCCGTTTTTCTTTTTGGCGACGTACCGTCGCCTCAGAATCACCATCTACTTCAAAATTTTAAGTATGGATCTGGAGTGTTTACATTATTTTAGAAAAGCATTCTGTAATACGAAATCAATGATACCTATGTCGCACTTAATTACTTTCCAACGTTTCATTACACTAAAAGCATTACCTAATTATGAAAGTCGCCTGAATGTGTTCTTTAAGATATGCCATCTACGCATGTGTGTTATCTTATACCTCCTCTTATCCCAAATACACGGTGTACACTGTACACTGTACAATGTGACCATGGGATGTGTGGATGCTATATCTTTCAGGACCGCATTCAGGCTACTGTGTACATATAATATTCAATGGCACTGATGTTTAGCAAGCACTGAAGTCATTTGTGGAAAGTCACAGCAAAATGCAAACTTTCACAGTGTAATACCAACTATCCAGTCATTTTCGTGGTTTTAGTGCAATGAAAATACTTAAGTGCGGCATATCATTGATTTCTTATTACAAAATGCTTTCTCAAAATGATGTAAAAACCCCAGGTCAATATTTAAAATTTTGAAGTTGCTGGAAACGTCGCCACTGGAAAAATGGACATTATAGACGTTTAGAGAATCGTAAAGTGTTCCTCGATGTTTAATAAACTGAATAATAACGGAAATACCGAGGGAAATACTTAACGGCAAAATCAAAAATCCAAAGTTGATGTTTTTTCCAATATCTGAAAAGCCAACAGGAGTATTTAGGATTTCTTTATGCCACCATACAACCTCTTGTTTACCTATCAGCAACGATTTTCATGCCAACAATCACACAGACCCACTCCAACATGATCCAAATCACGACAATGAATAGGCATTGACGGCCTATAACTTTTATTTTCTTTTGCACATTCATAACTAATTTCTGAATCGATTCAAACAACTCATTCACGTGTCAACTTACAATGAGTGGACAGTAATGGCCCCAGTCATTGTCATCCGCATATCCACGTTTTGTAACTATCAAGGGCGTAAATATTTTTTTTGTGAGGAGGGTAATATGAAAAATTAAAAAGTTGATATTTTTAATGTCGCAGAAATATTATATCGCATCATTCGTAGGTATCGAATAAAATAACAATTAATTAGTGATTATTAAATCATTAAAACTAAAAAATTATGAGTATCTACAGATAAGCCACTCTAGCTCTCGCTTTCTCGCCTAACTTTTTATGTTCATGCCCTTGGTAACTATTGCCCTTTTACTATCTCAAATAGTGTATCCACGTGTCAGCTCAGATAATAAGTAAACAAGTAGATAGTACAGGCCTCAGTTGTATCTTCCTCGCCTCCACGTCTCTTAATCTACCTTATCCTTAGATACCTTAATAAATGCACTTCAGCTATAGATGTCACAACCCTATCTCCAAATTCACTTAAGAGTTCAGCATATTTTATTTTAAACCGGAATGATCGTGCGAATTCTGCAATGTCTGTCGATAATTCCTCCTATGACTGCGTCAGCCAAATACCATTCCGACATGTTCAACTGTACAATTAACTTATCTGGTTTAATAAAGCAATATTCACTGAAGTTCTGATCTGAATTGTTTCACGAGCTTCTTTATCCTTTTCCAATTTACTGCAAGCTGATCTTGGGAATTGTATCATCTCCTTGTAAGGCGACTAGGAGCTTCTAATCCCAATTTAACTAAAAATCCTCTTTGTTACAGATCTATTGCAGTGCATCTCTAAAGGCGAATTTACACGCGTAAAGTAGCTAAAGCAAGTTACTAAATCAAGTAACTAAATTTAGTTACTTGTGTCGTGTAAACAATTTGATTTAGTACTTGAGCGATTGTTTACACGACACAAGTAACTAAATCTAGTTATTTGATTTAGTAACTTGCTTTAGCTACTTTACGCGTGTAAATTCGCCTTTATCTGACGACGGTCCTCAAATAGCCACCTCGTCTGACAAATAATTTGGCCCAGAACACCTGACTATAGTTTGTTTCTTTACGTTGGCCCGGTCAGCTTGGCCACTTGCTAATAAGTCTTTATTTATTAACCAGGTACCTGTCATAATTACAGATTCTCCAGGTATGTTTCAGTCTATAACAGTATCGATTATTTAGTTCATAAAGATCACAAACAAGAACCAATGTTTTCTTTGAAAATGATAAACATAGATAACAACTTAGTGTTTATACCGAACACATTGGTTGACGTGCAATGTTTTGCTTCAGATACTTGATACAAACACAACTTGACCTTCAACAGCAAGGGTTCAATCTGACATTTCTAAACATCGGCTTAGACTTAACAATACTGTAAAATAATTTCATAATTGCATCGTCACCCATCTTTTCGTGTTATCTTTCACTTTCATCTTCTACGACTGCATTCAACTTCGGGTAATGAAAAACACACAGAGGGTGTATGTGCCCTCAAAAAAAATACAAAAGGCTTAAAGCTTAATAGCTTCTTAAGAAGCTATTTCAGTAAACTCTTTACTAATAAAAAGCGAGGTCACATTAATACCGTTGCATACGAACGTGATCATCGATTGCTAATCCTTTAGCCACTCTGTTGTGTCACGGCGAGCTCGTAATTTAACGTATAGTAACCTCTAGAATTACGGTGCAGTTAAAAAAGACAATAAAAACTTTACGAGATTATTATTAACGCCGGTGAACCATTCGGTATGATGTCATCAAACAAGTCGGCGGAGTAAGTGATTCAATTTGCAGGCGAAATAGTACAGAGAGTAACGGCCTTTTAATGAGGCACGGTAAAATTGCAAACGACTATAACTGCTCAAACCCAGTAGCTTAGCAGCAATACATCACCGGCAACGAGTCGCAATGGCGTATTGAACGAGTTGTATTTAAAAAGTGAGACGTTCGTTCACAGTTCATTAAAGTGAGCCGTTCATTTTATAAGGCTCGTTCGTGAACAACCAATCACTATAGTGGTGTTACTGTTGCTTCCTGTTTCGGGCAGGCTGTTATCCACGGTTTCTCTTCTTTCAGAAGTTATGACAACTAGCAAAGAATTAAACCCATACGTTTCACTCTTTTTGTCCATTGCCGTGTAACATATCATAGCTCAGTCAAATTGGACAAATCGGTGGAAAAAATTCCTAGAGAGGTAGAATTTTTTTTAAACGCTTTCTTTACACTTGGGTAGACATATATCAAAAGTCCCCGAGGGTGGGGGGTGAGCTCGAGGAGGGGGGGCAGGTTTAAAGGTACTATTTCTCAGTTTTCGCTTATATCTCGGAAACGATTACTCTCATCGGTTTTTCCCTCTTACCAAAAATTAAAGCTGACAAAATTTACTACAAAAATGATTCTATGTATTTTTGCCGTAGGACTAACCGTATGCGAGTTATAGTCCTGACAAAGAAATATCATTTCAAAAAATGTGCTTTACCCGCATTTAATACAGAGTTAGTCTTGTGATTTGAAAAAAATGTCATTAAATTTAATTTATTGGGTCCAACACTTCATTAGAAGAGGGGGGTAAGTCACTGGGGTCCATGACGTCTTTCGAGTCGTCCTCATATGCTGCATTTTCGTCTTCAACCTAAACATTGAAAACCGAATTACAGTCTTGTTCAGTACAATATTAATAGATAGATGATTTATTTAATATAGATGATTTGAATAAAATTTAACAATAAATTGAATATTTTGGGTCCAACAGTTCATTAAAGCTGTCACGGGGATCTATCAAGTCTTCCGGGTCATCCTCATATGCTAAATTGTCGTCTTCAACTGGAGGACCGTTAGTACACGCGCCCTCACAATTACCACATATTGGCCAGCAATGAATACCTGCCTTACGGCATCCACAACGTGCACCACAGCCTTTGGTGCCGCTGCAGAATATTTTTGAAAGGATGCCAGCTGGGGCAGGTTGAAGATCTCCATCTGCTCCTTTCATCCAACCCCAATTAGTAGGTTCCAGTTTGTTGTCCAGCTATTCTTGAACTTGTAAGTAGACTATGAGTGTTGCAGTGCAGAGCCTTTGGTTGGTGGTAGAGAGGGGAGGTCTGACTTCACCCTTGTGGTGGATTTTAGGAATGCTGTGTAGCGCTGTTTGTCCAGGCCTGTTACTCTGGCGTTGTACATTGCTAGGAACATCTATTCCCCGGCACTTGCAACTTCTTCAGGTGTTGAAGTTTCTGAAAATACGTTGGAGATTAAATGCAGGGTGCTGTCCTTTATGGGTAATTTAGCAATTATTGACTTGCCTTTTCGGGAAATTGCAGAGGATGTATCGCAGCCGCTAAAACCGTGAATGAACAAAACGATCTTGGCAAAGTCAAGTTCCTGCAATTCCTTGGAATTCCTCATTACCCTTCCCAGATTTGAAAAGCTTTGTTTCTCGTTCCCTTGGAGCTAAAGCAATCAACAGGACCAGCAGATCCACATTCTCGCCGATGATGAACAGTCACATTCTGCTTTCTCCAAGACGCACCGTACAATAGTTGTATCTGCATCAGCATCAGGCTATCTAACTTCTATCCCTTCTACAATCATTTTCCGAAACAGCATACTGATGAATCTGTCCTTATTTTTTTCATTACCTAAACAGTGTTGTTGTTGAGTCGTCGCTACCATATCTTCGATGAAATTAATAGCGACTGATGCGGTGGTGGTGTTGGTGTAACGTTTCCGTTCTGCACTTTTTGTGCTGTTGGCAGTATCCAAGTAGCCATCAAAAACGACTCTGCAGCATTCACCATAGTGTTTTTTATGGAAGTCACATATTGATTGAATATCACTGTGAAGGTTGATCCTGTACCCCACCTGACTCCTCTCGTTTACGGTTAGTCCTACGACAAAATCTCATAGAACAATTTTTGTAGTAAATTTTGTGGGTTTTAATTTTGGTAAGAAGGTAAAAACCGATAGGAGTCATCGTTTCCGAGATATAAGCGAAAAACTGAAAAATGATACCTTTAAACCCGCCCCCCTCCTCAAGCTCATCCCCCACCTTCGGAGACTTTTGATATATGTCTACCCAAGTGTAAAGGAAGCGTTTAAAAAAATTCTAAAACTCTAGGAATTTTTTCCACTGATCTCCCTATGTTTGTCTAATTTGACTGGGGTATCAGTTGCGTTGTAATACTGCCATATTATATACTTATTAACTCTATTGGATGTTTTCATCCTTAATAAGTTTTCAAGGAAGCATGACGATAAAAATACATTATTCTCAAGCGCGTTACATTGGGTACCTATACGATACCCATGAGGTGTATGCCTTATTACAGCTACATTATCAGTGATCATGAGATCTGCATGATCATCTGGTTTTTGATAACTTTATGATAAAAGTTCTATCATACCGTTGGTTGGTACACTGACAGTTTCGTAAAGTACCTAGCTTGGCACAAAGCATCATTTAAGAATCAATGGTAATGAGTGTCACTCTCTAATAGCCTTTTTATTGATACCACAGTAACAGACTCACTATCGGAGGGAAATCACAATTTTTATATTTCACTAAAATAATTCGTCCAGCATAAGTCCAAGGGCTCTCCCGTATTGCAACGGATTGTATTAGTTCACTAGCTATGTTTTGAATCTGTATTCACTCTGTATACACCAATCTCTGTAGTCGATAAACCATCGGAATATTATTCTTCGGTTGTTCAGTTTTATGCTGAATCTATCAGGAGTAGTATGATCTGATATTTTCTTTCAGCAACTCTAGTTGCCTAATTAACAACTCGTCTAGTTCTGTCATATTAATTTCTAGGCGACCGTCATTCTTGAATGTCAGCAATTTATGAATGCTGGATAGGTCATAGAGTACTTTAAAATTTCTTTTACATTTCCAATGACAAATAAATGTTCTTGACTAATAATAACATCCTAACTGATTATTAGATCACTCAATATTACTCTGTAAGCATTATCGACGTAATTCGGCGTAACAGCTCTCAACTCATGGCAGATTTGATTATTACTAAGTTAGTTTACTGAGCTCGATTATCGATGAGATGTGAATGAATTGGTCTTGGTTTGGTTCTTGCACACGGTATGACGTGCTAGGTCACATCCTCGACGTTTAGCTTCACTTTATTCGGTGTTACGTTTTTACAACAACAATCATTCAGCACTACGCCAACTTTTATAATCATCTGTTAACTCTTAGTTCCGCTTTTAACTTTGTGGCATCATCCAGCCTTTTCTCTCTAGGGTATATATTGATATCAATATAAAATTCTACTAACCTGTACGGCACAGATGGCGACGTAGGTAAATCCTCTACGTTCAGCATGCACTCAACATGGCAGTTTGCTCTGCAGCCAACTTTGTATTGTGTATTGCTTTTGCTAACTTTTGCCGTTGGCTTATTAATTATCACTGTACCCTATGCACTTTTTAAGTAAACAAACTCACGGCTTGTCTTGCTCGTGTTCACTACTGTCACTGTTGTGTTCGATAACACGACGTAAGCCATCGATGATAACAAAACTAAAATTCATCGCTATAATATTATTCTTTTGACCCTTTTAATACAACCCTATTTCTGATATGTAAGAAAATAAAATAAATAGTTCGACTGATTTTTTTGGATATATCGTGAAACGATGAAACTATCCGACAATAAGAAATATAACATTCTACATTCAAATTGTGTCGAGCGCCGGCGCCGTGACTGATTTTCTCCGCTAGTCCATCTCATGGCAATCAAAGCTAATATATAGCTTGGTCGCCACGTAATCATGTTATTGCTGGAATACTCTGTCTATCGACTTCTTGTTGAAACGGTTAAATATTTTCTAACAAGTATAATACAATCATATAGATTCCAAAGCAGTTTGGTGGTATTGCCCTATCATGTAGTATTTTTCTCTCGATTTTTCTAGTAAGGTTTTAAGCTAATGATCATTTTATAACTTACGGAAGTTAAGCAATAACATTAAAACAATGAAACGGTATACTTATCTATATATAACTGAGTTTCAGTATGATAATTTGTAATATTAAAATTTATTCATTAAAAAAAACATACGACTTGCTAATTTCTCAAGTATATTGGCGTTCTTAATCTAAGAGGTCAGTGGGTGAGTAACAGAATAACATTTTTTATGGTCATAAATCACAGGGACACCGTCACGGTGTATTTAAAATGATAACCTACGTAACACTGGCAGAGCTGTTTTTGAAAAAAAAATTTCTTACTTTTGCTTATAGCAGCTTATATCAAAGTTATTCTCTCTTCAGCTTAATTTATTTAAATTATTGACCTTTTTCTATTCAGATGCTATCAGCATTATTCAGCCAAATCAGATCTCTCGTGGGAAGAAATACCAAAATGCGTATTTTGGTTTTCCCGACACAGAGACCATTGGTGTTGTCAATACTTTTAGAATAGATAGACAGTATTAGAAAGAAATCAAAGAAGGCAATTTGGATAATAATCAGGACAGGCTTGGTATAATATCTTGCAGAATTTCAACTCATTAAATTAAACACACAACAACACTAGATTGTCCTACGGATTGTCCTAGTAGCCGCAAAATTATTTTCAGGGTATATCTAAAGTAGTGGTATTAATTTCATTAAGCAAAAATCCGGAGGATGGTGAACCCTCTGTCTTGTCCGTCTTGGAAAAATGCTTAAAATTCACCGCCATGACGCTTCTTCTGAGACATTACATCTTGTCATCGGACCTCATCAAATCAGCTCTAATTAAAAAAAAAGACTAGACTGTAGTTAAATTCAAGTTAAATACAAATCCAAGGTCGAACCATTATGAAAGAATCATTAACTAATTTTAAATTGTCAAAAAAGCCAAGTTCTGAACCACTATTCAGTTGTCACAACAAACATTCTCCATAATTCGAAAATTACCTAAAACAGGCAAAAAAACCCTGGACTATTTTCATACAGATTATTTCATTATTAAAAAACAGCTTTTTGCACTCTAATCATTCTCCCCAAGCATGTATAAAAAATTGCCAACCTTAAAAGACATTCAATAAACATCCTCTCACGGACACCGAATGACGTCCCGTGTACTTTCCCATTCAACACCCTGTAACTTTCTTATTTATTTGAATTTCGGTATTCTGCAAAAAGTGGCATGTAGATACAACCTCCCCCTTTTCAAAAAGTCCACTACCGTCCATTTTGATTAATTTAAAAGTCCCGAAAAAAGTAGTTTAATGGCGACGTGCGTCTTCCACGATAAATCAATTTATGTTCCTTACTTTCCTGAGTTATCTGAACGTCAAGATCGCTCCCATCAGATTTCAGGAACATATAAAACCACAATACATAAATACTTGCCTTTAAATTACAGAGTCCTTTATTTCATTAAAATTTTAATGTTCATTATGCCATAAGCAAAAATTCATGCCATATAGTGGCGGGAAGCTTTTATAATAATTCGTTCAAATAAAATCCGTCTTTTTTAGTGGCGCTTAACAAAAAACTAAAATGAGCAAACTTAATGCGTCCTCAACTCCAGCCATTCATTCAGCGAAAGGGGATAAAAAGCTGAGGAGAGATATACTCGACCTCTTGTGTTTTTGTTACTTTTGTCCTAGTGATTTCCGAGAAGTACCCAGTCTACAACCGTCCCGTTATTAATATTACCTAGTGCAAGTGTAGAACCCCGAGGAAAACAAAACTAGGTACGTAAATTCAGTCAGCAATTTGTTTTAATTTTTACCTTCTGCAAGTGTAAATTAAAATATCTTTTACGTTACATCATTTATTCGTTTATAACATAAACTATTTGTGAATAAGGCTTATTTCCTTGTGTTAAACAAATTATTTCAGTTTCGTTTCCCGACGTATTGAAAACGTTTCCTGAAACACTTGCTGGCACAAAACAACCCAAAAACATTACCTCAACAGAGTGAGTGCATGAGCAGCAAAATAAGAAAGTAGAGAAATTATATTTTATATAATTTTCTCAAAATTCTAAGAGTTAGCTGTTGCGTGTTCAATCTCACCGTGGCAAAAGAGAAACAATGTCAAGAAAATGGGTAAGATAACAAATGTCAGCAGAAAAACTCTCAGGATAGATTTGAGTTCATAGGGCTAGTTCGGTTCCCGGGCCCCTATCTGCCTACTCCCAGATCTGACGTGGTCCGTCTCTAAGACCTCAATCTGCCTATTTCTTAGAGAAAACTCAAGGGGCAATAGTCAATAAACAGAAAACATCAACTTGATAAATAGAGAAGAATGGGAAGAACATTACAAAACATTATTAACAAGCAAAAAACAAATAAACGAAATCGAAACAGATGAAAATATGGTAGTAGAAGAAATAAATATAAATGAAATTAAAAAAGCATTAAAAAATATGAAGAACTGCAAAGCTCCGAGACCAGGAAACAATTCCTATTGAACTAATCAAATATGGACCAGATATTATCTTGTAAATTCTAGAAAAACTCTTTAATGACTATTTGATTAAAGGAGAAATGATCCCATCTGACTGGAATTTATCGTATATTTTAATTTATAAGAAAACAAAAAAATCTGTGGGAATTATAGAGGAATAAATGTCACAAGGTCAGTGAGGAGGTTGTATGGTAAGATTTTAAAGAAAATGATATTTTTAGATCTCGAAAAAGCTTATGATACAGTGCCTTTTATAAAGCTTTTTAATATTTTGACGAAGATCGGCCTCAACAAAACGTACCTTCAACCTTCAAAGTGTAGTGAAAGTTCGAAATAAGATATCTAAACCATTTAAGGCGACTAACGGTCTTAAACAGAGATGTTGCTTGTCACCTTGTTTAAGATATACGTTCAAGGAGCCGTGGAAATTTAGAGGAAATGTTCAGGAATGGGGATAGAAATTGGAGATCACTATTTTACAACCCTGTTCTTTGTTGGCGATCACGTAATTATTGCCAATTGTGTGATAAGCATGGATTATATGCTAAGAAAACTTATAGGCTGCAGCGTTAATTTCCCCTTTCTGACATGTACTTCAACACACTTCTCCAGCCCAAACTCCATTCTGATATCATCGCTGAAGATTTTGACATTGGCTACGAGCGCCTTCAATTGCGTCTCAGCGTATAGCTTGATGTCATCCATGAATAGTAAATGGCTGAGCCTCGAGCTTGGTTGCTTGGGATCTATTCGAAAACCGTAGGTGGTGTCATTCAATATTGCTGAGAACGGATTGAGAGCGAGGCAGAACCATAATGGACTCAGTGAATCCCCCTGGTATATACCTCTTTTAATCTTGATGTTCGAGATAGTGCTTCCTCCAATTCTTGTCTGGGTTTCCCAAGTCATCATTGCATATGTTAGTAGCTGAACGATGGTGAGGCTAACTTTGTATACTTCTAGCATTTTTATTAGCCAGTCATGAGATACCGAGTCGAATGCCTTTTTGTAGTCTATGTAGGTCATACTGATGTTTCGGCGCTTTACTTCAGCTTGTTTGATGGTTACCGCATCTATAGTTACCTGCTCTTTGCATCCAAGTGATCTCTTTATGCATCCCCGCTGCTCTGGGCCAATTATATTGTTCATCTCACAGTGTTCATTGATTTGCCTATGTATCAATGACGTGAGAAGTTTTTAGATCGCAGACAAGCAGGTGATTGGCCTGTAGTTTTTCAGGTCTTTTCAAATCTAATTTTTTGGGCAGAAGCTAAGTTACTCCTCTACCTAAAAATTCAGGAAATCTTGTTGGATCTTCAAGGATTATGTTGAATGCTCGGGCAAACTGTGGAATTAGGGCTGGAAATGATTTCAACCAAAAGTTCTGTATGTTGTCTGGTCCAGGCGCTTTCCAGCTTGAAGTGTTTTTTATGCACTCTTCGACATCTGCAGGAGTAATATTAGTATCTGGCATATCTGGAAGATCATTTGCATTGCGTTCTGCTGTTTGGAGCCATGTAGCTGCTTGATTGAATCTCGCAGGGTTTGACCATATACCCTGCCAGAATTGACAGAAGCGATTGTGGTCAATTTTATCGGGTGCTGTATTGCCTTGGTTGTTGCTTTCCAGATTGCGAAAGAAGATCTTCTGGTTACTAGAGAATAAATTATTTTGCTCCTTGCGCTTAGTAGCCTCGTTGTATCGCCCTAGTCTCGCTTCCTTAACTTTACTTTTCTGTGTAGCATCATCATAGTAATTCGTGAGGGTTTCGTTGAACTGTGGATGGTTTAAGTCTAATTGTTGTTTTCGGCATATTTTACGAATTTTGCTCTTGACTTTATTGCTCTTATTGCCATCTAAGTACTCTCTGATAATGTTCGCCTCAGCAGATCTATTTGCCTTTCCAGTCGCATCTTCCAAGCCGGCTTTCTTTGTTTCTGAATATTCCTATTTTGTTTATAAATTTGAAATTTTTGACCATTCAGTTCTATGACAGTGGCAGCTCCTGCATATAAAGCTGTATGTATAGAGGTTAAATCAGGATCCAGTTGTTCCTCCATCCTCAACTTTAATTCGGTATCCACAGATTTTATGTACCGTTGTGTATCTTTATTGATTTTTAGCCTCGGTATTATTGTTCTGGTGAGAGGGTTCGAGTAACTAAATAGCAGTAGATTGCTCAGTAGTTTCTGCCGTGTCTTTCGTACTTTTTCCCCGTTATTTTTATTTCGAATCCCTTCTCATGAGGTGCATTGTCATCCACTGGTCTTTGTGGTATGTCTTCAATTTGTTGGCGTATTTCTTCGTTATGTATTTGGGTATCTAGTTCAAACTGTGTTAGATATTTCCTTTTAATGATTATGTTCTTTCTATGGGCTAAGTTTTGTTCGGAGATGTTCATTCCAGAGTGCGTTCTTGAACATTCGGTGAAAAGCTTTTGTCTCCATCCAGACAGAGGATCGTCTCTGCATTCATTAACGAGCAAGTATGTTCGTATGAAATCCTTATTCGTTTCATTGTTCCATTTTATTCTTCCGGCTATTTCGTTCCTCCTGGGAGCAGCCCGTTGGGTTCTACGACCTGGACGCTGTCCAAGTGGTGGCTTTGGCTGTCTTTCAATGCCTGGTGGTGGTAATTCTCCTTCTTCGTTATGTTCGTTGTTATTATTAATATTTATTATGCTATTACGGTTTGTTTCGTAATAATATTTTTATACATCTAATTTAATCAAATGGATATATTTTCAGATATATTAGTCGAACGAATATTTTTAATAAACTCAGGAAAAAATCATTCTCTTAAATACCGTAAAAAGTTTGGGCGTCAGCCTGTCTCCGTATTTATGTAACATGCCTAGATCGGTTTTATAAGCTCGTTGATTGTTCTTATACTTCAGATTTTTACTTCAAAGGTATTATGTGAAAATTAATATGCGTACGTTATTTCTTCAAGGAAATATTGTAATACAAAAGTGAACATTTTATGTTGCAACAAACTTCCACTTTCATTAATTTCATAATTGTTCTTATTAATCTAAACATCATTATGATTCTTTAGACGTGAAAATCCTATAGAAAGTGGAATCTTGAATTATGAAAGTTAGCGTGATTGTTTCCTATATACTTTTCTTGCGTGACAGTGACAGGATATAATGAAAGTAAGTTGAAAGATCAATGATCTTTACGGCGATTTCAGAAGAAAATGCTCAGCTTTTGAGAAAGTGAGTATACTTGATCTTGTCGCATCAAATTTAAATATCAGTATATGTTTAGCATGGTCCTTTATTCTTCTTGACCTTGTATTATTTTTTAAATTATAGGTTGATATTTTAATAATACATTGATTTGAGCTATTGTGATTTACAACACTACTAAGGAAAATAATAACCTAAATAAACAAGGCACCCTAAAAGAATATTGTGTATAGTATACTTTATGCCCATGAAGAACAGGTATAGTCGACCTCATTAAAATACCGGTACTCTCTGTACTATTTGTTCGCAAATTGACTCGCTTACTTTTATAGGTTTTTAATATGCGTCGGCTTGTTTATCGAGAGCATGCCGCCTGACCCAACAGCGATAATAATTATGTCGTAAAGTTTTTCTTGCGTTTTTTGAGTGCTGATAATAGATGAACTCCACTATACACCCCAGTCTCTTTCTTATATAACTTAAATATGATTTTCATCATCACCGAGTAACTACGTTCAATTCCATGCTTTCAAGGTCACACATGATCAACTTTGAAAAACCAGCGTAAAGGTAATTCAAACCTCTACTAGGTAAAATTCAAAAATGTACAGGATGCTGTTTAAAATAAAAAAAAGTTAGTAATATTTTAGGCTAAACCGGAATTGTGTAAAGAATTGTTTGTAGTAGTTGCCTTGAAAGAGAAAATAGGTGTTGGACAGACAATGTTCTAGAAGGGTCAGAGTGCTGGGAGAAATATTGCGTTTAGTTTTGAGAACGTTCAGGGCTTCAGTGAGTGGGATATTGGTGAATAATGACACAATATCGAAACTGACTAGAATATCGTTCTGGGAAATAGAGTAATTTTGAAGAAAATCAATGAAATGGGTGGAGTTTTTGACATAAGAAGGGGCTTGTTCAGCAATGGGTTGTAGAGTATGGACTAGATGTCTCGCTAATTTGTGAGCTGGGAAACGAACAGCACTAACTATTGGTCGTAGAGGAATGTTGGTTTTATGAATTTTAGGAAGACCGTCTAGGCGTTCTAGACGATTTCTCTCGAGGAATGATGAATTTTCTTGTTCTCTTTTTTAAGTATGTGATGGGATCCCACATCATCACTGCCCAACACCGCCTCCTAACAGGCCATAATATAAACTTCGACAACACCAAAACCATAGCACCCTCATTTTTCCAGAAACCCCGAAGCAATTGAGATTGAAACGTCCCAATTGTCTAAACAAAAGGAATGATGGTCATCGTCTTCCAGTCGCTTGGAAATACCGACTAGCCCCACAATCTTCATCCACACCTCATAATCCATCACATAACGCTCCATAACAATACGGAAGTTACGAGACACCTTGTATATGTATGCAAATGCAATATTAGATATTGACTAACACTAAATAGCAGTAATAATTATTCATTCCTTCTTATGATTCACAAGCACTAATTATAAAGTATTATATTGTAGATTCAACATTTGGTAGTTACTGACCTAAAGATAATGAAATTCTTTTACACATATTCACCATATTTAAATTGCAAAAATCCGTTATTAAATAGTCTTTGTAATCTTGAGACACTGATTGCTACCTTAAATCAACGGAGCCTGTGGCTTATCGAAAACTAAAAATTCTTTTTATTCCATTATTGCTAATATTTTATACAGAATGGAGTACTAGCAGTGACGTAATCCTTTGACAGCCTGAAAACGGTTCCGTAGGCATTTTGAAGAATTTGACATAAGAGGACGTGTTAGTTTGTGATCGATTTAAATATTAGTGGTGCATTATTTTAATATCAAATTAGTGTGGTGACACTTATTAACGTTTTTTTAAAAGCCTAGTTTGAAACAAATTTCAATATATATATATATATATATATATATATATATATATATATATATATATTGCTATGTATTTGCATATTGGACGATTACGAAGATTGCATGTTTGTGTTATTTGCTGAATCAGGGTTTGAATTTGTTTGTTTCCTTTAGGTGGTTTTCAAAATTTATTTAAATTAGCTAAAGATACGAAAGGTATGTGTTTTAGAATGTTAATACTTGTTTAGAGTTGTTTTAATAGTTTTTAAGTGTTGTTAAGTTGTTGTTGAAATAATTTCTGACATTTAAGTCATTATGACATTTCTTTTAAGTAGGAAATTTTTTTATAGTTGGTAAATGTTTTCCTGGAGAAAGACAAGGAGGTTTAAGTTAGGTTATGTTTGGAATGAAATTAGTCAAAATTCATATGGTTTTTTGTTTTGTTTATTTTGAGTACTTTGATATTTAATGATATAGAACAACAAACAACAGATAAAAGAGAGGTTGTAAAATTGGAAAAACAAATTTAAGAAAAAAAAGAACAAGTGAAAATTAGGGAGTGAAGAAGAAAAATAATAAACAAGGAATTAATAATTTGAAATTGAATTGAATGTCAGAAATTGTGGAGATCGGCGAAGAAGAGTAAAAATAGACTGTAAATAAGAAGGTAGAGGTATTATTGTGGATAGGAGTTGCAGAGGAGATAAGGTGAAGAATTAATGAAAGGAGAATTGTTGGATTTGGAAAAAGAAGAGTGTAGCTACGAAGAAGGAAGGTTTTTGTGTTTAATTTTTGGACAAGGTTGTATGTTAAAATTTAAATAGTGTATTAGACTTTCGAACCTGTTATAAAGCTAAATTATCTAAATATCAAGGAAAATAAATTATTTATATCAGATTAAAAATTTTACTTTAATAAAATTTCATTTTAAAACAGGAACTGAATTTGAACCTGCTCCTGAAGGAAAAGATAAGCTAGCCGACCCATTAAATATTTTGACATACTTTCGGATCAAAAGGTAAGAGATTTTAATTTGATCTTTTGGTTTTAAAGTTTTTTTTATCTATTGGAAATAAACAAGTTAAAGTTTGATTAGTACTGCAAATTATTAAGTTCAATAAAAGTAGAACAGCACAATATATATCGTATCAGTGCTGTTGTTGGAAAAAGAAAATTTGTTGTCAGGTATGTTGACATCCCTGTTAACTGGTAAATTGTAAAAATAAGCCATAATAACGCTAATAATTTAGTTTTTCGTTTTTTTTTTGTTAAGTAGGTATTTGCTTAATTATTCATGTAATATAAGCATTCTTAGATACGGCATAAGCCAATATTAACAGAATATAATGGGTTAGTTAGGTGGTAGCAATTTCCATTTACTAATATTAATGATTTTATAAAACATTAATATATATTGCTGTGAAATTTATATTTTCTGACAATATTACTAATTCCCTGCCAAAAGTGGCACATAGAAACATGTCCAAAATGTATACTTTTCTAAAGCATGAGGAGGATCTATTTAGTTGACGATAACTGTTTTACCTATGACTTTCTATGACGTTCTATTGCAGCGAGTTGAACAACGATTGTTCATCATATTGAGAGGAATATATCTCTTTGAATTTTTATGGTTATTGATCGGACTGTCTGTGGAATCGACTAATTTCTTTCAAAAGCCAATAGCAATCTCATAGAACCCCGTGCCTTTATTTTTATGTTTCTATGAGGAGTGTTTGGCAGGGTTTTACTTCAAGCTCAAAAGTTTCTAATAACTTTAAATTTGTTTCCATTTTAGAAACAGTATGACAACGATGCCTGTTATTGAGTGCACTAATCGATGGAGTCGAAAAAGTACAGCGAGATTTTTTGAATTCACATCCATTCAAACCAGATGATGAGTAGAACCTGCAAGAATAAAAATACGTGCAAAACCCAGCAGCGCAGCAGCGATCAAATTAAAATCTCTTACCTTTTGATCCGAAAGTATGTCAAATTTATTTAATGGGCCGGTTAGCTTATCTTTTCCTTCAGGAGCAGGTTCAAATTCAGTTCCTGTTTTAAAATGAAATTTTATTAAAGTAAAATTTTTAATCTGATATAAGTAATTTATTTTTCTTGATATTTAGATAATTTACCAGTTTTATAACAGGTTCGAAAGTCTAATACACTATTTAAATTTCCACCTAGTCCACCTAGGACTGAAAGGTCGCCACTCTCAGGTACTTGCAGAATCGCAAGTCGCTATACGCCCATAGAGACATCTATGGTGTATAGTAGCAATTGACCATTTGAGAGGTTTCACTTACCTCTCACCACTACTCAATTTACTATAGTTTGTATAAAACTAGCAGGTTGGCCACTATCATTTGTCTGCTCCATGACCTATGGCATACTGATGAGAACTAATAAGTTCGAAACCGGTCTATGTCTGGTCAGGGAGTTGACAAGTGATATTGGTTACCATTCTTTAATGATTTGTAAGGTGTAATTCAATGCAGGTCGGGGTATTTGCCCGCTGAGTAGTTGTTTCCTGCAAATCATATATTATCTCTTTTATCTGTTGTTTGTTGTTCTATCTCACTAAATATCAAAGTACCCAAAATAAACAAAACAAAACACCATATGAATTTTGATTAACTTCATTCCAAACATAACCTAACTTAAACCTCCTTGTCTTTCTCCAGGAAAACATTTACCAACTATAAAAATAAAATTTCCTACTTAAAAGAAATGTCATAATGACTTAAATGTCAGAAATTATTTCAACTACAACTTAATAACTACTAACATAGATGTCAGTATCAAACTTACTGTTGACATCAAATAAAAACTTAAAAACTATTAAAACAACTCTAAACAAGTATTAACATTCTAATTCTAATTTAAATAAATTTTGAAAACCATCTAAAGGAAACAAACAAATTCAGCTAACACAAACATGCAATCTTCGTAATCGTCCAATATGCGAATCCATACATAGCAATATATATATATATATATATACATATATTAAAACAAAATATTTCAGTCGCAAACTTCTCTATAAAATCCTTATTTTACTATAAGGAATGTAACCAGACTGCAACCAACAGCTACTCTCCGGGCTATGTGCCCCGCCGAGCGCTGAATTACAGGTTACAAACCTGGCGCGTTAAGAGTTGGTCGGAGTGTATTAGTCATTCATGCTTCCAATTTTAATTGTAAATGACTTCACGTCAATGAAATGACGCAGCTGAATGTACGGTGTGCTTGGAAGGCGAGAGATAGAGATGTAGTAGAATATGACATTGGACAAATTTATTATACCTAATCTTTAAATTTCTCTGTGCATTTGAGGACATTAGGGCTAATGTGTTTTAGTTCTACAAAAGGGAAAATGTTTATTTTAATGATACCTATGCGGGACGATAAGAATTATTTTTGCAAATCGATAATAGAAGAAAAAAAAATATTTTTTTATATATATACTTTTTTTTCTCTCATCGTCCCACGTTGTAACATGTTTTTAATGACTTTTAGTGAAAGCCGTTTTTTTAAAATAAAATAATGATTTATATGAGTAATTTGCACAGTCTTTCCGGCTTATATCCGGAGCCCTCTTAAGTGTAATAATCGCATATTACCAACAAAACGCTAATGCTTCGATTGCAACAAACACCGGCCGAAAGACTGATCCTACTTAAAGGAGCTCTCGTGCCAGTCATCTCATACCACTTCCAGACTGCAGTTTCGAGCTGTTGGCTCTCGTCACTGCAAGGTAGGCATGTGACTAACGACATGAGGATCCCTTGACTATTTGGTACATCTTGGTATCTTTGCGATAGCGACATGTAAAATAGTAAGCAGGGGCCATCTAGCGGTCCAGTGTCTGTTGCAGTCGAAAAATAAATATTGTGTTCAGGTATATGAAAATATAGAAAATATATTATACCGCACGGGGACAGCGACTAGTAGGAAAATCCTACACACTTATGCATAATTGAAGTAATCAGTTCCCGGCACATAAAAACGCAACAAAAACTTTACGACCTCATTGCGCTCTGTACTGCTGTTCGCAAATTGACACGCTTACCTTTATAGGTCGAGCCATTTGATGACAAGCATGCCGGTAATAACTATATCGTAAAGTTTTTGTTGCCTTTTTTGAGTGCAGGGAAGTCGTTACTTGGACTATATGTCATCTAATGAAATGTGATTGGGATGAGGCGATCCAATGCACTGGCGTCGCTGTGATTGTCGATGGTATGGATTTATTTATTATTTACTAGAATCCGTTGAGCTTAGGTCACAGGTAACCTTACGAAACTTAAGTATTATTGAACTCAAAATGATATTAACCTGTTAAAGTGGATATTTATTTAACAGAAGAGAAAGTACAAATAATTAAATATTACTATGGTGGACATTCACCATCAATTTTATATCAGCTCGTGATTTTAACCCATATTGCACATGTACATAAATGTATAGGATTCTTTTATACGGCTAGTAACTAGTAAACGAGTGCGAGAAAGAAAACAAAAATTAGAAAAAGAAAGTCGGATATACGACTCCCAGCACTCTCTACATTTCGTGAAATCTTATTTTTATAACCTTGTCGTGTATCAACGCAGGGAATCGATGCTCTAGTGGCAAACGGTGTAGAATGTGGTCGCGGTGAGACGGGTGGCCGAGAAACATTAATTGGTGCGCTGGTAATATAATAATCATCTGTCCCGCTTTCGATTTTTGTTTTTTTTTCTCGCACTCGTTTAGTTCAGGATATAAAAACTACTTTTCCCGAATCTGTATATGGAATAACATGCATGGATACGAGAAAGAACAAAGAAAATATCTATACATTAAAGAAAAGGATCAATTGCCCTAGCCAAACTTCCATCGAAAGATCAACTTCTAATGGCTGGATTTAGAAGAAACACAGCACCTGAAATAGAAAAACAAACAAGGAATAAATGCACTGGAGAGAGGGAAGATAAAGGAGCGAACTGTAGAAATTGCCACCAGAGCATCTATGGAATCACGAGGATCCCTTGACTATTTGGTATATATATCTATATCTACAAAATAGAACAACCATACAGATGCCTCAGCTTATTCATAAAACAAATAAAGCTATAGGAACAAAAGCAAACCTCAACATTAATAGAACTGAAAACAATTATAAAAGGATACACATGCACACAATGAAATACTAAGGACAAATAAAAAAAACAACGAGTACTGAACAGCAACAAACTAGAAATAGAGGGACATCCTCAAGGACATCCTACACTTAGATGACAACAATTGTGAGGATCAATTAAAAAAGGACCAAACACACTAGACATGGACAATATGAAAAAGAAAGGAATACCATAATGCAATCAATCACAATGATATATGCATTACCGAAATGAAGAAAAAAGTTTCAAAAGAACGATCCTAGGAACAAAACACAAATAGAGAGCATAAACACTCCATATCACGACGCAACGCGGCAACGTATTTCACAAACACCTACGCATCTCATCCCCCGCTCCTTTACCAAGCGCTATGCGGACTACTAGCAACAAGCATGACCTCAGTCCAACCCAGCGCAGGCGTAGCCGGCCTGGCGGTGTATTCTCCGGGAGTGGCAGTAATGCCTATCGTACGCTGCTAGTAGATCAAATCAAAAAGAAATTTTTTTAACATTGTTGAAAATAATGTAAAAATCTCAGGTGGATGCACCTCGACAGTACTTTCTCATTATCTCATTTAAATTTATAAAAAACCTTTTGAGTCCAATTTTCGATTCTAAACAATTTTAACTTGAAATGCCTACTGATTAAAGGAAAACCTGTTTTTGGGCCCTCCTTGGAGTCCTCCCTGGTACTCTGACGATAAATACAAAAGAAGACTTTTCGAAACAAATTTATATCCTGAACAATTTTTGTCGAATTTTTTTTTTAATTTAACTTAAACTTGTTATTTGACCCTACCTGGGGCTGTGTTTGCGCCCCTGGCGAGAAATACAAAGGACCACTTCAATTCAATTTTCCATCCTAAACAATATTAATTTGAAACATTTTTAGATTCGATGAAAAATTATTCTTGGCTCTGCCTTCAGCCACCTCTGGTGCAACAATTTCACCAATATTCAATAGCATTCTTCTCTGGACCACCCAGGTTTTACATATAAAATATCAGATTTCTACCTTGAGCCGAGTTTGAGAAAAACGTATCACACACTGTCAGACTGATTACATATTACATATACGCGCACGCACCCATGCAGGCAGGCAGATACACAGACGGCATGTTGATTCGGGTAAATTTGACGCCAAGTCGTTATTTTGACGTTTGAAGAAAAAGTATTTACTACTTTTGCAACATCGCGCCGTATTCGAAAGATGGAATATATAAAAAAGTTTTTTCAAGCATTTCGTTTGTGACACACCCTGCTATATTGTCACGTTAGTGACCATTTTAACCTCCACCATATGTCGCGTTAATGAATAATGAATACTTTGTAAATAAAACAAGGTAGCAAAAAACAACAAGGTACAACTTTATTTAATAACATAAATAAACATAAAATAGAATAGCGGGGGAGTTGGGTTTTTGAAATGTAAAAGAGAAGGCCATTTTTTGGTCCATGGTGCGCGGTCCAACTCCCCTCTGATAGGGGGTGGCTCCCGTGACATATGGTGGAGGTTAAATATATGTGACAATATGTATTATAAAAATATAGTCGGGACAGTTTATTTTTAATCGCATGCATCTTTTGGGCTTTTAAAATTAGAACAGTATTATATAAAATGTATTGAATCAATTTTTTGATCTATAAATATTATTTTTTACCCTTTTTCGGTGACTCGTTGCGATCCAATCGTTTGGAACATGATATCGTTGTGATGTCAGTAACGCTTTTAATTCATAGAAAGAAGTTAATCGTAATAAATTAACGATTTGGAATTGTGCAAAAAGCAATAATTTTATTTATAATATAAATAACTTTTTAATATTGTTCGCATATATTTTAACAAGAAAAATACTTAGTTTTGGGGGGAAACCGTATTTTCCTTCGTTTCCACAGCTTACCTAATTAACAAATAGTCAAAATATAAGGAAACTATAAGTTTTCTGTTGTAAGCATAAAATAGATACGGTTTCGAAGTTGAGATACACGTTAGTAGAAATAAAAATCATAATTTAACAAAATATGAAAAATATTCGTTCATCACATTTACATAATATTTTCAGGTCTAAAGTTGAGTTGAAGTCTTTGATGCGAATTCGCGATTGCCTCAACACGAGTTTTGCCACCCATGTTGTCATCATTGGAAGTTGTTTAAAACGTTTTGGTTTTTGTTGAGATAACTTCATAACCGAGAACATGTTCCAAAGGGAAATCTGATCATTTATATTTTGATCTGATTTAAACTATGAAATAATTGCTAAACTAAACTAAAATGACCAGAAATAAGATTCAGAAAAAAATGTTTATGTATAAAGGAGAATAAATAATTGATGAATATAGCCTATAAATAGTACCTAATATAATGAAATAATGTTTAATAAATAACATTGGCACATCTGAAGTTTAGTTTCACTTGATATGTTATATTACACATAATTAATTTTGTATGTTACACAACTCACTTGTGTTTATTAAGCCGATATATTATGCTCAAGTTCTCTCATGGAAAAGCTGAATATTCTCAACTTCCACGAAAAAAAAAAACAAAATAACTTAATAACCGCTTCTGGGCACTTCTGGACTGAAAAAAACTTCAACAAGAGTCTAATTATGGTGCGAGATTCGTCAACAAGAGCCTGATTATCGGAAAAGAATATTAAGAAGGCGACAAGAACGATGAGCAAACTGAAATCTTTAGGGACATATCTGACAAACCAACTAAAAAAGAGAGAGGAGCTAAGAACGACAGGAAACACTAACGTTAATAGGAGGGAGGATAATTATAAAAAAGGATAGAAACATACTGAGTGAAGTACTGGGGACATATCGAAAGACGGGTAGGTCCCTAAAGGGCCGGGTAGGCCATAAAGAAATATCAATAAATATAAACACGACCGCAATCAGAAACGAGAACATAGAAGACTTACAAGAAGAAAAACTGTAGAAGTAAAAAGACAAAAATTGCTCCAATAAACATTAAATCACATTTGAGCCTATCTTAAAAATTTATAAATAATCATTTAAATTACAAAAAAGTTGACATAAACAATGGGAACAGAACAAAAATTGGCACTATTTTAAAAATTCAAAGTTATTTTGAACCTAATCTAATCAAATATATAACACCTAGTATTTATCAGTACGTCTATGCATTTCTGTAGACGATTTTCGAATGATCTACCGGCATTTCTTAAAATATCTATAGCAATTTCCTGAAAAACTTCCCTTATTCTTTCTTTCATCTTTTCTTTTGTAGTTATAGGAGCTTTGTACACTTGCTATTTATTATAGTCCCACAAAAAGAAGTTTATTTTCCAACTATGGGGTCCTCATCTTTCTAACCAACCATTTGGAAAAGCGTCTTTTAAATGTTCGTGAATAGCTGAAGTGAGATGCTCAGGTGCTCCATCATGGAAGTACCCCATTCTCGCCTTAATATCCCTGGGGACATCCTCCAGTAATTCTTCCAAGTTGTCTTGCAAAAATTCCAAATAAATTTGACCATTCACACGTCCATCAAAAAAAATGTGGTCCTATCACATAATCCCCAACAATTCCTCCCCAAACATTCAACGACCATCTTGTTTGGCAGTTTGTTCGTGAGATATAAGGATTGGTTGTGTCATAATAATGAAAATTATGACGATTAACATGTTCATTTTTATGAAACGCTGCTTCATCGGCAAACAAAACAAAGTCAAAAAAATTTCTTTGTTGTCCTATTTTTTGTTTTGCCCATTGTTAAAATTGTATTTGGTTCTCATAATCCCTATCAATCAGTTCCTACATGAGTTGAACGTGGTAGGGATGAAATTTGTTTTTTTCTAGGATTCGATGGACTGAGGATTGGATTATATCGTTTTCCTTTGTTAATTCTCTTATACTGCGATGAGGATCTTCTCAAAAGTATGACTGTTTTGTTTTTCATTTACTACATTTTTTGTTCGTTCTTTTTTCCCATATTTCACTTTACCCGTATTGTCAAATCATTCCACCAACCTCTCAAATGATTTTTTAGGGGGCTGTCTTCTTTCCGATATCGCTTCTTATAAATTCGAATTGACGGCAAATTTTTATCGCTCGCACCCAGAACATAAACCATATCGACCATTTCTTCTCTCGAAAAATTCCTCATTGCATAGTGCGAATTTTAAACTAAGTTATAACTTGAAATACGTGTAAATACTTTGTCACAATAGTTAATAATTAAACAGCAATAAGATAACTTTCAATTATTCTCACTTTATGTCAAAACCATGGCTACTAGATCAGTTCGAAATGAAAAGTAAAGATATTTCTGGAAATATTGATTTTTGGTATAGGATATTATTCACGAAAATCGTAGAATTAACATGTCAATTCAAAAATACAATAATATATAGTGTTCCATTCAGAAGCGGATTAACCAGCAAGCAAAAGAAGCCAGCGCTTTGGGCGCCAAGATTTGAGGGGCGCAACATTTCGTGCAATTTTTTTTATAATTATTTAGTTTTAAATTATTTGATCATGTTTCATGAAATAGTAAATATCTCAAAAAAGGTTGCATTTTAAAAAATATCTCCGCAAGACTGAAAAGTCGGAATATAATTAGCAGGTACGAGTACCGAGCCGGGAGCGCTTTTATTAGGATGTGATTAAAAACAAACAATCGCCTACTGAGAAACAATAAAGCGAATTTTTTTGTTAATGATTTTATGTTGACCGCTTGTTTCGTTTAAATTGCCCTTTTTTTTATTTTACTTGCTTTTCTTATAATGTAATTTTCATGTTTGTGTTCAAATCTTGCATCCTTTATTTAACACGCTTCCTGACATAATCAATTGATGAAATTTTGCACAGTTACTAAGATCGGATGACAATACAGTATTTCACCGTTACTTTTGCAAATATCCGCACGTAGGGGGCGCGGCGCAGGGGTGAAAAGTGATTAAATATACCATCCAATCGCCATCTCCGGCATAATGTAGAATACAAAGGGTTTCTCGCCTGATCAGAGACTCTACGTCCGTTTTTTCCCGTACAAATGGCAAGATATTAGTTCCGGTGACATAACGGAATGCCATTAGTAGTGCAGTCATTGAAGCGAAAAATAGGATCTTACCTCCGAAATATTTTACTACGAACCAATTTACATGAAATTTTGGAATTAGGCTTATCCTACCCTTAACTTCAAAAGTGATATTGACCCGACCTCCGTTTTTTATTTTTAAGGGGTGAAAACGACCCCTTAATGAAAAAATTGAGATTGAGCCATTTTATCGTTAGAAAACGTATTTAATAGTAAGGAGTGAAATCGTAAAGTGATCTCTAACACAATTATCTCATGTTTAACCCATTTTCAACCCCTAAAAAACTTTACAACCCCTGCAAACGACCCCTAAATTGAAAAAAATTACAAAAAAATACTTTTGTATAACTTAAACAGATTTAAATATAGAGTAAATATTGTTTTACGTTCTCTACCTTAATTATCATATTTTTAACCCTTTTCAACCCTTAAAAACAACCCCTCAATTAAAAATTGTATAAAAAATTTCTTTTGATGAACTCAAAATGATTTAAATGTTGTTCCACGTTCTCGAAAATGACTATCATATGTTTAGCTTTTCAACCCTTAAAACTACCCTTACATTAAAACATTGAAAATATATGTTTATACAATTAAAAATAATTTATTTATAGAGTAAGCAATCAGACACTTTTTATTGAATAATATATAAACTTACAAGTTATCTGGAAATGTACTAGATTAAATTAGTAATTAATTTTAAAAAATTCTGCAACAAGAGCATTACAATACATAAAAAAACTATTACACCAATCATTCATGACTCAATATCGGAATTGTTGTCGTAATCAAGATCTTCTTCTGGATCAATTGGAGGACTATTCTGGCAGTTATCTCCACTGCATGTTCCACAAGTTACATTGCAAAACAGCCCGACTCTTCGGCATCCGCAAGTGGCTCCGCAACCTTGTTTGCAGTTGCAAAAATCATTTTAAGTAAATCTTGCGGTGCAGGTGGATCTGCAGTTTTTATTGGATTTAATAACCCTTCATTACTGACCCATCCCCAATCAGTTGGATGAATATTTTTGTTGCCAAGCCAAATCTGCGTTTGTAGATAAACCCTCTTAGTATGCTCATTTATGGCACCAACTGTTGGAACTAAGGATGATAATTTTACGGCACTGTTTTTCGTGGTAGCTTTAATAAGACTTTCATAGCGCATCTTTTCGAGATATTTTGATAAGTTTTCTACGCGACTCAATTTATTTGGTTGTATATCTTTAGCAAGTCTATATAAACATACCATGCAATATCTACCTGCTTCTAAAATGTCTTCGAGTTAAGATGTACTATTAAAAAATATCTGTGCCTTACTTCTCAAATATTGCCTTTTTTTCTAAAAGATCCATGAATTTTTTTTTGCATTTATTATATGACGCAGATGTTGAGTCACATCCAGTGAAACAATGTGAAAAAAGAATCAATTTTGAACTATTTGGATAATTTAGTTCTAAACTCGTTGATGAATTTTGATGAATATTTTATTATATTATAAACACGTGCTCATTCCTTTGCAGGCGGAAATATACTGGCCACATTATATACCGTACATATATAAGAGATTCGTAACGGAGAAACGGAGCACGCATAGCAGATCATCTGGCTTTTTTTTACGTGGTCGACCCATCGAGCAATACACAATAGTTTTGGGTTCATATTATTCTTTACTTTCACTCTGCTCCAAATTTTTGTGCTCCGAAATTTTCATTTTACTAAATAGAAAAAAAAACGTTTAGTTTTTGGACCATAACTCCTTCAATTTTAAAGCCATCACAACTTAAAAAAAAAAACATTTTAAAGGTAATTAAAAGACCTACAACTTTTTTCATTATGACATGTAGTGTAAAACCCTTCATTTTGAAACGGTGAAGGGTCAAAGGGCTCGAGAGAGACTGTGATTGCGCTACCGCGCGCTTTTTAAACAGTCATATCTCCGTCAATTTTGGTCTGACAGAAAAAAAAAACACAATTTTTATCAAAAAAAGACCTACATTTTTTATCATTACAGTTTTTTATGTATCTTTCATCATTTTTGAAATATTATGAAAAAAAGGTGTTTTTTTTTAAATGAAAAAATTTTTTTTTTCTTAAAATCGTGATTTTTTTGAAAAGTATGCACTCCAAAGCAGCCAAACGGCTGGAATCCAATAAACTCTTCATATTAAAGTTAAATCTAAACGGAATACGATTAATTTGGTGGAAATGGCACTTATGAAACACATCGATTTAAAAAAAAAATATTAGATGTCCCTCTTTATTTCATTACAACTCACTCACTTTACGTGCAAAAGACTTTTAACACTGCTCATTTTAAAGATTATTTTAAGCACTATAAAAAAGTTTCTCATTGTCATACGGATAAAATGTATCCGTTGTCCGCTAGATGGCATTGAATACATCGATTAAAGTTCAGACAAAAAAAACGGCTTTTATCTTCAACATCTCGCTTAATATGGCACTTAGAACACTCTTTAAAAAAATAATTTGAGCATTTTCTTACCTTCTACAATTTTGTTTTTTATAAAATTATCGTTAAAACGCATATTTTTTGAGATATTTGCAAAAAACCGTTGAAAAACGTGGGAAAATTCCGAGTTTTCAATCGCCAATAACTTGAAAAGTATTGAGTTTTTGAAAAAACTTTATAGAACACTTTTTGCTTAGAATTGGGTCTTCTATCGATCCCCGGTTATTTTGACCAAAAATATTTCCACTAACGAGAAGGGGTGGTGGCAACTACCCCCAGGGTAAGAACGGAGGTCGGGTCAATATCAGTTTTGAAGTTAAGGGTAAGATAAACCTAATTCCAAAATTTCATGTAAATCGGTTCGTAGTAAAATATTTCTGAGGTATAAAGCTTCAATGACTGAACTATAGGTTTATACCTCGAAGCCCAGCTCTATTGAATGAATTTATGTAAATTGGTACTATACGTTATAAATAATTAAAGTAAAAAGTAGAAAATAAAATAATTTTAAAAAAAACTTACTTTTCTTAAAGTCGTACTAGAAAGTAAAAAGTGATTGCAGGAAAAGCAAGGCGTCCGCATCATGCGTACAGTCATGCAAAGTGCCTTGCGTATTATTTTTTTTAGCTGTGTCTATTTCCTTTTAAGAAAGCCTTTTTAATGTTATATTTGACCGAGTTCAATTTTGACTAATTATTTTATTTTAATATCGCTTTTTGAGTTGTGTTTATTTTATATTACAATATGGTTTATTTAGTTTTTTTAACTAATGTTTTATAGGTTTTTATTGATTATTTTCATTTTGTTTGATTGTTCAAATTTCGTATGAAATGGAATAAAAATCTATTTGAGAACATTTTATTTTTCGTTTAATTATTTTTCATTTCATGTTCATGTTAAAAAGACAAATAAGGTCGGGGGGAGGGCAATTTTAGTTCAGCTTGGGGCGTAATATACCCTTGATCCGCCTCTGGTTCCATTTGAAAAAATTGAGAAAATTCACTTTGAAATGTCCTGAATTAGCGCTAGTATAAAATACACCTTGATAATTATAATCAACAGTTGGTGGTTGTGTCATTGTAGTACATCCCTTGTCTACATAATTGCAAAATAAATCTTCTGAATTAATAGTAATACACACACAGCGAATTAATTTCTTCCGAAAAAAATTTTCATATTTTTTCGAAATATTCGGCCACGCCACGTCAAAAACAAAAAAATCTGAGGTCGTTGGAAAGGTAATTTTAAGCTGAATTTATAAATGTAAAAATATATAGGGTGTTCCATTAAAAAAAAGATCTCGAAGATGCTCCGCCATAAAAAAATAATTTTCCAAAGTCCTCTAATAAGGCTGATACTGGACTTTGACGCACTATTGGGACACCCTGTATAACTTCAGAGTTAACCAATAGTAACAGAAACATTTACGATATGTATCTTTTTATAATTTCTTATATAACTAGAATAATAGTATATAATTACCATGCTCAAATCATAATCCTGTACAACGACGTCAATAACTTCAAAATTTAACCTTTACGAGTATCTATTCACCAATTCAATTCAATATAACTTTATTTTCAATTTTAATTACAGTTGCCTCCTCAGAACCCACTCCGGGTCCAATCGTGCAACCACCACGCGATTCGCGGTGGCTGATTGCAGGGCCGGGCGGATTGGGTCTGGCTTGGCTAAAAAAACAGTTAAAACTTGAAACCTATACTCCTTTTGCTAACAAACAGATTAAAAAAGGTATTAAAATTACATATATCTAAAAAAATAGATTTTATAAAACTTAAGAACCACACATTCTTAAAAACTTTCACTTTTCACCAAGTAATTTTGACACTGACGCTGACACCTCAACATAAACGAGGAGCTTTCCGCGAGGGGTGAAATCGCCGGGCTGCGCAGAAGCTGGCCTAAACTGTGGTTTTTAAAATTTTGGTTTTTCGAGAATTTTGGTTTTTGTTGAAAATGTTTGAATGGAAATGAATTTAGACAAAAATGTACAAAAAGAATACAAGAAATAAACGGGATAAAAGGAAACAAACAGAAAAGAAGAGGGGGACAGTAAAGATTTAAAGACTCAAAAGGTATGAATCAGTAAAGGTGGATAGGATAAGCGGAAGTTATAGTTGGTGACTATCTATTCACCGGTGTTCACGGAATTACATCTCTCTTTTAGTATCCCAGTAATTCGTTTGGAGAGTTTTAGCCAAATAACCCTGTATATTTATTTCTTTCCACATTATTATTACCACGATAGTTTGTTTAACAAGAAGTGTGTAATTGAAAATTAAATTTTTATAATAGTTTAAAATATTATCATTAGCATCTATGTATGGCAAAGAATTTACAAAGAATTATAAATATTTTGCATTTCCACTTCAAAAATTTATATGATTATTTTTGATAATTTTCCAATAAATATTGCATACAATTTGAATAACCGAGCTATTGAACATATTCGTATGTCGTACTTGATTTTTTTTTACTCAGATTTTGCTATGAACTTTTCTGCATTTTGTCCAGCTAAGTAAAGCTTCACAACACGCCTTTTATGCATATAAAATACAAAAATAGATGCATAGAATAAAAATGGATTAACCTTGGTTCTAAAATTAATAGAAAATGATGATACTTCTGAGTATTTAAAAAATAAAACTTAACTTTACAAGTACACATTACAAAATAGGTGAAATATCAAGATACCAAAAAAATGATCATTTTGTTGATTAGGTGTTTAATTTTGTAAGTAAAACTATCATCATGTATACATATCTACATTTAGCACGCTTATAATCTATGACGCTAAAAATATCTGCTGAGTCAGTGACTTTGTTCACAACTTTGAATATCATTTCATAATTTTTTAGTTTTATTTACATAATTTTTTCGCATGATAGCCATCAATTTCTTTTGGGTAAACATGACGGCTTACCGAAAAAGACAGTATGACCTATTTTATTTTTGTCCACATAGCTTAGTAATATCTACGCTATATTTATCCGTACAGTGAAAATTATTTTTATTTTAGAAGGCTATTCCCCCAATACACAATACAAATATGCGGTGTGTCGTCGTCCACATTATGGTTTAAATATTGTCTCTAAATCTGTTTATAAATTATTGTTCAGTTTTACATATATCGCAACATGCTGTCTGCACAGGATGATTATTCATTCATTAACTTTTGTGTGGGCATTACGCCAACTACCACAAAAATGTTAGAAATTAAAAAGAATTAAGCGGAATACCTATGTTATTCTATTTGAAATTCATCGTGGCCTTGTATAGTAAAAAAATGAATTTTTAAACAGTAGAATAAGAAAGATTTAACTTATGTCAACTTTTCGAAGCCCAATATTCGGTTTTATAATTATTATGTATTAATGAATTTTCTGAAAGTAAAATTAGTGTTTCATTGTTCGATAATTAGTTAAAGTTAAAGACCCGTTTTAAAATAACGTATCTTTGTTTGGAAGCAGAGCTTACTAGTCGTAACTTTGCAAGGGATTTGTTGAACCTTCCGCGTCGGTCGAGGACCAGACGTTCGGGTCAAAATACGGAGGGCATTCACTACTTTACCGTACCACCCATTCCATAAGAGTAACGTATTCGTCGGGACGGCTCCTTTTTTTATTTGATGTTATTGCTCTTTTAAATTCTAATTTAATTATTCGTGAATATTAAAAGCCTGAATTAATACTAAATATAAAAAATAGGTATGTTTATGAAAAGCTTGAATATAAAACGTAATTTTTAATTGAATGACGAAGGCGAAAATAAGAATTATAAATCTTTATCTACTCAAGAGTTAATCAGTTAGTAAATAAGAAAACTATGTTTTGGTGATACCTACAAGAAAAATATATGTTGGTCAAATATTTTCTAGATAAAAGTCATGATTATGTAGTCATTTCTTTAGACTTCTCACTTATTGTGAAAAATAGTCTGTATTAATTCACAGTTATTATCAAAATTGTTGTGCAATATATTAACATGGGTTGTTTCAAATTTCAGCTTGTGCGTTGTTGATATATCTTTTACTCTCATGCTTTTTTAAAGAAACGGAAAAAATACTAATAAAAAAATGTCAAAGGAATTGTAAAAATTCAAATACATATACTTAGGGAATTTATTTTTAGCTCACTTTTATTTTCCTTTATAACCCACATGGGTGTTTTAGGGAGTCATATATATACCTATATTCATTTCATTTGGTGTATTTCAGTTGCTTGATCTTCTCTTCATAATATTTTAAGCCTTTATTATGTGCGACCTATATATGAAGTTGTTATCGGATAATGTTGTTTTTAAAATCCCGCTTATAGACTGTTTTTGGTCTGTTCAATTTCAATAAATCTATTATTATTATTATTAAGTTTTTTAACGGTGGGATCACATGGAGCAATTAAGCATATGTACATTTTTAAATAATCCACAACACAACATTGAAATGATTTTTCATCCGTAAATTTTTTAATATTAAGCATGATTTTGCGACCATGTAGCGAGTGTTAGACCGCCATATTAAATCATTTTGATTATATTAATGTCAGCATTTGCATTTTGAAATAACTCCCCCAGGAAACTCTGAACAGAATTTGAATTTCTCCGGTGAAAAAGACGATCCATTAACAGATAAGCCAAAAATTGTCTAGGTAATTGATGCACATATTGTAAGATATTTGAGGCGGGCTTTGCGCCGCGCAGGTGCATTTAAAACACATGCGGCGTTAAGTTACGTCACTTGACGTACAGTGTAGAACACCTTTGATTTCTCAGATTTCATACGTTGCTCGTAGTGGATCGGTGTTCTAACAATTTCAAAATCCATCCGTTGTAAATTTAAAGTTTTAAAGGTGACTATTCTTTATTTATTGGCCATATGTACATTTGGCGAGTTTTGTAAAACGTGAAAGTGCACATATTCCATATAAACTCTGAAACTCATACATGTAATATCTACGAGAAACTACGGGATTCACAAACATCAGCTGAGTACCTCACTAAAATTTATACCTACATAATTACCCTTTTATAAGTTCTTATATATATTTTTTGTTATTATTAAATGTACCTTATATTTTTAAACGTTATTCCGAAATATTTAACTAAATAGTTTTCTTGTGTAGGACGCGTTACTATTTCTGTTGACACAATACTTTCCATTATGGCGTTAATATTAATACTGAAAAAAATTAAGTCAAATTATTAATGTTAGGAAAAATTCGTTTTAAATTACACAAGGGAATAATTGTGATCTGTGACCTCAAAATAGGATGTCCTGAAAAAATTTCGCAAAATTCAAAGATTATGCTATTACTCACAAAAATGTCTGGAGGGGCGCCTTCGCCAAAGGAAAAGATGCAGGGACTCCGATTTTGTAGATTCGCCACTGTTGTTTGCATATTCTCTGTTGGGTGAGAAACTAATACTTATGTGCAAGCTTTCCTTTTTTATATATATACAATGTGACCCATTTCAAATGGAAACCTCTCTGTAAAAAATGTATTTATAATCCTATGTTAACGCTTTTTTTAAATGATAAACCATCGAAAACTCCACTTTATGACAAAAATTTAGAGATAAATTTCAATTTTCAAAGCCTTCTATGATTTATTTTTAATGTCGAAAATGAACAAATTTGATTAGCGATTTTTTTTATTGAAATTTTAACTACACCACTGGATTCAGTAACCTCTCAAATGGGTAAATCCCAAGTTCCATGAAAAAATATTGAAAAATGACCGATTTATGACAAAATCAATGTAGGGCTCATAGTAACTTTTACTTGATTTTTTCTAAAAATCGAAATAGCCCATGAAAAATAAACAAAAGAAAGATAAATTAAGTGAATAGTTTTAATAAATATTACATTTTTATTGAGTAATGGCAGATAATAGGTTACCATGGAAAACAAATTTTATAGTCAAACGTCAAATCTTTAAAATTCGCATATTCTCATATTCATTGTTATTGAATTATAAAATTAATCGATAGTTATTATCAAGTATTAGTTTATTAGTTTGTAGTTAATTATGGATAATCTAAATGTACAGGAAAAAATTGAACTTGTGCGCCTTAGAGGAGATAATGACAGAACTTTGAAAGAGGTATGCGAGATATTCAACAACAGGCATCCGAATAAGCCCAACATTACTAAAAGTACTGTTCATAAAATAAACAAAATTTTTAATGAGTGTGGCGCTGTGACACGGCGTATTATAAGAACAGATAATATACAAAGAAGAACCAGGTACGAGCAGACAGTTTTAAATTATTTTAACAACAATCCAAACGCCAGTGTAAGAGTAGCTAACTTAGATTTGAATTTACCTAGAGAAAATATTCGCCGATGCCTTAAGAAGAATTTGGTAAAACCATTCAAACCCAAATCTTTACATACGTTGGAACCTGGTGATGATAACAGACGGATGGAGTTTTCCTTGTGGGCTCAAGGAGAGTATCTTAACAGATATTTTAATAAAAATATTTTATTCAGCGATGAAGCAACTTTTACAACAAACGGGGTAGTATCGTCACAAAATTCTAGGTTTTGGGCTATAGAAAACCCACAGTTTGTCATTAATTGTAAAAGACAATATTTCCAAAAAGTTAATGTTTGGTGTGGGTTGCTCAATGAAACAATCATTGGCCCTTTCTTCATTGGTAACATGAATAGCATGCAGTTTTTACAGTTCCTAAGAAATGAATTTTGGAATATTCTACATGAACTTGAAATACAAGAAAGAGTAAATCTACATTTTCAATTAGATGGAAGCCCTGTCCATAATGCCAGAGTGGTTACCAGATGGCTGAATGCTAACTTTCCTAATCGATGGATAGGTCGTGGTAGCCCGTTAATTGAATGGCCATCCCGATCCCCGGACTTAACACCGATGGACTCCTTTTTATGGGGTCTAATAAAATCTAAAGTTTACAGGTCACACCCGAGTAATAGAGAAGATTTGTGTGCAAGAATAAGACAAGCTTGTGCAGAAGTTACCCGGCAACAATTACAGAATGTCGTACAAAATATTAAAAAACGATTCTACAAGTGCATCGAAATAAACGGCGGCCTTGTAGAGGCTACAAAAATTTAAGAAATTTTAGTATAATGTTGTACAATGTGTTATTTTTTTATTTAATAGGTATCTAATTATTATTGCTTTTAATTGTTCATACTTATGTTTTAAGTCCAATATGATTGAATTTGTTTAAATGACAATATTTATTAAAACTATTCACGTAATTTATCTTTCTTTTGTTTATTTTTCATGGGCTACTTCGATTTTTAGAAAAAATCAAGTAAAAGTTACTATGAGCCTACATTAATTTTGTCATAAATCTGTCATTTTTCAATATTTTTTCATGAAACTTGGGATTTACCCATTTGAGAGGTTACTGAATAGAGTGGTGTAGTTAAAATTTCAATAAAATATCGCTAATCAAATTTGTCCATTTTCGACATTGAAAATAAATCATAGAAGGCTTTGAAAATTGAAATTTATCTCTAAATTTTTGTCAAGTGGAGTTTTCGATGGTTTATCATTTAAAAAAAAAGCGTTAACATAGGATTATAAATACATTTTTTACAGAGAGGTTTCCATTTGAAATGGGTCACACTGTAGAAATACGCCAAAAAAATTTTTTTCTTGTTATAACTACTTCTAGATCAATTAAACATGCTTTAATTGCAAAACTTATTTGCTGTATTATACCTATTACTCCAGTCTATACAATATACATTTGAAAAAATATAAAATATAAGAGATTTGTTTAATGCAGTAGAGGTTGGGCGCTCATTAAGAGTCTAAGCTTTCGACCTTGGAGAGGTCTACCTTATCCATCAAAGAGGGGTAAAGTTAATATAAGTCGAAATAAGCCGTTTCTTGTTGATACTGCGGAAAAAGTACTTATTATATGAGTTTTATATAGGGCAAAATTGTCGACAACTTTTGTATAAGATTTTGTACGAGAAATAATTTAAGAGTTACAGCATCGCGAAAATTTAATGATTTCTTGTATTCCAGAAAATGTGTTTTCGAGATTTTAAGCGTTTCGCGAGAGTAGGGCACAATCATTTTTGTAACGTGGTATCCCTAGTTATTACCGTGCGGAGATGACAAAGACAACGGAACCAGACAAAGAGACAACCTAAACAAACATAAATAAATTGATTACAACCTGTTGTTTTTGTTGTAGTTTAGGTCTACTAGGGATGCCATAAAATATAAAAGAATACGTCAATAACTCTACGGCAAGGTGATGTGGAAATGAGCAAAAAATAAGAAAAAGTCGAATGGTAGGGAATCGCCGAAATAATCAGTGAATATTCAGATAATAACATCAATAATTGATTGTCGCTCGTTCCTGAAATCTCAGGCTAAATATTTTCCAGAATAAAGATATTGTTTAATTATTTCCGCGACGCTAGAACTTATAAGATATTAATACAAACAAATTTATATATACAAAATTTGCCGATATTTTTGTCCTCTACAAAATTTACAATAAGTGCTTTTCCCGTGTGATTGTGAACGATTCATCTTTTGTGGTCTGAAGGACTTTATATATATTTAAAAAATGAATGCTAACGTTCACCAAAATAAGGGCTCGAAACGACTGTTTCAGATGGAGAATAATATGAAAATTTATACTTACTGCTCGTTTATGCTTAACTGCTGCTCTGATGGTATCTATTGGACGTCGTAACACTATAAACCTAACGCTGGAAGTATATAACACTTTCTTAAAATTAAACCTGAAAAGGAAATTTTGTTAGTTCGAAAACACAATTAAAAGACAATATAAAGTTCAAAAAATATATATTAAATCTTTAAAATTCATGTTTTTACAACAACTTTCAAGAAAATGTTTAACAAACAATAGTCTGGCCCGTGTACAACACATGGTGAGGAACGGAACGATTCATAATGTACCAACTACCATCCAATATGCGGTTTTATAAGCTAACGATGCACAAAAAGATTCAAGAAAAGTTTATATTTCTGAAATTTTGGTGGGCTTTTGCTTGCCTGTCTTATAAACGTATTTATATATCAATGCCAATTTTGGTCGCTCCTCAGAGCTTAAAAATGCTTGAAGCGCTACTACTTCGAATTGTATTCTGCAATTACAATTTTACGTTCAGGCAAGGCGGATCCCATGCACGTATGAGTACATGGTATAGAAACTTTTCTGACACCGAATCACTGAGGAACCGGTTTAGGGCAAACCCCGTCAAAACTCATCATTTCTCCGTCAAAATTGACTGCTAGGAAATGATGGGGGTCCCATGTCGCTAAGGGCTATTTTCGCTATAACTTCTGATATCCTCTGAATAGTCGCTGGATTAACTTGTCCTCATATTCAAGACCTCGTATGAGTTGCAGTGCTTGACGTCGTGGATTCTTATAAGGGTTTTTAATCTTGAAAATTTCGAAGTTAAAGTCAAATTTTGTTACAGTTTATAATTTTGGATGGGCGGGGCGACATTACGTCCCTGTGCAGCGACATTTGCTATACTTTCCAAAATGTCGCTCCTTGAGGAGTTACAATAATTTGGCATAAAAAACGAAGAGCGAAAATATGATTATAAGTATTAAAAACCTCTTCCACGTTATTCTTACGTGAAGCACGCTTTTCATACGAAGTATTTCCAAAGTCGGATTTTGTTACAACGTCGAAAATTATATCAGGGTTATAGCGTTCTTTAACATGATCAACATGAAACCAGTTATTCCGAAAATAACTAATTTTACTCCATAAAGTAGACCCCCGGGACCGTCAACCTTTGATTCTTACCACTAAAAAAATTTCTCCTATTTTAATGTTAACAATACTTGTATGTGATATTAAAACAATTAAAAACTTTTTATTTTAGTAATCCTTAATTCTTATTTATTAATTTTTAAGTTTACCTATATTGTTTGTTTATCTGAAAATGTTAATAACAATTATTATTACATGAAACTATAACAAAAAACAAGGTTGCATATATTTACATACTTGGATGTTAATATAAACATGTATATTTACAAAATTAATTTAAGGTTGGAGAATACCTTAATAAATATTTACGTAGCGTATCCTTATATTGTATTATTATTTATTTTAGCATATGTTGAATACTCCTGTATCTTCAGTACTCACGAAATCTCATAAGCAATTTTCTTTTCTAGTCGTTTATAAACTTTTAGCCTGTTCAGAACTTATAATTACTCTTAAAGCACATCAAAAAATTAACACCTTGCGCACCAATATCCTCGGCTGTGATGACGGTCTGAAATGAGTCGAGCAGGACTATTGATTTTTACCCCAGATCATCGCTATAGACCGGGACCAGTTTCGTAAAGGGTGGGTCTGCTTTTTCGGCAGACCTCTCTTGTGAACAAGGGTGGCTGTTGCCACCTCGTCCTAGAGTGGTTTTTGTGGACAGCAGTGACTGCTGGTACACAGCATGCTAAGTGACATCCTGTCATCTGGATCATCGGTACGTACGATGAATTGTGTAGCTCAGGAGGTGCGCAGCCTTAACGCCTCTGCTGCCTTTGGGCATTTTGGAATCTCAGCGTCAGCTGGGTCTGGGTTTGGGGAGTGATGTGTCGTCATGTCTCTTGCTGGAAGGGAGTGGATTAGTTAAACCTGCCCATTATCCAGAATCGTATAGTTTCTTCGCTCTGTTCTGGACGTCTTTAGTTACTGGGGTGTATTCCAGATTCTTGAAGATGTCGATGTTTCTGGTAAATCTAGGGGTGTTGAGGACACACCTGAGTGCGGCTTTTTCCGCGGCTTGGATCATCTTGAGGTGGGTCTTTGCTCGATATCCCCAGGTTACGGAGGCATAGATCAATAGCGGCCTGATCAGGACCTTAATAAGAGTAAGCTTGTCCCCCAGGCTTAGTTGGCTCTATCTTCTCAACATGGGACAGAGAAGCTCCCGCCTTGTCTTCGCTTTTTTTTATTATGGCTTCCGCATTCTGTGTCGATGCCAGGCTACAGTCCATGATCACGCCAAGATAGTTAGATAATTAACGGGATCGTGCGATTGGATTTCGTTTCTCTTCATGATAACGTATCCTGTGGTTACCTGCATCCTGAGTCTCTTAAAGAGTGTCACCTTGACGTTGATGACTACCTTCAACTTGTCAAACCATTCCTCCATACGGGATGCGGCTTCCTGAAGATAGCGGATGGTTTGCGCCGCTTGCCAACATCTAGCGATAATCGCTGTATCGTCTGCGTAGCGTGCCAGAGAGTTCCTGCCTGTCTTTGGTAGGTCGGAGGTGGATAGTGAACAGGTGTGGGGGAAAAACGGGTCCTTGTGGTACTCCTGCTCCGATGATCCTGTAGGTGGACACGTTATCGGCTACATTCATTCGGAGTTTATCATCTTGACGATTCTCACGGGATACTCCAGGTTCAGCATCTTTGCGATGAAGCCGCCGTGTCAGACCTAGTCGAAGGCCTTGGAAAAGTCTAAGAAGACGGCTAAAGTGACTTGTCGGCGGTTGAACCCCTCTGTTAAACGAAGCACTTGGAGCTTGGTGGAATCTCCTCTCCGGTAGGCTAACTGCCCATCTGGTATGATGTCCAGTTTCCTAGTTAGATATCTAGTCTTTTTACGCTGAATCTTTGGCAGAAAACTGATTTGCCTGTAACTAGACGGGAATGTTAGGTTCTCCCTACACTGCAGTTCAAGGCTGTCGGTGTGAACCTCGGGCGTGGCCCGGTGTGTGTGAATCCGTGAATCGGAGATATCGGTTTTCGCCTGTTTCGCAGGACCCATTGGGTGACCCACACGCTCCACATGTCCTGGGGTTCTTGTAGAGCGGCTTTGACTTTTCTCTCTTGGTTAAGAGGGACTTGTACTAATACCAGAGGATCTTCCTTGACGTCATCCTTTGAACGGAGGGCAGGGTGAGCCCTCTGCCTCTGATGACTATTGGCAGTAATCTCCCGTCCGGAATGGAGTACGTCGACTTCTGGTTGGCGAACAACTTCATCATAGATAGTCGTCTCCCGTCTCCGGCTGGATGGAGGTGCCCTCGCCAATGACTGTGGCCTTGCCAAAATTGATCCTGTCTCCTTTAGCTTGGCGTTGATAGTCGACCAGGTCTCCTTCCTCCGGAGGACTACTGGCGGTATCTTCATCCTGGGAGCGGGGGCTCCTGTCTTGGCTCTGGTCTCGTCGAGATGTCCTCTCTGGAGTGATTCTCCTATTCTGTATGGTAACTTTAACAGGAGCTTACCTCGGCGGGCTCCTCTCCAATTTCCTTTTCGGCTAGAGGCGACCTCCCTCCATCAGAGCTCCTGGCTAATGGTCGTTGACGGTCCTCTAATGGATGCCAGCACGTGCATGGTCTCCAGCTTGTGGGTCGCCGCCTCCAATTTCTTGTTTTGGGCCTTCATCATTGCCTAAATTTCCCTTACTTGGTGTCTCAGGGCCGCATTTTCCCGTTTTAGCTCTTCATACGAGGAGCCTACGGTAGGGGTAGAGCATCCACTGCGGTTTTCATCTCTGATAGGTGTAGAGCATTCACTTCGGCTTTCATCATCGCTGTCCATGGAGACTTTTATTTATCTTTTTATACAACTGTCTTGCAGGAGACAAATAGTATTTTTCCTTCTGAGAGCTAGTGTGGAGCTTCCACTTCGTTGTAGCTCGGTCGACTGGACTGGCTACATCGACTGCTGCGATATGCGTTCGGTGTCTCGATGCACTATGTGGTAATACCTCAAATCTTTTAAAAACTCTGCTTATGGTTGCTTCTAGATACATATAACGTTTTTAATGCAATTTCGTAAGAAGTTTTTGGTACCTATATCTATTCCTAGTTCTTATAGAAACTCGTGCAAGAGAGCGAGTAGAATCATAATAAATACTCATACTCAAAATAAATACTCAATACTTGTTATGTGCTGAAGCCGGCCCTATGTTCTACATTCCAGCCAAGTAATGGTAGTCGGCGGCGCCATCTCTGTGAGCGCAAACTTACGGGAATCGGCGAAATGCATGCAGAATGCTCTAGAACGCCTGTGTTTAGGTATATAAAGCCACCGTAGTATAGGGAAACCAGGACAGAGTTAGATATGAGATGACAAGTGATCGAATGAAATAAAGAACAGTAACAAGTTGTGATTTAAAGTAGTGAATTTATGTTAGATTAAAGTTGTTATTATTAGTTGTGTTATTTTTAAAGATTAATTATTGTAATTGAAGTGATTAATAAAGTAGTGGTTTGTTAAAATTGTTGTTGCAATTTATACCCGGAAGTGGGTACTGGCACGTGGAACTTCACCGTGAAGACAAGACTGCCTTTTCAACAGTGATGTCTTTTGGACTTTGCAATGCGCCAGATCAAATGCTTGAATCACAACAGATTAGAATATTATTCTGTATTCATACGTTCAGGCAAGGCGGTCCCATGCACTATGTACATGGTATATATAGAACGATATGGGTTCCGAACCACTGAGGAACCACATATAGGCAAATACGACGGAAAATATATAAGTTTACCGCCAAAAACGACTGCTAATTTTGAAAAGAGATATAAGAAAAATTTGTCGCTCGCGGAAAATCTCTCCAGGGAGTTTATGGCGGAACTATTAACTCGTTCTTATAATCCATACCATGCATGAGAAGCAGTGCTACACAACGTCGTAAAGAGTTTTGTTTGGAAGTCCATTTTCGAGATAGTTGCGAAAATTGTCGCTTTGTGCAAATTTCGTTTCAATTACACGACGTCTTTCGTTATAGTTACAAAAATTACATTCTGTGGGATGTTTTTTGTTATAGTTGCAAAAAACGCGCTCCGTGGGACGTCGTTCATTGCAGTTTCATGAATTACGCCTCCTGAGGCGTTTTTGTGGCGGTTCCGAAAAATTAAATTTTCGTTGTATTTTCCAAAATCTCATTTTGCACTCATGTTTCGAGAAATTTCATAGTACTCCGAAAAATATCTCCCGACGACATTTCTACCCGTTGCACGCGGTTCATGTAAAAAGTTCCGCAAAATCCCTGCGAATGAGTTTTTTGCTGAGCAAGATAATTTTTGATATGTTTAGATAGATTCTTTGACATTTACACCTTCCAGTAAACACCCCCAAGCATAGGTAGGTCCAGTAATTGCAACACGATTTGTCACTAACCACTGATTTATTTAATACTTAATTTGCAATAATTAGTCCTTATAATTACGCACTAATTATAACTCTTAACCACTATAACACAACTTTTTACTGTACTAGTTTATTCACTGATCTTTATCTTATTTGTTCACTTGGCTCATCTAAAATAACCGACTACAGCGCGTTGGCTCTGCTACTTATATATCTGTGGCGCTTATTCTCGATTCACCATTTCACTCCAGGCCGTTCCAGACGATTTCTACTCCCTTCTCGTATATTTCTATGAGAAAGCTCCACCTCTGGACCGACTGGTGAACTATTATCCTAGGCTAGCTAATTAGGCAGGCTCCCCTTTACTCTGCTACTAGGAATTAAATAAAAATACTGTAAAATGGAATGTCAAAACAACAACAACAAAATTAAAAACATATCTTTATATTTTCTTCCTTGCTCTGGGAAAAAGTACGCTGCAAATATTACAAGTACTTTCCTAGATCCCGGTGTGGACAATGAACTTTTTGAAAAAAATTTCAATTAAATATTTAAAAAATATATCTTTGGTCTTGGTAGTCATTCCTTAAAGTTAGGCATGGGTCCCATGATCCATTACTAAGTTATAGCTTACTAAAATTTCACGAGCTGTCACTGCCTCCATCAATGATTTTCTCTAAAAAATTACAACAATAAAGTATCCTTAAAACGAGGGGTGCGCTCAAATTTTATAGAAGATGAACCCTTTATAAGTACTGTAGTGGTTATGGGGCACCCTGTTTAATTACAAATGAAATACTGGCAATTTATGTCACCAGTATATTTAATTACTATTTATTTATCTGAAGGATAAACAAATAAGATTGGCCATTTGCGTGATCGTCTAGTTTTTTTTTTAGTGTAGGACCCAAATTTTGTTGTGTGTGTAGTAACCCTTTTTAATTACCCCAGGTTCTTTGATATAAAGTTTAATATTACTTGTTTCTGTCTGATACGATATACCTTAGAAAATTAATCACTCTGTTAAATTAAATACCTGGTAAACTTGACCACACTGTCTATTAATTTAGATACCTAGTTAATTATATATGTTCTTTAGGTAGTATTTTATTACTCAAGATTGCACTGTACATTTATAATTTAAGTTTGTTTTCTATTTTGCTTTTGAAATTAAAACATTTATTTAGTTTATTACTTATATGACGAAAAGGTAAAGGTGAAAGAATAAGACAATAATTGATGGGAAAAAATAGTAAAAAAACCCATTTTATTTTATATAAATTGATGCAACAATAGTCGAACATGAAATCAAAATAATCCAAATATTTGAGGCAATTGTCTAAATACTATAATAGGAAAATCTGCGCTGCTATAGTAATGAACATACTATAGATATACTGAGTGTTTTGATGCAATAACAAGAACTTATACAAAAGTATGCTGTGTTATTTTAATAGTAATTAGAGTTGTGGCAAATGCCTGAATAAACATATCACATGTCTACATTGAGAAATTAATATAGACAAGAATAAGAGCAGTGACAATAGTCTATGTACATAATAATTAATAATTAAACTACACAGAAATTAGACAACCATTTCCTCCGACGGTGCCAAGGCCGGAGCCTGGATTCGAACCCAGTGGCGCGATACTCGTGTGATTAATAGCGATTGCCACCTCGCATCTCAAACAACACGGCTATCGGCCAGACAATACTTATTTTGAACAGTTGTTGAACAATAGTCTGTAAATGATAGTTTATAATAGAGCTGTTAGCAATTGCTAGGTAATAATGTTTTATAATTAAATAAAGTTGTTAGCAATCGCTAGATAATAGTGATTTATAATTAAATAAAGTTGTTAGCAATCGCTAGATAATAATGATTTGTAACTAAAGTTGTTAGCAATAGCCAAATAATGAATCGAATGCAAAACAAAGGACAAGAATCATGTCATGTTTATATATTATCAAAAGTAAGTTGAGTAATGACCATTAAATATTCATGTAAGAGATCATAGAGTGTTGAGGAAATATCCTTTAATTATACATTGTTTATTGATTGAAATTAGAGTGGAAACAATCGTTTAGATAATCATATTAAGCTTGTTGAGGTGAGAATTTACACTCACGTAAAATCTTTTAGAATGCTGCTGGGGAAATCTCCCTATAGTAATTAAATAGAAAAGCAACCAGAAGATTGCCTATGATTGTCAAACATATGAAGCCGCGAATCCGCGAAGGTAAGAAAGTGCGGTTGCATCACCCTTCAATCGAAACAAGTGACCAGACAACTGCCTGAAATATTGACATATCCCTCGTTGTAACTGAACCCTATTGGAGAACAGAACCAGCCAATTGGCCGTAAGTCAATGTTTCAAACCTTTGTTAACGCAAAGTACGCCGAATTCATGTAACTATAATATTTTATTGTAGATAAATGTTCAACAATTAGACAACCTTGTGGTTACAGTAGGAAAATATTCCTAGTGTACTTTAGATATAAAGCATTCTTGGAAAACCTTACATGAGATGTGGTGGAAACGAAAGTTCACTATTTGTTTTATAAAAACTGCAGAATAATGATAGACATGAAGTTTGGCTAGTCTGTGATAAAGTACCTTGTTATTGCATAGCTGAAAACATATAGTTCTTGAAGATGAACTTGTTATTTTGCAAACGCAAATTTACCTAGTAAAATGATTTTATGAATTAAATTAGTGAATGAAATCATAACTGAATAACTGGTAATATAATATTATGATAGTTAAAAATCAAAGCTAATATTTCATTTAAAAAATCTAATATTCTTTTAGTACCACAAATGCGTTAATTTCCCCTATTACACCCCGTCGAAACCAGAATATGAATGCAATTGCAAATAATAAAGTAGAGTCTCGAAATAAGAAAGTAATCACCTTTAGAAATGTATGTCTGCAGAATTTTCATGCGCCCTGTATAGCGTTGACCGCCCGTGAATGCTCTCCCCCAGATCCTTCATGTTTAACGTACTCGTCGAGCATAACAGAGAGTAGAGATGGGGCAAACGGCGATTTTTGCTTCACAGTGAGAACTGTTGCGACTGTTCGTTAATCACTGTTATTTGTAGCAGTGATATATCACTCTTTAAATCACTTTATTCTACAAATTCACGATCTGCTCTGCGTGCTCGTTTCGCTGTTTTAAATTCGCAGCTGATGTAAAGCAACTGTGATCCATCAACCTACGCCATTCATGAATTAATTATTAATTGTTATCGTTATTAAAAATGTACAATATACCTATTCATTCACGCGCGCCAGAAGCCTTTAATTTTTGGTATGAGAGTATTGCTCTAAATTAAATTTCTAAAAGTTTAATTAAACTGATGAAATGAAGAACAAAATAATTTCGCTATTAGAAATAAAACTGATTTACTAGAACAAAACGAAATACAACATAACATACTTAATTATTAATTAAAATATATTTATTCACCTCTCTATGCAAAAAATCATAAAGGTTAATTTATGAGTGTTTATATGCATAATATAATATAAGAAGCTTTTTCGGCTTTGTACCGACAAAGCATATAAAGAGTACCGATAAAGACAAAGCGACATGGTTCTTATAACATACACAGTAGACAATACTTTACTCTTATCAGCTGCCAGTCAGATAACCGCAATGAGCGAACAAGAGCAGAGCAGAACATTATTACTGTACGGTGTTCTACAGAAAAGAGTGATTTAATCACCGGTTCATTTTTACCTAATCACTGCTAGCGATTGCTCTATGCAACGAACAGGTGATATGTAGCTGTGATGGTGATCACCGTTACATCTCTAACAGAGAGGTTAAAATGGCACTTCATAAAGAGTACGCCAAAGAATGGTTGTCTGCGGTGTCGTTACAGCGAACTCAATGTCCAGCGATGTAACTTCAATTCAATCTCCAAGGTACAGCGAGCTCAATGTCCAGCGATGTACCCATGGAGTCATGCAATTGTAATCTCCAGGGAGCAACAGCGAACCCAATGTCCTGCGATGTAGCTCGAGTCTGATTACCCCTTTTCTTGGGCCCTGCAGTTTCTTTTATATTGTAAATGACGTCACAGTTTGAGCGTCCCCCAAGTCGGACGTGGGAATTGTTTACGTTAACAATTTCAATATTTGATACGGCGTAGTTTTGTGCAGTGTTTCAGATTTAAAACTTCACTCTCTATCTCCTCCTATAGTTAAGATAGAAAAGGGTAGGCGATTTGACACTATGGGAATACACGAAGTACTTGACGTTTATCTGAATATACGATAAACAAACCCTGCGACTCGACTGGATTTTATGTAACCTTTTAGTTAAAACTGTAGCTTTTAACTTTGGTTCAAAAGAATATAATTTTAAAATGAATTCTGGTAACTTTACTTTGTTCAAACTTAAATGAATAAATAAATGTAAAAATGAAATGAATTAACTGCAATGATTACTTGAATTTGGAAACTAAATAAGAAATATATAAATTTATATATACGGGATGTTTCAGTACTTAAGAGCCTCTAATATTAGCATTCCACATCAATTCTATACCCCCTGTCAATGATTATTTCTGAGAAATTACAGGAGTAATGTACCCCTAAAATGGGTGGTGAGGGGCTCAAAGGTAACTTTCTATATATAGTTAAGAATCTCTAGTATGAGTGCTTTAGATCAATTTTACACTCCCGGTGAATGTTTTATATGAAAAACTACAAGAATAACCTACCCTTAAAATAGAGATAGGAGGCTCAAATTTTATAGGAAGATGAATCCTTTATAGGTAGTTGAGAGTTTCTAATATGAGCATTCTAGATCGATTCTATACCCCTGGTCAGTGGAATTTTCCCCAGTGCCAATCTTCATATAGTTTTAAATTAACTAATTTTGCAAATAACTGAAATTATTGAGTGAAAATTCATATCACTACCCCTGTCATAGTTCTACTTAGGTAGTCTTATCCTTTTTTACCAATATAATACGTATTAAAAAAAAGTTATGACCAAGAACAATACCCCCCCCTCACAACACTTCCAATGTATAATACTACAAGCTAATTTTCTATGTGACTTCCCTGCACCCCCTGACCATCCATCATGTTTATTTTTTGACTATATACTGCATGATGAGCAACATAACCTTTGCTTAAACCAAACTGGAAGAAAAAAACAAAAAGCGCTTTACCGCTATCGTAGTCCCCTGCACCTTCTGACCACCTTTACTTTCTGATACAGATTAAAAATTCATAAAATCGTGAAAGCTCATTTTTATATCCTTTTTTATTTTATTTTAACAGACTAAAAATCCTCCTTTAAAAAAAAAGATAAACATGATGGATGGTCAGGGGGTGCAGGGAAGTCACATAGAAAATTAGCTTGTAGTATTATGCATTGGAGGTGTTGTGGTGGGGGGGATTTCACTTATTTTTTCATGGTATCCTTCTTAGTTGAATCCACTTGACTTTTTTCGGGATAGAAGTACAGAAAATCGGTGAATGCCTTACGGCTGGTCTCGATGGTGTCTAAGAACTTACTGATTTCGGTTTTAGCACTTCTTGACCTCCCAGGTCGCGTCGCCTTTAACTCCTTTCCCAGAGTCGCTCAGTATCCCGGTCAAAATTTGGCCGGTCGATCAAAAGTGGTGAAGAAGGTGTATCGGGGTCCTAGTTAACCTCCAGTAACGGTTTACTTATTTCTGACCTTTAGTTTGATCATAGCACACTTTTTCCCAGAACCGTTGGTCGAATCGATTCGGCAATGGTCGGAATCGATTTCTCGTGATCGACTTGGTCGATAACGATACCTCCCGCGTCTTCGTGTGTCTTCGGGAAACTTCGGAAGTGTTCGTGCGAAGTCCAGATTTTTGCTTAAAGTTATAGCTTTCACGCGTGTGAATGTGAACGATGCATCTTTTCGCGTCTGAAGGTCTTCTACTATATTTTCCAAAAATGAATATTAACGTTCACAAAGAAGGGTTCAAAGCGACTGTTTCAGACGGAGAATAATACAAGATTTATACTTACTGTTCGTTTATGCTTAACTGTTTCACTGATGGTACCAATTGGACGCCGTAACACTATAAATCTAACACAGTAAGTACTAACACTTTCTTAAAATTAAACCTGAAAGGGAATTTTGAAAACACAAGAAAAAGACAATATAAAGTGTAAAAAATGTATATTAAATCTCTTTAAAAAAATCATGTTACAAAAAACGTCCAAGAAAATGTATTGACATACTATAGTCTGGCCCATGTACAACACATGGTGAGGAACGGACGACTTATAATGTACCAACTACCATCCAATATGCGGTTTATAGCTAACGATTACATAAAAAAAATTCAAGAAAAGTTCCAATGTTTAAAAAATTTTGGTGGGCTTTTGCTTGCTTGTCTATTTACGTATTATCAGTTCAATTAAAATTTGGTTCGCTCCTCAGAGCTTAAAAATGCTTGAATCGCAACGACTTTGAATTATATTATAGCAATTATAAATTCATACGTTCAGGCAAGGCGGTCCCATGCACATATGGGTACATGGTAACTATACTTTTCTGACACCGAATCATTGAGGAACCGGTTTAGGGCAAATCCCGTTAAAACCCATCATTTTCCCGTCAAAATCGACTGCTAGAAAATGATAGGGGACCCTTCTCGCTAAAGGCTATTTTCGCTAAAACTCTCGATATACTTTGACTAGAGACTGAATTAACTTGTCCTCATATTTAACACAACGCATAAGTTGCAGTGCTTGATAACGTGGATTCCTAAAAGGGTTTTTAATTTTGAAATTTCCGAAATTAAAGTCGATTTTTGTTACTTTCTAAATTTTGGTGATCGGGGCGACATTACGTCCCCGTACAGCAACATTTACTACACTTTCTAAAATTACACTCCTTGATGAGTTTCTGAAATTTTGCATGAAAAACGCTCTGTAGAGCGAAAATATGATTTAAAATATAAAAACCTCTTCCAACGGCATTTTTACGTGAAGCACGCTTTTCATGCGAAATGTTTCCAAATGTCGGATTTTGTTACAGTTTCGAAAAGTTTATCGAGGGTTTTGGAGTGTTTTTTAACATGAACTTCCCTGAAACTTGTTTCAGTTTTTCAATTCTCCAAGTCGTTGATAAAACGGTGAATAACGCCCTCGGGAGTGATTGGACCGAATCGATAACCACCGTAATCGATTCCCCGTGGTCGACTTGGTCGATAACGACACCTCCCGCGCCTTCGTGTATCATCGGGTGTCCTCGGGAAACTTTGGGGGTGTTCGTGCGAAGTTCGGACTATTACTTAAAATCCTAGCTTCCATACGTGTGAATTCCCCTGAAACTTGTTTCGGTTTATCAATTACCGAAGTCGTTGATAAAACGGTGAATAACGCCCTCGGGAGTTATAGGATCGAATCGATAACTATCGTAATCGATTCCCCGTGGTCGGTATAGTAGAAAATGATACCCCACCCGACCTTGTACGCCTTCGGATCTCCGTAGATAATGTCCCGTCCTGTACTGGGAGTACATCGACCGTTTTTCTATAAAAAGTATTCCTCTTCGGGGTTATGTACCCCGACCGGGGGTTGGGGGTGCTTGCAAAAAATCCTACTTAAATGTTCTATTTTTAAGTTAGAGAACCCACTCGCGCCTAACTTCACTATGTCTTTTAAAAAATTTAGGTTATGTTTATACTAGATTGTTTGTCTATATTCACGTTATTTATAAATGCCACTGTGTTTTTGACGACGTACTTCCGTCTAGTACACAAATATAAACGGAATGACAGATCTCAAAATTCAAACATACCGTAATAAAATGAGAAGTTAAGAGTTGGTCGGAGTGTATTAGTCATCCATGCTTCCAATTTTAATTGTAAATGACTTCACGTCAATAAAATGACGCAGCCTAATGTACGGTGTGCTTGGAAGGCGAGAGATAGAGATGTAGTAGAATATGACATTGGACAAATTTATTATACCTAATCTTTAAATTTCTCTGTGCATTTGAGGACATTAGGACTAATTTTATTTTAGTTCTACAAAACGGAAAATGTTTATTTTAATGATACCTATGCGGGACGATAAAAATTATTTTTGCAAATCGATAATAGAAGGAAAAAAAATTATATTTTTATATATACTTTTTTTTCTCTCATCGTCCCACATTGTAACATGTTTTTAATGTATTTTTTCTAATTTTGACATATAAAGTGACACTTTTTAAAACTGATTGACATTATGAAACGTCTTACTTTTTGTAACTAGTTGCATAAAGTAAAATTTTATGCAATTGGTGACGAAAAATGTATTTCAAAATTAGTGACAAAAAGAATTATTCTATTTATTAAACTGTTATAATACAAGTTAAAAACATAAATTATAAATTAATTAATTATTATAAATATTGATAACACAATTATTGCAATTATTCAAATTAATTCCCGACGACATATTTTTTTCATTGCTCGAACTTGCTGTTATTTGGGAAGTGGCGCACATTGCTTTAGATGTTTCACCAAATATTTCTTGCGCTATAAGTTTCTTATTATTCATAGAATTTTCGACATATCCCTCCGCACCAGAGCTAGATTTCCAACCTCCGTGCCTCTTTAATTTTAAAATATCAGCGCCACTGTCTGCTAGAAAAGTGGCAGAGCTTCTTCTAAAGCAGTGGCCAGTATATAGAACAGGGTTTGAAAGACGAAGAAATTGTGCAATAACTTTTGGCAGACTGCTAAATGTGTTAATTCCAACAGGATTTCTGGTACATTTTCCATTCGCATATTTTACAAAAAATCTGTTGTGTTTAAGAACCTGGGGACGCAACTTAATATATTTTCTTAATATTTCAACAAGATTCGTATTTTCAATGTCTCCAGTGGTAATTGCAAACTGCCGTATAACTTTTGTTTTTGAAGGTGGGATATCAACATGAAAATAGCTTCCTTCGTCTATAACATTTTCAACTGAAAGAAATGTTAATTCTGCTTTTCTGCATGCTCCTGCCATTCCAATTATCATTGCAATCTTAGCCATTAAGTATTCTTTGTCATCAGCTTCCACTAAAAATTTGGCAAAATCTTCTTTAATAAAAACTTTTGACTTTTTAGCACTGTACCCGTCCGCTTGACTTTTAATATATGCTACCAAATTTGTATATTTTTTAATATCAATATTCCTTTTCAGATTTAGTTCAGACCTTAACATTGAGTAAAGTGTCCATAATGTGGAAACTTTTAGATCTTTCTTACCCTCAAAATATGCAAGTAAAACTTTCTCATTAACATGTTTAATTTTCTTCTCATCACACCACGTAACAAATTTTTCGTATGCCAAATCATAAACTGCCTTTGACTTTTTGGGAATTACTGATAATAGAGACTTCGTTCGTTCCGCAAAAATCTCACGCGTTACACAAAATTAGGCATTTCGTAACTGATGGCATAAATAGCTATTTGTGGAAGCCGTTTTTTTAAAATAATGATTTATATGAGAGTAATTTGCACCGTCTTTCCGGCTTATATCCGGAGCGCTCTTAACGGATCTCTTTCTCTTGATTATGCCCACCTTAAAGCATAATTTTAAAAAATTACAAATACCTAGTATAAGCTTAATATTATCACATCAGTATACAGGCTGGGGCAATAGTGCGTCGGACCTCGATATCTCGAGTTCTACGATAGCAAGAATTTTTTTTTAAAATTGCAAGTAAACTAGATAAAAAAGTCTATAACTGGAAATTATTATACAAGGCGAGCCAACACGATATTACAGGACCAAGGGCCTTTTTTTTAATGGAATGCTATGTATATGAGTACATTTCTTGAATCCTCTTTCTGAGCTCCATTCATTCCTATATTAGCAATGAATATCTCCCAACCACTTGGATGTAATGAATTTTTTGTTGTAATAATGCAATCTGCAGATGGATATTAAAAAAATCACCACAGTCACAATTATGGGTTTTAAGAAAAACTTATGTGAATACCAGTTACGAGACATCTAATTAATATTTTTGAATTATTGTCACGCAGTACCTAGACAATTATTGGACCACCCGGTATATGATTTTACTCAGGAAACGATTTAGTTACAAAATTAATTGAATCCGATATCTTAAAGTAAACCAAGTTGCTTTACAATGTACCGTGGAATTCCAGCAAACTCAGCAACGGTGCACACGGCCCGCTAGTTGCAAAAATGCTGAGAGTGCAAGTACCGGGAAAGGAAATGGAAAAAAGTAAATGAGTTAGTTAGTTGTCGTCTGGGTTTTTAGAGAAGCAGGCCTAGGTGGTGCGTGGGGCAACTCCCTCCAAGAGGCCATGCCTCGGGGTGGCTAGATCTGCGATACCCTATGTAAGTACCACATCTTATTATGGTTGTATTTCACCGTTTGGTTTTATTTTGTTAAAAAATGTTCAATCTGTTATGTTACCACTATGTTTTATTTGAGTGTTCACTTAGTAAAATAATTTACCCTCTCGACATGCCAAGCGAGCAAAGTGACTTTAGCCATGGCTATCGTCGGCACTTACCCTCTAGAGGGTGATGCTGGCGGTATCCGTGGACGTCCTGCTAACCCCCGTCGCGCAGGTCGTGACATTATTTTCATTTCCTAAAAATATACGGGGCGGCCAAAAATTATTATTCAATTAAGAACATTTTAAATTGAATTTTCTCAATTTTTTCAAATGGAACACCATGCATATTTTTCGACGATGTGATGTAGAAATGAAAAACGAGCATTTTCTGTAAGTACTTCCCTATGGCTAATTGCAACCATTTTCGTTTTATAAATAAATAAGTGTTTATTTTTCAATTAAGAACTTTTTAAATTAAATTTTCTCAATTTTTTCAAATGGAAAACAATGCATATTTTTCGACGATGTGATGTAGAAATGAAAAATGAACATTTTTTGGTAAATACTTCCCTATGGCTAATTGCAACCATTTTCGTTTTATAAATAAATGTCAACTGCAAGAAAAAACTTAAAAAAGAGGTTCCCTCAAATATTTCATTAGAAAAATTTATAATAGGTGTTCGACGTGTTGCCCATTTTGATTGACACACGTCTTTATGCAATTTTGAAATGAGACCATTTAATGGGACCATTTCATCTAATTCATTGAAATGAATAAATAATATTTAACCGGTCCTTTACTGTAACGTTTTTTTGTACATTTTTTTGCTGTTCTCGTTATTCGACAAGCAATAAAATCTCAGTTTGGTATGAATTGTCGTGTACAAAGGAGCATTTATCACACTTATCGGTCGTTACAATTTGTATTGAATTTAAAATATTTGGAATTTTACAATATGAATTTTAATAAAGCGGAACTTGTAGACATGACTTTTGTTTTGGGCGAGTCAGACATAAATTGTTTACTTGCTAATAGAATTTATCATCAACGTTATCCTGAAAGAAGGATTCCTGATGTTAACGGCTTCCAAAACCTTCTCAATAGATTTCTGGAAATGTCGAATATAAAAAAAGTGAAAGAATAAAACCTGCTGTGAACGAACAGAATGAGTTTTCTGTGGTGCTGGCAACGATTGAGAATCCTCATGTTAGTCAAAGAGAAGTGAGCTCATTAGTAGGAATAAGTAGACGGTTAGACAAATAAGTTATAAGTTGCATGCACATCATATTCAAATGCACCAGGAATTATCAGATGACGATTTTCAAAAGCGCCTACAATTTTGTAATTTTGCCAGAGGTGAAATGCAACATGATGTCAACTTCTTCAATACTATTTTATTCAGTGATGAGGCAACTTTTCATAAAAATGGACTTGTTAATAGGGACAATTTCCATTATTATGCTTCGGAAAATCCTCACTTTTTTATGCAAGTTGATAACCAACACAGATGGTCTATAAACGTTTGTGGAGGAATTATTGGAGAACATGTAATAGGGCCACATTTCTTTGATGGTACATTGACTGGAGGTATTTATCTTCATTTTTTTGGAAAACTATCTGCCACAATTATTGGTCAATCTCCCTGAAAAAATTCGAAATAGGATGTGGTTTCAGCAAAATGGTGCTCCACCACATTATATAAATGCAGTTAGAGACCATTTAAATTATACCTACCCTAATCAATGGATTGGAAGAAATGGACCCACTAAATGGCCTGCTAGATCCCCAGATCTTACAAAAATGGATTTCTTTTTATGGGGATAGTGAAGGAAATTTTTTATGAGACACAACAACAACAGTACAAAATATGAAGGAAAGAATAATAACTGCCTTTACATCTATCACATCGGCAGTTTTAGGAACAGTAAAGCGCATAGAGATGTGTGTCAATAAAATGGGCAACATGTGGAACATTTATTATAATTTTTTCTACTGAGTTATTTGAAGAAACCTATTTTTTAACCTCTCCACAATAAAATTGTGAGAGGTTACTAACATTGGTTCAAAAACGAAAATTGAGATGACATCAAATCTTTACGTTTTGAGGTCCTAGGAACCCAAAAAAGTGGTTTTTGAAAAATGTCTGTGTGTGTGTGTATGTGTGTATGTGTGTTAGCACGATAGCGCCGAAACTACTGAACGGATTTGAATGAAACTTTGCATGTGCGCTTCTTTACTGCCCCAGAAGATCTGAACTGGTTTTGGTTGAGATCGGATTACGTTTAGTGCCATTTTGACGCAACAAGTTGTTTATTTTATAATTACTTTCAATTTGTAATGGAACCATTGAAAAGCAGGTTAAAATTCTGATTTCAACGATATATCACACTTCCACCCTTTCGATTTGGTTTCCGTGAAAAAAATTAAAAACAAAGCAAATATTAAGCATAGATCGCATTTCGCATGACATGATCGATGCGCGTAGCCGTTACGCCATGAAACTCGTCACATCACGTGTCAATTCACGTGTGAGGGTTTCTTCACTGCTCTAGAAGTAGAGCGGATTACGTTTAGTGCCGTTTTTAAATATATATACAGACAAATCGAAGAATTAAACTACAAATATTCCTCTAAAATCTAGTAAAATTAGTGAAATGCTAATGTTTCATTTAACAAAGACAGCCGCGAGCGATCGGATTGCAATGAGCAAATTTTGACGATTGTCATTGTCATCGTTTGTCATCCGATAACGTTGGTGTCATGTCATGTTAATAAGATTTCGGCATATTTGTAACTTTTAGTAAAGTGTCACAAACTTTAAAGGTAGATGTAACAATATCAATATTATATGCTTTCTGTAACTTCGTTGGTGAATTTATTATAGATTATCACTTTACAAATCTGTAGTATTTAGGATAACTAGACTTTCTTAGTCGTTCAAGTGATGTTAAAGTTGTTAATATCCTAATAGTATATTATTCAACGAGCGATGATGTAGGTAATAACTCGCATAGATGATTGTAAATTCATTAAGTTGAGGGTTTTTTAGTGCCCCAGAAGATCTGAAAAGGTTTTGGATGAGATCGGATTACGTTTAGTGCCCTTTTGTCACACAATTTAATGCTCTTTTCGGCTTCAAAGATGCACCAAGTGGGGAGGTTCCAGCCGCTTCCAGTAACTGCCGATTCTTAAGTTTATTTTTGAATTTTGTAATTATTGCTCTAAAACTATTGCAATTAGCCCTAGGGAAGTACTTACAAAAAATGTTCGTTTTTCATTTCTACATCACTTCGTCGAAAAATATACAGGGTGTTCCATTTGAAAAAATTGAGAAAATTCAATTTAAAATGTTCTTCATTTAAAAATAATTTTTGGCCACCCTGTACATTTGTAGGAAATGAAAATGATTCAATAACGTTAATTAGATGTCTGGTATTCACATAAATGTTTCTTAAAACCCATAATTGTGACTGTGATGATTTTTTAAATATTCATCTGCAGATTGCATTATTTCAACAAAAAAATTCATTACATCCAAGTGATTCTGGTTGGGAGATATTCACTGCTAATATAGGAATGAATAGAGCCTAGAAAGAGGCTTCAAAAATGTACTGATATATATATATATATAGAGCATTCCATTTTTAAAAAAGGCACTTGGTACTGTAATTTCGTCTTGGCTCGCCCTGTATGTTCGAAAATAATTTCAAGTTATAGACTTTTTTATCTAGTTTCCTTGCAATTTTAAAAAAATAATCTAGCTATCGTAGAACTCGAGATCCGACGCACTATTGCCCCACCCTGTATATATAATCTTGGCCTCTAAAGGCCTAGTTTAAGGGTATATTTAGTTCACTTATATTAAATTGTGTTTTGAATAATAGAAGCAATTTAATTTAAGAAACAAAATAATGCATATATAAACCAGTGATTCAACGGCATTTTAATGTTTTAGTAGTGTCAATTTATTAAATAATTAAAATATTGTAGATATTTAGTAGAAACTACGTCATATGAAATTCTTATTTCTCATAATTACTAAATCAAATTAAGTTTTGAAATTATAGTACCCTATTTAATTTGGTGGTTTAACGAAATCATTTCTGACAGAAAATTAAAATTTACTTGCTATAAATTCCCTTTTTTATTAATAAAATAAAAACATAATGAAGAGGAGATGGCAAAAAGGGATTAGTTAGTGTATGCCGTTTTCTATTGTTTCCCTTGGTAAAAGATTTTCACATTTGAAATTGTAGGAAGACACAGCACGTGCGAAGGTAACCTTAATTTAAACATTGAATACAGTGTTGCCAAACTTCGTAATATATATTTAATATACTTATATGTTAATTATCTATTATTGAAAATACAAGAGATACCTATGGCAACAAGTATTAATATTGGTATTATACTATAGTGTATAGCAGAAAAAAAAGTATTACCTAAAACAGCAAACGGACGAAACCTAGGAGTTTGTGCGAATGAGGAATTTTTGAGTGTGAATTGAAATAGATTTTCGAAGACTTTGGTATAGTCCAAGTAAGGACTTCTTGATACATAAAAAATACAGCAAAAACTTTACGACATAATTATAGCCGCGGGCCATGCGGTGTATTCGATGACAAACGACCTGACACCCGACGCACATTAAAAACCTATAAAGGTAAGCCAGTCAATTTGCGAACGAAATACTACAGAGCCGTACTTAATATTCGTATGTATCTGGTGAATTTAACAATCTTACCCTTTTTGCTTGTGTGAAGATAGAAATATCTTATACATTGGTGAAACATTGATTAATTTTGGTACTCTAAATTAAAATTAATATTCTCTTGTTGTTCAGATCTATCAATAATAATACAATATATCCTCGAATATATATTATATTTCAAGATTTTTCGATAGTTAAAATAAACGCTGTGACTAGAGTCCCGCCTCGGGAACTCGGGACCCAGGTGCAGTCCCGAATAACGTCATCAAATGATGTCATCAGTGTCGGGACTGATATTTCGCCCCGAAACGGGACCGTTGCTATAAAATTAAAGTTCCAAGCTTATATTTTCTGCCCAACTATTCGCGCCACATCTGCAAGGGCAAGGGAACTTATGTATCATAAGCAACTATACTACATCAAATAATATTAACCTACTTAACCCAACAACCTAACCTAATGAAATATTCATTTACGTATTTAATGACGGCCGTTTGCACCGCATGTTTTTAAGGACGGCTTAGCGTTAAAGTTGGCTTAAAACTCTGTTTTCACTTGCACTGTTCCATAAATGGGGTTTAAGGATTCCTTAATCTAAGCCGCCACCGATGACGGCTTAAACATGACTTAAATTTAAGGAGTGGTTAAGGCATGCGCATTTCAAACGCTGACAGCTGTCATTTTAGATTCGGAGGTTATTTCTATTCCACGTTTCTATTCTGCTTCTTTTAAATTTATTTAGAAATAAAAATAGATCACGATTTCATGTTAAATGACGACTTGGACATATTAGACATCTTGGAGTATGGATATCCAAGAAGAGTATACAACAGAACGGAGCCGTTTCTTAACATGGATAACTTATCGTTTTTCTAGAAGATTTCGATTAACACAGCCCACCGTCTTGAACTTATTAGTAGAAGTAGTCTTTTTGCACGCATTAGGAGCCTGAGCATTAAATTCCCCAGTTAATTTATTCCATGCTTGCACTTTCTCTGCCACTGAAACATGACCAGTTTTTTTATTTTCAATAATGTGTTTGTATTTGAGAACTAGTCCGAGCAAAACTTCTTTTTCTTGATACGTAAAGTTCCTCGATCTCACGCGTTTTTGTATACCATTGTTCCAATCACAATGGTTTGCCATTTTTATGTGCCAGAAAATTATAATACTTCAAATGGTTAAATTCTACTGATTTGGTTCTTCCAAGATTGAGGTTAAAGTAAATAAATAAAATCACGTGCTGCGACAAATTTCACTAGAGAACAACACAAAAATTACTATATTAGATATTAATTTGCAACGTTGCCAATTATATTCTCTACTTAACTATGAAACGCTTAAATATTGTTGGTGTAACAGAATTCATATTAAGCCACCCTTAAAATTTAAGTGACCCATAGTTATTCTTGGCTTAACATAAAAACGGTGCAATCGGCCATTAATAAAAGCCACCTAAAACATGGTTGTATTTGTTCAAAACATTTTATAACTGGTAAGTACTTAATTTTTGTACAAAAACTCCTTCTAGGTTTTATAAGGTTGATTAAATGATGTGTGTGATTTTAGGAAAACTAGATGCTTAGAGGATAAAACTACAAATACCCGCCTTTACAAAAGGCCAAACTCTGTTGTATCCTATAGATTTGGAAAATACCCGAAATATTGCAACTGTACGGGTTCATGTAGAAAGAGTTGTGGGTTTGCTCAAAAAAAATTTTTTCATGAAACAATACCCATAAGCATGTTGTCAAAATGAGTGCATTGGATAAAATTATCGTGGTATGTAGTGCAATCATAAACATGTGCCTTCTCAAGTACCAAATAATATAAATAATGAATTATCTATGTACCTGTGTTTATTAATAAAAAACAATTTTAATTATATATACCTATTTATTTCAATATATTGCACATCAGTAATATATATTTTTTATTCACAGTAAAACAAATGTTATTTAATATTCACTTTATTCTTTTAAAATATCCAAGTTCAGGTTCAGTCAAGCAAAAAAAAAAACATAAATTAGATACGGACATAAATAGGCGTAAGTTCATTTTTATCTATCAAAAAGGAGGATGTTCCTGAGACAAACCTCTTGTTTCTACTTTTTTGACCAATCCATATCCCGTATTCGCAACATTTCTACATTTTTCGCGGAAGGTACTGGCCAAACGGAAAGTCAGTGGACGCTGGACCAGGACCACTGTCTTCGATGGTATTTGGACGATCATGTAGATAAAACAGAATCACTATATGACTGCACACTTTACATCTGATACATGTACAATGAGCAATGGAAGTGCTGGTGTTCTTTAAAATAATAATCCAAACTTGAAGTAACTTTTCCCTCTTTCGTTGAGTGTTTAACCTACAACAAAGATTTTAAAAATGTTAATCAAGTTTAAAGCCTCTGTAGCATTTCACAATTATACACATTAACATATAGAATCTAATTGTAATGTAAAATTACGTATTAACTTTGATTTCTTACCTTCCCAATGACAACAAATGCCTCATCACTGATTTGTTTTGCCAAAATTCCTTGAACAGAGCCAGATTCGGAAAGCTTGTAGGCTTGCTAGCTTTTATAAGGCTTAAATTGTTGACCAGTATAATAACTATGAGTTAGTATCAAATAATTCACGAAGTCCATCATGGTAATATTATAAACTTCAAGCCTGCTCTCTTCGGGAGGGATTGCATAGTGGTCAATATTTCAATAATCTCGATTATTCATCATATTTGCGCTTAATATCACCTCTAAGGGTTACATAATATTCACTTCGAGACATCTTGGTGAGAAAAATTGCAAAAAATCACAATAAACTCAATCTATAGCACCAAAAATGAATGTAAACACACGGAAAATAATCGGTTTGTGTGCCACCCAGGCAAAATGGCGGATCTGTCAAAGTCACGTGTTCTGGAATGGTCTATATTAACCTAACAATCTAACCTAAAGAAATATTCGTGTTACGTATTTTAGTTGTTAATCGAGCCGAAATACATTTCGAATATGTAGTAAAAAAAAACCCGCAACGAGATGATTCGAACCCTCACTGTCATCCGTGAAAATCGGGCAATCTAGCCACTACACCACAGACAGACGGCTGTTGAAAAGTTTACATACTTCTTAGCATATCAACTGGTGTATCTACTGGTGTTGTCATTTGATGACGTGATTCGGTGCGGATGCGGGTCCCGAGTCGGGGCGGAATATCAGTCTCGACACGCTACTGATGACGTCATTTGATGACGTTATTCGGGACTACACCTGAGTCCCGAGGCGGGACTCTAGTCACATCCTAAAATAAATAAAGCAGATCTCTAAAATCTTTAAATAAATAAAATGTTATGTTTATATCGATAATCCTAACTTGGTCTAAGTTAACTCAATAAATTCAATTCTGGAAAACATATAAATAATTCTCAAATAAAAGATATAAAATAATAATAATGATAATGATAACCAAATAATATATACGTATATATAAAAATAATGTTATCATATGTTATATGTAAAACACTGGCAACACGATAAATTCACACTACACTAAATCACTTAAATTTTTATGCAAAGCATTAACTTCTACTCACTAAATACTTCACTACCACTTTCTCAATCGGTATATGTATCTGCATATATTACTAAATGCTTTTGATTTGGGCTGATGCTTTTTCCTAAGTCAATGTATTCATCTTCAGTTTTAATCACGTACTGAATATATTTTTTCCAATAATCTGCTGTTATTTCTCTGACTTCAGCTTTAATCAGATCGATTACCTTGGCATCAAATTTGGGAAAAGTGTTATTTTTTCGAATGCTTATTTTCAGTTGACTCCATATTAGTTCGATCGGCTTGAAAATACAGAAATATGGGGGCAACCGTAAAACTGCGTGACCTTGAGTTTCGGCCATTTTATCAATTCCATATTGGTTTAGAAATTTCTCTTTTTAACAATATCCAAAAGATCTTTCTTTTTAAAATTTTCTTGAAATGGCACTTGTGTTTTCGAAGTCTTTTTCTTTCTTGTTCCAGTATTTGAGATTTTTTCGATTTGTCGCGAATGATATGCAGCATTTTCTAAAACAATTACGCTGTTTTTTTCTATATTTGGTAGCAATGAAGTCTGAAACCATTCTTCAAAAATATTCGCAGTCATGTTTTGGTGATAATCAACGTTTAAATTTTCCATTTTTTCCAGCTTAACTTGAGGCCGTTATGCACCTGTCCAGTTTCGGATCCACAATCTGGAATTATTAGTCCGGTTTCTTTATTTGCTGGCATGTCAACTTTACATTTATTTGAGCCATCTGTCCAACCTTTTCTCACTTTATCATGAGTATCATACCAAGTTTCGTATAAATAATATATTGGTCGTTGTTCATTTCGAAATTTTTTAATTAGCTTCCAAATATTCCATACGCCACCATACAATTCTGCTGCTTTCCATAAGACTTGCTCTTTTATCAATTATTTTGAACTTAAATCCTATCTTGAATAGCCATAGCTGAAGTGTTTTTTCACTAACTGACACTAGATCTTTTCTTCTGAGTTCCATATGTAGTGATTGGTATTGTCTGAAAGTTATTTGTGGCATTCTACGAATATTCTTTCCTATTATTTGGGTTTTCTACCACATGTATTAATCGTTGGAAGATGGATGCTTTCCTGACGTCTTAAGACTTGCTGTAGTAGTGCCCGTTTTTAAGAGTGGAGATCCCCTGGATATTGATAATTATCGACAAATATCCATCTTAAGTTCTGTATCTAAGATCATAGAAAAAATTGTATATGGCCGCTTATGGTCATATTGCGAAGTAAATAAATTGTTGACTGCATCGCAACACGGATTTAGATCGGGAAAATCTGTAGATACTGCTTGCTTCCATTTGTTAGACTACGTATATTCGTCATTAGACAACGGAAAATATGTTGTAACACTGATGTTCGATTTATCAAAAGCGTTTGATACGGTCGATAAAAGCTACTTAAAAGATAAATTATATAACATGGGTTTCCGAGGAAACATATTGAATTGGATTATGTCTTACATGGACGGAAGAACATTAAGAGTCAAATTAAATAATGAACTTTCTGCAGTAAAAAATTTAAATCTTGGAGTTCCTCAAGGCTCCGTGCTTGGTCCATTCTTTTTTCTACTTTACGTAAATGACATGCCTTATTACATAAAAAGTGGACATGTAACTATGTTTGCAGATGACACCACCGTAACTGTATCTGCCGACACCCCTGAAGAGGTAGAACGGCTAGTTGATAATGTTATGGATGAACTAGGAATGTGGTGTCAAAGGAATAGACTCATCTTAAATGAGAGAAAAACCGTTTGTTTGAATTTTGGTTTGCAAAGGCGGCTACCATCTACAGTAATCCATGACCATCTAACTTTGGCAGAATTAGGTAAATTGTTGGGAACTAACCTAGATATGAAATTATCTTTTGATATACACATTGATTCCGTATGCAAAAGGTTAAACAGAGCCTATTTTGCTATTCTTCAATTAAAAGATGTACTAGATGAAAGAGAATTGCTGCAAACATATTATGCATTGGCCTACCCTCATATTTCTTACAATATAATCTGTTGGGGAAATGCTAAGGATCGGGAACGAGTATTCATAGCTCAAAAAAGAATAATTAGGCTAATATATAACTTACAACCTCGTGAAACATGTCGGAATATATTTAAAAACAAGAAGATCCTTACGACACCTAGTATATACATACTAAAGTGTTTATGCTTCACTAAGAAAAACATAAATATTTTTGAAACAAGATCAGAAAATCATTTCTATAATACGAGACACGGCCAATTATTGTCGATTCCTAGGCATTCCACGACAAGATATGAACATTCCCCATATTATAACTGTATACTGCTATACAATGTGTTGCCTAACGAAATTAAAATCTTAACAAACTTTTATAAATTTAAAAAGAAAATAAAAGAATTATTAATTTTGAATTCATTTTATAACATAAAAGACTTTTTATATTCAGATTTTTTAATCCCATAGTGTATTGTTTCTTGTTTTTTAAATTGTTATCTTGTATTTTTGTTTTTAGCGATTGATGTGTCTATTAGTGTCATGTAATTTTAACGTATTATCTTTTCTTTTATAATGTTAGTGTTAAGATAATTGTTATATACACTTTTCTATTTGTTCCTCTTTGTTACATATACATATATTTACTACTTTTTTGTATTCCCTGACTTACCATATATACACTGTATCATAAATGGTCAATAAATATTCTATTCTATTTTATTCTATTCTATTCTATTTTATTCATGTATTATTATCCTCTTCAAAACAAATCACCTTGGTGATTAGTTGTCGATCTTCCCAAGGCCTAAACATTTTCACAATATTATTTTACGACACACACTTGTAAACAAAAAATCTCCGAATATTCACTACCCGCCAAAATATTTATAAAAACACAGCTGTATAAAATACGTTTAAACACAATAAAATTTCACCTATCTGTAAAAGTACTGTATATAACTTCACTGAATGAAATAAAATGTAAACAAGAAGACAACCGTAACGCGCTGTTAATATTGACCAACTTATTTCAGATATTTCAAGTACGTACATGTGCAACCCTTTGCGCAATTACTTTTACAACTAGTTTAACGTTATTTTAATGAGGTCGTAAAGTTTTTGTTGGGTTTTTTATGTCTCGGGAACTGTTTACTTCAACTATACTTATGCAAGATATATATTTTCATATTTGCTGTCTCCTGTAAAATTAAGATTTCTTATAGTTTTTTCATTATTTTGCGTTCATTAAAACTAATATAATATTTCTGGTGTATGAGGTACTGTCGTGGGCAGAAAAAAATACGACACCTTTTTTTTCTAATGTAAATCTGTCTCTATTCGAATAAGTAATGAGTAGCCGAAATACAGGTATCACTTTTAATTTATTTTTTATTTTAATGCTGTAGTTATTGCTATAGTAAATGATGGATGGTTAATGAGACAAATTGCACTGCGTTATAACATTAACAAAATTTGGTGTGTACCATTTTAAGAAAGTGGAGAATAAACGGTACGATTAGTAGAAATCCTGGATCAAAGGACAAAGGCTATCCTACTCAACAAGAAACTAACTACTAATATTTCGTTATTGCACCATTTCTAATGATAACTTCTATAAGTCTGTTTGGCATAGAATTAAATAATTTTACACAATAATCATTAGTAATAATATTTTCTCATGCATTATTTACTATTTCCAGTAATTCTTCGGCATTCCGTGGTTTCACATTTCGTTTTTGGATACTTCTTGCGAGTAGTCCCCATACTTCTTCCACAGGGTTAAGACCTGGACTATGACTAGGCCGGTTAAGAGCATTGATATTATTATCTTGAAACCAGTTAGTTACGGTATGAGCAGTATGAACAGAACAGTTGTCTTGTTGAAATATGAACTCATTATTAGGAAATAATTGTGACACAGAAGGGAGCATAATATTGTCTAAAATCCTAATAACGTTTCACTATTAAATCGTTCGTCAATATGCCACAAAACACCAGGACCACGTGCCGATATCCAAGCCCACATATTGACGGAAAATCTACCACTTTTATCATTGTTAGCTATATATATATTTCTCATCGAATCGAGTAGTCGGAGGGCGGTAAACACGAATACGACCGCTGTGTGTTGACTGGAAAGTTTTTTCGTCTGTAAAGATTACATTGTTCCAAAAATTTACATCAAGCTCAAATCCTACTCGAGCTTCTTTATGTTCAGCTTCAAGTAAGTATTTCTGTGCTGCTGCATGACAGCGTAGCTCCAATTACTCGCCGGCGACCAGTACTACTCGATCCAGGAAAATTCGTTTCTTCAGAAGCCTGAATAACTGAATAAAATGGATTTTCTACCAAAGCATTTACCAATTGCAAATCTTGTTGTTGAGTCGATATCCTTCGTAGCCCTGATCCAGGATTTCTACTAATCGTACCGTTTATTCTCCACTTTCTTAAAATGTTACACACCGAATTTTTGTCAATATTATAACGCAGTGCAATTTGTCTCATTGACTATCCATCTTCTGCTTTAGCAATAACTCCAGATTTAACTAAATCGCTTATATGAGGCATATTAGTTTTTTGCACACGTGCAATAAATTATGACAACTAACTGACAATGTCACAAAAATTAAAGTTAGATGTACCTACACAACTAGATTTTAGCAAAATACCGTTATGAGACTTGTCCTTTTTTTTGCTCACGACCGTACCTGTATAAAAATAAATTTTTACCTATAGCCAGATAAAATTAGAAATGTGTGTCAATATTTTAAAGTTATTCTAAACATTTTTATGTTATTAGGCTAACATGGCTAACATGAAAAATCATTATTTTTCTTCTCTTTCTTATACATTTGCGCATGAACCAATAATGTTTGGTTATTTATTCTGACGGAACCTATTCATATAATTCTAAAATAAATATCTAATAATAAATTACGGAAATATGTTACTATATTATTACTGTTATACTGTTATGCAAATGGAAATTAAATTTATTTTGCAATTTGAAGAGTAAATAATAAGGATATACTAATTAATTATAAGTTATTGTTGCAAATAAATAAACACATTTTAAGAGTGGGTGAAACAAAAGAAGCGGAAAAAATAGAAAAGAGATGAGATTTAACTTAAGACACTTGTTTATTCGGTGCAAAAGTATTGGCCTGAAATATTTACATTTGACAACGTAGTGAAACGTAGCATGCCCAGCTGCCTTGGCTCGGCTCATGATCAGCTGTGAAGTAGCAAGTGGCAAGTGGCAACGTACATTAATAAACAGGAAGAATATCTAACCCAATCCTAAGCTGAGAATATATTGTCGTCACTACGTTACCTTGAGAGGGGATAATAATCAGCTGTTTTGACTTGACACAACTACTGGACTGGAAGCTCGAGAGCTGGATCAATTTTGTATAGGTAATTGAAACCCTCGAAATGTTGTCATTGACAAATAGCGAATACCTTGAACTTAGTAAGCAGGCAAGTCCCTCTCTTTGTGCCACTTGACAAATTAACAAACAAAAAATATTAGTGTTGACAGAAATGCGGTTGTCAGTTTTATTGTTGTTCGGATTAAGTATATACAGGGTGAAGCAATAGTGCATCCGACTTCGATAGCTCGACTTCTGCGATAATTAATTTAAAAAAAAAATGCAGATAAAACTACATAAAAAGTCTATAACTGGAAATTATTTTCGAAAGACGCATAGAGGTGTGTGTCAATCAAAATGAGCAACATAGGGAGCACCTATTATATTTTTTTCTCTTTTATTATTTGAAAAAATATCTAAATTTTTAAGTTTATTCTTGAATTTACTTATTGCTCAGTAAATCGAAAATGGTTACCAATAGCCATATAGATGTATATACAAAAAAATGTTGGTTTTTCATTCATACATAATATGGTGAAAAATGTATAGGGTATTCCATTTGAAAAAATTCAGAAAATTCAATTCAAAGAGTTCTAAATTAAAAATCATTTTTGACCACCACATTTTTAGGAAGTGAAAATGGTTCAAAACTTCACACAGATATTTCGTAACTGGTATTTATACATTTTTTTCTTAAAAGCCATAATCGTAACTTTGATTTTTTCAAAATACATCTGCAAATGACATTTAAAAAAATCACTAAGCCAAATGGTTGAGAGATAGTCAATAATAGTATAAGAGTGAAAGGAGCCTCGCAAGAGGCTTCTAAAAATGAACTGATATTTATAGCATTCCTTTTTATAGAACTTGTTCCTGTACAATCGTCATGGTTCATCATTTATATTCGAAAATAATTTCCAGTTATAGACTTTTTTATGTAGTTTATTTGTATTTTTTTTTTAAATTTCTATAGCTATCGTAGATTCTGCGCTAACGAAGTCGGGCGCACTGTTGTCCCACCTTGTATATTACACTAAACTTGGCATTAATTCAAAGATTTTTTTTAACTTGTTAAAAAATAACCGTTCCCAAGTTCAATAACTTTAGCTTTTATGTATTTATTAACACGCTTTTATTAGCTTCACCTGTATGTTTGTTTGGTGTGTTTGTTTGTAACGGAATCTTTGAACGTGATTCTCACCCACTTCAAAACATCAGATTAAACTGAAACTTTGCACAATTATCAAGGACCGATGACAATACAATAATTTGACAACTTTGTCCTAATGTCCTCATCAGGATAAAATAAAATTTAAAAATGACTAACCTATGGTCGAGATTTTGCCGGAGGCGCCGCTTATATATTTTATAAATTATAGTTTAAAAAAATTACAGTTTAAAAAAAATACAGTTTAATAGCAAACCGAACTAAAAAGTAAAAAATAATGTTTAGATATTAAGAAAAATTAATTTTATTGTAAATAGCGTGAGGTGCTTTTTACTATATTTTTATAATTCTACTTTTATCAATAGCTACCAATAAGATATTTATAATTATAACAATTGATATCAAGCACCCCACGCTATGGAAAATGAATTTTTCTTAATATTTAAGCATTATTTTTTACTTTTTAGTTCGGTTTGCTAATACATCGTGTTTTTAGTTTTTTAAATATCTTTCTATATGACAATATGGGTACCATCTAAATGATTATTTTTGGCGACAACTTTCCAAGGGAAATTTTATTGATGGTTCTTATATATTTTTATCTAATTACGAAAAAAATACTTTCTTCAAAAAGTGGATGGATCTTCAAAAGTATATCCATGGTGACACAGAGCGCGTAGGTTGTATTTAAGTCGCTCCGTTCGAAATACGATTTAAACGGTGTTAAAGTGCAAAATTAATATAGTAAAATTAGTGAAAGTTTTCCTAAGTAATCCTCGTCTAATAAAAGTAAACTGAAAATGCCACCAAAAGTAAATAGCGATATGAAATCTATTATTAAGGAAACAATAAAAGAATTGCTATACGATGAAGAGTTCTTAAATAAAATACTAAGCAAGGTCGCAGAAAAACTGGAGAATTTTGAAAAAACCATAATAAAAGCCAATGAAAAAATTAAACAGTTGGAAGGCCAAATAGATAATTTACAACAAAACGAAAAAATTAACAACATATGTGTGTATGGCATCGAAGAGGAAGAGAACGAAAAAGTACCGGAAAAAATTTTAAAGTTATTAAATGAAAAAGTAAAAGTATCCGTAAAAAGGGAAGATATTGTGAAATGTTATCGAATTGGAAATAAGACAGAAAAAATACGACCAATAGTAGTTAAACTGGACCAATATAATTTGAAATATAGGATACTAAAAAACTCTGGTTATTTAAAGGGCTCAAAAATGGGAATCTCAGAAGACCTGATAAAAAGCAAACTAAATCTTCTAAAAAAAGCGCAGGAGGCGTTCGATAGAAAATCCGTATACACACGTTATGGAAACATTTACATAAAAAGGGAAAACATAACAAGGAAAATACGAAATACTAATGAAATACAACAATTAATTAATTAATAAATTATTACTAAATAAACTAGCTATTAAAAATTTTGTACTAAATTAAGAAATATTACTAATGAATTAATATTCAGAACGGGCGATATAAATGCAGTAGTTTTTTTTTGTGTTATTTATACATTAGATTATTATTATTTTTTTACCTATTTTTATTGTAGCATATTAATTGCAATAGAATATTTAGCTTATAAGAAATATAGGAAGAAGGAAAAAAAACTTATCTGTTTTACTTTCTTTCCTGTACAAATATATATGTTATTAGACTTTTTAGATATACTGGAGGATCATGGTAAGATTAACACGATTGTCTCTGAAAATATACAGGATTGTTATAAAATAATAAGTGGGGAAAATAAATTAAACATATTTCATTTAAATATAAGGAGCCTAAGAAAAAACTTTGAGGAATTACTGATATACTTAGATATTCTTAACTTAAAAAATGTCGATATTCTTGTATTATCAGAAACTTTTAATTTGGAGGAGGTAAGTAATTTTCATATAGATGGTTTTAATCTATTTTATAATGAGTCAAATTTTAATAAAAATGATGGGTTAGTAATTTTCATAAAAGAAAATATCACGGTAAAAACAGAGATTATTCAGTTTCACGAAACTAATTTATTACATTGCAATTTTCAATTAAATAATATTCACTTTGGAATTACAGGGTGTTATAGGTCACCTTCTACAAATTTAGATACATTTTTAAACAAATTCGAGGAATACATCACAACCTTACAGGTGAAAGATATAGAGATATTTATTGGGGACATAAATATATTAAATAAGGATGACCCTCAAGTAAATAATTATTTGAATATACTGTCTCAAAGAGGATTTTTTCCGTGCATTAATAAACCTACGAGGGAAACTGAAACTTTTACAAGTACTATAGACCATATATTCTTAAAATATGATAATTTGAATGAAAGAATGCTGGACATCAAACCGATTATTTATCAAACAAGTTTAACAGATCACTACACTATAGCATTATCTATTCATAATATAAAGAAAATCGAAGAAACGTCACAAATAACTCAATTTACTAGTACAATAGACTATGCAATGATAAATGAATTATTATCAAATGAACGGTGGGAAGAAGTAACAAATAATAATAACATTGAAGAATCATATTTAATATTTAAAAATAAACTAAAACAATATATTGAACTTTCTACAAAACATATAAAAATCAACAGTAGTATAAGAAAAAGAAGAGAGTGGGTAACAAATGGTATAATTAACTCAATTAAATATAGGGATAAAATGAAAAAAGAATTATTAAAGCACTTTTCTACTAATCTTAGTATTAAATATAAAAAATATAGAAATGTACTTAACAAAATAATAAAACAAGCAAAGATCAATTATTATAAAGTAAAAATTCAAGATGCAAATAAAAATTATAAACAAATTTGGAATATAATAAACGAGGCGACAGGTACATCAACAAATAAAGGCAAAAAAAATATCGATATCACAGATAACCAAGGTAATTTAATTAAAGACAAGAAAGAAAAATCCTTATTATTTAATGACTTTTTTATAAATATAGGCTCTAAAATGCAAAGCAAGATACCAAAAATAAATAAGAAATTTTCACCTAAAAATTGTACAAATAATTCCATATATTTAAATCCTGTAAACGAAAAAGAACTTATTACACATATTGGAACACTAAAAAATAATTCAGCTCCTGGTGAAGACGAAATAACATCAATATTTATAAAAAACGTACATAAAAATATATTGAAACCGTTGATACATTTAATAAATTTATCTTTTTCGCTTTCTAAAATTCCTACAGATTGGAAATCTTCTCTTGTTACCCCAATATTTAAGACAGGAGACCAATATCTGTTATTAGTAATTTTGCTAAGTTATTTGAGAAATGTTTAAAACAAAGATTAATTAATTTCTTAGAACATGAAAATATTCTTTACAAAAAGCAATTTGGCTTCCGAAAAAATAGAAATACTGAGGATGCTGTATTTGAATTAACAAATAATCTTATTTACAACCTTAATAATAATAAAAAATGTCTTGCAGTATTTTTAGATTTAGCTAAAGCTTTTGACACGGTTTGTCACAAAATATTATTTGAAAGACTTGACAGTGTTGGAATTAGGGGTAAACCACTAAAATTGTTCGAGGACTATTTATCAAATAGAATACAAAAGGTAAAATTAAATAATATTATAAGTAATGGACGTTTTATAACAACTGGTATCCCGCAGGGTACTGTACTGGGGCCTATTCTTTTTCTTCTGTACATAAATGAAATTGGTAACTTGCCCATCGAATGTAGTGCCATCTCTTATGCTGATGATACTGCCTTACTGTTTTATGCCGACACTTGGACAGAGGTTTACAGGAAAGCGGAAATAGGTCTTAGTTTGATGTTACAGTGGTTGTCTCTCAGCTTGTTAAGTCTTAACACATCAAAAACGTATTTTATTACTTTCTCTGCTTCAGCTGTTGATCAACCTGAAGAAGATATTTTAAAAATACATACACATGATTGCAATATCAATAATAACAAATGTATCTGTCCAGAAATAGCAAAAGTACATAAAACAAAATACTTAGGAGTAATAATTGACCAGCATTTAAAATGGAACGAACATGCGAATTATTTAACGACTAAAATGAGAAAACTCTTCTATAAATTTTATCAATTAAGAGATATTTTGAGTAGAAAATTAATAAAAATATTATATATGTCTTTGGTTGAATCTATTCTACGTTACTGTATAATTGCTTGGGGAGGACTTTACCAAAATGCCATGAGAAATCTTTCTGTCTGTCAAAATACTATTTTAAAAATAATTTTTAGGAAAGAACCTATGTTCTCTACCGTTCAACTTTATAAAGATACCGGCGTCTTAAATATTAGAAGCCTATATGTCTATTGTTGCCTAAATTATATAACAAAAATTTCTGAATTACGTCCAGCCATCTCTCACATTTATCAGACTAGGTCTATCACAAACGAACTACTACAAATACCACTCTGTAATAAATCCGTTTCCCAAAGGTTTATAACTTATTATGCACCAAAATTTTATAACATATTACCTGACTCCATAAGATATTTATTATATAATAGAAAAAAATTTAAAATTGAAACTAAAGCATACATAATACATAGTGACATATTTTATTTATTTTCTTTAATACCCTCACAACTGGTTCTCAAACATACATAAAAACATACTGTCACAATGAATGTGATTTTACTATGATGTTCCTTCTATCCATTATTTTTACAGCTAAAATAGTATGTCATCATTTACTTTAAAGGGGGGATGTTTACACACAAACTGGATCTACAGTTTAGGTGAAATTCCTCTTTTAATCATAAGTAGAAATACAATATGAATGTACGTATGTAAATGTGTATTTGTGTGCATATCTACTGGTACATATCTTCGGTTATATATTATTATTATTATTATTATTATTATTATTATTAATGTAAATATTAAATGTATTTTTACCTATGTAAAATTGTAATTTATAAACAAGACAATAAAGCTGAATTGAATTGAATTGAATTGAATTCTCTGATAAGCTTACACGATTTATCTAATATATTGCGTTCTATTAATCGAATCGGAATAATAAAAATACCGGCTTATTCGTAATGAGATTCTTTAGAAAGCTAGATCTTATACGATATTCAAAGGCCAATCTGTCATCTTGAAAAAAATTAAAAAACACCAAAAATGGTCGAGAAATTCGAAATTGAATATCTTCACGATAAGATGGAGTGGTTTCGCCATCTATGAGAAAATCGAATGCATCCCACGCGGACGTTGTAAGTCAAATATAACGGTCAAATATTGCGGACAAAATATTATTTTGAATGCTTTGTCAAGTATCAAGGAGGCAATGTGCACCGATTTTTTTTTTAATCCTAAGTTCTCTAACATACTTTAGGGTCATAAAGTTAAGAAAATCATTGTTTTAAAAATACATTTTATAAAAATTTTCAAGTATGGTTTTTCTTTGACCCTCCTTTATTTCACTCCATTTTTATCGGTAGGTAAGGTAATGAGTCACTTGGGCTTGGGAAAATTTTGATGGCCGTGGGAACTTTTTCCATCGAAGGGAAGGGGCATATCAAAGGGGGCCGAGCCGCCTGGCAGGTGTATTTCAAAGAAAGCGGGTGATGTTAATTGGATGTAAACTTATATATTATATATAACTTATATTTAATGTATTGAATTAATGAGAATCGGGAAATTAGGAACGGGTATTTTAGTTTATAATGAATAAAAAAACCGAGCAGGAATAAGGAATCGAACACGGGCCCTTTGGATGCGAGACAATCAATCAAAGAAATTTTATTAAAACTATTACATAATATTACCTCCCCGTAGACTACCTTGCTTGCGACCGACCATGCAACCACCGTGCTGTTCACATTTAACAAAACTTAAAAACTAAACAAACTCGAAGCTGTCGCACTGCACTGAATTTGCTGTTGACACAGGTACCCAAATCTAAGACGGGAAACAAACGAGACAAACGTCATATCGTTGAGCCATCGTGGTACTCACAGTCAGTTATATGGACTTGGTTTATATGTGAGTTTGCAATGTAGGTTACATGGGTATAAGGATACCCTTGCTCATAAAGACTTTTCGCTTAATATATCTTGAAATGTTGGTAAATTGTGCATTATATAACGATATGTCTGTTACTAGAGAATATATTGCTATGCTAACCGCGTGAAGGCGTGTTAAATATCACAATAAATAATTTTCTAAATTTAAATCTCAAGATCGAAAGCTTGGAATCATTAAAAGTAACACAATTCTAGAACCATAAATAAGCAATAAAACGAATCCAAATCAAACTGAACAGTGCATTGCGAGTACAATCAAAAGATAAAATTCCCTATCTAGCTAAATAAAATAAATACGATACTAGAATAAAATAATGTGGAAATGATTAAATTAAAATAAAATTTGTTAATAAAAATGAAATAAATTGTCAAATTTGTAATTTAAAAAATATTCTGAATTATATTCAAAATACAAAATGGTGAACATGAAATTTAAATAAAGTTTATTACAACCTTTTAAGTCCGCGTAGCTCAATAATACCTCCAGCGATGTTCAGCTGCTATCTCCAGAGCTCCTTCACCTTTCAAATAGTATATCGTTTTCTGGATCTTAAAATAAATTATGATTATGCTTCTATCTCCTACTTGTCAACATTTTGAAAAACTCGATTTTCTATGTCTTTCTTCCAAATTCTTTAACTGGTTGTCTTCCTTCTTTTTACTTTTCTTCAATTCAACCAACAACAGTCTATTTTCTCTATTTTACTTCGTCCAAAATTTTCGCCCCTGCAATTTTCACAATTTTCTTATTATTTTTCATATCCCCTAGCCAATTTTCAATTTTTCCACAATCTCTTTTATATTTTCCTCAAATAAAATCGGAGATACCAACTTGAATCTTTCATGACATCAACTTAACAAAACGAATTGATTCTCATCATGTGATATTGAACCTTTTTTCAGTTTTATCACTTTCCCGCACAAATTAAATTAAAATCTTATATCTACTTGAACATATTAAATGCGTTAACAGTTCTAGATGGTATTAAACGTTTTAATAATTAGTGTAACAATAATTAAGTGAATTTAAATAAAATAACTGATTCTAATTACCATTAAATTATGTTATAAACATCTCTATCTGCTTTTAATGGCTAAAATATAAAAATTGCATGCATGTCTTTCTGTAAAATATTTTGATACTTTATCAAACAGAAGAAATAAAAGAAAACAGAAAACATACATGCAACTCTCTACTCAGAATAAAATAAAATGCATTTTGTTCACAATAAACAACTCAAATTGACCTGATGTTTTCTTTAGCTTAAGTACAAGTAAAATCATATCAATATATTAGATTAATAGGTTTAATGTATGGTTACAGCATATGATTTGATCTGACGGGATTAAGGGTACTGTTTTATTTCATAAAGTAGTAATATTGTTAGCATGGAGATATAATTTTGAAATAGTATATAGGTTATAGGTAGTATGTTTCCCAAAGCTCGATCTCTAGCTGAATAAAAAGTTCGATCAAAATATAATTTACCCTTAAAACCTATGCAAAACAGCGTAGTAGAAAATACTATCTATTTCTATTATATAGTTTTTACACGAACAATTGGAATTATTACATCAACTCTGTATTCATATATCCATACATATAGCCGCATTCGCCCCTCTTGAAGATAGCGTCCGTCATTGGTTGTATGGCTCGCTGCCGAAGAGATACCAAAAAACAAAAAAAATCAACTTTTCAAAATCTACAATTTGAAAGAAACTCACTTTTGTCCGAATAGGAGCCCAGCAAAAGCTACTTTTGTTTTTCCTGTAATTGTGATGATATTAATTACAACATAGATTTTTATAAAAAAAAAAACAAGAATAATAGCGCCGGCGCCATCTGCTTGAATTGTACTCAGTCCGGCGTGCGACGTACCATTTTTTTAATATCTACGCATGAAGTTTTTTTCAATTGCACCTAAAGAAAGCCAAGACTTCTACTTCATAATGAATATTTTCGGAAATTGATATTGTAATTAGTCGTGGATTTTGAAAGGATCTGCCCCTATAGGTATACTGCGTTTTGTTTAAATGAAAATGGGGCGAAATAATGTAGGGTCAAATAAAAAGCATTCTGTGGAAATTGTAAAAAAATTGCTTTTTTGGAAACACAACTTTAACCATAAAATACATTAAAGAACCTACGATTTAAAAAAAAAAAATTGATACACCTTGCCTCCTTAATACTTGGCGAAGGATTAAAAATTATACTTCGTCCGCTATTTTTACCATTCTATTTGACTTACAACGTCCATGTTGCATGCATTCGATTTGTTCATAGATGAGTTTTATTTTTCAGCAACATTGGCGAAATCACTCCCTCTTATCGTAAAAACATTAAATTTTGTATTTTTCGACCGTTTTTGATGTTTTTTAATTTTTTCAAGATGGCGAATCAGGGTTGGAAAAACACAGTTTCATTTTCATTTTATACAAAGAGAACTGGTTTTTTTTTTGTTTTAAACATTTTTTTTTGTTTAAAACAATTTTTTTCAATGTTTCAAATGATGTTTAAAACAAGTTTAAAACAGGTTTAAAACGTTTAAAACAAGTTTAAAACGTTTAAAACTTTCTTCAGCTAAAATTAAATAGTACCAAGCTACTGTATCTGCTACTACTACTTGATGACAGATCTTCTTCTTAAACGGATTTTACAGCACCTACAAATAAAATGCTCAGTTTAGTGCATGCGACCATTTGTTTAAACATGCCAACCCTGTGGCGAATTGATCTTTGAACATCGTACGAGGCAGTTTTCTTTATGAACAAATCAAAGCTACCCTTAGACCATTCAATATGCCGCTTACGCTTTTATAGACTACTGCTATTCCGTATATCTTCCAACTTGCTGAAAATATTCCAACATGTAGACGAAGCACACGATATTAGTTCTTTCAATTTTACCATACCGAGTTTGCGCCTGAATTCCGCAACGTGTTAAACCTATCACGACATACTAATACTATTTCCGACTAAAATGAGATAGTTTGGATTTTCTATCTCTATAACATAAGAATAGTTTTCGCTAATGTAGTGACAGCCCATTCTACATCGGGCCATTCTTTGTCAAACAAATCATGATGATAAACGATAATTTATATTTACAGTAAATAACAGTACTTTTCTTCATTTTTTTGGTCGGTCCTCTTGATCTCTCGATAGAGTTAGGCGGCGTTGCATTTGCCTTTATTATATACGCCAGATCGAGCGCCAGACGATGTCCGGCCGGGCCTCTGATGTGCTCGCTCACTTCCCGCGCCGCGTGGGCTAGCGGCGGTAGAATTCCATAATCGCTAGGGAGGTAGAGATACTGGCAATTTAAATATATGATATTATCGTCATTGATAATGATATGTATTGTAGTTTACAACTATGCGAATTAGAAAAGCCAAGAACTGAGTAAAGATGGCGTTGATTTTTTGCAAAAATGAATTTCAAAATTGCAAAAAAAAGTTATCTTATCGTGTCTGCCTCTGATATATTGTATTAAGGGCACAGTATAGATAACGAAAATGCAAAAGCCAGACGTCCACACTGCATCATTTTTAATAAGAACCATTTTATCGCCTTTCTCCATGATTTCATTACCTTTAATGTATTTCTCAGAAGTAAAAAATACAAGAGATAGATGTGTAGGTCTTTGATTTTAAGCTGTATTTAAAAAATTACTCCAAAAAATGTAAAATCAAAAGGGCTAATAAAAGTCATAAATTTTTCTGATAATTACATGACTATTCTATGTACAGCAATGTGTCTCGTTAACTATTACGTTCAATTTTCTCAGTAGTGTTCGCGATGTTTTTTTATTTGAAAGCCAATCTGGCGTAGATTTTCTAAAGGATTCTGATGCTGCTAAGGAACGAACAATTGAGCATTAAAGAAAAAAGTTATGGTCGAAAAACCAATTTTATCAAAAAACTCAAAATGGCGGATGTTTGTAGTTTCTTAATTTACTATTAAAGGGAATGAAAAAAGTGTATATGAAAATTGAATACCATTTCCGGTTTTTAAAAAAATGAAATTTTAATTTTGTAAATATAATAATAATAACAGGTCTTTATTTTCTCAAAAAAGTAACAAGATTAGATAATATAATTTAAAAAAATACGAGAAAAACGCCGAAGATCAGGTGGCCGTACAAGACGCACCTCTGTATTTAATCTTAAGCGTAGATAATAGCAATATGGCAAAAAAAACAATCAGTATTACTAATAACTGACAGTATGCATGTAGTAACATGATATTTGTAGGCACTAGAGTAAGAAAAAAAATTAAATTATATTTTTACACTAATTAAAAGAAGAATTCGCCTATGGAGCATTAGTTTGATTCATTCAAAAGATATCTTCTTAGTGTGAATTTAAAAGCTGGTAAAGATTTACTTTTGATATATGAAGGAATGGAATTATATACTTTAGTTATTTGATACGTAAATGATCGTTTGAATAATTCTGTGCGATGGAGGGGAGGAGTAAGTGTACCTTGTAATGTAATGTGTGTAATGGGGTAGTGAAGCGCAAGTTATAGCCTCTCCTACTCAATTGTTAACCTCACCTTCGCGATGAGTTCAATTTGAACTTGGTGCACCCTGTTTTCACTAACGAGGCTCTAACGACCGAGTAAGGGCGGAATAACCCTTACCTTTTGCCGTGAGCACATACACCTTCTCACGAAGAGTGCGGTAAAAATAACCCACCGCACACAAAGGTTGCTTTTGGAATCGTTTGGTTACCCCATCGTCGCAGTCTCCTTCTGTGCCATGGGACCACACCACTCGCCTTCCGCAACCGAGCTGGTCAGTTGCATACCTGCTCCAGCTAAAACTTCAAATGCAGCTTCGTTTTCAGTCGATTAAGGCTTTAAAAAAATGATAGAGCGTTCAAGTGGGACAAAATCATCCGGAGGTAAAATACCCTCCCGATCGGATCTCCGGGGGAGGGTGCCCACAGGGACACCTCATCGAATGTCGAAAAAACACCGACAAGTTAAACCCAACAAAACTAATTCTTTCATCTACGGCGCTTGGAATGTTCGTACTTTGAACGACAGCACTCGCACCGATCGGCTTGAAAGAAGAACTGCTCTAATAGATAGAGAACTTCACCAACTCAATGTTGACGTTGCAGCTCTCAGCGAAACTCGATTTTTGGAGGAAGGCTCTCTCACAGAAAAGTACTACACCTTCTATTGGAAAGGTCTTCCCACCAACTCAAGAAGACAACATGGAGTAAGATTTGCCGTTCGGAATCAACTTGTATCCAACTTAACACAAATACCACAAGGCCTATCCGAGCGTCTAATGCTGCTACGCTATGAGCTATCAGATGGCAACGCGGTAAATCTAATAAGCGCCTACGCTCCCACTCTGGATGCAAGTCACGAAACCAAGGAAAGCTTCTATCAACAGCTGGAAGAAACCCTCTGTAGAATACCTAAAACGGAACGACTCGTTATTCTTGGCGATTTTAACGCTAGAGTAGGGAGAGATGCAGACACCTGGCCAGGCATCATAGGCAAGAACGGTTTGGGCAACATGAACGCTAACGGTCAACTACTCCTAACTAAATGCGCCGAACATGATCTAGTTATAACAAACACCATTTTCCGACAAAAGGATAAATTTAAAGGCACCTGGCGTCACCCCAGATCAGGTCACTGGCATCTACTGGACTATGTTATCGTACGTAGGAAGCATCTCAAGGACGTCCAAATTACAAAGGCGCGCATTGATAGCGAATGTTGGACCGATCATCGTCCTGTTGTCTCTAAAATGAAAATTGTTATGAGACCCAAACACCGAAGAACTCAAGTAAAACGTAGACTCCGTCTCTGTATTAGTAAATTGCGTGACCAACAAACCGTCGAACAGCTAAAGCAAAAAGTTGAAGAGAATTTGAGTGCACTAGAAGAAACCAATTCTGTAGATGTCGCTGCTACCTGGACACAAATTAAAGACAGTTTAAAAAGTGCGAGTGAGGAAATTCTTGGCACTGCAGCAAGTAAAAAACAGGAGGACTGGTTCAATGATAATGAAGCTTTTATACAAGAACTTCTTGACCGCAAACAAATTGCCTTCCAAAACGCTATCAACCACCCCAACGACTCATCAAAAGCAGAAGCTTTTACCCAATCTAAGTATGAAACGCAACGCGAAATCAGAAGAATAAAGAACCAGTGGTGGGCAAGCAAGGCCAGAGAAATTCAAAGGTACGCCGATTCACACGACTACAGGAATTTCTTTCAAGGAGTAAAAGCAGTGTACGGCCCCAGTCGGAAAAATATGTGCCCTATTAAAGATTTAAATGGAAATCTCCTCAAAGAAGACCAGGAAATAAGAGCCCGATGGAAAGAACACTACTCTAACATTCTTAACCAGCAAAGTCAAGCCGATCACGATATTATAAATCTTATCCCTCAATATGACACCTACGAAGACTTAGATAAACCACTAACAACGGAAGAGATCTTAACCGCCATTGGGCAGCTAAAAAATAACAAATCTCCCGGCGCCGACTCACTCCCAGCTGAGATCTTTAAAGCTGTGTCGTCAGAGCTCATACCCTACCTCAAAAAACTGTTTGATGTCGTGTGGGAAAGTGGTCAAGCTCCGCAGGAGTTTCGTGATACGCTTTTAATCAACCTCTTCAAAAACAAAGGGAGCGCTGCGGACTGTGGAAATTACAGGGGTATAGCTCTCCTGGCTGTTGGAGGGAAGATACTCACTAAAGCGATGGCAAATAGGCTAACACCTGTTATGGAAAAGTTACTTCCTGAAACACAGAGTGGCTTTAGACCAAACCGAGGCACATCGGACCTAATCTTCACACTTAAACAGCTTCAAGAAAAAGCACTCGAACATCAAGGAGAAATTCACATGGCCTTCATTGATTTAACCAAGGCGTTTGACTCGGTGGACAGGGAAGTGCTCTGGAAAATTATGCTCCGCTAAGGTATCCCTAGAAAATTTGTGGAAGTATGTCGCAGTCTACATACAAACAACAACGCCCAGGTTATGTATAATAATGAGGCAACCGAACCTTTCCAAACCCTCACTGGAGTTAGGCAGGGATGTGTCCTGGCACCCCTACTCTTTAATTTGTTCACCACTGCTCTAACAATTATTGTTGACAACAAACTGACAGTCAGAGGAATAGGTCTCAGATACCGTTTTGATGGCGGTCTCTTTAACATAGGGCGCTTTAGAGCTTTCACGAAGACACGCACACGATTCATTTGTGATCTCCAGTATGCGGATGACTGTGCACTTTTAGCCTCTACGCCGGAAGAGCTTCAAGAACTTTTAGATGTGTATGCCCAGAGCTATGACTCCTTGGGACTTAAAATCAACATTGGAAAGACTAAGATTATGTCAACTCCTCATCAAGTGAACCAAATAGACATTACATTTAACGGAAATTCTCTTGAAGTGGTGGATCAGTTCAATTACTTAGGCAACGTTGTTAATGACAGAGCAAACATGGACAGCGAGATTCACAATAGAATTAACGCTGCATCTAGAGCGCTCTGGGGACTTAGAGAGAGAGTATTTGACAACCACGACCTTGCTTTGTCAACGAAAATGGCTGTCTACAGAGCAGTTGTCATTCCAACACTGCTATATGGATGTGAAAGCTGGGTCACTTACCGTCGTCATGTGATAGAATTAGAACGTTTTCAGCAAAGACACCTCAGAAGTATGATGAAAATCCGTTGGTTCCATCACATATCAAACGTGGAAGTACTCAGGAGAGCAAAGAGCCTTCCAATTGAGGTGCTTATTTCAAGAGCACGCCTAAGATGAGCAGGTCACGTTCATCGTATGCATGATAACCGCCTTCCTAAATGTACACTTTATGGTGAATTGCTAAGCGGTAGAAGAAGGCGTGGCGGTCAACGAAAGAGGTTCAAAGACGCTCTCCATGAAAATCTAAAATCCTGCGGTATTGCAGACGAGCAATGGGAACAACTTGCAGCGGACAGAACCGAATGGCGAGGGGTTGTGGCCAGCTATCAAGGAAATGTTGCTGCAAGAAGGCCGAATCCAAGACCTAACCAGGTCTATGTTTGTCCTGACTGCGGTCGACATGTGCTCTCCCGAATTGGCCTCTATAGCCATAGTCGTGTGCACCGTAGATGAATGGGAATTACAATAGACTACACCTTTTACTTGTTTTTTATTATACACAATTTATCGACTGTAACATTTTTATACTCGGACTCGAGTAACGGCTAATAATAATAATAAGTGTACCTTTGAAATGTGGAATTGTGGACGTTGTTCTATATGAGATTTTTTTGCTCAAGTATTTGGGAGTTTTATTATTAATAATTTTATGGTATAAACAAGCAGAATGCAGAAGTCGTCGCCTAGACATATTGAGCCAACTTAACTGGATTAGTTTATGTGAAATACTTTGATGGCGCCTAACTCAAAATATTAGTCTCAAACAAGAGTTTTGTAGAACTTGTATTCTACGCGCCAATATCCATTGGCTGGATGTCGGTCTCGATAACTAGGGCCGAGTAGGACTATTACTCTTTGCACCTAGATTATCTCTGTAGACCTGGACCGGCCTTCGTGATAGGTGGGCCCGTGTACTTCTACCAGACCCAGCTCACAAATGTGAGATGTGTCGTGGTATTTTCTGCGGACCTCCCCTGGTCCTGGCTGTTGAACCTCGCTGGCTGAGGTATCTTCTGGCGCTCTTCTTGTCTTGATGTTTTCTTTCTTCGCCAGCTTGTCACCCCCGGGGGTAGTCATCGGTCGAGTTGGGTTTAGGAAGTTTTGGCTGGGACTGACTGCCGGTACGTAGGACATCAATTGATATCCTACCCCGGATCGTCGGAAAGGTAAGGATGAGCTGTGTAGCTCGGGAGTGTGGAGACCTAAGTGCTTCTTTTAGCACTTTCGGTCTCCACGGAGCAGGTAGGACAACGGGCGTCGGACGGTATGTTGTCCGACGCCCGCAAGGAGGTTGGGTTAGGGTTGAAAACGTCATGTCTCTGGTAGTGGTGGTCCGTCCTTGCGTATCTGAAACAGATCTGTTAGTGGGAAATAAAGGTTATACTTACCCGTTGTCCAGTAGCTGAACCCTCGGTCGCTTGTGCCTCGGGGCGTCGGCGGGGTCGTAATCAGTGGCCTGTCTGATCAGCGGGTTCCCATGCTCCTCGGCTTGGGCGTACAGCTTCTTCGCTCGTTCCCGGATGACTTCAGTGACCGTGGTGTACTCCAGGTCTCTGACGATGTCTGCGGTTCTCACGTACCATGGGGCGTCAACTACCGTCCTGAGGGCGATGTTCTCCACTGCCTGGATTCTCTTCATGTAGGACTTCGCCTGGTAGCCCCACGCTACCGAGGCGTACGTCAGCTGCGGCCTGATGAGGGTCTTGATAAGCGTGAGCTTGTTCCTCAAGTTAAGTCGGCTCCCATTTCCCGTCATTGGGTAGATGAGGGCTCTCGTACGTCGGGCCTTGGCTGTGATGGCGTCCGTGTTTTGTCTCCATGTTAGGCTTCTGTCCATGACCACGCCAAGGTATTTGACGGTGTCGTGCCATTGGATGTCCTCGCCGTTCATGGAGACGTGTCCTGTGGGAATTTCTTTCCGCACTCGTCTGAAGAGGATGGCTTGGCTCTTGTCGGCGTTGACTGCGACTTTCCACTTCGTGCACCATTCTTCCAGGAGTGTGGCCGCTTCCTGGAGTTTTCTGGTTGCGTCTCTGGCCTTCCAGGATCTGACAATCAGGGCGGTGTCGTCTGCATACAGGGCTAGGGCTGTATGGTCGGTCCGGGGGAGGTCCGAGGTATAGATGGCGAACAGGTGCGGTGACAGCACCGATCCCTGTGGAACTCCCGCCTCCACGGTCCTGTAGGTGGAGAGTTGGTCCGAGATTTTCACCCTTAGCTGTCTGCAGTGTAGGTAGGATCTCACTAGTTTGACGAGTTCGATGGGGTAACCCATACTCATCATTTTAGCTAAGAGACCGTCGTGCCAGACCGTGTCGAATGCTTTGGCGACGTCTAGGAACAGCGCCGCGGTGACTTGACGCTGGTTGAACCCCTTGGTGATCTCCTCGGTGAGGCGAAGCACTTGGAGTTCCGTGGAATGTCCTGTTCGGTATGCGAACTGTTCATCCGGGATGATGTTGAGCTCTTCTGTCTTCTCTGTTAGCCTCTTCAAGATGACCCGTTCTGCAACCTTGCTCATGGCTGGGAGGAGGCTGATGGGCCTGTAAGAAGACGGGAAAATTAGTTCTTTCCCTGGTTTAGGGATCATAATGACGTCGGCCTTTTTCCACCTGGCTGGAAAGTGCCGTAACCTTAACATCGCGTTTACGATGTTGACTAGCGCCGCTACTCCTTTCCTGGGCAGCTTTTTGAGAGCGATGTTTCCTATCTTGTCACATCCCGGAGCTTTTCTCGGCTTTAGGCTCCTCAGGATTTCCTTGACTTCCTCGGGGGTAGTCGGACGGATGTGGTCGTCATCTGGCAGGCAGTGGATCCTTCGTACTCTGCGTTCGACGTCGTCCACCCAGTCCTCGTCCTCGTCATCGAGCTCGTTCTCTCTGCACTGCAGTTCTAAGCTGTCGGCGAACGCCTCGGCTTTTTCCTGGTTAGTGTAGACGATCCCTCGCTCTCCGTGAATCGGGCGCATAGGCTTCCTTCGGTTTCGCAGGGCACGTTGTGTGTTCCACATGCTTCTGTCCTGTGGATCCAGTGACTCAAGGTGGCGTTGCCACCCCTCCTGACGGTGTTCCTGGAGGGCGGCTTTCACTCTTCGGCTGAGGACATTGTACTCCCTTCTATCGGCGGGGAGCCTGGTCCTCTGAGCCCGTCTCTTGGCGCTCCTTCTGTCCCTTATCAGCTGCCTGGTGACCTCTGGGAGGTTTGCCATCGGTGCTGGGTGCCTTCTTACTTCTATTTCCGTCGTGCTGGCCCTTATCGCTTCCAGGATCTGCTCCTCTAGGGTAATGATGGCACTCTCAACGTCCTCCACGGTTTCTAGCCTGGGAATTTGTGCGATGTACTGCTGCAGGTGCTGCCGGTACGATTCCCAGTCCGTTCGTCTCTTCGTGAAGGTGGCGTTGTCCTCACTCGCCTGTCCTCCTAGGGTTAGGAAGATCGGGTTGTGCTCGGTAGATCCCTCCGTTCTGGTGGTGATCTCTGCCTCGAAGGTCATCTCCTTTAGGATTGCGATGTCCAGTACATCTGGCCTGTGTCTGCCGTTGTCGAAGGTGGGCTGGTCCGGTCCTACCACCATCAGTTCGCCGGCGTGCTGTCCCAGGAACCTCAGCAGCTCTCGTCCTCGAGTGTTGGTTATGCCGCTGTTCCATTCCTGGGATTTGGCGTTGAAATCGCCAATTGCGACGACCTGTGTCCTGGCGGGCAAGATTGCGTCCAGATCCCCCTCGGTAAGCGTGCTGCGGGGTGGCTGGTAGCATGAGACCACTTGTATGTCACCATTTCGCGCTGTGGACACTACTACGGCGGTGGCGTTCATGTTTTCTAGCTCAGGCAGTACTGTCGGATGGTGGGCTATGGTTTTCTTCACCAATAGGGCCACTCCTCTCGCGGGTCGCTGAGGATTGTTTACCCAGTCCATCCTGTAGGTGTGGTATCCTGGGAAGTTGATCTCCTTGGCCGGGGTCATCTTGGTTTCCTGCAGTGCCATGACGTCTATGTCGTACCTGGTCAGGAGCTCTTCGACTTCAAGTCTCCTTTCTCGCAGGCCGTTGACATTCCAGGCCGCCATCTGCAGGACTTCCGGTTTAACCTGTAAAGGCATTACAGATTAGTTAAATTTGGCATTTGTGCAAAAAATGCGCTCATCGCTGAGCACATTTGTTGCATCTGTGCGAGCACCGCTCTGAGGTTTTTGGCCTCTGGCGATGCTTGTTGTTTTGCGGCAGGGACGGTGTTCTGTCCTGCCTTGCCCTGGGCTACTCTGGCGCTACGCCGCCCTTCTGTGTTGAGGTCATCGTTGGCCTCTGTACCGGCCTTTGGGTCGCGCTGGCTGATTGTTTGGGGTACTTTGGACACCCCCTGTAGCTGGCCGGGTGGGCCCCCTGGCAGTTCGCGCACTTGGCCGGTTCGTCTGCCTTCTTTTTACACTCCGTCGTCCGGTGTGCCTCGCCGCACTTCACGCATTTCGGCTGCGCGGTGCACCTGGATTGGCCGTGGCCGAAACGCTGGCAGCGGTGGCATTGGGATGCCGCTACCTTGGCTCGCTGTCTCTCAGTCCTTACAACTAGAGAACAGCACCTCGTTACTTGGAGTATCTTGTCCTGGTCCTGTGCGACTAGAACAAGCATGAGGGGCACCTCCTGTTTTGTCCGTCTTGACATCATTCGCTGGACCGCGGTAGGTGCGAATCCTTGGTCCTGGAGGTCTTCTGCCACCTCTTTGTAGGTAACGCCGCTCGGGATCCCTCGAATGACCACACGTAGCTGCCGTTCCTCTGGCAGGGCATACGTGTGGTACTCCCTCTTTTCATTTGCGAACATCCTTGTCATCCTCCGATAGTCCTCGGACGTCGCGGGCTCGATGGAGATTCCCTCCCCGGTAACTTTGGCCTTGTTGAAGTTTATACCGGTTTCGGTTAAACGACGGCTCACCGTTGTCCACGTCTCTTTGTTTCGCAGCACTACCGGGGGTACACGCTGGCTTCTTGTCCTTGTTTGAGGAGCCTCGGTCTCCTCTTTCCGGGTTTCTTGTTGGGGGACGCTAGCCTCCTGCTGGGGGGCTCTGGATCCCGATTTGCTCTGTCTAGGTGACTCGGACTCGGGGGGGCACTTGAGGGGCTCTTCAGCCACCTTCTTTGCCGCCTTAGGGGCCTCTTCGTCCGAGTCCGTGTTGGCAGCGGGCGGATTTTTTCTTTTTCGTGTTTGTGATTCTCCCCGAATCGCACGCAGAAGCTCTTCATGCTGGGACTTCTGTTCCCTCTGCATCTGCTCCAACCTTTCGGTGAGCTCATCTATTTTCTTCTTGAGAGCATTGTTCTCCTCTGTGAGACGTTTTATCGTCTCCTTGTCGTCCCTTGGGGTTGGGGGGCCCCCTCGGGAGCTACCGCTCTGGGACGTTTCGTCTTCACTGTACTCCATGTTACCGTCCTCCACGGTAACGTCGTTGTCGGTTTCCTGTAAGGGAATACCTATATTATTATAGGAAAAAGTTATGATTAATAACAGAAAATAGTGTCTTGAAAAAGACGTGTGAACTTCCTCTTCAACACTATCGACGTCACTGGGGCTTCCACTTCACTGTGCACTCTGATGGCTCGGTGTACGTCCGTACGCTTTCACTTCTCGATGCACACTGCTTGTATTCTACGCGTATCCTCCACATCTAAGCAAGGACCATATACAGAATCGGCAAAATTAAATCTTGATAAGACTAACGATTCGCATAAAATTGTTTTAATTTTTTTATTCAAATAATGCCTGATATTATATATTACTTTTAAATTTGTATACGCGCAGCATATACAAATTATGTAATTTAAATCTTAAATTCGTGTCAAATGTTACCCCCAAATTTTTTGCATTTTCTTTAAAAGGTATATAATGTCCGTCAACATATATTTGCATGTTTTCCTTTACTGTTGATGTGATATTATGATGACCGAAAACTAAAACTGATGTTTTACTGGCGTTAACATTTAATGCATGACATCTGGATTTTCCAATTAGGGAATACAAGTCTCTATTAATAGCAGCCATTGCCTCAGCCCATTTCCCTGAATCAAACGAAAGGTAGAGTTGAGTGTCGTCAGCATAGAAGTGAATTTGACAATACTCTGCCGCCATTTCGAAACCTGACGTATATAACGTATATAATAGCGTTCCTAGAATCGACCCCTGTGGGACCCCGGATGACACATCGAGAGGCATAGACACACTATTGTCAATTCTAACACGTTGTGTTCTATTTTGTAGATAGCTACGAAAAAAGTTAACTTCACTAATATGAAAGCCCATAGATTCCAGTATAGCGAAAAGTATTTCGTGGTTAATCGTATCAAATGCTTTTGTAAAATCGACGAGTACCAGCACTGTAATTTTTTTTTCGTCCAATCCTCTCAAAATGTCATCCGTGATATTTAAGAGGGCAGTTTCACAACTATGCAAAGGGCGGAAGCCAGATTGTATTTCCGGTAGCAATTGAAATTTTGTTAAGTGATCCCGCATCTGACACTCTACCTCTTTCTCTAAGACTTTTGATAGGGTTGGCAAAATACTATTTGGGCGGAGGTCCTTAAATTCTTCAGGGTTGTTTTTTTTTTGGCACTGGTTGTACTAAGGCTTGTTTCCAGGAGTCTGGAAAAATGCAATTCTCTAAGCTAAAATTTATTATGTGGGTAACAAAAGGCAATGTTAAAGGACCACACATGAGTAATAATTTAATATTAAAACCATCATTTCCCTGCGCATTGGCTTTTTATACCATATAGAATTTTTTGAACATTATACTCAGAAGTAGGCTTAAATTTAAATGAGTCAATATTTGGTTTAATATTATTTTTATAATGAGTTATGGTATCTTTATCTGCAGGTAATTTTGGGATGCAATTTATGAAATACTGATTAAGGTCATTAACATTTTTTAATTCGTCCGGAATACTATTTAACCGCTTAGGCGCAAATCTTTCCAGGTTTGATTTATGCCGTCTACCCTCAGTCTATGTTCAAAATATGTTTTTTTTTTCATTTCTGCAAACTAGCGTTGTATAATTTTTTAACATTCTATAATAATTATGATGAGCTTCCTTCTTTGTACGACGCCATTTACTGCAGGCTTTGTCTCTTTAGAGACATAAGTAAACGTATATTATCAGTGATCCATGGTGCATATTTTTTTGTAATTTTTATTGTTTTGATCGGAGCGTGTATATCAAACAAATATAATATATTTTCATTTAGAAAGTTCACTTTCTGATCAATATTATCTATATCATAAATATTTTCAAAAGGGCTAGACATAAGGTCGGCATAAAATTGATCCTCGTTAAAATACTTAAAGTCCCTAACTGTTTTATATACTGGGTTCAGTTTTTTATGAGTGATATTTACTTTGCGATAAATAAGTTCGTGATCAGACATTTGATTTAATGAAATAACTTCTACATTTTCTATAATAGTAAGACGAAGCTCTTTTCAAATATGCATATACAATCTAATTTCTATCTATCTAATTTTTTTGTGCAAGACTTCATACTTTATACTCAGCAGTCTAATTTACATCTCGGTCAAAACAAAAGTTGAGCGTCGCGACAGCTAGTATCGCAATCATAAAAAAATAAAGTAAAAGTAAATAGGTAACCGAACACCATTCGACTTTTATCTAAGGATTTTCCTTCTAAATCCTATTTCGAGTTATCAGCAAAAATTACTAATGGTGATTTTCACTATTTTCAAGATATCTATTGAAAATTTTTCAAATATGAAAACGGCATTTAACTAGCTGTAAAATGTACGCCGTTTCAATAGACTTTCTACTTTCTACCTCTTTCGGTTTAGAGATTACTATTACAATCCTATTGAAACGGTGGTCAATATTTAGCAAGGTAGGTAGTATAATACTATAATATTTTTCCTTCTTATCAACGTCTTTCTTGGTAGTAAAAGATATTAACTGTCCATTAAACTTCTAACAACTTGGGCTGCTAGTTTATTGTAGGGTACTTTCCTAGATTTACATTTAAATAGTAATCACAATCAGTAATAACTGAGCAAGTGGCAGTGTCAATACAACATAAATTATCTCTTCCACAGTGTCCACAGATAACTAAGGTAGCTTTTTAGAAGTGTTCTTTTTTCAAATTTCTTAGTATAGTTATTAATTATTATATTAAAATAAAACTTAGATGGTTACTTGTTATAAATATACTATTTATTTAATTAATAAACATGTGTCAGTCAGAAAGCTACTGGTTACAGTTGAAAATGGTGTTAAAATTAAGACGTAATTAGTAGGTACTTCCAAATTTTCAAGGTATAATATTTTCAATTATATGTAATATAGGTACCTAGCTACCTAGTACATTTTAACATCTTCGTATAAAACCATTTTCGTCACATATGTAGAATAATATTGAACAGGCACCTTGACAAATAACTTTTTGTATAATAATTACATATATCCTCATTTCTCAAAAATCTACTCAGAGAATCTCATGTTTAATACGATTTCTGTTCGACGTACTTATATCCGTAAGTTTACGAGTGTGAAAATTGCTTTTAAATGATTTCCTAACTTGAATAGGTGTATATACACGATGTTTCAAGAAGTCTGATTTTATATTGTTTTGGTTTCGTTGAAGAGGCAGCCCCATAAGCAGACTGGGAATGGTAAAATTTGAGTTAGCCATATATAATCATTAGGTTTATTTCAGTTACGGAATTTTGCAGTTCTAAAACCGTTCCCGTCTTGCGCAGTTTAGTATGTCTCTTTACTGCACATGACGAGAACGATTCCAAACGGTTCTAGGTTGAAATTAAAATGTGAGGTTTTGCTAGATTAACAAAAAACATTTCTCGAGGATCACATAATAGATATGATGAATAAAGTTTCGGCCCATGTAGGAAAACATATTTTCCATAATATGTAGGTATATAGAAATTTCACTTTTACACTTTTTAATGTGCAGTAAAACATAAATGCATTTTTATTAGCAACTGTATTATTCAGGGGCGTATATAAGATATTTCCTTTTGGGGGAGGGCGGGGGGTGGAAGGTTGGGATTTGTGGAGTATTTTCAAAAATTGTTATATAAATATTAATTAAGACTTGAATAGTTACACAAATTATTAAAAAAAAAACTATTCACAAGTTTTTTATTTGGAAAACAAGAAGCCCAGTTATGATTGTGAAGAGAGTTGAGTTTGTTTGTACTCGCTTCGACAGTTACTAAGCCTCATATAAATAAAATAAAACTCTATAAGATGCTTTAATAAAGAAATTTTATATTTATGCTGTGAAAGCATTTTACCAATAATCTTATTCCGCCGAGTTACTTTATAAGCAGTTTAGTGTTGAATAAAGCTTCTGTTCGCGCTGCATATGTATAATATAAAAAATCTATAATTTCTATGCAATTTGTGAAGTACTGACCTAAGTACTAATTAATATTATCTGCAAATATTTGTAAATGTTACCTTTTAAATAAGTTTTTATTAGGGTCTGCGTACCCTCATATAACAATATTTGTTGATTACTTTCGTTTCCATTTGTTATTCACAAGTCTTTATATTATTTACAGCCCTCTATTTAGATATATAACAATTTAGGAGAAATTTGTAATATAGCTATTATCCCATTGCAATTAGGGAAAACCAATGTACCTATTGCTACCCCATGTCTAGGTAGGGGTATTAGAAACGAATTATTATTTCACTTTACATTGAGGGAGTCCACATTTAGATTCCGAACGAGTAACATCATCTAGATACACACTTAAACTTGTAAACTACCAATATCTGTATATACTGTAAATATACGTGTAAATATTAAACACCTTTTGGAATAAACTATCGTGTTTATTTCAATAACTACCAAAGAAACAACAAACTTCAGATGTGGTGCAGCAGCACAACCAGAGTGATTTAACCAACAATCACCACAAATATATATGGTTCTTCGAGCCGTATATATAAATTACCAAAATTATACATGGTCCTTCGAGCCGGATAGATGAAATTCCACAACTATAAATGGTCCTTCGAGTTAAAAGAAATAAAAAACCACGAGTGCAACATAATAGTGAATCAAGAAAACCAAGAACGAGTGCAACATAGAAGTGCATCAATATAACTAGCAGGAGTGCGACTTAGGAACGCATCAAGCCGGAGAAAACATCTCTAATCGAGACTTTCCACTAAAAGTATCCAAGTAAGTGTTAAGTGTGTATCCTTAATATTTTATCCTTTTTTACCCACTTTTTTACTTAAAACTAATTCAATTTGTTACAATGGCAGAGTTAAAAAATTTAACTTCCCAAAGGGGTCAATTAAAAGCTAGCCTAACAAGGCTAGAAAAGTATTTTAATTCGATTTCAAATACCGAAAAAATTAATGACGAGAATTTAGTTATTTTAAAAAAGCGCTTAACTGAAAATGAGGCGTTATTGACAGAATTTAAACTTATTCATTCCAAAATAATCCTAAAATCTGATAATGAAACTCACGAAGAAGAGTTGGAAGGTTTTGAAAATAGATTTTATGAAATTACATCTAAAATTGAAATATATATTAAGAAAAATGATACTCCTAACTTAAATGACAATAAGGCCAATATCGGCTCACTAAATATGGGAAAAAGTTCCATATCTTTACCAAAAATAACCTTACCGTCGTTTAATGGCGAATTTGAAAAATGGGTAGGTTTTCGAGATGCCTTTGATACTCTTATTCATAAAAATCCTGAGTTAAATAATCTGGAAAAATTATATTATTTAAATTCAACTTTAACGGGAGAAGCAAGTAAAGTAATACAAACTTTAAAAATTTGTTCAGATAATTATGAGCCCGCTTGGCAACTTTTGCACAAACGGTTTGAAAATAAAAAACTTATTGTTCAGAATGGTATCAAATCACTTTTTAACTTAGAAACTATTCAACGAGACGCTTATCTCCCAGTGCAAAGATTTCTAGATAGTGCATTGCAACATTTACAATCATTAAAAATATACGAACAACCTACCAGCGATACGTTAATTATTTATATTCTGGCATCCAAATTGTGCAATTCAGTAAGGCGTGCATGGGAGTCGTTTAAACCAGCTAAAGATTTCCCGACATTGAAAGAATTTCTGGATTTTCTCGAAGATCATTGCAAGTATCTTGGATCCTTAGAGGCCGGTAAGCCAGATCAAAACCATTTTAATGTGAATTACTCTCATAACAAATCAAATAATAGAAATAATAATAAAAGTACGAATGCTCATTTAAGTACCCACAAGGTCAGCTGCAATTTTTGCAAGGCTTCACATGCAATTTATAATTGTGAGTCTTATTTAAAATTAAATGTGAATCAGCGTATAGCTGAAGCAAAACGGTTGCAATTATGTTTAAATTGTTTAAAGAAAAACCATATAACTAAAGACTGTAGGTTACAACCCTGCAGAAAATGTAATAGAAAACATAATGTAATGTTACATATCGAATACTCTAACAATACACCACACATCACTAATAATAATAGCAATGAACAATCCAGACTGAGCCAAAGCAATGAACAACCCAGTACGAATCAAAGCTCAATTGATTACAATTCAATAAATAATAATGAGATATCTGAGAATGTGTCCACGCAATTGTCTTATGCAAACCATTGTTCAACTAATTCGCAAATTTTGTTGTCAACGGCGAGCGTCACAGTTTATGACATATATGGCAACGTCCACTTTTGTAGGGCATTGCTGGATCCAGGTTCACAATCAAATTTTATAACCAATGAATTATGTAACCGTCTAGGTTTGCGCAAATTTCATTTTAGTTCCTCCGTTTCTGGCATTAGTCAATTAACTTCAAACATTAACTTCAAAACGAATCTACAGTTTAAATCTCGTGTAAATAACTACCAGAAACAAATTTCTTGTCTTGTTTTAGAAAAAATTACCGATTGTTTACCTGCGAATTCATTCAATTTATCTAAATTAAATATACCTCAAAACGTTCGATTATCTGACCCCAAATGTAATGTTTCAAGTAAAATCGATTTATTATTAGGGGCAAGTATATTCTGGGAACTACTATGTGTGGGACAACATAATCTAGGCAAAAATAAGCCTATGTTGCAAAACACAAAATTGGGTTGGATTCTAGGGGGAACCTTTATTCAAAATAAAGATACCCATTCAAATAATTCATTAGCTTATTTTAGTGTTATGTGTAACAAACCTATTGATAATCAATTAGAAAAAGAGTTTCATGATAATAATTATAAGATATATTCATCTGACGAGCGCCTCTATGAAGAGCACTTGACAAAAACCACCAAACGTTCCGATGCAGGGCGATTCACTAAAAAAAATTATCTTCAACAAAATAATGTTGAAATTGGCGAATCTATAGAATTCGCTGTAGAAAAATTACATTCGCTAGAGCGAAAATTGAAAGAAAATTCTAAATCAAAAATAGAATATAACAATTGTTTAAGAGAATATGAGGAATTAAGTCACGTGACCAAAATATGCCAAAATTCAATTAATTACCCTCATTGTTATTTACCCCAATATGTGGTAATTAAAGAAACAGGCGGTACCACAAAGGTCCGCATAGTTTTTGACGGATCTACAAAAAAATCCAGTGGCATTTCATTAAGTGATATCCAATGTGCAGGTCTTGTTATTCAAAATAAGTCATTTTCTATATTATTACGTTTTCGCAAACGTTCATATGTTTTAACTGCGGACATTGCCAAAATGTCCCGGCTAATATTAGTAGAAGAAAGCCAAAGAAATTTACAATTAATCTTGTGGCGATCTAGTGCAGATGAGCCAATAAATTCAAAATCTATCAAATCAAAAAATCAATTCAATACAATTACTTATGGCACTGTATCTGCATTATTTCTAGCAGTGTGTTGCTTAAAACAATTAGCTATTGATAATCGCAATGAGGGCCCAAACGCTTCAAAAATTATTGAAGACGATTTTTTCGTGGATGACCTAATAATAGGTTCTAATTCCCTTGACGAGTCCATAGATACTCAAAACATGATTACATATATATTATTTTCAGCAGGCTTTGAACTTTGTAAATGGTCGTCCAATAATTTTGATTTACTAAATAAAATTAATTACATTAACAAGCAAAAAACACAATATTTTCAATTTAATTGTGAGTCCCAAATCAAAACATTAGATATTTTGTGGGACCCAAAACCAAGTACACTTTTGTACGACCTTCAAAAACATGCCAGACAATTCAAGGTAACTAAACGAACTATCTTGTCTGTAGTCGCTGAAATATGCGATCCTTTAGGGCTATTAAGTCCCTTGATTATACATGCCAAGCTAAGTATTGAAAAATTATGGCAACTTAAATTATTTTCAGATGAAGCTATACCTCTTGATTTAAACGCGATTTGGTTGCGATTGTATGATCAATATCAATTACATAATTTGCAATCATTAAGAATTCCCAGACATGTCTTGTATAAGAAAGCACAAACTATTGAATTGCATGGTTTTTGTGATGTTTCAGAAAAGGCATATGGAGCCTCTATATATGTTAAAAGTACAGATATATCGGGTTTCATTCAAGTTAACTTACTCTGCGCCAAATTTCGTGTTGCTTGCTCCTTTAAAAAACTCTACAGTTCTACGCGTCGAATTATGTGGGGCAATTTTGTTGGCACAATTAGTTGCAAAAGTAAAATACTCTATAGACCTTAATTTTGAAAGAGTTTTTTATTGGTGTGATTCAACCGTTACCTTAAGTTGGAGCCAAGCGGCTCTGAATAAATTGAAAACATTTGTCGTCAATCGTCTGGCCGAAACTCAATACTTAACTAAAATTAATGGCTGGAGACATGTAGAAACAAACGAAACTCCGGCAGATTTAATATCTCTGGAGCAAATGATTTCTAAAAGCTTATGTTGGAATAGACCTATAAGGCTAGTCAAAAGTAATTTAAAATGGCCCAACAAATTTCAAATATTAAAAATACTCAATAGGAGTTTCGAACTATCAACTATCCGAAATATTGTGGCGCTTTCGAATAATTTTATAGATATTTATGTTTAAATAAATTAAAACGTGTAACTGCTTGCTGTATTAGATTAATAAATAATTTGAAAAATCCTAATAAAAAAATACCGGTCCTTTCACAACCTTAGAAATTAAAGTTGCATTAGCAAAATAACTAAAAACGTCCAGTTTGAGGCATTTGCTTATAAGATAAATAATTTACGAAAAAATAAACCCATAGTTTTTGCTCTCAATTAATCCTTTCTTGGATGAAAATTATAATTTAAGAGTTGGAACAATCAAGTTTTAATTATTCTAAGGGGCACTCAATATTTTTACCCGATTCACATCAGCTAACATACCTCGTTATAAAGGTTGAGCAATTATGTTTATTGCATTGTGGGGCAAATGTTTTATTAGCCTCCCTACAAAAAAAATATCTAATTTAGGCAAAAATATGATAAAATAAATAATTTACCAATGTATCGAGTAGCTATTACATATTTAGCCTTTGAGCAATTTTAAACCTTGCTAACACAAATTGAAGCAGTTTTAAATTCACGTCCTCTAAGTCCTTTCCCCTCTGATGCTAATTACCCTGAACCTCTTACCCCTGCACACTTTTTGATTGGAAAGAAGACAATTTATCACCATCTAAATGGCAGCTTGGACGTGTTGTTGAACTTTATCCCGGTAAGGATGGGATAACTAACCAGAGTTATCTCAGTAAAAACTGCTAGTGGCACCGTTTTAAAGCGTCCTGTGTCAAAAGTGTGTGTTCTACCCATTTATGAATAGACTGATAATATTTTGTGCTAATTTTAAGCCATAGTGTAATAATGACATTACTTATATTTAAATAATTATATCATAGTCTAGTTGAAAGCATATCCTTTCAAGGCGGGCGGCATGTTCGCGCTGCATATGTATAATATAAAAAATCTATAATTTCTATGCAATTTGTGAAGTACTGACCTAAGTACTAATTAATATTATCTGCAAATATTTGTAAATGTTACCTTTTAAATAAGTTTTTATTAGGGTCTGCGTACCCTCATATAACAATATTTGTTGATTACTTTCGTTTCCATTTGTTATTCACAAGTCTTTATATTATTTACAGCCCTCTATTTAGATATATAACAATTTAGGAGAAATTTGTAATATAGCTATTATCCCATTGCAATTAGGGAAAACCAGTGTACCTATTGCTACCCCATGTCTAGGTAGGGGTATTAGAAACGAATTATTATTTCACTTTACATTGAGGGAGTCCACATTTAGATTCCGAACGAGTAACATCATCTAGATACACACTTAAACTTGTAAACTACCAATATCTGTATATACTGTAAATATACGTGTAAATATTAAACACCTTTTGGAATAAACTATCGTGTTTATTTCAATAACTACCAAAGAAACAACAAACTTCAGATGTGGTGCAGCAGCACAACCAGAGTGATTTAACCAACAATCACCACAAATATATATGGTTCTTCGAGCCGTATATATAAATTACCAAAATTATACAGCTTCAATATAACCAATTTTTGGTAAAAGTTGCCATAATGTATTATAAAGCTTTAAACGTAATAAGAGGACGACCGACATGTGTTACTTGGGTTGAACACTATTCTACATGTAGACTTTGTAGTATATATTTTCCTAATATTTTTCAGAATTCTCATACACAGATGAGATCACATCTTAATTTATGATTGATGCAATCAACCTAGTTGAATAAAATGTTATAGTTTTGAGAAGAGGTTTTTCCTTATTTTACAATAAACTTTTTACATATTAAAGCTTTTTGTCATAATTGGAAAAATGTTATTAAACAAAATTTTCATTAAAAATCTAAAAAAGGCAATTTGCTTAGAATTGATTTCATATTTTCTAATTTTTGAAATACCCTGTATAATTTATCTTAAATGTGATAACTGTTTATGACTTACTAAAACAAGCGAAACTTTTTATAAACAATAACTTTTTTCTCAGCAAATTAAAAATAAGAAAGTTTACATGTGCGGTACCACATGTGGAGACACACTGTATATATTTTTTCAAACAGCACTCACTTGCTTGGATCACTTTGGACTCCTCATCTGCCTTCAGAACACCAAATTCTAACAAACAACATGTGAAATTTCGTGTTTTAGCCATAATAGTTTTGGAGATAAACCGCTGTAACTGACAAATGGACGGATGAACGAATACATTATCTTTAACGGTTTCATTTTTCACTTTCGGTGTTTTTGGCGTGAAACCCTAAAACATAAGAAAATACTCCTTTATCCAGGTTTCCTCACAACATGTTCCAAATTATTTTATGAGCAATCATCCTTATTAGAAATATATCCTGGACTGCTTAGAGTTCTGTAGATAAAATATGAGAAGTGAGAGAATGTTTCAGTTCCTTGTCTATTAACCGAACCAGGCCTAGTCCGTCCGACCCTGCACTCTGCCACCGTTAACGATGGTTGCACAATGGGGAACAATCTAAGCCAGTTCCTAATATATCCATTAGATGACGCCATTCGTACTCAGTTTAATGTCATTCTCAATTTGTGTCATATAATATATGATACAAATTGAGAATGACATTAAACAATTTAAAAGTTAAATTATAACTTTTAAATTGTTTAAATTTCCCGATTTCTGAGAGTTTCCCAATCTCTTATTCGTAGAAATGAGCCAAATTGATAAAAAGAATGAGAAATAATCCAAGCTAGTTCTTAATATATCCAATAGATGACGCCATGCGTACTCGGTTTAATTTCTTTCTTAACTTGTATCATATATAACCTTTAAATAGTTTAAATTTCCTGATTTCCGAGAGTTTCCCAATATCTTATTCGTAGAAATGAGCCAAATTGATAAAAAGGATTACGGCAGTTAAAGCGTTTAAAACTTTAAAAACGGAGCTGAGAAAAAGAGGTGCTATAGAGTTCATGGAAAAAAGCTGATTTGGTTGAAAAGTACCTATATAATTACATTTATGAACTTGTTGAACTTTTTGTTTATAAATCCTCTTTTATTCTAGGTTAATCAATTATGACAATATTTTAGTTACACTTGAAGATGAAGATATAGATTACAATTTTAAAACACCAGATTTATCAGATAGTTGTCGGAAACGGTCATTTTTAGAAAATAAATGTACTACTGTGTTAGAGCACTTTGGTACACAGCAACAAGTTTTCATTTTACATCCTAAATTAACTTTGTTTATCCAAAGACATATTTTTTCGTCAGATAAAATAAAAACGAATGTTCCCATTGATCCGGGGGTAGGTTCTGGGGAGGTACACAATGAAGCTGTTTTGAATTGAAAATTGAATTGAGACCTCGATCAGAGAAGTTAAGCACTGTTGATTGAGTCCGGCACTTGGATGGGTGACGGGTATCTATTTTATAGTATATTCTCCATGTTGACAAGATGGCCGAGGTCAAAATCACTAACATTTTCAAAATAATTCAATCCTTAAGGTCAACATGTCAAAACCTATAAAAAAAGTCATTAAGACACTTGCAACCATCAAAAACCACAGTTTTACAAAAATAATCCTGAGAAAATTCATACACCACCGATAATTCGCAAACAATCCGAATCAATCAACAAAAACATTCACACTTCTAAATTCACCAAATTACAGTCAAAAACTTACAAAAGATCGCCCTAAAAAATACAGCCCCCCCCCCCATCCACTTAATTCACTTCTAAACCATTTCCCAAACCCCAAGTTAGAATATTTTTAATTACTTTCAAAAACTTTCTATAAGCAAATTCCTCCCCAAAATAATTTCAAACCCAGTCTTCTATTCAAATCTCAAAACATCTTTCATTCCCCTTTCCAACCAGCTAATAAAACGTTCGTCACAAAATAAGTCCAGTTTACGTGATGTCCTCGAGTTGCTAGCAACTCGCCGCTATCTTCATTCTGTTTAACCTTAAATTGACTCTCTCTCCGTTCAACGCCGGCGATGCAGTACCCTCAATATGGCTTAATATAACATTAAATATGGATTAAAGTATAGCTCTCAACGTTACTTCACGGGACCAATTCAATTTATCTAGTTATTCGCCAGACAGTTATCATTCATATTTCAAAAACAAAATTAGATTGCACTGAAATTTTTATATCAAATTGTTTCATTTTCATCGCCGTTTTACTGATATAATTTTCAACCCGAAATTCTGAAATTGCAGTATTTATTACACAATATTTCACAATCCGAACCCTATAGAGCGGCTGGGGGGAAAATCCAACTCTTTCCAGATTACCGTGAGATCAGTCCCCACATTAGTATAAATAAGGGAGCACACCAAGTCCCCGGCAAGTTCGGTGTATCTCGTGACAAGTTAATCCAGTGCCCATACTTCTTCTTAGGTAGGCCCTAGCACTTAAATCCTAAAAGTCAAGTTTTCAGTGTATCTCGCGATAACAGATCCAGTGCCCGTGCAGCTTCCTAGGCAGATCCTAGTAAAAAAGTACTTTATTAAAATTGCCCCAGTGCATTAACAACAAATTGCCGCCGCGCAAAATAATTAAAGTGAATTTTCTCAGTTTTAAAAAATAAATAATCAAATCTAATAATTTAAAACCGACCCGACCTAAGGCAAAATTTCAGTGTCGATAAGTTAACCATTTACTAAAAAATAAATTTGCAACTGTTCATTACGTTAAGTAAATACTTGTTTAGTTTCGTTCTAAGTCAAAGTGTTTAATTTCAAGAAAATCGTGTTTAATTTAAAACAGTGCTAAAATACTATACAGGGTGTAGCCTTTGACCCTGCTAGCCGGAATAAAAATCACAAAAACGCAAATTAAATTAAAATTAATTTTGAGTGTAACTCAACTCTGAAAGTATGAGGATGATACAAATATTTTAATCATTGACAATGACTTAAATGTTATTAAAAACTCCGCTGAGTTAGCGTACTCACAGGTAGTTCATTGGTCTGAGGAAAACGAGCTTAATTTAAATAAAAATAAAACTAATATGCTGTTGTTTACTTTACACAGAAATCTGGATATGTCAATTTTTAATGGAAGTGATATAAATTTGTGTGAATGGGTCAAAATGCTAGGCATAACATTTGACAGATACTTGGATTGGGAAAACCATATAGATATTTTGTGTAATAAATTGCGAAGCAACTGTTATGGTTTGAGATTTATGTCATTACACTGCAGTCGTGATGTACTCATGAGCCCCTATTAGGCAAATTTCCACTCACATTTGAGATATAGTATAACGAACTGAGGCAACAGTGTGCATATAAGTCGAGTATTCATTTTGCAGAAGTATGCTATACGAATTATTGCTGGCTTAGGCTTTCGTGAGAGCTGTCGTACTTCTTTCAAAAACTTGAAAATATTAACTGTAGCAGGAAGCAGGTATCTATATTTTGGAGGTCTGTACATTTGTTTACAAGAATCGGCATAGGTTTTTTGCCAATCAAGTCGCCATAACCACAATACCAGGTTTAAAGGATTATTACAGCCACAATCTCACCAAACAGCTTTGTACCAAAGAAGCTTTTACTACAATGGTTGCAAATTTTTTAATGCTCTAAGCGAGGAGATAAAACTTTCTCTGAATTTACATGTTTTTAAATTAAAATTGAAAAAAATAATAGTGGAAAAAAATTGTTATGAGGTTGATGATTTCTTTCTTTAAATAAGTACTGGTTCGATTAGGTACCCTTAATTTTATGTGTTTTTTATTAAGACTTCGCTGCAGTCGCAGTTTTGAACCTTTATATATTTCCTGTATTATTGACTTGTATGTTATAATTCCATGTTTTGTTTTTTTGACAAAATATTTCTTTTTTGTTTTTCTATATATATTTATATTCTTTATGTAATATGTTTGATATTTGTATGTTTGACTTGTGTAGAACAATTTCTGTTTTATACACCAATAAATATATTATTATTTTTTTTTTTATTTTTTTTTTTTTCATTTATTTATTGATTTTTTTACAAAGAACCAGTCACCCTACTCTGTGGCTCCGACTCTCACAGAGGGGAGCTGGTAATAAATACCAATAGCCACTCCCCACTCCCGTGGGGTGAGTGACTACTGAGTCCACGAATCGTGTACCCTGAGTAGACGCAATGAACCAAGGATGACAGCCTTCTGCATTCTGCCGGCTAAGATCTCTGCCAAATCTCGGCATGCCGGGATGATCTTTAGTAGTAGTAGTAAGTAGTAATTTATTGAAATAGAAAATCCTAATATACAAATTCATTTATATAACAAGTGTACTTACTTAGTATAATTGTTAATTATTGATATACATTAGGTGACATATATACACATACCTATATATATATAAATATAATACCTATCACACATACCCATACATTATCACACAAATAGCTTTGTTCAAATTTTACACGTATTCAGGTACAACTAATTCTTTGATATAAAGCAACTTTTTGTTACATCACTACATTAACCTAATGACTTAATGTAACTTACAATTGCTCTTTTAAACCCTGTTAGTGATACAGATTCCTTTACATTATTTGGTAATTTATTGTACTGGTCGAGACCTTTGTATAATAAAATTTTCATGGTTTGACTCAGATTTCGCCTGGGTATATAATAATTGTAGTTATATCTAGTATTGTACTGATGTACTTCATTAGCCAAAATTATATACTTTTTAAAGTAGTCTGGTAGCAAGTTATTTAAAATTTTGAAGATAAACACCATTGACAGATAAAATAATCTATCTTTGACACACAACCACTGAAGCGAAGTAAGCATATGTTGAATTGGCGTATATCTGTTACACCTCAAAATCACTCTCATTCCTCTATTCTGCAGTTTTTGTAGAGCAGTGATTTTATTTAAATCAAAGGAGTATAACACACTAGCACAATAATCAAAATGAGGTTGGATGATTGTACTAAAAACAGTAATTTTAGTTGAATCTGATAATTTTTGGGATATTCTGGAAAAGAAATATAACTTTTTTGTGATTTTTTTCTGTATATAGTCAAAGTGAGCATTAAATTGTAAATGGTTATCTAATACAAATCCCAAATATTTTACATTTGTAACTAATTCAATATTATCATTATCAATACTCAAATTTATCGTGTTAATGTTTATGTTTTTATATTTATATTGAGTGGTAATAATCATGGCCTTAGTTTTAGTAATATTTAATTTTAATTTATTATTTTTTAAGTACTGTGAAATTTGTCTGAGGGAATTATTCATTTTATTTAAAGCCACATCCAAATTAACACTGCTTACCGAGAGTAGAGTGTCATCTGCAAATAAGTTTAAGAAATCACAATTATGAACTTCGTTGATGTCATTAATATAAATAAGAAACAATAGGGGGCCTAAAATACTTCCCTGTGGTATTCCATAATTATTAATTATTGGCGAAGATACATGCTCACCTATTTTTGTTATCTGTTCCCTATTAGCTAAATAGTCTTTCAACCAATTTAAAACCTTACCTTGAATACCATACATAAAAAGCTTTTTTATTAATATTGAGCGATCTATTGTTTCGAAGGCACGTTTGAGATCTAGAAATACAGCCACAGTATAGTTTCCTTCATCCAACTTTTGTTTCCACTCAGTTATTGTTAGTTGGAGTGCTGATTCACAGGAATGATTAGCACGAAATCCTGATTGATTTATAAAAAATAAATTATTGTTATTGAAATAGCCAATTAATTGTTGATAAACTATCATCTCCAAGAGTTTTTCAGAACTTGGTAAGGTATTAATTGGTCGAAATTCCCATGACTTATTAGTGTTATTAATTTTTTCGATAGGAATAATTGTGCTAGTTTTTAAGTTTTTAGGAAATTTACCAGAGTCAAGAGAGGTATTTATGAAATGCAGCCAAACATGGCCAATAACTTCAAAAGATGACTTAATAAGGACGCTACTTAGTACTACATTTGTAGACCCTTTGTTATCTAATTCTTTTACTTTTTTAGCTAATTCTTGCAAATTGATTAATTTAAAAGTTGCAAAATGAGAGTCGGTATAATTATTGTTACTATGTTCATATTCATGACTATCGATGCTATCAACAATTTCTGTAATGCTATTTATAAAGTATTTATTAAAATATTCAGCAATATCCAATTGGTTTCTTACCAGTGTTATTTGATCATTGACCTTAAATTGTATACCCATATTAAAGTCGATATTGAAGTTTTTTGGGTTTATCAGTTTTTTTAAAGTTTTCCACATTAAATGTGGATTGTTTTTATGTCTGTCTATTTCATTGTGATAAAATTGTTGCTCTTTTTCTTTGATCATGTTTACTACTTCATTTCTCAGTTTTTTATAGTTCTGCCACTTATCTTGACTGCTATTAATTTTAAATATTTTGTATGCCCTATTTCTCTCTTTGGTTTTATTTCTGATTTCATTATCATACCATGGTAAATCATTTGTGCGACAATTTACAGTATTAATAGGTGCAATCTTGTTTACAACATGTTCACAGTTACTCTCTAAATTATTATACAATAAATTCACATCGGTAGATTGAAGTAAAAAATTACAGTCTATCAAGTTAATATTTATATTGAACAAATTTGTTTCGCTAAAATTCCTAAAGCATTTTTTTATGTCAATACCAACATTATTATTAGCAATATTAGAAAAATTTACTGAAATTGTTGAATGATCCGTAATTATGGGTTCGTCGTGAATAGTAGTAACTACATTTTCGAAATTTGTTAATACATAATCTATCAAAGTTGAACTAGTAATAGTAGATCTAGTATTTGATTTAACTTTTTGTGTTATACCATATGTACCAAGTAATCTTTTTATTTTTAACGAATAAAATTCATCACAGGAATAGTTTATATTAAAATCACCGATTAAGATGCTACGCATCTCACAACAAAATAAATCCTCACACATATGTTCAAAATTTTCAAGAAAGACAGAATGGCTTGCACTAGGTGAATGATACATACATCCTATTAACCAGTTAATTCCACAGTAAGTCACTTTTATAACTTTACACCAATAGTTACCATCTATCACATATACTTTATGTACTGCATATTTAATGTTATCTCTAATGTATAGTAATACACCCCCTGTGTGTCTTGAGTTGGAATTACAACGAACCGTAGAATAATTCTTTATTTCAAGTTCAAAATCTTCTATTTCCTTCGTGGTTCTTGATTCACTTAAAAGGATGAATGCAGGATTATAACATTTAATTTCAGCGATTAACTGTGTTTTATGCGATAATATACTTTGGATGTTCAAATATACAATATCAGTGTTGTATGGTATATTAGGATTATTTTTTAGTTTAAATTAACTGTTTTTTTTACAATGGTGGGTTTATTATTAATGTAACGTATTGTTTTTGTATCATCTCCATTGGCTTTCAAATCTTCTAGTTGTTTTTTTATAGTATGAAAATAGTTTTGTTGCTTTTTTGTTTGGTCTCCAAATATACGAATACTTGGCACTGTAACGTTTCTTTTATTTCTTAGTACATTAACAGCATCTTCAGAATTATTAAGAACTACTTTAAGCAATCTATTTTTCGAGGGCATAAATTTGCCTAATCGAAACACTTTAATGTTGGAGAGATCTACATTAATATCCTTTAGAATGTTAGCAACATTCCTTTTATCATCTTCAGTTCTGTTTTCCCGAGAATTGGACGAGGGTTCCTTAATATTCGAAATAATAATATTGGATGCTCTTCTCTGCCTTTCCATTAATTCTGATATTATATCTTCAGATTCAACTGCATCCACTTCCTGCTCACTTTTGTTATTTTTTGCTTGCAGTTCACTTTTTAGATTGTTTACCTGTTTTCGCAAATCATCTAATTGTATCATAATATCCGGGATAAGCATTATACCCTTTTCGCAGTTTTCACATAAAAATGTTAGCCTACGCTTTCTTAAAGCAATACATCGGAATTCAGTTTCACTTAGCTCACTGCATTTTTTACAAAGTATTTTTTTGCAGCTATCACAGTTCACAAACTCTTTTGGATCTTCTACAGAGCATTTAATACATTTATTCGGCATTTTGAATAAAATCCTGTCTAATTCCAGCTCCCTGTATAAAGGATTTGTATCTACTGCACTGGTGAAGTTTTTATAGCAAGTTATAAGAAGCACTGATAAGGCTTCTTTCACTTATTTTATATTTTTTTGTCTCCAGAAACAGAAATAGGAGTTATATTTACTTCCAAAAAGAATGTTGTAATGTTAATCTTAATATATGCACCAATATAATCAAATTGTTCTCCAGTTCTTTGTCAACATAATGATATAAACCACAACTTTATAGACACAATTTTTCACCGAGACACTGATACTAATAAGGAGCTAATATACACTTTACTTTAATAATTAAACATCGCATATAGTTCTGAAAGCAGTGTCTGTCGCATTCCACCGAGGGCTCCTATAATCAGTATCACCATCTTAACAGAATGGCCTGGATAAAGCCTGCGGAGTTCGAAGAGCAAATCTCGATATTTTGTCTGTTTTTCCTCCTCTTTCAAGACAATGTTGCTATCAGCGGGAGCTGAGAATTCCACGACATACATTGTCTTGAGTTGGTGGTCGAGGAGTACTACGTCAGGCTTGTTGGCCTGTATTTGCCTGATGGTGGGAAACGAGTAGTTCCAATAAATTAGACACTTCTCGTTCCCCACAACGGACTCAATATCCGCCGGAGCGTAAGGCAGCACTGGTATTTCGTCTATCCCATACGAGTGCCTTAGATGATAGTAAAGCACTCGTAATGCTGCGTTGTGTCTGTGAATATAGGGCGTATGTCGGACAAGTGCATGACAGTCTCCGGCGCCTTACGGCAGGCTCTGCAGCTGACATCAGGGACCTCCATACCCATGACACGATATCGATACTCGAGAGTGTTAAATACACCATCTTGGCAAGCCAATATGAATCCTTCGGTCTCAGACTTCAGCCCGGCTGACCTTAAAAAGGCGAAGGTCAGCCTTTCGGATAAGCCGAGGTCTTCTATATTTTTATAGAAGACTCCGTGCAATGGCTTGGATGTTGTGTTCTGCAGCTCTAATGTGGGCTTTTAGTCAAACGGGTTCCAACTCGGTGACAGAGTCGGGGTTTGCCCGCTCGACGTCGAAGATGAGACCAAGTTCATCGGCCGCTCTCCATGCTGCCTTAAAGAGAAAAGCTCCTACCTCTGCATTTTCATGGTCTCGGACCATACAGAGGAGGGGATCCGAACTCCTGATGACCTTACATGCTCCATCCAGAACCATCCTGCTATGGAAACTCTCCAAGCTCAAGAGTCCACGGCCTCCCCGATGTTGTGGGAGATATAATCATGGAGTGGACAATTTAGGATGCAAGCTCCTATTGAGATGCATCTTCTTGCGGGTTACTACATTGAGTTGACGCAGCTCTTCTCTAGTTCATTTCACTACTCCGAAAGAGTAGAGAAGGATCGGAACGGCAAGCATATTTGTAGCAGACACCTTGTTCTTCCCCCTGTCGGAGCAGGTGCTGATACTTGCCGCGGAGAGCGTTTTTCACTACACTTACTTCTTGGGTGGAGCGTTGCTCGACACCCAAGTAAGTGTACGACTCTCCGGCATCTAGATGGTGTAACATGCTTCCATCCACGAGCTGCGCGTCCTCTCCATAGTCACCGCATCGTCCTCTCTTGAGATGGATCAGCGTGCATTTACCCAACCCGAACTGCATACCGACAGCCTGCGTGTACTCCTGTACCACCCTAAGGGACTGTTGGAGATCCCTCACTCCAGTGGCATAAAGTTTAAGGTCGCCATATAAAATAGATGGGTGACCTTATGCCTCCTGTCGCCGGGGGTACCGCAGTTGTAGCCACGGGTTTTCCGGAGCGAGACGGATAATGGCAGTAGTGAGAGACAGAAGGGGACTGAGGGAATCTCCTCTTCTGAATGTTACCGACTCTGTTTGGACTCTATCGTTTTACCCGATGTTATGGTAAAGCGAGTCCTCCAGAGCGGCATTAGTTCTTAAATACATCTCACTACGGGACCGGGTACCACAAGACATCGGAGCAAGTGAACAATGAGCTCATCCGATGTCATGTCAAATGCCTTGCGGTAGTCGATCCAGGCCATAGAGAGATTCCGCTTATACTGCATGGAGTCCTGCGTGACACATTTGTCGATCAACAGGTTCTCCTTGCAGCCAGCGAGACCTCTTTTCGACCCTCGTTGCTCATATATCCATTCGTAAACTGAGTGGAGCACCCGCATGTACAAAATGCGTGTAAACACCTTGTAACATGCGTTTAGACAGGTTATCGGTCTGTAGTTCTTTGGTTTGGACAAATCTCCATTTTTGGGGATCAGCACTGTCCGCCCCTCAATAACCCAAGAAGGGATTTGCTGCTCCCCATTCAACCAGGAATTAAAAATTCTGGCCAAATGGTGGTGGGTGCTCGATAACTTTTTCCGTCAAAAGTTATTTATCCCATCGGGACCTGGAGCAGCAAAGTTCTTAGAGCCCTCATGAGCCCTGCGAACCTCTTCTGGGGTTATTGGTTCGCACACTTCCTGTGATTGCTGAAGCCTTTGATAAAAGGCTTCAAAGTGTGCCAGGGCTGGAGAGTTTCTGTTGAGCAGAAGCCTCTGTTCGTACAACGTTTTCCAGAAATTTTTCTCCTGATCGACGGTCGGTGGATTGTCAGCAACACGCTGAGGTGGTTCGAATAGGTGCGAAGGCTTTTGGCGAAAAAGGTTATTTTCCACCAACCCCCTCGCCCGCCTCACTAGTGACTTTTTACAAGCCACTAGCATCCGTATCCTATCGAGGCAGTGCTGTTTGGTGGTTTGTAGCACTGCCCTGTTGAGTGTGTGATGGGCGCGTCTTAAATTGGCGGCTATACGGCGAACTTTAGGCGTGAAAGGCATATTGACCGCCATGTAGTCCATCACACATTGGAGACGGAATGCTTGTTGCCTCGCCGACCGGATTTTGGCCTCCATCTTTTGTATGCGCCGCTGCGCTGTCTCCTGTGGGGAAGAGGTATTTTGCCTCTCCACCTGAGACGAGCGTTGAGCAGTGGCATATACGGCACAATTTATGGCGGAACGAGGAGAACTACGTCCTCAACCGGTGAATGTGGCGGCTCTTCGGCCACCTCATTTACCGGTCCAGGAGCAGCCCTCACATAGCCCCTACTACGAAGAGAAATACCAGATTTGGATACACGGATAGGTTGGCGATAGCAGAACATGTCCATAATAATGAGAACCATAAAATCGACTATGAGGACGTCAATATATTAGACAGGAATACGGGCTATTATCCGCGGATCATTAGGGAGTCACTGGAAATTATGAAAAACGTGAACAACTTTAACAGAGAGGATGGGTATCGACTTAGTAACACGTGGAGACTGTTATTGCCAAGTACCAGCACCGTAGTAAGTCACGGTCAACCAAACATGACAAATGAGCAGCGAAGCGAACCAAGCGCGACCAATGACCAGCGAAGTGGCGCCTAGGTATATAATGAGGAGTGTAACACAACAAATTCAGTCTTTAGAATCCTTCTGAAGAAGCTGACAGGATGATCAGCGAAACGTCAAGTCAAGTTCGACGACCAGGGCAAGACCTGGAAAAAACTACTTCATTAGACAATGGCCGTGAAAACCTGCATTCTACTATAGCATATTATTTGGTCATTTTTCTTCTCTTCTATCTAACATAGGCATCGATTCAATATTTTTACCTGCCAATAATGTATACTGATTTATACAATACAATATATCATCTAGGATGGAATTAGAACCGTTGGTGTCACACTGAAATGGTTTCCATAAACGCCGAAACACTGAATGCTATATTGCCATGTGTAAACAGATTAGCAAAACGAGCGCAAAATATAGTGTTTGGTGTACTTGAAATTATTTTAAAGAAAATAAAATATGTGTTTGGGAATGTAGAAGTTTTACATTTTTTTCATGTCAAATAAAATTTCTTTTTATTCATCGCTTTTACAATAATAAATTTTTATTTTTAGATGCATAGTTCAAGTTTCGACACAAGGGCAAATAATATAGATGGGGGTGACGTGTTGGTGTCTATAGCAACTTTGGTTACAGAAGGTCGCATACCTGGTGGGCTAAACACCAAATCCAAGAAGTTTTATGAAGGTCCACACTGTACTCTCATTAAAGGAGTAAACAAAAGCCATAAATGTGACTTAAATGATTCTCTGGTAAGAATTATTAATATCTATTTTAGTTAATATACCTCATACCCACAGAATCAGGTACCTTCCCAGTTTTTATTTTTTCTTCAAGATAAAACTTTGAGGAAGGGTACAAGATATTTGATACAAAAATACATTTTTTAACATAATCAGACCCTGTACATAATTTAATTTTATAGATAGTTCAATTACCTTCACAGTGGCTTTTTCAAAATAAAAATAGATGCAAAAATTACCTTGAAAATGTAATTGTATGTACGTAATTGCTCGGTGGCCATGTATTTCATATTTATTTAAGATTATAATTCTTAGCAAATGGCCACCATCTCTAACAGAAATAACATTTTTAAATATTACTCATCCAAAACAAGTGGTCGTTTTGGCATTTAATTTACTCATGGCGTTTTTTAAAATAAATATTTTCCAAGAAATAACCAGTCCAGAACTCTTTTTTCAATGCCACCCTATCCATTTTTACGTGCTTTGGGTAGAGGTTTAAGTTAGCTTTCCAACTCAATGTTAAAGTTGAAAATCGGACCAATTTTTTTTTAAATAAACGTTAATTAATGACAAAATACTAATTCTTTGTTGTGGCATCCCACACTTTCCTAGTTTGAAATCGATGTATGGACTGATTGTAAATTTTAAAATTACATTGGAAAGCTGATTTAAAGCTCTACCAAAAACACGTAAAAACTATATAAGATGCGATTTTAAAAATATTTTTCGTTTAAATGCTTTGTTTATTTACTAACATATAGACGGAGTGGCAACCTTTATGTGATCAAATGTCAGTATGAAATGCATTTAAATCAACAATTGAGTATTAACCCAATATTCCAAGAGCTACTGAATTTGTCAATGAGCATCTGAGAACCTCCTGCAACTTTTATGGTGCGTAGTTCTGTTTGTGGAGACAACACTACGCTCGATCCAGGTCCTAGCGGTGGGGGCATTTTCGTATGAGGACGGTAAGCATTTTTCATTTACCTACATTATATACACATTAGGTCCTAATTTACTTATGGAATAAATAGCTCAGTATGTTGTTCTTTAATTATTCCTATTTATCTCACTACTGTCAAAATTAGCAGAAAAGGTCATCCTGGATAGGCAAAACTCTGCTCAGGAGAAACTTCATATTAATGAAGATTTAGAACAGAAAAGCTACAGTGCAGCAAGTTGTTAGAGTCATTAATGATGTGGTGATGCAATACAATCTCGGTAAGAGTACCACCATGGTACTCTTAGATACTGAGAAAGCCTTCGATACTGTTTGAATCCATCAGGAGTTAATATATAAAATGAACAATTATCATTTTCCACGTCACATTACAAAACTCATACACTTATATCCGACTGGTAGAATGCTGCAAGTACGGGTGAAACTGTTTACACAACAGGACATTCTCCCGGGCGTCTTGCAACAGTCGGCCCTCACCTCTAAACTGTACAATCCGTATATTTCCAACTTGCCTACGTTCTCAAATATAAATTGGCCAAGTGTGAGGATGTAATTTTGTTAAATATAATTTATAAAATCATCTATATGAAAATATAATTCCAACTATTACATCCGGAAAAAGAAACTCACTACCAATGGATCCAAAATTTTGAAAAATTATTAATTTATTTGACAAAAATATTCAACATATTTTTCAAATGAATTGACATATTTCTGCTTTGTATTCTTCATTTGAATTTTTCCACACAGTGCTCTTCGTAAACTATTTTTAAAATATATAAAGTTGAAAGCACCTTTGTCCGAAAAAAAATGAAAACTAACTTCCACATGAGATAAATACTTCTGATCTGATGCACATATAGGCAATGCTTTCAAGATAAAGGAAAAAATTCAAAACTCCTTAAATTTTAACAATGGGAGTGAGATACAGAGATTTAAATATATTTTCTTCACAGGCAAAAGATAAAATAAAAACAAATAAATACCTTTTAATAATGTTTTATATTTTTATGTTGAATAAATGAATAATCTTATAAAATTCCATTAAATAAATGACACCATTCATTGGGACTCGAATCGTGAATCTCTGAGCTGTTTATCGGATAAATAAATTATAACTGAAAGGTGTAACGATGTGGGTAAATAAACAAAATGTGTACTGTAAGTAGTTTATTACTCGCAATTCCAACTATAAGAAGTTAGGTACATCAGCGGTTTTATGTTAAATTGTTAGTCACTTATTGATTTAAATTTCTTTCGTGCTGACATCTGATCTCGTAGGGTAGGCTACAATCACCGCTTGGACTAATACTTACTGTAGAATTTCACAACCATTTAGCAATTTTATAAACTTTACAAGTTTAATAAACCTCATGTGAAAACAATCAATTGTTCATTAGACCACTATTAATGCCAATATAAGTATAGAAAAAATCACCTAGGTTTTTATTATCGATTTAAGATAAGAATTAGATAAGTTCCTATCAGTGTGGAAGTTTTGCTTGAGTAATTTCTAAATAATATATTCTCTAGAAAAACATACCCTCCTACTATTTATTGAATTGATTAAAAGTTGCATATTATTCAATTTTTCATATCCGATAATAAAGCATTGCCATACACATCACCAAATCAGTTATCTATCTACTTTTTCTTTTTCAGTGTTTAAAATTTGAAAATGATCGTGATACTGTCTTAAACTTATATCAGAAGAACTTACCTTTGTGTATCGAGGTAATTTTAACATGTTCCTGCAAAGAAATTGATGGGTTAACTGATACATTGGATGATATTTTTGTCCTAGAGCAGTGGCATTTCAGCATAAATATTAAAAGGTAAAATAGTTGACTTGCTACTTTATTTAACTGTAATATGACTCAGTTAAGTTAAATAAATCCTATTTTGAAAATTGACATAAAATAGTTTACATCTTGATGGTATATAGCAACGTCAAATGAAATGATTACCCAATACCCATAATAATAATAATATTGGGGTATAGAACAATAGTATAGAAGAACTTTATTTACTAAAACATGTTTGAGTTTTGCTCTAAAAATCTTAATATTTGGGGATGATTGCTGTTCGAAAGGAAACAGTATGAAGATGTTCCTTATGTCGTGTTTCGTATCCATGACTTATTTGATTGTTTAAGAACATAGACTTGTTTTTAAAAACGTATGTACAAATCTCCAAAATATAAATACTAACCAGTCAAAATTTTAAGGCTCTTGAAGGCGTTTCCGCAAGTTTCCAAACTTTGCAATCCTGCAATTATGCGTACTGAATATTTCTGTAGTATGAAAACTCTACTTACTTGTGAACTATTTCCCCAATTAATTATACCATATTTTAGACGCGAATGAAAGTTGGCATAATAAAGAGTAAGTATAATATCTATGGTACAATGATTAGACATACATTTTAGTCCATAGCAGCTGTTTCTCAGTTTCTCACATACTGTTTCAATATGTGGATTCCATTGTAGATGCATGTCAACAGTAATGCCTAATAATTTAATGGATTCTGTAGGAATTATTTGGAGATTGTCAGGGAAACGCAATTTATCTTGGTTTCTCTTTAAGCTAAACACTATTGAAGACTTTTATTTAAAAATAATTTGTTTTTCTGACCATTTAGTTATTGTATTATAAACTCTTTTGGTAGTAAGTTTTAATTTTTCTAAATTGGCCTCTACTAAAAGAATATTGACGTGTGTATACAAATGTCTCACACGAATAAAATTCTCTCTTTCTCTCTCTCTCTCTCTCTCTCTCTCTCTGAGAGCATTAGGTATTTTATTTAAATATTGAATTAAATCATTGCAAAAAGTATAAAAAGGAGAGGCCCAAGTATAGATCCTTGTGGAATTTCTTGCTTTACCTCTATACTGTTGCTGGATACACCGTTGGGGACTTGTACAATTTGTTTCCTATCCTTTAGATATGAGGACAAGAAATTTAAAGGAGTGCCTCTAACTCCATACCTACAAAGTTTAGCTTTTAATAACTGATGGTCAACACAGTCAAAAGCTCGAGAAAAATCTATGAAAAGCGCTAGCACATAATAATAATAATAATAATAATAATAACCTTTATTCACTTAAGCCTTTTACAGGATATGAAACGTCAAATAGTACACAAAAAAATACATTCATATATCTAAGTATCTAAAAACACAATAACAAATATATAACTTGACAATACATTACTACAACTTTAAAACTTATTATATTTACAAATAAATAATGAACATAAAAAAAGGTACATATTTATAATTCATTGTTAAAATTCAAGTTTATATTGGATGATTGAAAAATTCTTGTAAAGAATAGAAACAATTTTCTCTGAGAAATAAGCGGAGCTCTGTTTTAAATTTTTTTATATTTACTTGCTGTTTTATACTATCGGGTAGCTTGTTAAAAATTGTTCCACAGGTATAGTAAGGCCCCTTTTTGTATGTGCTTAAACGAAAATTATTTATATAGATCTGATTTCGCCCTCTGGTGTTATAACTATGCACACTACTGTGTTGTGGAAATTTATCCCAATTGATTTTGGCAAATAGGGCTGCTTCATAAATTAGCAGACAGGGCAGTGAAAAAATTTTGTGTTTTATAAAAGTAGGCCGACATGATTCTAGCGGAGTTAGAGAGAATATTAACCTAATAATTTTTTTTTGCATTACAAAAACACGCTGAAATTCACAGCTTGTTCCCCAGTAAATTATTAAATATTTCGTATGTGGATATGCTAAGGCAAAGTATATATTTAATAAATACTTTTTATCCATGAAGTTTCTGAGATTTCTGATAGCGAAATAGGCAGAATTTAATTTTTTTAGTACATATTCAATATGATTTGTCCATGTAAGATGTTCGTCTATGAACAAACCTAAAAATTTTGTGTTTTGAGTTTTTTCTATTTCATGGTTATTTATTTTTACAGAAATAACGGGGTTTTCCCGTCGTTTGTGAAACATTACATATTTAGTTTTTTCTGCATTAATTATTAGTTTGTTGTTAAAGCACCAGGTGTAAAATTGTTCAAGCGTGCAATTTACTTTATTTTGAAGGTCCTCAGGTGATGATGCAGTAATGCATATAGTGGTATCATCAGCATACAACACTAGAGTTATATCTTTTGTAATAAAATGTTGGAGATCATTGATAAATAAAATAAAAAGGAGTGGTGATAGCACACCCCCCTGAGGAACTCCAATGTTGACTTGAGATGGTAGTGATGTGTTTTGTCCAATTTTTACACTAATTTTCCTGTCTGATAAAAAGGAGTATATCCAATCATTCAATGGCTGCCTTATACCTAAGCTGTTTAATTTTTTTATTATGAAGTCTTTGCTAACGCAATCAAAAGCTCTAGTTAAGTCAAAGAATAGAGTTAGTACATACTCTCCTTTATCCACCGCATCATATATACAACTTATTAGAGAAAAAGATGCTGTATTTGTGGAAAAGTTTGGCCGAAATCCATGTTGAGCATTAGATAAAATATTTTTTGTATTTATAAAACTGTACATTCGATTGTGAATAATTTTTTCGAATAGCTTTGATAAACAAGACGGTATGGTTATAGGCCTGTAATTTTCAACAAGATCTGTTTCGCCCTTTTTGTGTAGAGGTATAACAGTGGATAGTTTGAGGTCATTAGGAAAGATTCCCAGTTTTACTGATAAATTAAAAATATAACATAGCGGATGAATTATGTATTGAGATATATATTTTAAAACTTTCTAGTGCGTTAATTATTTTTTTATGAAAAAGACATAATGCTGTATCAGTGCTTTTATTACTAATGAAACCGTGTTGTGAATTGGAGAGCAAGTCATTTCAATACAAAAAAAAAAGACGTAAGCGGTTCCTTTATAGCTACCTCAATAAGCCTTGATACACTCGATAGAAGACTTATTGCTCTGTAATTTCCATACATATTTGTGTCTCCTTTTTTAAACAATGGCTGAACTATTGCTAACTTTAACATTGTTGGAAAAATTCCTTCCCAAAGACAGAGATTTATAATATGGGCTAAGATAAGTATATATGAGACACTCCAGATGTAATTCTATGTAAACTTGTCGAAGCTTTAATGAAAACATATACTTTTGGTAATAGGGGTATATTGTTAAGAAAGCGAGATTTTTATTTTGCCAAATAACACTGTATGCACAAACTTGCATTAGGCTTGCAAGTTCAAGGCTCTAAAGCTACACTATGCTTACAAATGTAAACCTGTAAACTTGATAATGCAAACTTACATCAGAATCCCTAGTCAAAAAGTTCTCATAAACATTAGGCATAATACGTGTCCCTAGTCCTAGGAAGTTACAAGTTCTTAAACAGTTTCAATTTTTTTTTCTATTATAATAAATAACATCACGGGTAATTATGACCCCCTTTAGCCTGGAAGGCTCCAGAAGGGCCTTGTGTGGAAGGGGGCTACACATTTAGAGACAAGGGATACACACCCAATATCCTTTCTCATAGTATTTTCCACTGCCACGACCGGGAATCGAACCCGGAACTTTTGGGTGAGAGGCAATACAATACAATACAACATAGATTTATTAAAAATTAGAATGATACATTTGTCCTTCCCGGGCACTCATAGCCCATGTTAGCCAATCATACATGCACTAAGCGCCGTGACAGTTTAAAAGCTAGATGGCACAAGACCGGGTCAAACATGAAAGAAATTTAAATAAAAATACAATCTCCTTTTGCAAGGAAGCAAATTAAAAAAAAGTAAATAACATAAAACAGGTAAACAAGAGGAACTTAAGATAATTTGTATATAATATAAAATAAAATAGTGTAAAAATAATCATGACTGATGGTATAAAAGTTTGTTAATCACGGGAAAATTGTTAGCTAAAAAACCCGTTTCAAATAATTCAGCCAGAGTGAGCGGGAATTTCAGACCGCTTTAAAAAGTTATCGTTTATTGATGATGGTTTTAAATTCAAATTGTAATTAATAAAAACGAATTTGCAAACAAACAAAAATAAATAAACAAATAAGTAACAAAAAGAAACGAAGAAGAGGACGAAAGAATTTAAAGATGGGAAATTGTGTTAGATAGTTTTTTTTTTTTTTAGTTAAAGATATAAAGAGTATTGGCTATACATGTTGCCGGAAGATGGGCAACGCTTGGTATGGCAGTCTGTGTTTTATGCGAAATGGTGCATTATGCTCTCTAATTTGAGTAATGTTGTTTGTTAGCGGGCTATCACCAAGTTTGAATTGATAGAATTTTTGTGCTGTAACTTTGATGTAGTCCACTAGTGGCGTTATGTCGTGACAACGTGTATATAGGTCTCTTAAGGAGGTATAACGTGATGAATTTGAAATGAGGCGAAAAAATTTATGTTCTAAAACAGAAAGTTTTTTAATTGTCATTGCCAAAGCGCTGCACCACACCGGCGACGCGTATGTAAGAGCCGGCTTCACAATAACAGTATTTATCAGTTTTTTATTATGTCTGCTCAGTCTGCTATTCCTGGCTAAGAGCGAGTACAGACTCCTAGACATGGAATATACTGTCCGTATTGTTTCGTTAATATGTCGGTTGAACGTCAGTCGTTTATCTAAACGTACACCCAAGTCTTCACGCACTCCCTTTGTGGAATTTTGTTGCCCCTTATCGAAATTGGTGTCATGATTTTATTTTCTGTGAATCTACGCTTGAAGGCTATAGATTCCGACTTCTCGACGTTTACCCGGATTTTCCACCGATCGTAGTACGTCATGGCACGGACCATGTGGGCCTTAAGTAACATATTTGCCGCTTGAGCATTGTGACTATGTGCATACATGGCCGTATCATCGGCGTACTTGGCCAGTTTAGTATTTGGAAACGTAAGGAAGTCGGAAATGTACAGGTTGTACAGTTTAGGAGCGAGGACCGACCCTTGCGGGACTCCCGCGCGAATGTCCCGTTGTGTAGACAGTTTGTTATTCACCCGCACCTGCAACGTTCTATCAGACAGGTACAAGTGAATGAGTTTTGTGATGTAAAGCAGAAAATGATAGTTGTTCAGTTTGTATATTAGCCCCGGGATCCAGACGGTATCGTTCTCAATATCTAAGTGTACCATGGTGGTACTCTTACCGAGATTGTATTGCACTGCCACGTCATTCATGATTCTAACGACTTGCTGCACTGTACTTCTTCCCGCTCTGAAGCCGAACTGATGCTCGTCGTTAATGTGAAGTCTCCCCTGAGCAGAGTTTAATCTGACCAAGATAACCTTCTCCACTAATTTTGAGATCGCTGACAGTAGTGAGATTGGCCGATAACTACCTCCAATCTTGGCATTCTTATTCGCCTTGAGAATGGGAACAACTATGGCGCACTTCCACTGGCTGGGCCAGTGCTGTCGTAGAATAGCGTTAATGATATAGGTAAGTTGTACAATACCCTTTCTCGGTAAATATTTGAGCAGCTTATATTCGATATCATCCTCGCCCGGAGCTTTATTATTAGGTAGTGTCTTGATAAGCTTTGCTAATTCCGAGGGTTTGACCATGATGTTTAAAAATTCTCGTCTGGTTAATTGGATGTCATGGCCAATAACATCGTTAACGTCATTTTCAATGCGGTCATGATCTGGATTGTTTGGTGCATTAACGTTATGTATTCTTTCAAAGTTGTCAGCTAGTTTGTTTGCTTTTTGTAAGTCCGTTATAGCTGTTTGTTCATTCTGTTTGGTCAGTGCGGGCATGGCTACCCGTGTAGTTTTCAATGACCTGGTTAATTTCCACAGTGAGTTATCTTGAGGGCTTAATGCTTCTAGCTTCTCACTCCATTTCCTGTTTCTCCAGGTGGTTATGGCAGCTCGAATCTGCCGTTGCAATTCGATCATCTCGATCTTAACATCAACATCACGATTTTGCTGCCAACGCCGTCTTAATCTGTTCTTTTCCCTAATGTCTCGTTTGACCGCCTCGTCGAGTTGGTTTTTGTAAGGATCTATAGTTATGGTTGTTGCAACACACTGTTTGGCATGCTGCAGTACCCTTGTAAACTCCCCGACTACACCCTCCAGTTGGGCGGTTGTGTCAATAGTGTTAGTGAGTGTTAGATATGTGTTGATGTGTCTCTTATAGAGACGCCAGTGCAATATTTTAAAACTTCGCTGTTACAAAAGGAGAACCAAACATTAGGCACTAATATTAGGTTATTGATAACAATTCTGTGCAAGAAAAGGAGTTTGTCTACAAATGGCACAGGCAAATAGAATAAACTAATATAAAAAATATTCGACACTGATATAACTACTTGTATAAAATGACAATGTTGAAAATGCTTCTTTAAATGCGAAGCTTAGTACGAAAATATTAATAGTAAAACGACACGCTTACAGTTGGTGATGTCCCAAACCTGCCCCACCAATTTGTACTCTGCTCCCACTGCAAAATGAGCCCTTCTTCTTAGCTGCCCCTCGTAGGTAATCACAGCAAAATTGGATGACATTAAAGTCGATGATAAGGGTTGATTGGAGGAACTGACGACAAGAGTTGGTGCTAAACGCTGGTTTTAAAAAGCCCTGCAAAGAAGAACAAGTCTTAAGCACTATTTTTCACCCGCAAAAGAAATTGATGATTTCAGGAATATAATCTGAATATAAGAAGATAAACTTACTTGGGGTTGTTTATCGGCTTAAAGTAGCCTTCTCATCCTAGGAGAGAGGTATATAAATGATGTCGCAAAACTTTAGCTGGAGGCGGCTCCCCACCATACCTATCAAGCCTCCAGCTGAAGTTTTGCATTTCTCTTAGGACAAGAAGGCTACTTTAAGCCGATAAACAACCCCAAGTAAGTTTATTTTCTTATATTCAGTTTGTTTTCCTGAAATCATCCATTTTTTTTGCGGGCGAAGAATAGTGCCTAGTAGGGCTTTTTAAAACCAGTAATCTAAGAGCAGTTTGTAAAGAACAAACTTCCATTTGCTATAGAAACTATATAAATGAAATATAAAATAGTGTACTAAATTATACAAGGGTCTTTTGGGACTATGTGTGTGATAAAAACAAGGAAGACCTTATTCCCAACATTCAGTTATCATGATGAAATAGCCGATGATGGAAGGTCTATTGCAAACTGATAAATAAACAGTGATATTGATATTCAGGATACTGATAATAATGTTAATATCAATAGTTTATATATAGGAATAAATGAAGTTTTAGACAAACTAATTAAACTTGACTGCAAAAAGTGTCCTGGACCTGATGACATATCAGCTTATTTCTCAAAATACTGTGCCTTTGCTTTATCTAGACCATTGTGGCTTTTGTTTTACAAATCCCTATCTGAGGGAATATTTCCAACTATCTGGATCATATATTGCTCCTATCTATAAAAAAAACTGGTGATAAGGGAATGGTTATCAACTATCGGCCTATTACCAGAATTTTGCACATACCAAAAATTTTTGAATCTCTTGTGAATGACTTTTAAATTGAAAAACAGTATTACTAGTATGCAACATGGATTCTTTCAAGGCAGATCTATGACAACAAATTTGTTAATTTATGAAGATTTTATTGTCAATTCCTTATAATCTATACAGGGTTACTGGTAATTCAATCCATTCCTTTGGAGATGTGATGGGGCATGATCTAAGAGTAAATTTAGCCCTAACATATATTATGCAAAACTCAATAGTTTTTGAGATATTTAATTTTTTTTTGTTTTTCTCAAAAAGTAGATCTTAATGTCCTAAAAGTTAATTTTCGAAAAATCTATTTGACATTTTAAAATTTTTTTTACTGGATTACTTGTCCAATATTATAGATATCCGTTTGGAGTGAAAAATATCTGGAAACATTTCGATCATGTGACCATCTGAAATAAAAACTTAAAAATTTTTTTTTTAAATCAGCTATGAAATTTACCTATTAGGTTTTTTCAAAAAAATATTAACATAACACGCGTATAAATTATTATAAAAACTGCCTTATTTCAATAGCTATCTAACAAGGTACAAATGTTCAATGTACCCTTAATAGTTCTAAGAAAATACTAGTAAAAATAACACAAGTAGTACGAATTTTATTTTTAGATAAACAGTAAAAAACATTTTAAAAGTAAAGTTTAATTCTTCATTAATTTCAAAGTTGTACTTTATTTTTTATATGTCTTGCTCAAAATGGGAGCCCCTATTCCGTATACAGACACGGCAGCGTCTTCTTATTTCCGTCCTTGTTACTCTGGTTGTCAGATTATGCCTTATGTGTTGGGCAGCATCGACTATCCTTTGTCTAAGGTTTTCTATAGTATTGACTGGTGTGGCATAGACCATCTCCTTCATATGACCCCATACATAATAATCAAGGGGTGTTAAGTCAGGGCTTCGCGCTGGCAAAGGTATTGGGCCCCCCTCACTTTAATAGAAAACTTCATTTGGAAACTAGTTTCACGCGTTAACTTGGGATTTTCCTCTGCCCAATAATGTAGGTTGTGGAAATTTGTTATACCCTCGCGATTAAATTTCGACTCGTCCATCCATAAAATACTTGTTAAAAAATTTGCACTTTCTGCATCTGAATTTAACATAAAGCGGCAGAATTCCACTCTCCTTCCAGGATCACCTTCCTCCAAGCCTTGGACAGGGGTATAGTGGTAAGGATGACATCCAACTCTACATATCGTAGACCAAACTTTACATTGTGACGCTCCGGTTAGTCTTGCGACTTTATTAATTGAAATAGTTGAGTCTTCCTCAAAATACCTCAATATTTCTTCCTCATCATCTGGTTCATAAACGGGAGGAGCACCAGCGTCACTTCTTCTACATTTCACGGAGCCAGTTTCAGCTATATTTCGATATGCCATACTGAATACACGTGCATTTGGTAAGCGGCGGTTAGGGTACCAAAGACCATATTCTCGGCGAGCTTCAGCAGCGTTGCTGCCACAGTATCCATAGACAAACAAGATATCAGCGTATTCTGCGTTGGCATACGCGGCCATGGCACAGAAAATACAATACCAGCAACTAATAACAACAACTACGAGCAAAATCAAAATCTTCGATAACTAATTTAACAAGACCAACAAACTTAAGGGACACGGAGATAAGAATGTCAGTTAATGACATATATGCACAAACGTCAAAGTCAAGGACTGACTGACTTAAATGAAAATGAACGATTAGTCGTTTAATAAATTCCGCCACCAGCATTATCTTTACTAATTTTTTATGAGAACTATCAAGGGTACATTAAACATTTCTACCTAGTTAGATAGCTATTGAAATAAGGAAGTTTTTATAATAATTTGTACGCGTGCTACATTAATATATTTTTTAAAAAACCTAATAGGTAAATTTCATAACTGATTTAAAAAAAAAAAATTTACAAGTTTTTATTTTAAATGTTCACATGATCGAAATGTTTCCGGATATTTTTCATTCTAACCGGATATCTATAATATTGGACAAGTAATCCAGTAAAAAAAAATTTTAAATGTTAAGTAGATTTTTGGGAAATTAACTTTTAAGACATTAAGATCTACTTTTTTGAGAAAAACAAAAAAATTGAAATATCTCAAAAACTATTGAGTTTTGCATAATGTATGTTAGGGCTAGATTTACTCCTTAGCTCACGCCCCATCACATCTCCAAAGGAATGTATCGAATTACCAGTAATCCTGTATATTTATAGATATATATTTTTTTAAATTTATTACGTAAGTTATAGTAAATACGGCCAAAATTGAAACTGGTCAGTTTTAAAGCACAGGACCGTGCGTACTGAACTTGATATTTTGTCCTATATATTTGGCAATGGTATTGAGATTCGAACGGTAGTTGAAACTGTGCAGGCGAGTCCGAGAGTGGCAATGTAATCAGCCTGAATGAACCATCTACGACTGCACTGGTTTAAAGGTAATAAAACGGACAGGCCTACTAGCACAAAAAAACTCGTAAATCGTTTCTTTATCTTGGAACGTGGAAGTCTAATATCGTGCTGTCTATGTGCCAGTGCAGCGCATAAATACCTATTATAATATCAAACGTAGGAGTTTAGTTAGTTACTGTTCATATTTATAAATATTTACTACTGTATAAAAGGTAAAATATTTTAATTATTTACTAATTTACCATGGCTTTCTGGAGACCATTTGAAACAGAGTGTAATTGGTTGGTTATAGGTTTATTAAAATGCAGAATTACAAATAAAAATTATATGACAAATTACTTTATTTTCTGTCACACCTATCATATATATAACAACGGATCAACATTCATTTTTCTTTTAGCACACAAAAATAAGTAAATAAAGTAAATATATAGATAGCGTCACTACATGCTTCCCCCAGTAATTAAACTTCAGTTGAATTACTTTTAGTAACGTCCAAAACTGCAATCTTCGACACAGGACGCCGATAAATTCCCGTGACTGTCTGGACATCTGCCACACGAATATTTCCTACTTTGTCCGCGTAAATCTCATTTTGCCTTTGGGCCAAGTATTTCGTTGCCCATCCGGATCAACTATGAGTACAATATCTCCAATTTTAACAGGTTGAGTTTTTTCATGCCATTTACTTCGGTTTATTAAGGTTGGCAAGTACTCTTTTGTCCACCTTTTCCAGAACATATCAGTTAGTCGTTGAGCAGCTCTCCATTTCGTCATTAAATTTAAATCTTTCTGGTCTGTTTTGCCGCAGGCCAGACTGTTATAACTTGCACCTATAAGAAAGTGGTTTGGAGTCAAAGGATCTGCATCTTCATGGTCCAGAGGTACATGAGTTAACGGTCTGCTATTAATAATATTTTCACATTCCACCAAAAAAGTTCTAAGAACGTATTCTTGCGGATACCTATCTTTCAGAATTTGTTTTAAATTTCTTTTAATTATTTGGATGAGTCTTTCCCAGGCTCCACCCATGTGAGGTGCGATAGGAGGATTAAAGTGCCATTTCGTATTTTTCATTGTCAGATTCCTTGTAATATCATCATGGTTCCAATTTTGTAGTTCTTTACGTAACTCACTCTCAGCACCTTTAAAATTCGTACCATTATCACAAAAGATTTCTTCTGGAAATCCTCGTCTGCAGCCAAACTGTCGATAAACATGAATAAAACTGTTGCTTGACAAATTATTAGCAATATCTAAGTGAACTGCACGCGTTACCATACACGTAAATATCACGCCATATCTTTTCTCATGGCTTCTTTTGACAGTTACTTCCAATGGGCCAAAGTAATCCAGTCCCGTCTTTATAAAGGGCCGTATTGTCGGTTCGAGTCTACATAAGGGTAATTGTCCCATGATTGGAATCACTGGTTTGACTTTTCTATTTTTGCACAACTGACATTTATACGCAATTTGTTTGACTGCTTGTCTAAGCCCAATAATCCAATATTTTTGCCCTAAATTATTTATCACCGTCTCTGTGCCAATATGATTCATAAGTTCATGGTGATAATGAATTAGCAATTTTGTATATGAATGATTTGAATCTAATATTACTGGTCTTTTCGTATTGTCACTTAGTTGTAGAGCATTGTCGAGTCTTCCATTTAAACGAATTAAATTGTTCTCATCTAATGAAGGGCATAATCGGTACAGTCGGCTAGATTTGGTTATGATTTTGCCGTTTTTTAATAATGTCAATTCTGAATGAAATGTATCTTCTTGTATGCGGCGCAGTAGCAATATTTCTGCCCGTGCAATTTCATCAGTTGTTAGTTCATATGATATTCTGTTATTTTTACCCTTATCTATGATTACTGTAATAAATCTCAACATCCATGCTGTCGTTCTAAGTAATCTCGTCCATTTCGAAAATCTTCCTGCATCTGGAGTTTGTAATTGTGGCTTTTCTCTTATTGTGGCGACTATATTCTTTTTTAGTTCCATGTCTTCTGTGTTTTCGTTGTCTATCGTGAAATTATATACGTTTGTGGGCCACTCTTCTATGGATTCTTGAAGAAAAGCAGGACCCTTCATCCATCTGCTATCATTTGAAAAATGTACCTGACCTAGTCTCTTTGTTGCTTCATCTGCCACATTTAATTTTGAACTCACATAGAACCAGTCATCAGAATTTGTCAATTCTTGTATTTCACCGAGCCTCTGACTTACAAACATTTTATATCTTTTAGCTTCTGATTTAATCCAATGAAGAACAGTTTTTGAATCTGTCCAATAAAACGTTGAATTCAAATTAAGCTGAAGTTCTTTGAAAATATAATTTCCAAGTCTTGCTCCCATAAGCGCTGCCTGTAGTTCTAATCTTGGTATAGACATAGGTTTTAGAGGACCGACTCTTGTTTTAGCAATAACAAATGAGGTTTTGAATTGCCCATCTTCTTTCCATTGTAAGTATACTACGCTTGCATATGCGACCTCTGAAGCATCACGAAAAATATGTAAATCGTATGCATTATTTCTTGAAATTGTGTACTGTCTTCTTATTTTCATTTTATTTATATTTTTCAGATCATTTAACCACATGTTCCATTTAATATTTTGATCGTTTGTAATTTCATCATCCCAGCCTAATCCGCTTCGCCAAATATCCTGTAGCAATATTTTACCGTGAATCATAAAGTTAGCTACAAATCCAAGTGGGTCGAAAATAGACATAACAACTTTCAGCATTTCTCGCTTTGTTGGTCGGCGTTCACCAGTAAGAATTTCTTTATCTATTTTATGAAATTTTGATTGAAAACTGAAATAGTCTTCCTCGGGACTCCACCATAAACCTAAAATTCTTTCAGTAGGTAATGTGTTGTCGATATCCATATTCTTTTCACTAACACCCACCAATGATGGTTCTATATTTTTCAGTACATGTTTCGAATTACATATCCAGTTGCAAATTACAAAACCTGCCTTTTTATGAACAGTTATAACATCACTAATCAATTGTATGGCCTCTTCTTCACTGTTTGCGCCTCCTAAATAGTCATCCATATAGTGCTGGTTTAGGATGGCAAAGACTGCTGCAGGATATGTCTCTAAATGTTCTTTCGCATTTCTATTTTTAATGTCTTGTGCAAGACATGGTCCACAAACAGATCCAAAAAAGACTACTTGTATTTCATATGTATCAGCTTCATTACTCCGATTCATCCCACGCCATAAAAGTCGTTGAGCACAACAATCTTCCTTTCTCACTCGAACTTGCAAAAACATTTCTTTGATATCTGCTACAAATGCTACATTCTTTATTCTAAAATTTAGTAAAATTGTTGTCAGGGAGTTATAAAGATCTGGTCCTGTTAATAATTTATCATTTAAACTAACGCCATTTGACTTAGCAGCTGCGTCAAATACTATCCGAATTTTATTCGGCTTATTCTGGTTAATTACTCCAAAATGAGGTAAATACCAAGTTTTAGGAGAAAGTGTGGAAGCTTCTTCTTTTGTCAATTTTCTTAAATAATTCTTTTTGATATATTCGTCCATTTTATTACAGTATACATTTGCATAAAGTGGATCTTTGTCCATTTTCTTTTCAATACATCTTAGACGTTTGTAGGCATTCTGTTTGCTTTCGGGAAGTTTTACGGTTTCTGATTTCCAAAGGAGTCCTATTTCAAATCTTTCTCCAACTCTCCTAGCGGTAGAGTCTAGCATTGACTGAGCCCTTAAATCCTCTCTTGACATTGAAGTCTGGCTAACTCCTTTTGCCCCCATATCCTCAAGCTTCCACTGTTGCTTGACCATTTCATGTAGAAGATCAATATCATCCTTTCCATAAGAATGTGTGGTACATACAATATTTACGTAATTATTTCCTAGCTTATTTGTATTACCATGAAGTACCCAGCCTAAAAGGGTTTTACTTAAAGCAGGACCATTCCAGGGTCCATTGATTATTCTCCTTGTCACAAGTAAAGGCCAATTGTCCTGTCCAATTAATAGTTTTGGCTTCACGTTATTCATAGTCAGCTGTGGTATGTTTGTAATATATGGATACTGTTGCGACAATATGCCCATATCGATAGACTGTGTAGGTAATGACAAGTTTCTGGTAGTTCTGACATGTCTTAATTGAAATTGCTTTATATTATTAATTCCAGATATCAGTACACTAACTATTGTCGAATTTTCTTCCTGACTGGTTGTTTCGTTTGTCCATTGTAGATGTAGAGGGTAGTTTGGCCCTTCTAATCCCAACTGATCAGAAATCTCTTGGTCTAACAATGTTACAGTAGAAGCATCATCTAAAAGGGCATACGTGTTGATGTTCCCCTTTTGGCTACTTAATCTTACCGGAATAATTTTAAGTAAGATATTAGTAGAAGCTTGCAAAATATGACAGTTTGTGTCTACTTGAGGATTAGCGTTTGATACATCTGAGTGTCTGTCATTTACGTTCTCATCTTTATGTAGTAATTGATGGTGTGGCCTATGACATCCATTTATACCGCAATTCCTCCTGTATTTACATTTCTTTATCCCATGACCATATCCCAGACATGAAATACACACATGCTCTGATTTTATAAATTTCCACTTTTCGTTGACTTCAGAAGACTTGAATGTAGGGCATCTACTAAGGTTATGATAAGCCATTTTACAGAGACTACATAATCTTTCTTGAACGGTGGTTAATGTCAATTCTTTTCTTGATTTGGAAACTTCACTGGGCTTTACAATCTGAAGTTGACAGGCGGCTTCTGACTTCCGTTCTAACCATTGTTGGAATGCGTTTAATTTGTTGTATTTGACAATGTTAGAATTCTGAATATGTTCCATCCATTGCATTCTATAGCTTACTGGCAGCTTTTCTACTAATTCTTGTAGGAGAATTGGATTTTGAAGATAGTTTTCTTCATTTAGGGTTTCAAGTGTATTTACTAGATTTTTCACAGAGTCTGAAAAATCGATTAGTGTGATTAATTTATCTTCCTTAACTGGTGATATTTTCACTGCTTTATCCAACAGTAGTGAAATTATGTATTCGGGTCTACCAAAACGCTTTTCTAGGCATTCTATTACTCTGTGGACATTTTGAGGGAGTATTAGTAATGTTTGAACAACTTCCTTGGCTTTTCCCTTGAGACACTTTTGTAGACGACTTTGGTTTTCCTCATTGGAAAACCCACAAATTTCAGTGGTGTTTTTATACTGGCATATAAAATTTGGCCAATCAAGAGGATTGCCATCAAATGTAGGTAATTCTTTTCTTAACGACTGTCTTGAAATAAATTGTTCCAATTTTGGAACCTTCTTTGTATTGAAAGCTTCACCTTTTAAATTAGTTTCTCTTGAGCTTCGAAATGTAACATTCGACATATTTGGTATTGTCTCACAAGTTGATTTATTATCCTCTTGCGTAGATGAATGAGGCTCTACCTGATTAATCCATTGTTGCACACTTGAGTATTTATCCTTGCCAATTTGCTGAAATGTATGAAGATCTTGTCGATTCATCTCCTGTCGTACACTTAAACTTTTGTTATGGATAAAGCTACTATTTGCAACACTATTTTCTTCGATTTGCGCAATTTTCAAATCTAATTGTAGTTTCAATAATTCTTCTTCTTGTCGTAGTATCTGTGCCTTTTGTTTTTGTATTTCATCTAAATGTTTCTGTTCTAATGCCCTTTTTTTCTCAACCATCTCTATTTGTGCTTCTATCTTCTGACGTCTAGCACTTAAAGAAATTATTGACTTAGACTGACCTACACTATGATCAAGATTTGGATTGAGACTCCTTTCACCATCTTGACTAATCACACTTGCTTGTCTAATTTCTTGTTTCTTTAACCTTTCACTTCTTCTTAGAGACATGTTTTCCAATGGTTAATTCAGTTAAAGGCTCGAAGGACCATATGTAATTGGTTGGTTATAGGTTTATTAAAACGCAGAATTACAAATAAAAATTATATGACAAATTACTTTATTTTCTGTCACACCTATCATATATATAACAACGGATCAACATTCATTTTTCTTTTAGCACACAAAAATAAGTAAATAAAGTAAATATATAGATAGCGTCACTACACAGAGGATAATATAATAACGCCCGAAAATCTTATCATTTTCTTATGACAAGCATTTCTATTTACCTCCGCCCATGTACTATAAAGAGATACCGACTATTTTTGCCGGCTTTTAGTTTTTATACGGTTTCAATTCCAATCGTATATACTTTATAAACACTGAAAAACAAAAAGCAATACGAATTAGAGGTCTATTATTTATTAACATATATTTCTGCAAAAAATTAATTGCCCGAGAAATCAAATTTTCAGAGCGGATTTCCTAAATTGCTGGTTTGGAAAATCTGAGAACTCTGAAAATTTTAAATTCATTCTCATTCAGCTGTTTATGAAAATTAGACAAGCTATTTGGTACCAAGATAAGCAGAATAGTAGTCAATTTTTCTATGGATTTACTGTTTGAATTTCAGTGTTCATAATTTATATACAAAATTTAAAAACATAAAAAAGAAGAAAATAGAAAATGTAAATTACACACAAAAATAACCAATTTGAGAGAACAATATAAAATATACCCAACAACAACACCTATTTACAAAAATATTCCTAATATCTATTTAATACGTTTTATTGTTATCCCTATGACAAATCACATCAGACTAACTTTACAAAAACGCCGCCTTATCAATCCAGTCCCAAGTCCCGCTTTTTCGTCCAACGTACACCATGCGCCCAACTATGAAACCACGTCTAGATGTACGGTCGTGAGCAAAAAAAAATAAGACCAGTCATAATAATAATTGATATATTGACAAAAATTCGGTGTGTAACATTTTAAGAAAGTGGAGAATAAACGGTACGATTAGTAGAAATCCTGGATCCAGGCGACGAAGGATATCGACTCAACAACAAGATTTGCAATTGGTAAATGCTTTAGTAGAAAATCCATTTTATACTCCGTTATTCAGGCTGCTGAAGAAACGAATTTTCCTGGACGGAGTAGTACTGGTCGCCGGCGAGTAAGAGAATCGGAGCTATGCTGTCATGAAGCAGCACAGAAATACTTACGTAAAGCTGAACATAAAGAAGCTCGAGTAGGATTTGCGCTTGAATTTTTAGCGCATGATGTAAATTTTTAGAACAATGTATTCTTTACAGACGAAAAAACTTTCCAGTCAACACACAGCGGTTGTATTCGTGTTTACCGCCCTCCGAATACTTGATTCGATGAGAAATATATATCTAACAATGATAAAAGTGGTAGATTTTTCGTCAATATGTGGGCTTGGATATCGGCACGTGGTCCTGGTGTTTTGTGACATATTGAGGAACGATTTAATAGTGAAGCGTATATTAGGATTTTAGACAATATTATGCTCTCTTCTGTATCACAATTATTTCCTAAAAATAAGTCCATATTTCAACAAGACAATTGTTCTGTTCATACTGCTCATACCGTAACTAACTGGTTTCAAGATAACAACATCAATGTTCTTAACTGGCCCAGTCATAGTCCAGATCTTAACCCTGTGAAAGAAGTATGGGGACTACTCGTAAGAAGCATTCAAAAACGAAATGTGAGACCACAGAATGCCAAATAATTACTGGAAATAGTAAATAATGTATGAGAAAATATTATTACTAATGATTATTGTATAAGGTGATTTAATTCTATGCCAAACCACCCCGGCAAGGGGTAAACCGTGTATCCGCTGTCTCCTACCATCCAAATCTGTGTTTCCCCCATTTTTGAGGATGCTCAAACAGACTTATAGAAATTATAAATAGAAATGGTGCAATAATGGAATATTAAGAGTTAGTTTCTTGTTCATTAGGATATCCTTTGTCCTTTGATCCAGGATTTCTACTAATCGTACCGTTTATTCTCCACTTTCTTAAAATGTTACACACCAAATTTTTGTTATTGTTAAAACGCAGTGCAATTTGTCTCATTAACCATCCATCATTTACTATAGCAATAACTACAGCATTAAAATAAAAATTAAATTAAAAGTGATGTCTGTTTTTGGTTACTCGTTACATATTCAAATAGAGACAGATTTACATGAGAAAAAAAAATTGTCCTATTTTTTTCTGCTCACGACAATACACAGTGGCTACAAAAAATAATTCCATAGAAACCTAGAGTATTGTATTGTTTATGTTAGTTCCTAATAGCTTTTCTTAATTTTCATAAGCAGGTGAATGACAACGAATTTAGAATTTTCCGGAATTTTCGGATTTTGCAAACTTGCAGCGATTCAGGATATCCGCTCAGAAAATTCTGTTTTTCGGGATATTAATTTTTTACAGAAATATGTGTTTGTAAAATTTACTAATAGACTCCTAGTTTGTTTTATTTTTTGATTTTCAGTGTTCATAAATTAGGTAATAAATTTTAAAAAAAGAAAGAAAAATAAATATACAGATATATATAAATTGTTTTGTTTATCTTCATAACAAATATATTTTTAAATTTTTATAAACAGCCTATAGGACGCTTAATTTTTTTGGAAGTAATAGAATTTAAAGTTATGACACTTTTCGTAGATTGAGACAGAAGATACAGGCAAAAATCGGCAGCTACTGGAAGCGGCTGGAACCTCCCCACTCGGTGGATCTTTGAAACCGAAAAGAGCATTAAATTGTGTAACAAAACGGCACTAAACGTAATCCGATCTCATCCAAAACCTTTTCAGATCTTCTGGGGCACTAAAAAACCCTCAACTTAATGAATTTATAATCATCTATGCGAGTTATTACCTACATTATCGCTCGTTGAATAATATACTATTACGATATTAACAACTTTAACATCACTTGAACGACTAAGAAAGTCTAGTTATCCTAAATACTACAGATTTGTAAAGCAACAAACTGAAAATTGGTAAAGTGATAATCTATAATAAATTCACCAACGAAGGTACAGAAAGCATCAGGTTACATCTACCTTTAAAGTTTGTGACAATCCACTAAAAGTTACAAATGTGCCGAAATCTTATTAACATGACATGACACCAACGTTATCGGATGACAAACGATGACAATGACAATCATCAAAATTTGCTTATTGCAATCCGATCGCTCGCGGCTGTCTTTGTTAAATCAAACATTAGCATTTCAGTAATTTTACTAGATTTTAGAGGAATATTGGTAGTTTAATTCTTCGATTTGTCTGTACATATATTTAAAAACGGCACTAAACGTAATCCGCTCTACTTTTAGAGCAGTGAAGAAACCCTCACACGTGAATTGACACGTGATGTGACGAGTTTCACGATGTAACGGCTACACGCATCGATCATGTCATGCGAAATGCGATCTATGCCATATTTGCTTTGTTTTTAATTTTTTTCACGGAAACCAAACCGAAAGGGTGGAAGTGTGATATATCGTTGAAATCAGAATTTTAGCTGCTTTTCAATGGTTCCATTGCAAATTGAAAGTAAATATAAAATAAACAACTTGTTGCGTCAAAATGGCACTAAACGTAATCCGATCTCAACCAAAACCTTTTCAGATCTTCTGGGACACTAAAGAAACGCACACGCAAAGTTTCATTTAAATCCGTTCAGTAGTTTCGGCGCTATTGTGCTAACACACATACACACACACAGACATTTTTCAAAAACCACTTTTTTGGGTTCCTAGGACCTCAAAACGTAAAGATTTGATGTTATCTCAATTTTCGTTTTTGAACCAATTTTAGTAACCTCTCACAATTTTATTGTGGAGAGGTTAAAATGTGAAAAAAAAATTTTTTTTCGTTTATCTAGCTCTATTCAAAGAAATCTTGAACACAAAAAATGCCACTTTTACATACAAAATAATATACTATTGATCGGCCAATAAAAAGGAACAATGAATTGGTTCCAAAATTTTACTGTGCTTTTATCGCATTATTAAAATGTGTTAATATGAAAGTTTAATAATAATAATAATAATATAATAATAATAATAATAATAATAATTTATTGGTAAGTAGCACAATCCTAATACATCGATCTATTGTTACATGGCTTGTTAACATTAATATTAATTTATCTACATAAATCTCATAACCGTACAACTAATAATAATGAATAATAAATAAATAATTACTGTATTTAATTAACAGAAAAGTTTAAAGTAGGTAACATGTAAACAAATATCTATAGTTCGATAATAGTAGTATCAATTTACGTACAGAAGTTTCATAAGCGTGCGACTAGATACTTAATAATAAACAAAAGAAAGATCCTAAAATAGGTAAAGTGCAAAAATATTATAGTGAGACCAATCTACACAAAACACCATGCCTAGCAATATAATAATACCTGAATTACAAAATTAAATTTAATTTTTGATATACTTTAGAATATTTCTTTTAAATTCTGGTAGATTATTTGATTTTTTTTTGAATTTTAAAAAGTGTAGAAAATATGAATTTTTTATTAATACTATGTCGATGAAATATGAAAATTTACACGTTTTAATATAGCAAGCGGGAAATTTTTTTATCTTTTGAAATAAATACCAAGTACATTGAGAATAAATAAAGCTAAAGGATATAGGTAACTTTTTTATTTAAAACTTTTTTTTCTAGTTTTAGCAGTTTATGAGAAAACGCAAGTGAAAATATGGCGTGCCTTCATGAAAGACCCGGCCGGCCGGCGCGACTTTAACTCCTGCAGAAAAGTTATTATATCTTAGGTATTTAAAATACATTACAAGTAAATTTATATATTTCAAAGTGCGATCAGTTCATGATAATTTTTCTTCTATATAATTACACTGATTACATACCACTACCAACAGTATATAGAAATGCAAATTCGGTAATAGTAGTTTTATACATCCTGAAGTAAACGAGTGCGATAGAGGGGCAAAAATTGAGAAAAAAAAGTCGGATATGCTGCTTCCAGTACGCTACATATTTCATGAAATGTTATTTTTATCACCATGTCTTGGCAAATAGTACATGGGTAATATAATAATCATCTGTTCACATAAACGATTTTTGTTATCTTTCTTGCACTCGTTTACTTCAGACTATATAAAACTATTTTTGCCGAATTTGTATAAACTCACAATTTTAACAAATCTAGAAAATTAAAGTATCAATTAATTTCCAAACTGTTTTTATTTTAGTTATTTATATAACATCAAATATATCCAAAAACTATGGGTGTGAAGTTATCCACATCCACATTTTCAAGTAGGACTATAATCGATAAAGTCACAGAGAATATTTCTTATTTTGAAAACAGTTTCTCTAATTACCCTCATGTTTTAATTAAAATACAGATTAGGAACAGGAAAAATACATCGGGAAATATATATCAATACATGCTGGGTGTTGCGGCAGGGTGCAGAGGAGGGTGGAATATTTATAAAAAATTATTCATTTTAGTAATCCCTGTCGAATCTTAATTCTAACGCGGTTCTATTAAGAACAACGAAATACATCGGAAAAATGTATTGAAATTATTTTCCAGTCCATCTCGGAGGATGAGATAGGGGTTGAAATATTTTAAATATTCATTATTTTAGCAACAATTCCTGTCGAGTTTTAATTTTAACGGGGATTCATTAAGGACAATGAAATACATCAGAAAGATGTTTTGAAATCATATTCCAGCCCGTTTAGGAGGGTGAGATAGGGGTTGAAATATTTTAAAAAATGTTTATTTGAATACTTTACAATTACTGTCGAATTTTAATTTTAATGGTGATTCATTAAGAATAAATAAACACCACACAGCACTTTCTGACATACAATTGATTTTTTTTTTACTTCCGGTTTCACCGTGACCCGTGTAATGCTACAAAAATCGAAAACACTAAATTACGTGATTTCTGAGCAAATAAAATTCACCATGGCGGAAGGACCTCGGTCGATAGCCATTTGGTTTTCACCATTATTATTATTAAAATTCACCAAAATTGTTTTTGGGGCAAAACTCAATTTTTTCAAATGGAACCATATCGGTACCGTGGTACCATTTATTAGTACTATTAATAAGGAATTTATTCATATGTCGTATTAAAATGTGCGATAAATACAAACAAAATTACAGCTATAAGAAAATACAATTTTGTTCTAATTAAATGTTAAGAAGTAACTAAGGTGGCTTTGAAAATAATGAAATATTTAGCTTTTTATTGTGTCTTTAAAAATTGTTTAAAATTCTTGTTAATTGTGTTCAAAATGCCGCAAATTTGTACAAGAGATGAAAAAGTAGACATGTTAATTATTTATGGGGAATATAAAAGATATGCAGTTGTGGCCTTTATGCCCAACGATATCCTGATAGACAATGTTCAGCGAAAAATTATTTTAAACGTTTTGAAAGCCAATTCCGAAGAGAGCCCAACAATGATCGTGTAGAAAACTTCATTATTGACGAAGGAACGAAAATTAATGTTTTGACTCGAATAGAACTTGACAAGACTGTTTTTTTAAGGCAAGTTGGGTTTGAATTGGACATCAGTCACCAAACAGTATGTCGAATTGCACAAATACCACTATAAATTTTTTAAATATCAATTGCACCACCATTGTATGAAAGTGATTACGAATGTAGGATGGAATATTGCAATTGGATTTTGTATAATAACGTGCAGCTAAACAATGATTTTTTGGGACTGATTGTATTTTTGGACGAGTCTAGGTTTACAAATTTGGGAATATTTAACCGAGAGTCTTAATTCTAACGCGGTTCTATTAAGAACAACGAAATACATCGGAAAAATGTATTGAAATTATTTTCCAGTCCATCTCGGAGGATGAGATAGGGGTTGAAATATTTTAAATATTCATTATTTTAGCAACAATTCCTGTCGAGTTTTAATTTTAACGGGGATTCATTAAGGACAATGAAATACATCAGAAAGATGTTTTGAAATCATATTCCAGCCCGTTTAGGAGGGTGAGATAGGGGTTGAAATATTTTAAAAAATGTTTATTTGAATACTTTATAATTACTGTCGAATTTTAATTTTAATGGTGATTCATTAAGAATAAATAAACACCACACAGCACTTTCTGACATACAATTGATTTTTTTTTTACTTCCGGTTTCACCGTGACCCGTGTAATGCTACAAAAATCGAAAACACTAAATTACGTGATTTCTGAGCAAATAAAATTCACCATGGCGGAAGGACCTCGGTCGATAGCCATTTGGTTTTCACCATTATTATTATTAAAATTCACCAAAATTGTTTTTGGGGCAAAACTCAATTTTTTCAAATGGAACCATATCGGTACCGTGGTACCATTTATTAGTACTATTAATAAGGAATTTATTCATATGTCGTATTAAAATGTGCGATAAATACAAACAAAATTACAGCTATAAGAAAATACAATTTTGTTCTAATTAAATGTTAAGAAGTAACTAAGGTGGCTTTGAAAACAATGAAATATTTAGCTTTTTATTGTGTCTTTAAAAATTGTTTAAAATTCTTGTTAATTGTGTTCAAAATGCCGCAAATTTGTACAAGAGATGAAAAAGTAGACATGTTAATTATTTATGGGGAATATAAAAGATATGCAGTTGTGGCCTTTATGCCCAACGATATCCTGATAGACAATGTTCAGCGAAAAATTATTTTAAACGTTTTGAAAGCCAATTCCGAAGAGAGCCCAACAATGATCATGTAGAAAACTTCATTATTGACGAAGGAACGAAAATTAATGTTTTGACTCGAATAGAACTTGACAAGACTGTTTTTTTAAGGCAAGTTGGGTTTGAATTGGACATCAGTCACCAAACAGTATGTCGAATTGCACAAATACCACTATAAATTTTTTAAATATCAATTGCACCACCATTGTATGAAAGTGATTACGAATGTAGGATGGAATATTGCAATTGGATTTTGTATAATAACGTGCAGCTAAACAATGATTTTTTGGGACTGATTTTATTTTTGGACGAGTCTAGGTTTACAAATTTGGGAATATTTAACCGAGAAAATACAAAATATTGGTCACAAGAAAATCAAAATTTATTACGGGAGGGTAATTTTCAAGTGCGGTTAGGTTTCAATGTTTGGCTTGGAATAATCGGTAGTAGAATCATTGTAGATTGTTTCAGGGGTCGTTTGGCTTTAAGTAGCCTTACTTCACTTCGACCTAAAGAGATCTTTTATGGATATCCCTACATCTAGTTAGTCCCAGGATTCCAAGACTTTTAATAAAGCTTGTGATTTTCCTGGGGGCTAGTTTCCCTATATCTTCAGGCGTTAATCCCACCTGCTCTAGGAAGTTTAGCCTAGTGCGGATTAATGCCTTGCATTCGCAAAGTATATGTTCCACAGTTTCAGTTGCAGTATCACAGTATCTGCATTTGTCGTCTACTGCCTTGCCCATGTTCTTGAGATGATATCTCAAGGGGCAGTGGCCAGTTAGAAAGCCTGCGATCAGCCTTAATTCGGACTTTTCAAGTTCGAGAAGCCTTGCGGCATTCTTTGTCGAATAAGTTATAAACTTTTTCGCTTGTCTTTGGCCTGGATTATTCCCCCAGTAGGCCTTTTTCTGGTCCTTTTCCCATTTCTGGATCTCCTCCGTTATGTGTCCCTTGGCCAGGCCACAGAACGGTTCAGGTCCAATAAATTGTGCTTCAGCTCCTTTTTTTGCAAGGCTGTCAGCAAGTTCATTACCTTGTACCCCCTCATGCCCTGGCACCCACATCAAGGTAACCTTGTTGTTGTTGGTCAGTTGCTTCAGGGATTGTTTGCATTTCCAGGCAATTTTAGACTCAAAGGTGTAGGACCTTAGAGCTTTTAATGCTGCCTGGCTATCTGATAATATATAGATCTTTGCCCTTCGAATGCCTTTATTTAGGCATTCCTGGGCACACAGATCTATAGCATGTATTTCTGCTTGGAAGATGGTTGAGGTGTTGCCTAGGACTTTTGATAGCCTGCATCTTGGCCCTGGTACGCCCACTCCTACCCCTTCAGCCATCTTAGATCCATCTGTATACCAGATGAGTGACCCTTGTTCCAATCGTAGTGTCTCCAACTTGCTCGTCTGACGGCTTTCGATCAGCACATCAAACGGGCAGTCAAAGTCCTGTTTAATTGGCATTGAGTCAGTAGGTTTGGTCATGGACTCAAAATGAATTAGCTCCAAAATCCTTAAGTGACCAACCAGATCGCCTGCCTTAAACTTGAGTACCTGATGCAGCCTTAAAGCATTAAATGCTGCGTCCTTCCTTACATGCATGTGTAAAGGAAGTAAACAGCCTACGACATATCCAAATAACCGCTGTTGGTTTAGTAAGTGTCCTTTCTAGATGTGGGTTCCAGGTAAGTTTTTGATCCAAGATTACACTTAGATACTTGACTTCATTGAAAAAGTATAAGATCGTTCAGCATAGGAGTTCTAAGGTTAAGTTTTCTCCTTTTGGTGAATGGAAGGATAACTGTTTTGCTCAGATTGACACTAAGCCCCTCTGATGAGCATCAGTTGGATATTATGTTTAAGGCAATGTGCATGAGGTTGGAAATCACAACCTCATGTCTACCTCTAATAGTCACTACTAAGTTATCTGCATAACCCTGGACGTTGAAGCCAGAATTACTCAGTTTGTGGAGGAGATCATCGACCACAGCAAAGGCGATAGGACTTCACCTTGTGGACAACCCCTGACTGCAGTCACCGTAGCCGATTCCTCTCCCACATCTGCGGTAATTATTCAGCTTCTGAGCATGGATTGTATGGAGGTGTTGTCAAAAGCACCCTCTATATCTACGAAAGCACACACTTCTTTAGCTGTGAATGTCCTTCCAATGCCTTGGATAAGGCAATGTAGAGCATTTACTGTTGATTTGTCAGGTTGATAGGCAAATTGTTTGGAGTGAAGTGGTATTTCCATAAGGATTTCACTTCTGATCTGTTGATCTAATAGTTTCTCCATTGTTTTTAGGACAAATGAGGTTAAGCTAATGGGGCGGTAAGATTGAGGGTCTTCTGATGGACTTCTGCCTATTTCTCGGATAAACTCCACTTTAACTTCCCTCCAAGCTTGAGGAATATAGCCAAGTACGTAGCTTGCTATGAATATACTTCTCAGGCATGGGATAAGCTCCTCAATTCCATGTCGAAGTAGGGCAGGGAAAATACCATCTCTGCCCGGTGATTTAAAGGGTTTGAAAGTAGATACTGCCCATTTAATTTTGTTGGGGGTGAATATTTTCCCAGCCAGTCTTTTTCCTTCTCTGGTTGGACGGTGTGCATCCTCATCCAGATAGTCCTATGGGACCTTGAATTATGCGAGAGCCTGGGAAATGAGTACTTAAAAGTACTCTTATATTCTCCTGCTGACTTTCTGCAAATTTGCCATCAGACTTTTTGAGTAGCTCTATTCCGTTTGAGTGGTCTTTTGCAAGAACTTTTTGTAGGCGGACTGCTGGGGCTAGTTCATCTATCCCTTCACAGAACCGTCTCCTTGATTTTCTTTTAAACCTTCTTAATTCTTTATTGCACTCTGTAAGAGATTTTTTGTAGTCCTCCCAGTTTCCGGAGTATTTGGCTCTATTGGACGTTTTCCTAGTCTCAGCCCTAAGTCGACCGAGATCCCTATTCCAACAGGGCACATCTCTTTGGACTGCCTTTTGTTTGACGGGACAGCTTTTTCATAATATGAAGTCATGATGTTTTGTAGTTGGTATGAGGCTGTGTCTAATTCCTCTATTGTGTCAATGGAATGTATTACACCTTCGACCTCAGACTTTAAGCGTACTTTATAAACACTTCAGTCCGTCAGTCTAGGTATTCTACATTCCTCGAGACTTGTTACAGCTGCCTCCAGGTCGAATCGTATGTGTCTATGATCCGACATGGAAGGCTCATGTGTGACATGCCAGTTTTTTATTGAATCAGTTATGAATGGATCCACGAGTGTTATATCTAGAACCTCTTTTCTGACCGCATTCACAAAGGTGGGTTCATTACCTTTGTTGATAATGTCGATATTGTTAGCAAACAAATATTCAAACAGGTACTCACCTCTGGTGTTGGTATTAGTGCTGCCCCACATATGATGATGTGCATTGACGTTTGTTGTTTCTCCGGCACCAGCTTATGAAGCTTCTTACTTCCTCTGGGAGTGGATTTCCTTCCTTGCCGGGGAAATAAGCGGATGCCACTACAACCTGCCTCTTACCCCTTTCTGTAGGCACTTCCACTGCTGCTGCTACCAGGTCCCTTGATAGGAATTTTGTAAAGAGAACAAAATTAGTATCTTTATTGAACAGCACGGCTGTTCTAGGATATTCATGCAAGTTAGAATACATTAACTTACATGATTGTGTGGGGAGTCCTTTTATTCGTTCTCTGTGGATTCAGGGCTCTTGAATTAGCCCTATGTTTAACTTCCCCCTAATTAGTCTCCTGCTAAGCACACTCAAGACATGGTGGAGATTTATTTGGAGGCACTTTAAGTTGTTTAGGGCAATTATGATGGCGAGGAACCTTTTTCATGGCCCCTTTTCGCCGTCTTCTTACCCGTAGACTGAGTGTTCGGCCTTCCTTCAGCCTTCGGCAAGGCTTTATCATTACCTTTTGCCTCAGGCTTTCTGGCCGGCTTATTTGCTTCCTGTCAGGGATCAACCTGTTTACCAGGCTTTTTCCTTGAGAGGTATCCGATTGTGTTTGGGCTTTTATGGACTTTTTGCCTTTAGTTCTCATCTGTAGCTGACCAAACTTGTAACTAATCCTGTAACCCAGTCTGCCGAGAGGGTTAATTCGACTGAGCTGCCTTTATTTTCTCTTTTAAGCACTCTCCAGTCGGTTGAGTTGAGGCCTTCGTTTTGTGCCTCGAAGAGTTTCAGGATTTTCTCGTTTGAGAAGTCCTGATTACCGAGTGGTAAGTTCGCCACCAGAATCTCTGCGTGAGGCATTTTGTCCTCTTCAGCGACTCCTAATGACGCACCTTTCCTAGGCTTTAACTTCTTTATTATGCCTTTCGACCACTGTATGGTGGCATTATTAGCACAAGTCAGAGCCAGCCAACCCGGGCTAAATTGAGAGCTGAGGAATTTAGGCTTTATACCAGCCTTTCTATTTAGCTCTAGAATTTTATCCGGGAGTGAATTCTGGATATTCTTCATTTACTCCGTGCTCAGCAGGTCTGTCGGATAGTTGGTGGAGAGAACTCCAATCCTAATACCTCCAGTAACCTGGCTGTAGGAGAGCCTTTCGGCCGGTGCTGTTAAGGGCCCTGGTGTGGCCCTTTCTTGTTTTTTAATCCGCTTTTGCGGATTACTATCTGGGGTGTTATCCTCTGAACAGATCCTTTTCGGCCCTTTTCCAGATTTTCCACTCCATGTTTGGATGGCTTTTAATGACTGTAGCCGGGCCTCTGCCAATGGCATACTCTTTGCTATAAGGTATTTAAACCTTTTTCTGGCGGCTCCGCACAACCTAGCCTTCTGCTCCTTGGGTTTTGGAGATTTAGTACAGGAAATGTATTTCCAACAAGATGGCGCTAATCCCCATAATTCAAGGATAGTAAATTGATTGCCTTCAACGGAGATTCGGACAAAACGTAATTTCGACGAATGGTCTTGTGAGGTGGCCTCCAAGGTCATCTGATTTAACGCCCTTGATTTATTTGTTTGGGGTCATTTAAAAAATATTGTCTATGCAACCGCTATTACTACCTGTGAAGATCTGGAGCTATGAGTAAGACAAGCAATTACTAGCATAATGGCCCAGCAATTGATGACCGTTCTTCAAAAAACAGTTATGCGAGTTCAGAAGTGCATTGACATTAATGGACAGCATTTTGAATAACTGTTATAATGTTTTGTGGTAATTTTTTGTATTCCAAAAAAATGTGTAACAAGGTAATTAGAATATAATAATTGTATTTTCTTATTTTCTTTTAGCTGTAATTTTATTTGTATTTATCGCACATTTTAATATGACATATGAATAAATTCCTTATTAATAGTACTAATAAATGGTACCACGGTACCGATATGGTTCCATTTGAAAAAATTGAGTTTTGCCCCAAAAACAATTTTGGTAAATTCTATTTGCTCATAAATCACGTAATTTAGTGCTTTTAACGGGATTTCGATTTTTGTGGCATTACACGGGTCATTTAGAATAAATCGGAACCGTCATGGCACACTTAAATGGAAAACTAAATATTATATTATAAAAAAAAATGATGTTTGAAATGTCACTTATTTGGCATCGTTGGATTCAAAAAATTATGCAGAATTCAAAAATGCAACAATATACAGGGTATTCCATTTAAAAATCAAAAGTTAGTGTCACTTTCGGCGAAACCGAAAGTGAAAAAAATCAAGTGCCGCTTACTATATATGTAGTATATCCTAAATTATCTTCAAAACTAAAGAAGAAAAGGAGGTATACCATGATCCTGTTACACCCGGTATAAATTTAAAATTATTGAAAGTCTTATATCGAGACCCGAATGAAGTATTACCGATAGTTTTAATCTTTGTGTCATTTTAGACAGTATTTTTAATTTGTTTTCATTTTATAAAATTACCACTATAAAATTGGTATTTTAAATTGTTTTCATTTAATAAAATTGACATAATTCAATTTGGTATTTTAAGTTGTTATCACTTAATAAAATTTGCATAGTTTAAATTGGTAATTTAAGTTATTTTCATTTGAACTGAAGTTCAGTTCGAGCAACGAGGAGCAGTAGTAGAGAGGTTTCAGTGAGAACCTGAAGATGGCAGATGAGATTCTGCCGAAACGTCGTTTACACAACCGTGGCTCCGGGTAGAGCCGATCTTCGACGCGGGAGAGCACCAGGAAATACAACAATATTTTATATATATATAAATAAATAATAAATGTAAATAAAAGCTGAAGGACTTCGGTCGATTTCCATTTGGGTCTATACTCAATAAAGAACTTTTATTAATATTATTATTACTTTGTGGCACAGAGCTTTCTTTAAAAAAAATTACTAAAAATCATGAAAACATGACAAATTCTTGTTCTTCTTCCAACAGATGTGCAACCGTGCCAGATAGATATCTCGAAATTATTTCCTTAAAAATATTTACTATAAACTAAAATAATATCTAAAATGTGGAATATGACTGACTATATTGTATATTAAAAACAGTTATTCCTTAACTGAAATATCTATGACAGCAGTTATTTATTTTCAACTTCATATTTAGAACTAACAAGAGTTGTCTATTGAAGAACAGATTTGTTTGCCACAGTAGTAATAAGTATCTCATTTCAATACAGTTAGAAAAAATATGAATCATAAAAATGTATGTAACCCCAGTGTAACAGAAATTTTGTAGAATTTGGCACCTTTCTTAAGCCCCGCTTCCAACTCGGGAGTTGGTCTGCTATCTATTGCCCCTGATTACGAATCAAATGGTTTAGACAACAGATATTTGTAGGGTGCACTTTAATATTGTCTGAAAGTTATTTGTGGCATTCTACGAATATTCTTTCTTATTATTTAGGTTTTCTACCACATAAGACGATAATAATACATGTGGTAGAAAACTCGAATAATAGGAAAGAATAGTGCACTTTAATATTGTAATGTAATTAGAAATTCCGGATAAAAGACACCTATGTTCAAGCAAACATGTTCAGAAAAGTGACAATTTTTTTTATTTTATTCAATCAACTCTGGCAATACAGAAGGCATTTTTTCATCAAGATGGTACTTCTTGGGACATTACATTACTACACTTCTTCTATGACAGAACTATTAGTAGAGGTATATGGCTCAATCACCAAACCTGACATTTCTGCATTATTTCTTGTTTGGTGAATTGAAAAATGAGTTATACAAAAGCAAAATTTATCTCCTCTTGGAATTAAAGGTGGCTATAGCAACTTCAGATATTTTTATTATAACATAACAGTTTATCGTTCAAGTTCCGATAATAATTTCTGGCTGATGCTAACCAATCCATTTCTGTAAGTAGTAATTGCCAAACAATAAAACTTGGAGGGTAAGGAATGTAGTTTTGATAATAACAATCTTTTTGATGTTCCTGTACATAGAGATATTTTATATTAATTATACATAGTGCGATTTAGAAAAATATTTATTAGGAGTGATATTAAGGAAATAAATATTTTATATATTTTGCAATAACGTTTTCACAGTTCTTCCCAATAAAAAAATGTCGAATTATCCAAATGACATAATGTAAAAAACTACTCATATTCATTGCTCAGTAACACAAAAACCAAAAGTTTTAAAAACATTTAATTCAAACAATGCTGTACATATTAGATACACTGATTCATATTTTTCTTTTCAGAAGTCTTGAACCACTATTTTTCAATCTGAATCAGTTAGTGAGTGCAATTCGTTCTCAGTTATATTTTTCCCAAATAACGGCGTGGCTTTCCACACAGGACAATAATTCTACTCTAAATATTACTGAAGAGAATTTTCGTTATCATTTAACAGTACCTGGGAAAACGTTTACAACACCAAAGTTTCATGTATCAGCTACAAAACATGACTTTCCTTTGACAGATATTGGTAATGGCCTTACTTTAAATGTTTCTTTCTTTAGTTTGCCCCGAACGTCTAACATTCCTACTATAATTTGTTCTAATTGTTTATCAAAGGAAGAAATTATGTATACAAAAGTGCACGATCAAATGGATATAAAGAACGGGATAGTGGATGACAGAATGCACACTTCGTGTACGCTAAAGGGTAAACATCGTTGTGAAGATTTTGAAGATCATGATGTTAAAATTAAAAATAAACTGGCAAATATAAAGAGATTGTGTCATAACAAAAAAGGTACAAATTACTCATGTGAACCATCAACATCAAATAATATATCGAAACCAAAACTGAAGGTCAATATAGAAAAATGTAATTTATACTCCATAAATTATACAAATATGCACAGATGTGATCTAAAAAATGAGAAAAGAAACATTAGTCCTAATTTAGAGCAAAAAATTAAGAACCCAAAATTGGATGTGTGGCAAGAAGCTTTTGAAAATTGCCATAATAAAAATGATCTCAATAAGATACAAGATAAAGGCCAATTATTATTAGATGCAATAGAGCGTAGTGGACAAAAGAGTACAAATGAAATGCGAAAGGAAGATAGTGATAAGAACATAGGCAAATGTGTTCAAAAACATAAGAAATGTGCAAAAATGAGTGAAAGTGATAATGCTAATTGTGATATGAGCGAAAGTGATATTTTTAGTATTAAAGAAAAAAATAATTTTAATATATATGTAGATAAACATTGTGATAGTCCTATTCCAATAAGTCAGAAGAAGATCAAAGATGTTTCAAATATCGACTTCTTAAAATTAAAACCTTCAAGAAGAGTAAGTTCCAGACAAAAAATTGATTTTGATGATATGGAACATTCATTATCATCTCAAAATTCTAATATATGTGATAAAACGTTAAGTTTACATGAAAAGAAATTAAAAGATGGCAATGGTATTGTGGATGTCCCTACTCCATTGGAACAAGCAAAGTTTAGAAAAAATCTAGATAATGCAGCCTCCATGGTTTTCCATTCTAGGACGGGTTTACCACTTACCAGCAGTCCAGCGCCAGTCAGAAGGGGGAAATCCTGTTTTGATTTTGATTCTTCACTCAACTCTGTATCAGCAATAAAAAGGTAAGTTTAGAAAAAAACATTTTATAAAATTGATATCAAGCTTAAATTGATAACGTTCAATAAAACCAACACAAATTCAGTGTTTGCAGATAAATTTAAATGACAGCCAATCAAGTCGTATATTTCTTCCAAAATAATTATGAACAATTTGGACACTTAAAACTGGAAATTTCCTAGTGGCAGTTCGTAGTTTGTACTATACTTTAATAAATATTTCATAATGCTTTTCTATGGTACAAGTAATTTTTTTAATGTTTTTTAAAAGGTAATAGAAAAAGTAAATGTGCTACTCAATAATTTTTTATTGAACTTCAATAAATATTAGGTACAAATATTTATTCTTTGAAAGTACTTGTTCCAAATGTTTGCCCTAAATTTTATAAAAATGAACAAATTTTAAGATTAATTTTTCACTAATTTTCCATCATATGAACCAATTTGCTTTTGACACTTTTAAATGTTTTATTATTCTTATTTCAAAATCTAAGCTCATTTGTTTTTATGTTAATTCCAAGGACAAGTTGTACAAATAAGGCATAACTTTAAGTTGTGTGTCCTTGTTACCATTGTTTTTATGATTGCAATTTAATTTGGGTTTAATTGAATTTTATTTATATTCATATAACTTGAAAAAGACATTGTATTGCTGGAATTGGAATCAAAGTCTATATTCACGTTTATATAAACAATATATAATTAATCTACTAACTTAATGGATACTCATTGAGTAGTAGGGCCAAAAGTACATTGTTTTTATTGAAAGGGAATTTTCACATTTCTGTTACTGCTATTGCCATTTATGCTTAGATTGTTATAATACTTTAGTCTTCTTAAAGCAATATTTACTAAACCATTCCAGTTTTCAGAGGTGTAACTACAACTCTGTCAACTGTATTCAATAATACAGGGGTCACCAGCTAAGGGATCTCATTGGTTACTCAGGTCACTTGTTTCTAGAGCCCCATTCACTGTTAGTTATGCCACTGGTAGTTTTAATAAGCTCTTTGTAGATATATATTACTATTTATTACTAGGAATAATTTATTATTAATAGCATTATGTGTTAATATTTTTCAGTGCTCTATTCTCAAGCAGTTTCTCAACAGATGATGAAAGTGAAAGTGAAGGGAGCATAGTTTCTCCTTGCAGTCCAGAAATTTATGTTGTTTCTAAGACGGAAGTGTCCCCTGTCAAATATCGCAGGAAAGGACACGCTGCTAACTTATTAGGTTGGTAATTCATATTCAGGTCTTAGGGATTGTTCGGGAACCTACTATGCTAGCTTACGTGTTGTCTGGATAATCTCGATGTACGTACTTATGTTATTTTTTAATAACAAATGGTATTTTAGATTTAGAATACAAGGTTTGTGGTATTCAATAATTTCCAGAATCCGTATTGTGTTTTATCTTGATTATTGAAATAGTTTAAGAGAATTATTTCAGACAAATATAGAGTTTGTGAAAATATTTTTTCAGAAAATTTTAACATTTTTATAGTTATTCTCTTGTTGAGAATTAATAAACTTTCATAACAAGTAACTATAAATATTATACTTTAAACATTTTAGCCCTCTAACCGTAAAACCAGAAGAAGTTGATAAAAAAACTAGAAATCGATGTGCGGTTTTTGGAAATTTACACAAAATGGTGGAGGTTTGGTTTAATTCAGAATATATTTAAAGTTGAGTTGCACCTTTTAATTGACTTTATATACCCCTTATTTGACATATCAGCTGTTGATTTAACCTCCTTTTACTGCAGGAACCGTCTGCATTTGCGTTGTCTATTATTACATTGCCACGCGTTGTTAGTCCCGGCCACGGTGTAGTATATTAGGTGATGCGACAAGACCTGTACGAATGGAAGTGTTTAGTTGTGTATAATGCAATAGATGGCAGAAAAAATAAAGTCTCGTCGTTACTTACCCATAGAAATATTAGAAATACAGTTTACATACATACAATAGTTAATGCTCTGTAGATTTGTTTTATTTATATTTAAAGAGCCTTTTAGTTCGTTCTTTTTGTCTTAATTTTGCCGTTTAGTTGTGTATATATGCAACACTACATGTGCCAAAGGAAATCCGTCTATCTATGCCATGATCTATGCCTAGGTAATTGCAGGGTTATATTCCGGGCGCCATATACTGAATTAAATAGAAACCAAGCACTAATGAAGCCGTCGATTGTAGATTTTGACGTCCTAAACAAAAGTCTCAACGGATACGACCTCCAAAAATGAACCTGTCAAAACTCAACAATGTCCATAATTTTGAAGATCCATCTAATTAATGTCTCATACCCACACTAGCCAGGCTTATCGAAAAATTACTAAAAATAAAAATATTGTTGAATTTTTATCCTCCTGGAAGTTAATCACCAATTTAGCTTTTCAAAGAAGTTAAAGTACTAATGATGATTTTTCATTCTAAACGATGCTTTACCCTGGAATCAATGGTGAAGAGTTTACTACGCCAATATTCTGCGATTTGTCAAAACCATTTGAGTGTGCCCAGCACGAAAGAATTTTATTTACCTTTTATATACCTGTTGCCATAATAAATATTTGACATGAAACGAAATCCTCTGATTATTAAATTCAATCCCAGAAATTATTCTTTATCTCAGATATATCTCATATGTATTTAATTAATAAATGAATAATCAACACAACTTGTATTCGGGGTGTTACCAAGGACAAATGGTGCGTAAAATATACTCATTCTTATTTTACATTCATCTCAAAAATGAGCCAACAGAATTCAGAATTGATTTCATTATGTAAACTAGCAAACTTAAGACAAAGACTTAATTTTGGCATTTATATTTATATAGACAGTGAATAGGATTGGTCCCAGTACAGTATTTGATCTAGACAACTAGATGTATCTTTGGTTACACGTGTTCGAATCTGAATATAAGGTTGAAAACCATGTTTTCCCAATATTGATAAATATTTGTTAACTACATGTGCATTTTTATTTAAAATATTAATATTAATGTCACCCACTATAATCTGGATTTGATTATCTTCTTTCTAAATATGAGTCAATATCATCTATAAAGGCGTCTTCACTGGTTGGGTTTGGCCGATATACGGCAATGATTTTGAAAGGTGTATCATTACTTTTGAAATTTGATACGGCAAATGTAACATCGCATCTCGTAAGCTTGATCTTTGTAAACACAGAATTTATTTTTGATTTTATTAGCAATAATACTCCATCATTCTTATTGTAATCAGCTTCATTATAAAATGTGGTATACCTAGAAAATTGATAATTGAAAGCATTCACTTAGAATAATGACATCAAAATTACTAAAATTATAAGTTTCAGCAGTTGTCATTAACTCATCAAAATTTTTTTTTGCACTACGTATATTTAAATGTAAGGTGATGGAGGGAACGTCTTGCTCTGTGGCTTAGGTGCATTGACGGCTGACTCCGTACGGCTTTCGGTCTGAACCTGGGAATTCTGAGGTGGTTTTCTCTGTGCGTTTCCTGTCGTTTTATTTGTATTTTCCTCTCTTCTCCTATTGTAGGAATGCCATTGGTTACGGCTATCTTCGCTAATGTCTCTTTCGACCTGTGTAGCTAAACGTATTAGTTATTCTGTGGAACGAATGCTGGCCCCTCTTAGTTTGGAGCGTATTTCTGGTCTGAGTTGATCTAAGATGATGCTCGCCTTTTTCTGGTTCAAGCCTATTGAATAGGCAATACTTGTGATGAACAACTCTACGCATTCGTTTTATGCCTGTTTCTCACCATCTAGTTTTGCGGTGGTTTGGGTAATATTTGTTGTGGAGTTGAACCTATCGTAAAGACGGTCAACGAATGTCTCATAGCTGTCTAGCATGTTCCGGTAGGGTTCGAATCAACGTTGTGCGTCCCCACAGAGTTGTTGTACCGCAATGTTGAGCTTATCGCCGTCATCGGTGAGGTTGATTCTTTCAAAGTAACGATCCATTTTTCTTATGAATACTGTGGGATCTTCATAATCTTGGACTCCGAATCAATGTGAGGGTTTAATTCGGGCAGCTTGTTCTTGTGCATTGCGTTGTGTCAGTTGTTTTAGTGCTTTTATGAACGTTGTTGCTATATTCAAGAAGGCATTTTCCATATTTTGTATGGGTATTTGTATTGCTACGCTGCTTGAAGTTGACGCAATGCTGACAGCGTCGTCTTGACGGCGCGGCTGGGGCGTGTAGGCCGTGGTGGTGAATTGTGATGAGACGGCGGTCTCGATGTGCGTGCCTGTCATTGGGCTTCTTGCTGCGATGCCATGGGTTGTCTGAGTGACTGTGCAGGCTGCTATGCTTGTGCTTCGCGGTGCGAAGGTGGCCTGTGTAAGCGGAACGATCACTAGGACTCATGTTGCGATGGCGGTAGTGGTGATTGTACAGGTTGACATTCAAATTCAAATTGTTGAGCGTTGTGCTCCATGTTAAAAATGTCTGATAGCACGGTTATTGTGGATTCGTTCATCTTTGGGTTCGAGTTTCTGTCCAGAAACGTTGAAGGATTTAAATGCGAGTTAAAGGCGTACGTATTTAATATAGGCGTATTATCATTATTCATGATGTTCAAGAGTTTTTCAAAAGTTTAAAAAGTTCTTCGAAAGTTTTGTTTGCAAGGGAGAACGTTACAAGTTTATACAGTATCAAGGTTGCTTACCCACCCTGATGGCGCTTAACACTGCACTGCACTTTAGTTTATGCGACGAGCCAACGTTGTTGGAAAGCCATGTTGTCATGAGTGGGGGTTAAGACTATGTTTTTTGATTGATAGAGGGTGCCAGTAGTCTAGTTAAAGATTCCGACAAGCTGGTGAGGATGAACTATGGCTCTCAGGATCGATTTTTATAGATATGGCATGAGATTCCAATTGTATAGGATGGTGTTGCTTATGACGTCAGAGTTCTCGAAACTTCTAGTGGCTTCTACGATGGCGGGAGAGCCCAGACTGACTGATTACAGCGCCAAGCTTCCCGAGATGTTGCTTGACTATTTTTATTATGAGTGTAATACCTGTAGTTGCAATTAGGTTAAGTAAATAAAAGTTGAAAATCCATAAAGAAAATAAATAAAAGCAACTCGAATGGCGTTCGTACTGTCAAAAATGGTATTTGTTTAATTATTTAGGCCCTAACTGTACTGAGCTAACACTGATTTTAATTTTACCCGCACTACTATGCACCGATGAAACGTTTATAAGTCGCAACTGTCGCTGTTCATACTGTTATGTGCTGCCCTCTAACAGAGAGGAGAGTTGTAATTACCCCCTGGCCAGAAGGGTTGCACCATCTGTGGGCCAACTGGCGAACCACCATTTAGTAGTGCCTAAGTAAATTGTAGAGAATTCCAGTATATTCTGGAAAGTTCTACAATGATATTCTGGACATTCCAAGTGGGTATATAAAGAGGTGAATCCAGCAGATCGGGGAACAGTACAGTTTAGAGTATAAGGAACAGTACAGTTTAAAGTATAAAGAACAGTACAGTCCAGTTTAGTGAAGTATAAGGAACAGTTCAGCTTAGTATCCAGTACAGTTCTGGTTACAGAGACAGTTTGTAGGAGAAGAAGAGTTCAGTTGAGTGAAGTATGCAGTACAGTTCAGTTCAGTGAAGTAAACAGACAGAGAGTTTTTAGGTTAGACAAAGGTTGACAAGTTTAGGAAGAAAAGTACATAGTGTTTAAAAGTAGTGAATTCATATTAGATTAAGTTATTATTAGTTGTGTGATTTTTAAGTATTTACTAGTGTAATTTTAGTGATTAATAAAATAGTGGTTAGTGAAAATTCTTGTTGCAAGTTATTTGAATCCACAAAGTGTTTACTGAAAATTGTAAATACGTAACAATACTCTTCTCCACATCAACAGAGCCTTGGATCGTGTGCTGGCGGAAGACAAAGCGTCGTATTGAGGGTTGGTTCGTCGAGTAGACACTGGTAGGCTGGACTGGTTGCTTCTTGTTGATCTGCCTTCACTGGACTGATGGTTGTAGTTGATGTTGTAGCGACGAGAACTGCGGAAGAACTGCCGCTGCAGAAATCTTGCTGCATATAATTAGACATCGGCTCAGATGGGGCTCTGAACGTCAGGGCAGCTGGAGTATTGAATGTTGTGGACGACCTCTGGCTTGATTTGGTGTTGGGATCGATGCGACGAGCCGAACCGAATGGGAGTCTAGACGGCAGAACGGCTGGAGTATTGAACATTGTGAAAGGCCCCTGGCGAGTTTTGATGCTGTGGTTGATGTGTTTTGTGCATAGTAAGGTTTAAATGTTATTTAATTCAATTATATTTATGAATTTTATGATTTGACAACAGTATTTAGCTACTATAGCTCGCTTGAAAAAATTGCAAATACTCTCTGGCATTTCACAGCAGCATCCTTACTTTCAATGATGGTTAATGATAAATGTTTGTCAAACATATCACCCCTGGCCTCCCAAACTATTGCTCTATGTGAGCATGTATGATGAAAGCTGGACATAATGTGAAAGGATATCCCATATCGCATTTTTTTTTTGCAAATTGTGAGAGGTTATTCTGTGATGATTAGGCCAAATTTCAGATGTTTTGCATTTATTTCAATTTCGCTCAAATTTCATATCCAAAATAGAAAAGAAAATTGAGTAACGCGTTATCTGCGACCCCTGTACAAGCATATGTGAATTTTTGGGCTATTCCGCTTTCATTTCATTAATAATAATAATAATAATAATTTATTAATTCCTTACAAAGTTAAAACTTCTGAATACGTCATTATTGTTACATAATCACAATACAGTTAATGATAATATAAATACAAATATAAATATGATATATCAACAAACTAGGATAAGAGTTGTAGAACAAAACACGGTAAAATTATTTACATTACAGAGTTGTAGTTTAAAATATATTTACAAACACACATATATGCAGTATAGGTATGTTAGTTATTTCTGTTCTGAGTTTGTTGCGACATATACTCAAAAAACTCATCAATGCTGTAGAATGGATTATCAGTAAGCATTGTTTTTATGTGGTTTTTGAATTTATTGAATTCTAGTGTACGTATATTTATTGGTAGAGCATTATATAGTTTAACGTCTGTACTGCTATCCATTCTTCTTAGTCGTGTTTGAGGTAATAGTAAATCCTTTTTATTTCTTGTGTCATGCTTATGTATATCTGTCATTACTGGAAATTTATCAATATTTTGTTTGACATATAACAATTTCGTGAAAATTATCAATGAGAAGAGCGTCATAATTTTTAGATGTTTAAATATTGGTACGCAGGAGTCTCCAGGCTGAGCCTCTACTATAGATCTCACTGCATTTTTTTTAATTAAAAAAACCCTATTCAAGTGTAATTGAGCAGTTGTGCTCCAGATAGCTAAGCCATATCTCATAATGGATTCAAACAATGCATAGTAAGTAGTGACTGCAGCTGGTTGATTTATAAACTGTTTGACTTTCCGTATAGCATAGACTGCACTGTTTAGCCGTCTGCAGAGTTGATTGATATGTTCATTCCAGGTAAGTCTAACGTCTATATACAACCCCAAGAATTTGGTAGAAAGTGCTTCGGGGTTGGCATTTACATTAAATGAAAGTTTAGTCTCAAAAACAAGCGATTTGGTTTTATTTTCATTCAGTACAAGCTGATTTGTAGTGAACCACGTTTTAGCTTGGTTCATGACCTGTCCAAAGACTGTCATCGGATCATCTCCCTTTTTAACACTCACTCCAAATGTTGTATCGTCAGCATACATAACTGTAGATATGTTTGTGTTAAAGATAGTTGGTAGATCGTTTATATAAATTATGAAAAGGTGAGGTCCTAATACCGACCCTTGTGGGACTCCTCTTTTTATTAACATGGGTCTACTCCTCTGGTTATCACTACATATTACTTGGGTTCTATTCGATAAATAGGATCTTATCAGTTGTAATGCCACTCCTCTAATTCCATAATATTCCATTTTGTCTAGTAATATATTATGCTCCACACAGTCAAAGGCAGCACTCAAATCTGTAAATATTATTATTATATTCACAAAGGCACTACTCATTTGGAAATTCAGTGGATAACAAAAAGAAACATACATATTATAGCCTCAGAAATTTGACAATTGACATTCACGCAAAATATAACCTACTAATTATTGTAAAATAATTTCAGTTATCATGATCTACATTTTAAATAATATATTACTTACCTACTGCAATCAATGAATCAATCGTCAGGCAATAAATATACAAATTTTCAGTATTTTCACACTTCAACATATATTGCACAACCATAAACATAAACGTATATGTTGAGTCGATTCGTAAATGACCATAAATTTCTTACTGAATGAAATATAAAATTTAGCCTTAAGAGCTCCTGAAAGCTTTGTAACTTAAATATGTCAATAAATTATGTGAATGTTTTTGATTATATTATTGCCATTCACTTTACTCAATAGTTTAACATTATGTTTAAAGGTTTAATTTTGTGGTTAAGTATGAGTAGCTTTAAGTTAGACTTCGCCACAAATGGGCCTAATTGTTATTTTTTTGCAAAAATTATTGCGTCTATATTTTTTATAAAATAAAGCCGATTTATTATTATTATTATGTTACGTTTCGTCTTTTATGCCAACTAAATATGTGCAACCCACAATACTTCAAGATGTTCCCTGTGTCACCAAGGTTTTATCTGTGACTGGTACATACATAAACAAAAATCGCCTCGTGATTACAATTCGTACGGTCCTGCTAAGGTCCTGTACGCCACCTAGACTACTGGGCTTCTGTGTTATCGACAGGACGATGTAATTCGATTACTTGCCGCGATTGACTGGGGGCATGCAAAGGCACTCTTCAGTAAATCTGTTTTACGTTTGGAAAAAAACTAGGTTTTCAAACTAATAGATGTCACTAAATAAAATGATTCAGAACCTAACCTTAGCATTTGGTTAGGTTTGATGTTGATATTAACAAGTTTGTAACAGATTTACAATTCTGTGAACAAATCTTATTATTTGATGACTAATTACGTTTCCTGGTGATTGTACATAAATTTACAGATAATTGTTTTAAAATGCTTTGATTTCAACAAATCGGTGACAGATTTATCACTCAACTTTCCCTTAATATCAATTTGTTAGGTCGTTAATATATATTTTAAAAAATGGGTATGATTTTATCGGTCTATTTTAATATGTTTTTGATTATCAAATAATTAGATTTGTTCTCAGAATGGTAGATCTGTCACTAATTTGTTAACACCAAACCTAACCAAATACTAAAGTTAGGTTCTGAATCATTTCATTTGGTGACATCTAATATTTTGAGAAGATAGTTATTATTCGGAACATAATGCTGATTCACTGAACATAAGTTATGGTGAACATTTCATTTGGTGACAGATCTATTACTTTGAGAACATATTTATTATTTGAAACATAAAACAGATTCATTGAATATAAGTTGTGTGGATTATTCATTCATTTTGGATACAAACCGTTATAAATTTGGATACATATGTTTGGAAACACTTATATGCTAATCTGAGATAAAAATAATTTCTGGGATTGAATTTCATAATAGAGGATTTCCTTTGATGACAAATATTTATTATGGTGACAGGTATATTTATTTCCAATCAGAAGTGTGCTGTTCCATATTATGGTTCATGCAAGCCAATGTTTGTCTATGAAATTCTTAAAGTGATTTTCATTTACATACTAGAAACAGAATGTGTTTCATTTTCAAAGAAGTCATGTCGATACTACCTCCCCTCATTATGTTATTCGTCGAAATGGTAACCTTGCATTACCAATTTCAAAACCCTCCCTGGTCAAAGAATTATTATTTACAGTGGTTATGATAATCTACCTACTACTATTAAAGATGTTAATTTTAATAACAATTTTAGGAAAGCATTTAGAAATCTGCTCATTGTAAAACCCTATTATAATTTAACAGAATATTTTGATGATGCATTTCAATGTAATATGACATGATACTTATTTATTATTGTTTTTAAATTTTTTTTACCAATTTCGTGCTTATATACCTTTCTAGTTTTTTTATTTTACTTTTTTAATGAATAATATTTTCTTATGGACAATAAAGTATATATTGATTGATTTGATCCTTCAAAAAATAGTTTATTTGTGAGGTACGTCCGCCTAAGACCATATTTATGTGTCATATTGCTTTGTGCTGAATTCCCCATAATCAATACAAGGTTAAATATGCAACCAATAATATAGAAAATGTGAGGCAGATGTATACAGCAATCGGGCAGCAAATAAGCAATCACGGTCTTCGTTCACATGCATTAATAAAATTAAAACGCATTAGTATAGTTTTTGTAACGAGTAGGTTAAAACATCTTACTTAAAGCTCTAAAACTATCTCTTAACATTATCTTGAAAATTTTAATGACCAAATAAATATTAGAAGCGTTTGTATTAAAGACGGTATCACAGAGGGAATTAAACTAAACAGATGAGGTCTATATAATAGAGCTGGATGAAATTATGCAAAATATATATTCCTCCATGACTCAAGTGAAAACACTACCATCAACATTGTTTTTGTATCTACAAAAACAATGTTGATGGTAGTGTTTTCACTCGCATCTGCCCAAGGTGAAGTAATTTATAATGCCCTGTAGGTATATGAATAGAAAATTTAAATGCTTACCGTGTATGGTCAAAAATAATTTTAAATGCAATTTTTAGATTTTTAACTGTGTGGATATCCCAAACATTGTTGGATATTATTAGCACTGTCTGAAAATGCTTTTCGGCAATTGAAACTAATGCAAAATCAGGCTATTTATCATTGTACTAAATATAAGAATATTAACATCATACCAGACAATGTGGCTTAGTTAATTACCTATATTCAATTTTATCTAGTATGTTTTAATAGCACTAGTTTGTTGATTGCACAATCATTTCTGTTCTAAGTAAATAATACACTGAACATATATAGTACGGGGGCCATGAACCTTCCCGTGGCCCTTTGAGGTCGCGACGAGTACATAGGTGTTTTCGACGTATTTTTTCATGCTGAATCCAAATATGCAACTCAATTTTACGGAACCATGCAAGAAAAATTGTTATTAACATTTTAATTGTTTATAAGGCTATAACTTCAAAGTTAACAATGGAAGGGAGAATTTTCAAATTTTTTATGATTTCTGATACAAAAACAAAGAAAACTCTTTTTGAAAAATTAAAATCGGCTGATTAGAACCGGAGATATTGCACATTTATTATTACCAAATTGCATAATTACGATTTTTCCGCACTATTTCACTCATAACTGGGCTCCTATTCAACGTAGAAAGTTCTACCAGGTCTCATTTTAAAGCTAAAGCTTCAAGCTTCAAAATCTTTTGTAGTGAAATATCCCACCATGCTCTTGAAAAATTTTACAAGTGATGAAACCCTGAAATTTTTGCAAAAAAAAGATAAGTAATTTGTTTATACGCATTTTGAGGAAAGTTAATATATAAATATCAGCAATTGAGTTATACATTATTATTGTACATCTCAAAACGAATATTTTTTGACTTGCTGAATGTATTTTGATTTATTTTTCGCCGAGTAATATTAATTTGTAGTTGAAGCGCTTTCGCGCGCAATGCGCGCACTGAGTACACATTACATGTAGCGACTACCGTTTTATTCCTGGCTTTACTTCATAAATAATTTTTGAAATATTTACATTAATAAATAATTTGTAAATAATAATAAACAAATACATAATTTTTTCCAGTGTAATAATGAAAAAAAAGTTAATTCATTTTCTACTAATACTAACTATTTATTGATTGTTTTTGCATGTGCAAAACATGCGGCAGGATAAATTAGCTTTTTTACAGCGACACCATTTAGTTGTGCACATCTTACATGTACAATTTGGTACAAGTTCACTCATCGGGGGCAACAAATCATGCATTTTTTGGGCCAAAAGTAAATCTTGTTCCTTGATCCATCCAAATTTTTCTGGATTTACAAGGCTAATATTAACCGATAAAATGTTAGTCTGTACAAAAGTTATATATAAACATCTTAAAATATGTAATTTAATAGTAGCAGATGTGGGTGGTAACTGCTCGATGAGGTGTTTACTGGAATGGGAATATATTTTAAATCTTAATTCATCAAATGTTTTACAGCCTGCATTTTTTTTCATAATTTCCACTAAATATTCCTCTCCTCTTCTCAAATCAATGTGAATTGTTTCATCTGAAAGAAGTAAATAGTGAAGAGTAATTATTATTACATCTAAAAAATGTTTTGATGTATTCAAAAATGCTGAAAATTGATAGGGCGATATTGAAAAATTCACACAATCGTTACTAGCAAGTATTGATGCAAGTGATGTATTATATTTCAAAAATTAATAATAATAATAAACAATTACCTCGCCCGAAATTAATTAAATATTTTGTAGGATCTGCTTGTAAAGCTGCTGGTTTTGTACCCACTTTACTAGAATAATCTGCTCCCGTCAAATGGTGCAAAGCTGGTAGGACGGAGCAAAATTTTTCACCATAATAGTTATGAATAGTGTGCATAAGAATATCTCGTTTTGAATTTTTTACTCCTGTTTGAATCCAAAGCGTCTGAAAAAGTCATAAAAATTATATTGTTAAAAATCTTCGCAGAATAATACTTCTTGAAAAAATCACTTATTTTCCTACCTGTAATCCACTGTTGTCAAATTGCTTGAAAAAGTATAACGACAATACAAATACATCAGTATCCGATGAGATGAGATACACATTTTTATATCCGTTCTTTACAGCGTGCATTATGTGGATCATTAATTTGAGATCTGCTTCCTCAACATCTGGTCGTTGTAAATATTCCAAGTCAGTATCTTTGTTGCTAATGGAAATACAAATTTGGAAATATAAAATGAGTTTTCCAATTTGTATAGCTTTTTGTTATTATTCATTAACTATGATGTTCAAAAGATAATTTTAATAGTTGCAATATTTTATATTAATGAAGTTTGCTCTATATAGAAAAGAAAGTGTCTAGAAAGTCATAGTATGAGAGAATGAATTAATTTTTTTTTCATTATTACACTTTAGGAAAAATTATGTATTTGTTTATTATTATTTACAAATTATTTATTAATGTAAATATTTCAAAAAATATTTATTAAGTAAGCCAGGAATAAAACGGTAGTCGCTACATGTAACGCGTACTCAGTGCGCGCATTGCGCGCGAAAGCGCTTCAACTACAAATTAATAGTACTCGGCGAAAAATCAATCAAAATACATTCAGCAAGTCAAAAAATGTTCGTTTTGATAATGTATAACTCAATTGCTGATATTTATAGATTAACTTTCCTCAAAATGCGTATAAACAAATTACTTATCTTTTTTCCGCAAAAATTTCAGGCTTTCATCACTTGTAAAATTTTTCAAGAGCATGGTGGGATATTTCACTACAAAAGATTTTGAAGCTTGAAGTTTTAGCTTTAAAATGAGACCTGGTAGAACTTTCTACGTTGAATAGGAGCCGAGTTATGAGTGAAATAGTGCGGAAAAATCGTAATTATGCAATTTGTTAATAATAAATGTGTAATATCTCTAGTTCTAATCAGTCGATTTTAATTTTTCAAAAAGAGTTTTCTTTGTTTTGGTATCAGAAATCATAAAAAATTTGAAAACTCTCCCTTCCATTGTTAACTTTGAAGTTATAGCCTTATAAACAATTAAAATGTTAATAACAATTTTTCTTGCATGATTTCGTAAAATTGAGTTGCATATTTGGATTCAGCATGAAAAAATACGTCGAAAACACCTATTTACTCGTCGCGACCTCAAAGGGCCACGGGAAGGTTCATGGCCCCCGTACTAATAATGGCATACCATACAGTGACAAATATGTTCCATCTTATTACAACATAAGTGGAAATGACTACCTAGTTTACATGTGTGTAACTCCCTAAATTGTAAAATTTAATCTGAATCATTTATTATTGATAAATTATTTATAAAAATTTGTTACTTATATAAATTATTCTTAGAGAAATTTATTTTATTTTAACAATCTATATCATCAATAGTAACTGTAATCTCTACTGGCATAATTTTATGCCAAAATTTGCAATACTTATTTACAATTTTGTATGTATGTTGAATGTATTTGAAAGCATTTATTGCAAATGATTTAGCCTCAAAAATATTATGACTAGAAAACCACAAACTAATTTTGAAAACATTATTCTGATATTATTAATAATTCTGATAGTGATTAATTATATTACTTTAAATAGGGAGCTTTGAAGAATCTGTTTTAAATGGACGGTTAGAACCAGTCTCGACAGTTCATGGATTTACAGCAGAGTTGGGGGCAAGTGGATCCTTTGTTCCTAAACATCTAGTTGTTCCAGTCACAGTATTTTTCTACACATTAGGCGATAATGACAAAGTTTCATCACCATATCTTGTAAGTTTTAAAATTTGCTCCACTGACAATGGTCATAACAAATTGATTAATAATTTTTTTTATAAATAATAGAAGATACATATGTGTGATAAGGTCACCAGACATGTCCAGGAAAGTGGACGTGTTGAAAGTAATTTTCAAAGTGAAGAATTGTCCACTGGTATTTGCTCATTATGCTACATTATGATTTTCACGCTTAGGGTGCTTTCCATGGTGTAGAAGAGTTAAGATACACATGGGCAATAATAGTATATTCTGCAACAAGGTTACAATGAAAATTCGATATGAGTGGAAGAACCATGAGTAGATCGAATTTTCATTCTAACCGAGTAACAGAGATTTTCTCCATGACCATTAGTAAAAAAAAAAAACAATTAACTCTGAACAAAACAAGTTATTTATTGAAACAATTATATTACATTATGTTAATATTTATATTTATAGTGTTTGTACAATTACCGAAATTTAAAATTGGTACATTGGAAATATTTTCTGTAATATTTCCACTCATTTTGTTTATTTAAATTAAAACTTGTCTCAAAACGCCGCATTTAAATTTGACACTGACAGTTTTGACATCCAGAGCAATCTATGTATTTCGTTGAGCATAATTTTAGAATATTCATTCTGGCACTTGTTTAGAGTGACAATACATGCAAAACACATAAGAAGCAAGTGTTTCAGAATTAATATTCTATCTCAAGAGTTAGAATTTTTACTGTATATTATTAAAACTGATTTGATTTCCGAATTATTACATTCTATAATGGTCAGGGTGAAATCTTATTATATGCTAGCTTCTTTCCACCATCATATTGTATTTCCCCATTATTCTACCATATCTTGCACCTTCTCCTGCAGTCTATTTTCCCATCACTTTCCCCCATTTCCCTACCATCTAACTCACTTTCCACCCTCTTCCCATATTCCAAATGTAAATTATATTATTTTACATTTGGAATGTCCTTAGACTTAATTTTATGTATGCAGACATTAAAATGTATTGTGATGTAATATAATATAAACATCCTACAGACTAAAGCTCATAACTCTAAAAATGTCTTGGAAATGAACTTTCTATAAATTGACCTCTGGTTGGTTTAAAATTTTTAATGCATTTGTGCTCTATATATATAAACATAATATTTCAGCCGCAAGCTCCTCTATAAAACCCTTATTTTACTCTAAGGAATGTAACCAGACTGCAACCAACAGCTACTCTCCGGTCTATGTGCCCCGCCGAGCGTTGGATTACGAGTTACAAGTCTGGCGCGTTAAGTGTAATAATCGCATATTACAACAAAACGCTAATGCTTCGATTGCAACAAACACCAGCCGAAAGACTGATCTTACTTAAAGGAGCTCTCGCGCCAGTCGTCCCATACCACTTGCAGACTGCAGTTTCGAGCTTTTGGCTCTCGTCAGTGCAAGGTAGGCATGTGATGAACGACACGAGTATCCCTTCACTATTTGGTACATCTCAGTATTTTTATGATAGCGAGATGTAAAATAGTAAGCAGGCGCCATCTAGCGGTCCAGTGTCCATTGCAATCGAAAAATAAATAGCCTGACTGGGCTTAGCATAGATCAAGTGTGCTTCTAGAGGGCAGAAATATTAAAACATAATATTTCAGTCGCAAGCTCCTCTATAAAATCCTTATTTTACTATAAGGAATGTAACCAGACTGCAACCAACAGCTACTCTCCGGGCTATGTGCCCTGCCGAGCGCTGAATAACAAATTACAAGCCTGGCGCGTTAAGTAATAATGCGATTACCTTATGTTCTTGATCTAAGTTTTTATATATGAAGTCCAAAATGCTTAATAATGATGTTATTGTTGACTGATGCTCTCTAAAACCATGCTGATTTGGAGATAAAATGTTGCCAGATTCTAGGAATGATTTTATGCGTTTAGATACTAAATTTTCGAATATCTTGGAGAATACTGATAATATTGCTATCGGTTGATAATTACAAATTTCTTTGCGGTCACCCTTTTTATATAGGGGAATAATTTTAGATAATTTTAATAAGCTAGGATAAGTGCCCTCCTTAAAGCATTGGTTGATGATATGAGTTAGTGGTGCAGCTATCTGATGGGCACAAAGTTTTATTATTTTAGTAGAAATATCATCAGGGCCTAATGAATTTGAATCTTTTAAATTATTTATAGTCTCAACCAATTCTGAAACTGTGATCGGTTGTAAGTATATTGAATTCTCATTATTAGGTAAATCTTGGAATTTGAGTTATGTTACATTGAGACGTATTGTTATGTGCTGCCCTCTAACAGAGAGAAGAGTGTAATTACTCCCTGGCTAGTAGGGTGGCGCCATCTATGAGCACATAGTAGAAAACTCTGAAGGATTCTAGAATGTTATGGAATAGGATTCTGGTACATTCTATGGGTGGATATAAAGAGGTGAATCCAGCAGATGGGGGAACAGTTCAGTTCAGTGAAGTATACAGTACAGTTCTAGTATACAGAGAGAGTTTTTAGGTTAGACAAGAGTCGACAAGTTTAAGAAGAAAAGTAAAGTACATAGTGTTTTAAAAGTAGTGAATGTATATTAGATTAAGTTATTATTAGTTGTGTGATATTTATGTATTTACTAGTGTAATTTTAGTGATTAATAAAATAGTGGTTAGTGAAGATTCTTGTTGCAAGTTATTTGAACCCACAGAGTGTTTACTGAAGACTGTAAACACGTAACAGTATTATTATAGGTCTTTGGTAAATTTATTAGATAAAAATTAAATTCATTCGAGATTTTTGGTTTGTCTGTACTTAATTGGTCATTGACTTCTATTTCGACGGGTTCGTTTGAGTTTTCATTTAAGTTATTTTTTATAGAGCTATTAATTATTTTCCATATTGTTTCAGGTTTATTTGCAGTTTTTTATTGTTGTTGAAATACATCTTTTTGGCTTGCCTTATGACTTGATTATAAATTCTTTTATAATTTTTGTAGTATTCGGTGGGAATTATACCATTTTTTTGTAACGCAAATAATTCTTTTAAATGTATTGATGCTACTTTGGTACCTGGTGTTATCCAGTTATTATCATTTTTAAAGTCAAGATTTTTACTAACAAATTTAAAACATAGATCATAGTGACTGTGCAGTATATTATGGAAAGCTAAGTATTTATATTCCACTGTTTGGTTATTATATACATTATACAACGTCTCCATATTTAGAGCCTCTTTAAATTTTGAAATATTGTTTTTGGAAAATGACCTGAATTTGTACGTGTTTATATTTTGTGGGACATTCATATCGATAATAATCTTTTGACCGGTGTGATCTGATATGATGATGGGCCCAAACAACGTGGAGAGACTAGATAGGATGGTGAGAACAGTACTTACCTCTTATCGGAGTCATCACCCGCAATCCTCGTGTTGTCGACTTTATCTTCCTAGATGGTTAGGTGGTATGTAGAATGTTTTTTTGTAGAATTTGGCTGTTTAAATTTGTAAGTATATAGTCTATTGCTTTACCTTTTTCATTTATAGTTCAGGTGGGTTTCTCAAAAGCTGAATATATATAGTAAGAATTGATAAGATCCTTGAGCTCCAAAGTATTTTTGTCTTTACATAAGAAATCAATATTGAAATCACCGCATAGAATTACATAAGAAGTATGAGACTTATTAAATATGAAACTTGAGGTTTCCTCTAATTTAAATAAAAAAATATCACATGCATTCTACATGGATGATCTGAAGATATATGCCAGTAACGCAGAACAACTACAGGGGCTACTAGAACTGGTAAATAGATTCAGCTGAGCCATTAAGATGGAGTTCGGAGTAGAAAAATGTGCAACTTTACATATGAAATGAGGGAAGGTAACGGATGAAGCAAGCATGCAACTTATGGGCAGTACAGAAATAAGCACATTGAAACCAGGAGCAACCTATAAGTATCTAGGATTTCAACAAGGCCTGACGATAGACAATACCCAAATTAAAAAATTAATTAATAATAATAATAATAATAATAGTAATATTCTATCTAATAATTCAATTTAAAAAAAGTCCTAAAGTCAGAATTAAATGCAATCAATAAGACCACAGCAATTAATTCATGGGCTATGCCAGTGGTAACCTTCACATTTGGAGTTTTGAGATGGGCCCAAACAACGTGGAGAGACTAGATAGGATGGTGAGAACAGTACTTACCTCTTATCGGAGTCATCACCCGCAATCCTCCTGTTGTCGACTTTATCTTCCTAGATGGTTAGGTGGCAGAGGCATATGTAATTTGGAGCACTCATATAAGAAACATTCATTTAAACTGTACATGTATTTTAAAAATAAAAACTTAGCTCTGCATCAGGCAATATCTAGAATAGACAAAAATTACTCGGCATAAAACTTATCTGGAACACCACCTAAAATGAGAAATGGCTATCTAGAACAGCTTAAAATAGAGTGGCAGGGAAAAGTACTGCATGGACGATTCGCATCAGCATTGCAAAATGAATATGTTGATAGCAAGGCGTCCATTACTTACCTTGTCAAAGGGAAGCTGGATCTCGAAACAGAGGGTGCAATATCTGCCATTCAAGACCAAGTTGCACCTTATAAAGTATATACTAAAGCAGGATATACCATCTGATAAATGTAGGGTGTGCGACGAGAGAACTGAGACAATACAACATGTTGTAGCAGGGTGTAGTTTCATAGCGCCACGAGAATATCTAAATAGACACAATGATGTGGCTAAAATCATCCACCAGGCACTGGGCAGCCAGGCAAAGCTAATAAAGGAAACTACTACTTAAAAAAAAAAAAAAAAAACATAAGGAGACCAATCTTCGCCTGTTACACAAATGTACAATGCCTCCGTAATAAAACAATGGAACTAGAGGTATTCCTGAAAAAGAATTCCTTTGATTTTCTTTGTTTAAATAAGCATTGGCTTACAACAATGGAAATAAGAGTCAACTATAATAGAAGGCTTTCTCACACTGTCTCTGGCTTTTGTAGGATGAATAATGTTCATGGAGGCGTAAGTATCTATGCAAAGGGTCATGCCAAGTGTTTGCCATTATCTTTCAATATAAACAATTTGTCTAAAGAATTGCACTGTGAGATGACAGGTATTCAATACGAACAATGTCAAATAGTAACAATGTACAGATCTCCTTCTGGGGATATTAATATTTTTCTGGATAAGTTAATAGAAATGCTGAATAAGTTAGATAGGAAAAAAAATTTGATCATAACGGATGATTTCAATGTAAAATTTAACACTCCCGATAATAATGCACTACTAGTCACCAACACATTTACATCTTTTGGGTTAAAACAAACAACTTTTGGAAAGACAAGAAATAATTCATGCCTGGACAATATTTTTACCAACATAGATAATAGCAAGTGTAGCACAATCACTTATGACTTAAAATTATCAGATCATTTAGGCATTTTCTTTAATTTTAAACTGAACAAAATGGCATCTAATAAAAAAATTAGAATTACCTACAGACCAATAACGGACTGTGGCTTGATACGGTTGTATAACAAAATTGAGCAGACCGATTGGAAATTTATTAATGAACCACTCTTGGACATTAATCTTAAAGTTTAGATATTGATACATGTTTTCCAACAAAATCAAAAATTCAAAGCAACTTTAAATCCCAAAACTACAATTGGTTTAACGATCAACTGCAAAATATGCGAGATCATCAAAATTTTTTAATTGATAAGACAAAATCAATTTTTGCCACTGAAGTTACAGCTTCCAGATTGTCAGGAGCAGCGGATACATGGCCTGCATTGTCACTGCTTACCGAACTCTCCAGAAGATTGGTGTTGTTTATTTCCTCTGTCTCCATAAAGTTCCCACGAGTATGGGGGAAGGGGAGGTCGACACATGTGGAGCCTCCTGCGCAGGTGCAAGACTGTGTACTCTTTGATTTCACCCGGTGTCCCAGAGGCTCCATTGCCCAGGTACCGTCCATCCCCTTGGCAGGTGTCGCATAACACTGTGGGATTAGGCCTTGGAGCCTTCTTTGTCTGACATGGAAGACCGTACCAGTAGCTAAGCTACCGCCGGCATAGCTCTCGGTTCATCAGAGCACGCAAGCCCCCTCACCGCGTTAAGGTGGGGATCTGGTGAGGGGGAACAATGGAATCTACTTCTTCAAAAGTTTTCACTTCAAGGAAATGGGCTTTCTTCGTAGTTTCTGTTTCATCATCCTCAACAGCCCCAGCGTCTGAAGTTCACCTGTGACAATTTTTTAACTTTGTGCATTGTCATGACCAGAGATCTACATCAAACTTCCAAGAGATCCAATGTGTCTTCATCTAGTTTATCAATAACCTGATATTTGTTCATCTTTGACGTCAAACCCAAATTTTACTTGACAAAACCAAAAACGCAAACTGCTCACTTATCTTTCAGTTTATTGGCAGTAGTAATAAGTGTTTACCGGGCCTAATAAGATTTGAAGTGGAAATGTATTTTTTTAACATTTATTTAACGTCGGCCTATTTCCACTACTGAAGCCTAACACCGACGCCTGTGAACGAGCTACCCCCAACCAGGAATTTTTCCGAAGAAAATATAGAAAACTTGATGAAAATAATTTAAATAGTATAAATAAGGAACTGCTATCTTCTAATTGATCATTAAACTCTATAGATGTTAATGTAATTTTTGATGAAATTTATAATACATGCGAAAATATAATTAATTATATAGCTCCACTACACATTTTTATATGTAAAAAAAAACTTACCTTGGTATGATCATGAAGTTAAGTAAATAACTCTAGAAAGAGACAGAGCGTATAAATGTTCTAAAGTTAGTACAGATGTTACTTTGTGATACACACTGGCAAAATTACAAAATCTGCAGGAATCAATTAATTAATCTATTAAAGCTTAAGAAACAAATATATTTTCATAATAAAATTGATATGTATAAAAAGAATCCAAGGGTAATGTGGAGAACATTAAAAGAATTAATAAACAAGAAAGATAATTCCATTTTAAATAATATTCAATTTGAAGTTAATGGTGAGGTTAAAATTATAAATAATGAATCTGATAATAGTGAATATTTTAATAATTATTTTGTTGATAGTATTGTAGATAAAGTAGATAGTATCCAATGTAATACACTATGAACCTCTGATGGCTATCCTGTGATTCTAAGTAAATTTGAAAGTTTTTCATTATTCATTATTAAATTTAACCGATCTTAAGAAAATTATAAACTCTTTAGATAATAAATGTGATACTAATGATATATTAAATGCTAAATCCCTAAAAATTATATTTAAAGTAATTGGCCATGTAATTTTGCATTATATTATTACATCCCTTGAAACTGTACTTTTCCATCTAAATTAAAAACTGGTACAATAAGTCCTATACCTAAAATTCCGAACACCGTTAGAGCTTGTGAATTCAGGCCAATTAATACATTACCATCTAATGAAAACATTCTTGAATTGTCAGTTTATTTTCAACTCAGTGATTATTTTAATAAAAGCAAATTACTGTTCTGTAATCAATATGGATTAGGGAAAAACATTCATGTGAATCGGCCCTCCAATTGACATTGACCAAATATTACAATTATATTGATAACAACAAATATAGCAGTTTTTTATCTCAAACGTGCATTTGAAATAGATAGGACATTTTTACTAAAAAAGTTAAGAGTATTTATGGTTTAGGAGGTACACTATTAAAATGGAAGACTGATTATTTAAGCAATTGAAAATAAAAATGTAAGGCTAATTATACATATTCAGATGAAATAAATAATGATTATGGTGTTCCTTGAGGCAGTGTCCTAGGACCATTACTTTTTATTATCATTAATAATATTTACCATCACATCGATTGTGAATTTATTAATCTTTTTGCAGATGACACACTTAGTAGTGCGTCATGCCAATTGCAGTGGATGATTTTGAAGCCATTTTGCTTGATTATTGTAATTATATATTATATAAAAACCACTAACAAACACAGTCATACACACTTGCATGTGCTATGATCATCTGTGATTTGACATACCGAATATACACGAGGACAAGTCTATTTTATTTTCTTTAGGAGCGCATAGTCGCGGTCAAAGCTCATTTCAAATTTCGCGCATTTTATAAGTAATTTAGCTTCCCTCATGGCAAAATTCGACTTACTGTTAGTTGAAATAGAAAATACTAACCCTGCAAGTATAGTAATAACTGAAACCTGGTTACAACTAAATATACCCAATACGCTTATTAACATCCCAAACTTCACACTCTATAGAAAGGATTGACAGCTGGGTACTCTGGGATATGGAGGAGTCGCAGTGTATGTAGCTAATGAGTATCAATCTATTAAGGTAGCATCCTCACTAAATGTCACATATAACAACGACACAAACGAAACACTCTGGATTAACATCCAAATATACCCTATCAATTTACTCTTGGTTGCCGTTTACAGACCGCCTCATTCCACCATCCAAAATGACACATTAATTTATGAAAGAATCAAGGAGGCTTCCTTCACAGAAAACGTACTGATCCTAGGTGACTTCAATCTACCGCATATTAAATGGCCAATCTCAAGAAATGATTATAGGAATGCTGCTGATGACTTGTTCATAGATATGTACCTGGAAAGCAACTTATTGCAATTCGTAGATAGGCCTACAAGATATCGCGTTTTAAATAATCCATCCATACTTGATCTAGTACTAAGCAACGACGAAAATTTAATAACTGAAATCAAATACAATCAACCCATTGGTAAGAGTGACCATCTGACCCTGCAAGTAAACTTACAACTCTATGTGCATCTTGAGCAGAAACACTGTCAGCCCCGAAGAAACTATTGGAAAGCAAACTACAATGAAATTAATAGATATATTGAAGAATTTGACCCAACGGAATTATCACTGCAAACATCTGTAGAAGGAAAATGGAGTATATTCAAAGATATGCTAAACACTGCCATAGAAAAATTTGTTCCATTTTCAAAGAATAACGTAAGAAGCAAATTAAAAAACCATGGATTACAAATGATATCTTAGACCTCATAAATAATAAACGTAAGCTCTGGGACAACTATAAAAGGAATCAAACTGAGGAAAATTATTCCAACTACCGCACTGTAAATAACCTAATAACCGATAAAATTCGACATTCCAGACAACAACACGAAATTAACATTGCCAATGGACGCAACAAAGCGTTCTATAGTTACATCCAAAACCATATATGCTCGAAATCTTCAATACCCAGTTGTATAGATGATAATGGTGTGTTAACACAAAACACAACTGAAATAGCCAATATATTTGCCAAGCAATTCACACAACAGTATGTCACAGAACCTAATGACAATATTCCGGAGATAGGTCTACAAAGGGTGCAAAATTCATTTGGGAACATAAACATCACAAAAGAAAAAGTTGAGAAAATACTTATTAACTTAAAAAATGATTCGGCTCCCAGACCTGACCAAATAAATTCATATTTTCTAAAAAACAGCCAGCGCCGTGTCCTAACCCTTGGCGGATATAATGCAAACATCCTTAGAGTTAGGTGTACTCCCAAAAGACTGGAAGATGGCATCAGTCACGCCTATTTATAAAAAAGGTAACAAAAAGTTGGCTGCCAATTATCGTGCAATTAGCCTTACGTCTATTCCATGTAAATGCATGGAACGAATCATAACCAATGAGCTGCTGGAATTTCTCACAGCAGAAAAGGTACTTCCAGAAGAACAACACGGCTTCATACCTGGAAGATCAGTTGTAACCAATCTGCTAGTCAACCTACATACCTGGACTAATGAATTCGATCTGCAAAACCCTATAGATGTTCTTTATCTAGATTTTGAAAAAGCATTTGACCGAGTACCCTTGCAACGCTTGACGGCTAAACTGGATCATGTTGGCATTCGAGGAAATATTTTAGCATGGATCACCTCCTTTCTGAATGGCAGAGAGTTCTACGTCAGAATTGCAGACAACAAATCTAAGTCTAACACTGTCCTGAGTGGTGTGCCCCAGGGCTCTGTGTTGGGACCTGTTCTATTTACTCTTTTCACTGCTGATCTACTCGCATCAATTACATCATGTATCAGTTTATATGCAGATGACACGAAAATATTCAACAACCCTCTTGAAGCGAGTCAACAAATACAAAACGACCTTGATAATATCTATGACTGGACAAAAAAGTGGTTAATAAACTTAAACATCAATAAATGTACTGTGCTGCATATCGGTAAACATAATCCGCAACTAGAATATCAACTCAACGACAGCACCATATTATCCACAGAATCCCAAACTGATCTCGGTATCACGATAAAGCATAATCTCAAATGGGACAACCACATCATGAACATTACCAAAAAAGCGAACTTCATGATATATCTCGTTAGGAAATCATTTCACCATATATCTCCAGAACTATTCATAAAAATCTACAAGTCATTTATTCGTCCTATCCTTGAGTTTGGTTTTCAAATATGGTCACCTTATTTTCAAAAAGATATTGATCTACTTGAGAAAACACAACGAAGAGCAACCAAAATTCTCCCCCATAGGTTCTACAGCATACCGTATGAAGAACGACTGAGAAAGTTAAAATTACCAACACTGCTTCAACGAAGAATAAGGGGTGACCTTATAGAAACGTACAAAATATTAAACAACATATATATTCTTTCCTATTATTTGGGTTTTCTACCACATATACTATTATCCTCTTCAAAACAAATCACCGAATCTACAAAATAATAGAATTATTGCAAAAAAAAAGCCTCTGCGCCCGTGACGTTTACGCCAAAGGAAAAGTCAGAGGTTATGTTTTGCAAATAATATAAATCGGAATAAACACAAAAATAATGTATTTTGCTGACGTTTCGGAAAGTAATCTCTTTCCGTTTTCAAAGCTATTTTTTGAAGAACTCTTATTTTGCTGTGTATGTCAAATACACAACTTTAAGATTCTGTTTATGTTATTTCCATAGATACTACTTACACAGAACATAGAACTGATGATATTTTTTTTTAGATAATGTTGAGTTTGTTAAGTTCTTCTTTTAACATTGGTAGCCAGGTTGTACAAATATTCCATTTACCATTTTCCCAAGCATGTTCACAAATCTTTGATTTCTGAATTTCATTCTTTCTAATGTAATTCTTGTGCTCATCCAACCTCACACTGAAAGGTCTGGATGACTCACCCACATAACATTTATCACATTCGCACGGGATATTGTAAATACAGTTTTTTGAATTCTGCTCCCTGTTTATCGGTTTTGTTTTTGTTAACATAGATCTTAAAATGTTCCCCGTTTTTTTTTTTAACATATATAGCTGTCCACGTATAAATGACGTATTTACCCTTAGTGCAAATGTGCTCCGAGGACATCAAATGAAATTGTCCAAAACTCAATTTTCATCTAATCCTAATAAACATTTTATTGGCAACCGTGTCGTAGATCTCTGGAATAGGCTACCCAATGAAGTAATCGAATCGACAAGTGTTAATCAATTCAAAAATAGACTCTACTCATACCTGAACACTAATATTGCACAATAATAGATATTCACGCATCTCCACTCTACATGTTTACATATATATTTACTTGTTTTCTTTTTTATTTCTATATTTATATGTATTTTATATATCATATTTATCTGTATACGTTATTGTTGTTAGTCCTATTTTTAAACACATGCACATGTTCTTATTATGAGGCATAAACAGCCCTAGGCTGCCTGCCTCCTATGTGGTATAATAATAATAATAATAATTTCAATTCCGCTAGGTGTGCATTATCGCCATCAGTGCTCTGTGCGCCGGTATTTCAACAGCATTGCCTCTGGCTTGGCCAACTCTCCTCCAGATTAAATAACTGAATTGAATACTGTAACTCTGTTCAATTAATTCGACTAAAAAATTTTTTAATCAAAATTTTTAATTTTTATTTATTAAATTCTTATCTTATAGGGTCACATTAACCTTGGCAAAAAAGGTTATAATATACCAAAATCAGGAACTGTTCAAGTAACTCTATTCAACCCTTTGGGAACTGTTGTGAAGATGTTTGTTATCATGTATGATCTTTCTGATATGCCACCAAATTCTCAAACCTTCATTCGTCAACGCACATTGTATATGCCGACAAATTGTAAGGATGCTAATTTGGAATGGGGACCAAAGTGGCTGAGATACCTCATACATTTAAGGTATTGTTACATAGAGTTTATAATGAAGTATTTTGTGTTTAAACCTCCACTTGATTTTTTGTTGTAAAACAATCATTGGTGACATTTATTTTTCATATTTGTACTTTTAATAATCACCTAGATATACAGGGTGCCCACAAGTTCAAGTACCCCCTCTTTTTTCGACATACATCTTTTGATCTGACTAGGCCTAATAATGCACTTACAGAGTAACGTGAGTACTATAGTAATTTTTTAATTTCAAATAACATCCTGCATATTTTTCAATCTTGCTTTAAGGTATGATTTACCTTTTCAATGGGTGTTCCAAAATCAAAATCGAATTAGAAATTACTGAAAAATGGAATTATATATAATGATCATCAAAATTTTATTTTAGTATAATACTACCAATGAGCGCCAAAGTAACAGTAACGAACCTCGAATGAGTACTATTACGCAACCGTCACTCTAAGATTCATTGTATAAGAGAAGATATGTATTGAATGTTGTGGCTCTCAAAAATAATGACTTATGTTTACAGAAGCAAGTTTGGTTACAAAAAATCTTCCATTCAATGTATCGGTACACTCTAATGGATTGCCTATATGGAAGCCTGGTTGTACAGTCTGTGTTCCGAGTTCTCAGTTCCATATTAGTACATCACATCTCGGAAACTCTGACTTAATGTGTCACAACTCGGAAATTCTTACTTATCGAATCTCTACTCAAAAAGAAGTTCCTAAATATTTTTGACTTATTGCTAAGAATTTATTATATTATATTTTATAATTTACAACCGAATATTTGAAATATGTAGTTTATTTTCAAACTTGCGAAATTTTAAAACATTTCAACATATAATATAAAATATATGGGGTAGGTATGTTATTAGAAATGGATAAAAGTTCATTACTAGCCGCTACACCCAATTGGAAAGCAGTTCAGTTGCGCACAGAAAAAGAGATAGTGTATTTAAAATTTTATCGGTCTGGTGTATTCTTTATTCAATAAATTTGTTTTCAGTTGAATTATTGTGTAAGCTTAAAATAAACTTTTTATGCTTCCAATTTATATACGAGTACACTATATACAAAATAAAGTTTAACCTATGTCATGACTCTTATTTACCCTTGCCCTAAAATGATTTTTCCAATGCTAACCGTGCGGCCATGTATTAATTTTTAGCTGCCCGCCGCGCATGCGTGTTTATAATAATCGAAGAAATTGAGGGGAAAATGGAGCAAATGGAGCTGGATGGATAAAAGCGAGTGAAAATATGACATTTTTAGGTCACTTTAAAATGATTAGCATTGGAAAAAAGTCATTTTAGGGCGAGGGTAAATAAGAGTCATGACATATGATTAAACTTTATTTTGTATTGGAAGCCTAAAAATTTATTTTAAGCTTACACCTTTTCAATTGGCTGTAGCCAAATGGCCTGTCGTACGGTGTAGTGGCTAGTAAATAACGCGGAAAACTTCTGTTCAGCGAATTGACCAACCATGAATAGTTGACCACAGTAGTTCGACTATCCGCTGAACAAAGCCAATTTCATGTACTTTTCGACTTGTGACATATTCCGAGTTATGGCACATTAAGCCAGAGTTTCTGAGATATGACATTACAACTTGAAATTGGCTTTGTTTAGCGGGTAGTCCAACTATCCACTGAACAAAGCCAATTCATGTATTTTTCGACTTGTGACTTATTCCAAGTTATGGCACATTAAGTCAGACTTTCCGAGATGTAACATAACAACATGAAAGTATATGAAATTGGCTTTGTTCAGCGGGTAGCCGAACTATCTGCTGAATAAAATCAATTTCATGTAGTTTTCGACTTGTGGCATATTCCGAGTTGTGGCACATTAAGTCATAGTTTTCCAGATGTGAAATAACAACATGGAACTGAGAACTCAGAACGCGGACTGCATGACCACGCTTCCTTAACTGCCATTACATTAGTGAAAACTATTCTTATATTATTGAGATAGAAAATCCAACTATCTCTTTTTAGTCATGTGATAAACTTTGGGAGTACTAACCATGTTGCCGAATTCAGGCGCAAATTCAATATGGTACAAATGAAACAACCGATATTGTGTGCTTTGTCTGTATGTTGGAATATTTTCAGCACATTGGACGATATACGAAGTAGCAGTCAAATAAGAGCGTAAGCAGTACATTGAATGGTCTAAGCAAAAATTCTCTAATTTCTCCAAAATAATGAAACCAAAATTCAATGATTTAACTGTTTCTGCTATTTACTTCGTTAAATATAAAAACATTGGAGAAAAGCAAACCTCTAAGAAAATATGTGAGGTTAAAGACTTGGTAGTAGTAATGACTGAAACTTACCATTTAGTGGCAACAGCAATAGTGAACAGGCAATTTGTGGTACCTGTACAACGACTTAAAAAAATTAGTATTCATTTGCACACCATATAATGGATAATAATTAGTTTCAAATTCCAAAAAGTATTAAAAAAGGTTTTCAATGTTTTGGGTGTCGTATTATCGTTGTCTGATGTGAGATATCTTAAAAACAATGTTATAATTAAAAAATTCAAATTTAAGTGGGCATGGTTCGATTTGTAAATATCATCATATTGACAATAAACTTGCGTTTATATTAATTTTGTCACTCAGATCATCCGGAAATAGTACAAGTTTTACTATTTGGTATTACCCTTATAATATTCTATTTCTAAGTTAAAGGAAATAGATAAAGTCATGGTAAACTGGAACATAAGTACAATACAATCAGTTGCAAGATTTAGCAAGAAACATTCAATTAAAAGAGTGATAAAGTTCTGCAGAAGTTGTGAATATCATGTAGCAACGTCGCCGCCACATAACTTCAATATGATGGAAATGTACCGGAATAAGTTCCAGAAACCAGAAATGGTAAAATATTTTCTTACAACAGTTGTTACCAGCGTTGCCAGATTCTTAAAACCTCATTATCGTACAATGAGGGTAAAATTATCGTATTTTCCAAAATTTTATCGTATATTTTGGAAATTAAAGGACAATAATTATTTTTAAGGATTTGCACAAGGTGGTTTCTAAGAAAAAAACGATTCGAACTCGAACTAGTTGGGGAGAACAATGACAGCCAACAATATTATTTCAAAGTCAAGAGTTGCTGACCATGATAATGGATATGTTCTGTTAACAAACTTCAATAACCAAATCGGTAACAGAAAATTTGACAGTGGTTCTCTTTTGGTAAGCCTTATTATGGTTTTTTAACAGGACGCAAAATAACAAACAAATGGTGGATATGACATATTCGCAGTGGTTAATAGAACAGCATAACCTAAATTTTATGGCCAACTATCTTATAGGGTAAGTAAAGGCCATAAACGTGGAAGAAGATAACCTAAATTTAAAACAAATCTTTTGATGTCCACAAGTCTTTGTTTATCTCGTAAGCACACTCAATGCTTAATTTGACAGTTTACTTTTGACAGACTCGCACCCATTTACCGCATTCACCTACTCAGATACGTTGGTCATTTTGGTAGCAAATAATTTACCAATTTTTCAGAAACCACGTTCCGTTAATCAACTTAATTTCAGGAATTAGACATTTACGGAATGCAAAAAGTGTAACCAAACCGACCAAGGTGATTAACGGAACATATCCAATATGGAATATACAGCTAATTCCAGCACCCTCTAGCGCCAGGGGTCCCACACCTTTAGTCTAACCACCACTTAACTATCAATCACGAAACTCTGCGGGAAATTCAAACATGAAATCACGAATAACGACAGCAACGTCAGTGTTTGTTTGCGGCTTGCGCATATCATACAATTATTGTGGTTCCATCTGGTAGCGGTTTATGCATTCTTAGTAAATTTCTGTATCAATTTCTATATGAATAAAAATTTACATTCAGCAGTTTATTTCTTACATTTGCCGTTAGATGGACATGCTTTATATGGAACAAGTGAAATGTGATTTTTTTTTGCATACTTGATAAAATAAAGATTTCATTTTATTTAATTCTTTTGTTTTTATCTAAAACTTCACGGCATAAAATTATCGTACATAATGCCATTATCGTACATCGTACTCAACAGAGAATTATCGTACAAAATCGATAATTATCGTACGTCTGGCAACGCTGGTTGTTACTATAGTTCAAATGTGCTTTTAGAGGGCGGAATATTAAAACATAATATTTTTAGTCACAAACTCAGAGGAGTTTATTTTATAGAGATAAAATCCTTATTTTACTATAAGGAGCGTAACCAGACTGCAACCAACAGCTACTCTCCGGGCTATGTGCCCCACCAAGCGCTGAATTGCAAGTTACAAGCCTGACGCATTAAGTGTAATAATTGCATAGTACTGTTATGTGCTGCCCTCTAACAAAGAGGAGAGTTGTAATTACTCCCTGGCCAGAAGGGCGGCGCCATCTGTGGGCCAACTGGCGAACCACCATTTAGTAGTGCCTAAGAAAGTTATAGAGAATTCCAGTATCTTCTGGAAAGTTCTACAATGATATTCTGGACATTCCAAGTGGGTATATAAAGAGGTGAAGCCAGCAGATGGGGGAACAGTACAGTTTAGTGAAGCATAAAGAACAGTTCAGTTTAGTATCCAGTACAGTTCTGGTTACAGAGACAGTTTGTAGAAGAAGAGTTCAGTTGAGTGAAGTATGCAGTTTAGTGAAGTAAACAGACAAGAGAGTTTTTAGGTTAGACAAGAGTTGACAAGTTTAAGAAGAAAAGTAAAGTGCTTAGTGTTTTAAAAGTAGTGAAATTATATTAGATTAAGTTATTATTAGTTGTGTGATTTTTAAGTATTTGCTAGTGTAATTTTAGTGATTAATAAAATCAGTGGTTAGTGAAAATTCTTGTTGCAAGTTATTCGAATCCACAAAGTGTTTACTGAAAACTGTAAGCACGTAACAATTGGTGTCAGAAGTGGGATTGCAACAGAATTTCTGAAGAATTTGACGAAGTTCCATCGTGTTCTATTTGGAAACCACTGGAGATAGTGAAGTGAGTTGAACTGGGAAGTAATAAACATTAGACAAGACTAATTTGTGTTAGTGTGAGAAAATATTTGACTTGTACCTGGCATAGACTTTAAATAAGGCTTGTTAGTGTTGTTTGTTAGATTTTGAATGGAAACAAGAAGCATGGCTGCTGAAAAACAAATGCAAGACATGTTCGCCGCATTTAGAAAAATGATGCTAGAGGAAAAAGAGGAACAAGAGAAACGACGTCAAGAAGAAAAGGAAGAGCAAGAGAAACGACGCCAAGAAGAGAAAGAAGAACAAGAAAGACGTCAAGAAGAACAAGAAAGACGCCGTCAGGAGGAAAAACAAGAACAAGAAAGACGACGTCTGGAAGAAAAAGAAGAACAAGAGAAACGTGAAGAAGAAAAAGAAAGAAGACGGCAAGAAGAATTGAGAAAAATTATACAGGTGCAACAAGATGCTATCCTGTCAGCCACCAATGAAGTCAAGGAAAAAGTAGATAAAGTTGAACAAAAAGTGACTGGCGTCGAAGGAAAAGTGACTACACTTGAAGAAGGAGTAAGCGATATCAAAGGAAAAATAAATAAGGTTGAAGAGGAAGTAACTGAAGTCAAAGGAAAAGTTACTGGCGTTGAAGAAAAAGTTACTGGTGTCGAGGGGAAAGTTACTGGCGTCGAAGGGAAAGTTACCGATATAGAAGTAAAATTTCGTGCAGTTGAAGGAGAGGTAGAGCGACTTAAGCGACTGTTAAGAGAAGAAGGAGGCCAGCTGGTATTATCATCATCAGGTCCTCGATTACAACCGCTTTCCTTTGATGGTCAACCTATAAAAGACAATTTGAGGCAGCGGCATACGCAAACAATTGGAGTAACGAAGACAAAGCTATGGCATTGGTGCTAGCATTAAGAGGTCAAGCCTCAGAGTTGCTTCAGAGTATCCCAGTGACGCAGCAACGGGATTTTAAAGTTTTGGAAGCTGCACTAGATCTAAGATATGGCGACCAACACCTCGCCCAAGTATACAGGACTCAGCTCAAATCATGCACACAAAAGGCTGGGGAAAGTTTACAAGATTTTGAAGCAGCTGTTGAGCGACTGACATACCTGGCTTACCCGGATGCACCCAAAGAATTCCAGGAACAGTTAACAGTTCATACTTTCATTGATGGCATAAGAGACGAGGAGATCAGGCGAGTCCTTAGATTATCTCGAGCTAAGACTGGTAGCGAAGCCTTGATCCATGCCCTCGAAGTTGAAGCCGCTTATGAAGAGACTCTACATCCGAGAGTACGAGCCATGAAAGTAGAAGAAGAGGGCCATTTAGAAAAATCAAATATGGAATCTTTGATGGCCGACATGCACAAAATGATAAGCCAGTTGATGACCAAACCAGATGCTCCAAGGAAGCAGGAAAGAGAACAGAGCGAAGGACAGCCAAGGAAGGTGATTCCGTGTTATCAGTGCAGCAAACCAGGACATATGATGCGGCAGTGTCGAGAACGGAATCCTGGGGAAGTAAACACTGCAAAGAAAGAGGAAGTTCACTCTGATAAGATGAGATTGATTGTTATGTTAACAGACATACAGAAAATGGTCGCACAATTACTAAACGAATTAAGTTCGCGACCGGAGCTGAAACAGGAACCGCAACCGCCGAAACAGGAGCCGAAGCAGCAGCAAAGTGCTGGAGGTCCGACAAAAGTAATCCGCTGTTATAATTGCGGCAAATTGGGGCATGTCAAGAGGTACTGTCGCCAGAGGAGCCCTAAGGAAGTGAATGCCGAGAATGTAAAAACGCAGCAGGATATAGCAGAAGTGAAGGCAGTTAAGATAGAGGTTCTGAAGGATTGGACAAAGGAAGTTCTAAGAGAGGAACAACTGAATGACGATGAAATTGGACCAATGTTGAAGGCGAAAGAAAAAGGAATCCGCCCTGAATGGAAGGACGTTTCCAGTAAAAGTGTTGGACTGAAGGCTTTATGGGCGCAATGGGATTCCCTTAGGGTTATAGATGGACTATTACGGAGAGCATGGGAGAGCCCGGATGGGAAAGAAGTTACCATGCGGTTGCTGATACCCAGGTGCCGAGTACCAAAAGTACTTCGGGAAGTGCACGAGGGAATATCCAGAGAGCACTTTAGCAGAAATAAGACTTTGGCTAGAGTACGGGAGCGATTTTACTGGGTAAATAGCTGTCAGGATGTGGAGGCTTGGTGTCGCAGTTGCAAGGTTTGTGCGAATGTGGCTGCCAAGAGGTCGCCTACAGGGAGTGGTGATCGAATGAAGGCTAGATATGACCGCAATGCCAGTTCAGCAGGATTCAAGGTGGGGGACTCGGTTTGGCTGTATAACCCACAGCGGAGTGAAGAAGGATTCTCGAAGCCTCGCTCACCTTGGGAAGGACCGTATTCTGTCATCACTAGGATCAACGACGTTGTTTATAGGATTCAACGTAGAAAGAAGTCCAAGATGAAGATCCTGCACCTGGACAGGTTGGCAAAGTATGCTTGGGTATCTGAATTGCCTGACCGGGACGTTCAGGCTTAAGGAGGGGGCAGTGTTATGTGCTGCCCTCTAACAAAGAGGAGAGTTGTAATTACTCCCTGGCCAGAAGGGCGGCGCCATCTGTGGGCCAACTGGCGAACCACCATTTAGTAGTGCCTAAGAAAATTATAGAGAATTCCAGTATCTTCTGGAAAGTTCTACAATGATATTCTGGACATTCCAAGTGGGTATATAAAGAGGTGAAGCCAGCAGATGGGGGAACAGTACAGTTTAGTGAAGCATAAAGAACAGTTCAGTTTAGTATCCAGTACAGTTCTGGTTACAGAGACAGTTTGTAGAAGAAGAGTTCAGTTGAGTGAAGTATGCAGTTTAGTGAAGTAAACAGACAAGAGAGTTTTTAGGTTAGACAAGAGTTGACAAGTTTAAGAAGAAAAGTAAAGTGCTTAGTGTTTTAAAAGTAGTGAAATTATATTAGATTAAGTTATTATTAGTTGTGTGATTTTTAAGTATTTGCTAGTGTAATTTTAGTGATTAATAAAATCAGTGGTTAGTGAAAATTCTTGTTGCAAATTATTCGAATCCACAAAGTGTTTACTGAAAACTGTAAGCACGTAACAGTACCATCAAAACGCTAATGCTTCGATTGCAACAAACACCAGCCGAAAGACTGATCCTACTTAAAGGAGCTCTCGTGCCAGTCGTTGTTTCGAGCTGTTGGCTCTTGTCAGTGCAAGGTAGGCATGTGACGACCGACACGAGGATCACTTGACTATTTAGTATATTACGGTATCTTTGGGATAGCGACATGTAAAATAGTCAGCAGGCGCCATCTAGCGGTCCAGTGTCTGTTGCAATCGAATAAGGATTTTATAGAGAAGTTTACGACTAAAAATATTATGTTTTTAGTTGTTACTATGTTCCAGCAAGTTGGGCTTAAAAAATAGCCAAAGTATTTAACTGAAAACATTTTAGTGAAAATAAATGGCCCAAGAGTCACTCTTGCAAAATCATAGTTAGAGAGCTATAGTAACCTTTTTGTTGATGAATTAATATCTGGATTGGAATTCGCCAGTCGCACGTACAAAAGATGGTAAACATTTTTTTTCTTATGAAAATTTTTTTGGTAGCAGATTTTGCATTCCATTTTGGGTTCCAGGGAAACAACGCATACCGTAAATTTAAGCTTTACACTAATTTGTCCCCCAATCAGGAACTAGAGGCAGATATGCTGAAACGAGACTTGAGTGGAATCTGGTGGCAAGATGTGTGTGGTTATGTCAAAAAACGTATTTTAATGTGCCCAAATTTAATAATTTTATCTTGAGAAATAAAGATATAAGTTGGGGGGTACTTGATCTCTTAGATACCCGGTATATCTATTATAATAACAAAAATTTTTCAGATTTATGAGTTCAAAATCGGGTAAGATATATCTTCATAGTGATATAAGGATGATTATTTTTCGCAAATGTGATATGGACACTGCAACAGCACATGGAATAGATATGAGTTATGAATTACGTAGTTTCACCCACATGCCTACTAATCCCAGGTTTTCACAAAGGAAGTAACTAGAAGTCAACAAGAGTCAAGAAATACCTTCGTCCACGAATATTTATAATGACATTTGCCGTCTATTACTTAGTTGTTTCCTACAGAAATAATACATTTTCTTATTAGCAGGAAATTAAAAAATTACTGGGTGTTTATACTACTATTTATAAAGTTTTTATAATTGATAGATATATCAATATAATAAAACATCATCAAAAAAGAGAACATCAAAACATATTAATTTTTTCGAATATAAATTGTATTATATATACGAAGTTGTATTATATTGATGACAATAGTTACAAAAAGCATACAGCAAAACACATAATAAAATGCATAACCTCAAAAGAAATTAATTTTTAAATACACCTGTTTCTATGTGAATATATTTCGAATTACTTACTTTTAAGTATGCTGCAAAAAAGAAGGTATGGATGTTTATTTTAAAAAAGTTTGCATTGTTATTTAAAATTCTAGGCTTTCTGGTCCTTAAATTACTGCATATATTTCCTACATTGGTTTACTGGTTTCAAAATGATGTCGTAAAATGCAAATTCCATGATATTTTAAATTGTCTGAAACCTACATTTCTTCCTCCACCTTTTTTATGAAATAGTTTGATTGTAATTAATCATAGTTACAAAAAACGAATTACATGTTACAGCTATAAAAGCTGCACCTATACCTCTTTGTTATAATTTGGTATGGAACTATATTTTTAGGATTATATACAGAATCTTCAAATATATTTAGAGCCGTTTTATGAGGAAACCAAATTTGAAGATAAGTATTTACATGAACTGGGTCTATATATAGAAAGGAAGATCTGTAAAAAGCCGCACATCACAAAAAATTTTGACAAAAAGTTTTTGAACAAATCAGAAGCAGGTTGCTAATATTGACAAGTTTGTGTTATAGTGTATGCGACCAGAATTGAAACAGCATAAAAACTAAAAGCCGGCAAAAACAGTCGACATCTCTTTATTTTTTTCTTATGACAAGCATTTCTATTTACCTCCGCAAGAGATGCCGCCTGTTTTTGCAGGCTTTTAGTTTTTATACGGTTTCAATTTTGGTCGTATACACTATGATAGTTATTATAAATTATTACGTCATCTGTTTCTATGTTTATAAATTTCAATAAATATCATTTACCACTGAGAAACGTACAGTGCCTACGTGCAATAATTTACTTTAGTAGTACAAAGCTTCTATCTTCTACTTGTATATATTTACAAATTTATATGAAATACAGAGGTATATTAAAAAAATTTGTGTCGTTTATAATATAATATGCATAGTTGTTCCCCATATTGATATGATTAAGAAACGCAGGACTGATAATCAATGTACGTGCTTTCATAGAATCATTTATAAACGACATTGTTACCAATAAGTTCTCTTGCAGGAGATGATCAGATTTCATTTTGATGCATTCCATACTTTGCCAGGAACAATTTATTAATTATTCTGGCTTTCGAAGAAGTTGTCTTGATATAAAAATAATTGTCATCAGGTATTTTTCATATTTTGATTTCAGTAATAACACTTTTCCCAAATCGAGCATATCAATAAGAATAACCAAATAAAAATTATAGTGTCAGTAATCGTATTAATCTAAATTTGTTATGTCCAAAGATGTTAGGCTTGACAAGTACCAAAATTGTAATGATTATTTTGGCTCTGGAACTTTCATGGAGCTGATGATGATTTGTAGATTGATTGCCTGGTTTTCTTCCACTTTAATTATTTTGAATATTGGATCTTTCTACTAGGTTGTCTTGGTCTTCTTCTCAAGTGAAGAACTGAAGAAATGTCCAACATTGAAAGAAGTGGCGGATAAAAAAACAGAAAATCATTTTGCAACTCATAAATGGATATTTTCTTGCAGATTCTTAACAATACCAGTGTGGGAAAGCTTTCATTAGCCATCATTTTGATGCTGACTTGGTTGAGGAAACTGTTCAGAGTTGCTAACTATAAATTGGTTGTTAGTAGTATCTCACTTTCTCAGCTCGTTGAATCTGTATTTCCATTTTTGTATACCTATTATGAAAATAAAACTTAATTGTGCAATGTTTTTTATTTATAAATTTTCATTATGTAAATAGTGTAGGAAAATAGCTTTTTTAGAAGAAAAATTTATAAAGTTTTTAAATTTTGGTTATGAACTCTCAGTAGGGACCCAAATACAGATCCGAAGAGTTCCCACCTCTCCGGTGGGAGCTTCATCTCCTTTTGCCCAAAAAACCACCCCCAATCGTGACCTCGAGATCTTTTTCGGCGTTTTGATCGTAAACCGATTCTACGAAAAAATGTTATAGGACTTTTTATATTCTCCATGAAATTCTCTATAAAAATGTCTCTTACTGTTTTTTGCGTATCTCCCGTACATAACGCTCGTAAATGACCTTGGAAAATAAGCATAGTTTTCAGTGCGAAGAGAAAAATGAGCGCCGTTTTTTGAGGCGATTATTTTGAAAAGTGTTAGTCTGAGCAAAAAAATGTATAGAATCGAAATTAAAGAGCAGTTTTTTTTTTCTACAAGGTGCATATAAAATAAGATATCTATGAACAAGTGTTAGTGTTCATATGATGATTTTTTTATATTTGTGCATTCTGTACTTTGAGCCCATTTCCACACCACCTTTGAGGTAGAGCTCTCGGCGCTTTATTTTTTACGTGGTTTCCCCCTGAGGTCTATTCCACTAATAAAATATATCTTATCATTAATTTTCCTCTGCAAAGTCGCCCTCCTCGTCCGAATTGAAACAACTTTGCCCATGACAACTGGAGCACATTGGGGGGCAGCGGAAACCAACTTTTACACAGCTACATCGCTTTCCACATCCCTTTTTACAGCCGCAGGATATAAGCTGAAGAATTGAAGTTGGAGCTGGCGCTTCAGTCATAACCACTGGCATTAGAATGTTTTTAGTTTTTCTCCAGCTCCATTCAGTTGTAGTTAAAGTTTTTCCTCGCCACGTATGAATTTGATGAAAAACCTGATATGAATGTTGTGCTAATGCAGCAGATGTAGGTGGTAGTCTGGGCAAAATTACTGCGTGACTGGATTGGCCAACTAACTTATTAAATGAAACGAACTGGTAATGATTCAAAGATGTCTCATTTCGGGGTGCCTTGTATAAGGCAAGCGTAAATTTCTCACCAGCTCTTGCTATGTCATCTTTCGCCGATGAAAGCTTATTGAATATTTCAACAACTTCTTGTAAACCCTTTCTTGAATTTATTAAGTTTATAGCCTGCGATTTTCCTTTCCCAAAAAAGGCAGAAGTGGTGTCGCAGCCACTAAACGCATGGGCAAATAAAATATTATCTTTGCAACCCTTTAAAACTTCCGAAATTTGTAAGTTATGGGAACTATACGCCTTTTTCTTAATAATAATAATACTGTTTATTGTGCAAACGAAAAAAATACGTATTTTACACAAAGGGATGAGGTTAGCAAAGCTTTCTTCCACCTCTCCTAAAAAGTTTGAAGACAGGACATTCTAATCTAAGATTATAAACCTACAACCTATGAATAAACATGTAAATGTAAATAAATTGATATAAATATACACTGACTATTAATATAAAATATACATAAATATAAACGTTTACAAATCAGTCTACAACCAAAAATTCCTAATTATTTAACATTATCTTCAATTTACTTTTGAACTGGGGTAGGGACAAATCTAAGTTGGATATAGCTTTATTCAGGTACATTGGTGCTATATAAGAAAAACATCCTTCAAATTTACTTGTATGATGTTGAGGAATTGTAAATGTATCTATTCTTATATTCACATCATGTGTATTCGATCTTCTTTGAATCAGTTTAAATAGATAGTGGGGTGTCTTATTCTTAATTAATTTATACAGAAACATTGTGATTAGATATTGCATACGCTGTTCTACATTTAATTCATTTAATTCTCGAATATAGGGAGTCACATGTGCCATGTATGGAATGCAACAAACAAAACGCATGCATGCATTCTGTATTCTTTGCAACTTATTTTTATTATACTGTGGTAGAAAATTATAATAAACAGATGAACAATAATCCAATTGAGGATATATTAATGTTTTTACTAGTTTTAGCTTGATATTCTGATTTAATTGGTTTTTAAATGAATATAGTGTTATCAATTTATACATGGATGTTTTAAAGATATGTTCAATGTGGTCATTAAATGATAACCTTCCATCCATAACTACACCTAGATTTTTTGCTGAGGCAACCCACTCAATATTTGCATTATTGATATTCAAGTTATATTTTGTTTCAATCTCAAGTATTTGCCGTTCTGGCAATTTCCTTGAGCATCTCTCAAAAAGCGAATGTCTTTCTCCGATGGAGAAAGAGTGATGAGGAGTGTTAGCAAATCAATATCTTGCCCAACAACAATAGGTTTTTCTTAATTGTTGGCTGCGTATAGTTCCCATGACTTACAAATTTCGGAAGTTTTAAAGGGTTGCAAAGATAATATTTTATTTGCCCATGCGTTTAGTGGCTGCGACACCACTTCTGCCTTTTTTGGGAAAGGAAAATCGCAGACTATAAACTTAATAAATTCAAGAAAGGATTTACAATAAGTGGTTGAAATATTCAATAATCCTTCATCGGCGAAAGATGACATAGCAAGAGCTTGGTGAGAAATTTACGCTTGCCTTATACAAGGCACCCCGAAATGAGACATCTTTGAATCATTACCGGTTCATTTCATTTAATAAGTTAGTTGGCCAATCCAGTCACGCAGTAATTTTGCCCAGACTACCACCTACATCTGCTACATTAGCACAACATTCATATCGGGTTTTTCATCAAATTCATACGCGGCGAGGAAAAACTTTAACTACAACTGAATGGGGCTGGAGAAAAACTAAAAACATTCTAATGCTAGTGGTTATGACTGAAGCGCCAGCTCCAACTTCAATTCTTCAGCTTATATCCTGCGGCTGTAAAAAGGGGTGTGGAAAGCGATGTAGCTGTGTAAAAGTTGGTTTGTGCTGCTCCCCAATGTGCTCTAGTTGTCATGGGCAAAGTTGTTTCAATTCGGACGAGGAGGGCGACTTTGCAGAAGAAAATTAATGATAGATATATTTTAATAGTGGAATAGGCCTAAGAGGGAAACCACGTAAAAAGTAACGCGCCGAGAGCTCTACCTCGAAGGTGGTGTGGAAATGGGTTCAAAGTACAGAATGGACAAATATAAAAAAATCATCATATGAACACTAACACTTGTTCATAAATATCTTATTTTATATGCACCTTGTAGAAAAAAAAACTGCTCTTTAATTTCGATTCTATACATTTTTTTTGCTCAGACTAACACTTCAAAATAATCGCCTCAAAAAACGGCGCTGGGCTCATTTTTCTCTTCGCACTGAAAACTATGCTTATTTTCCAAGGTCATTTACGAGCGTTGGGTGGGAGATACGCAAAAAACAGTAAGAGACATTTGTATAGAGAATTTCATGGAGAATATAAAAAGTCTTATAACATTTTTTCGTAGAAGTTGCGGTTTACGATCAAAACGCCGAAAAAGATCGCGAGGTCACGATTGGGGGTGGTTTTTTGGGCAAAAGGGGATGAAGCTCCCACCGGAGAGGTGGGAACTCTTCGAATCTGTATTTGGGTCCCTACTGAGAGTTCATAACCAAAATTTAAAAACTTTATAAATTTTTTCTTCTATTCCTTGTTTTTCGAACTAACTTGCTTACACTAAAAATCAATGTCAGTAGTATAGCACCCATAATTATCTAATTTTAGTGTATAAAATGTACAATGTTGTATTTTTAAGTAATATATTATAAAAGTTAATGTATTTTTTCTGTTTTATACTTTCATTCGCATTTTTAGAAAAATAGCTCATAACTGCCATTAAATTTGTACATAGTTGTATATATTATATTTTTAAAGTAATCATTTTTTATTAACGTTACTGGTAGGTATATTCTGTTATTAACGGAAGAAAAATTAGTAAAACTTGTTATCGCTTGTTTTCACTACCCTAGATTTTTGAATCGTCAATTGTTTTTATTTAGGTTAGGCTACCAGTAATAGTGAACGTTATAACTTTATATGTGTGTTATGAATTCTTCTTGAAGTAGAAAGATGTGCAAAGAATTAAACACAAATAAAATTCTAATTATTTGAGATAAATCAAATTTATAACAAATATGATAGACTAGTTGCAATGTTTACCATTTTATTTTAACATCCTAATATTTCAGTTATTAGTTAGCCAATTTCAACCAAATTTAGATTGATATGACTGCCCCAAACAAACCTTCGACCATTGCACTCCTATAGCCAACATCGAGTTTGTGGGAAAATAGTTAGGCTAGTTAAGATGATACCTACACTATCCTATTGGCTGTTCGATGGTGTTCATGTTTTGACAATTGACATTCCTATTCTGTCTACCCATAAACGTCGGTATGTGAGCACAATACAGCTAATGATATGCATATACTCATTATTTTGAATGTTTTTCTACATTATAATGTACTTATGTAGATATAAGTGATACTTTTCCACAGATAAGAAGAATATGTGAGAAGTGTGCTACTTCCACATGGCATAAGAATTATTTATAATTACATTTCTAGAAGGTATGCCACTGACACTTAGGGAACGTACTGGACCCCACACTCCTCACAGATTGTTTATACACTCACATGCAAAAAAACGCAACAAGTTAATATTTGGTAAAATTTGAGGTCTTATAATTTTTTTATTTTTAGTTCAATTTTGATAAACTTTTAGCAAACTGTAGATGAAATGACTAATTTCAATTTGCATATCCAGTCTTTTGTTAAATGCTGGTGTATTAGTCATTATACAGGGTCGTTTTATAACCCTAACTTTAAAACACCCTGTGGAATAATTTCGTTGCCAAATTCTTTCAAAATACCAATTTTTGTTAAGAGCTGTTTCTTTTCTACACTTTGTTTTTTGGTTCATGTCTTTAGGTTGACTGGTTCATTTTTAAAAGCGAAATGAACTTGTCAATAACAGTTTACTTTATGACGAGACGGCTTTGCTCGTTGTTGCTCTAACGTCAGTTTGTCAGCTTAGTTTATAAGTCTAGTAATGAAATGGCAACAATATATTGTTTAGTTATTACAACTTACATAAAAAGGAAGAAAAATAAGAAAATTTATTTATGCAAACAATTCAACTTCAAAATCAAAACAATTCAACTGTAACTTAATTAATCTAAAGAAACGTACTTTTTACTACAAATTTAACTTAATATTTTGTATTATCACCTCTAGCCCTTATAACTGCCTGCATGCGTCGGTTCATACTGTCAATAAGGTTACGAATAGTATCTTGAGGTATATTTTGCCATTCCTCCTGAAGGGCTAAACGAAGCTCATTTACCGTAGCCGAAGCTACTTCGCGATCTCTGATCTGCCTACCAAGCATGTCCCACTCATGCTCTATGGGGTTAAGATCGGGCGAACATGCTGGCCAGTTCATTTTGTTCATACTAACTTCCGCGAGGTATTGTGTAACACGCAATGCCGAATGTGGCTGCGCATTATCGTGCATTAGGATAAAGCCATCGCCAATAAATCCACTAAAAGGTACAACGTAATTGCTTAATATCTCCTCAATATATCTGTGGGCCGTCAAGGATCCATCGATGACCACCAAATTGGTGCAGGCCTCCCGGGTTATACCTGCCCACACCATTACCGAACCTCCTCCATAGCTTTGACGGTGACTGAATGTGCACTTTGCAAATCTTTCTCCGGCCCTTCTTCATACTCTTTTCCGTCCATCTGGAGAATGTAAGCAGAATGTGGATTCGTCAGTAAAAAGAACATTGTTCCATTGCCCTAAGTTCCAAGGTAAATGTTCAGTGGCAAATTGCAGTCTAGCTACTCAGTGGCGAGGAAGCATTTTAGGTCCAGTTGCTGGTCTGCAAGCTTTCAAATCAAACTCCTTCAATCTTCGGCGAACTGTCCACACACTAACATTAGTACCTCGGACCTCTTGGAGTTGATTTCTTGTCTGCACTGATGTTAAATGACGATCCCGCAGAGTGTTAATGTGAAGAAATCTGTCATCCATAGCAGTAGTTTTTCGTTTTCTGCCACAACCTGCCCTACGTTTATTTCTGCCAGTTTGTCTAAAACATTCGACTACTCTTTTGATGGTAGAGCGATGAACATGAAGGGTTCTTGCAACATATTCATAATTACGTCCATCTTCAACAAGAGCAACAGCTTTTGCGCAATTTTCCGCACTTAAAACCATAGTAGCAGTATAACAGGTCTTGCGTAACAAAAATTACTGTCAATATGACACTAGAGCAACAACGAGCAAAGCCGGCTCGTCAAAAAATAACATTTCTCAAAGTAAACTGTTGGTGGCAAGTTCATTTCGCTTTTAAAAATGAACCAGTGCACCTAAAGACATGAACCAAAAAACGAAATGTAGGAAAGGAATGATTCTTAACAAAAATTGGTATTTTGTAAGAATTTGGCAACGAAATTATTCCACAGGGTGTTTTAAAGTTAGTGTTATACAACGAACTTTTAATTAACCCTGTATAATGACTAATACACCAGCATTTAACAAAAGACTGGATATGCAAGTTGAAATTAGTCATTTCATCTACAGTTTGCTAAAAATTTATCAGAATTGAACTAAAAATAAAAAAATTATAAGACCTCAAATTTTACCAAATATTAACTTGTTGCGTTTTTTTACATGTGAGTGTATAAGCTTCAAATAAATCCTCTATAACATAGGCTGTATTTGGGGTCTAGGATTTAAATGACATACTAAATCATTTTGACTGAAGCAAAAATTATTTTTGATAATTGCATGTGTTTTTATGCATTTTATTAAAGAAAGGAAGTCGGTTTTGGAAAACTCATATTAGACAATTTTTTTACTAAAGAACAAACTCAATTTTATAGCCTTACTGAAAAGTCGGAGTAAAAAATGTGAATGACTTGTTCTCAAAATGTCGAAAAGTTTCAAGTTATTAATTACAATTCTCATATGAAAAATCATAACGTGTTAGAAAAAATTATGTATTATGTATGAATGTACATATGTATTACGTTATGAACGTAATATTAAGTGATGCAAAATTTCATGAAGTTTACAAAAGTTTCATGAAACTTTGCATCACTGAATGTATTACATAAATGTAAAAATATATATTTAGGAATTTCTCAAACAAAACTTTCATACTGATAAATATATAAATACGTGTTTGAAATATTTGCATCACTATAAGTTGAAAAATGTTAATTTTTAATTACATCTGTGCAACACTGCTTCTTTTTTGGCAGTGATGTGTCTAATGTTTGCTCAGTAAAACATCAGTTGCTGTTGCATTTTCCTGTTCTACATCAATTAAAACTATTTGTAGAATTTCCAAAGGTAATTCCTAATCAGATTGTTGTGAAATTTTACATTAGTTATTTCAAATGCAGGAGTAAAATACTACTAACCAAAAATTCAACCTATTCATTCATTATAAAATATTGCGCACCCTACCAAATAATTCTTGTATTACTATATAAACCATTAGTATCCATATAAATATGGTTGAAATCATATGACTAATAACAGAAATATTGGGGTCTAAAAATGGAAACTTGAACTTGTATAGTCCAACTTCTTTTTTTACTGCAATCAAGTTAAAAAATTACAATTATATACACATACATATGTATGACTCATTTAATATTATATAAATAAAAAATATATAATTTACAAGCTATTTAAATACATTTTCCAACCTTAGAGCAGTTTATCATTAAATATGTTTTTTTTTCTCTGACAGGAAAGTAAACTTCTTGTCGATCTAATCATTCAACCTGATTTTATTAGTGACCACCTTTTAATACAAGAAAAGTGAGTAATAGCAGCAGCGACAAGTGATAGGGTGTAGACGATGTCCCTCACTACTCAAATAGACAGTTTGTTCAACTTAAGTGAATAAGGCCTATTTTAAAAGTTAATTGTACACTTGATCTTTAAAAAACTGGGATATCTTTCGTTTAGTGACTGACATTAATAATCTTAAAAATGTCACTTTGATGATAATCACTGGCGTGTGTCATTATTAAAAATGGTTAGAGATTAAAATATCTGAAGGCTTCGGATTGTTTCTAAAATTGAAGATGGTTGGAAGCCTTGCTGCGGTATGGATGCTAAGTAAAACAACGATAATGAATGTGTTAAGATGGGCAATAATCTCAAAAAGATGAAGATCCCTCTTATAAATTATTTAAGAGAAAACCCTTTTCAGACTGCAGTGAATGCAATTTCAGACACAATTTTCCTGCTTCGGTATCTACTGCTTGCAGAAAAATAAAACAAGAAAGTGCAATTAAAGAATTGTTCAGTGGTTAAAAAATACAAACTATCAGAAGAAAAGAAGGAGGGTAGAATTATTTTTGTACTCAACCATATAATCAATGATGAACACTTATGGGGACAAACTGTCTTTTCTGACAAAAAGATTTTTAAATTCTGTAACGATTTATATATTTGTGTATCATCCCCAAATACATTTGGACGTCGAGCCAATGTTCTTGTAAACAACCCGACGTAGGCAACCAACGTCCACGCGACCACTTTCCGGCTTGTTTTTACACCAAAATGGGAATAAAAATTCGAGTAGGCCAGACGTTGGTCACCGACTTCCTAGTTATCATTATTTGTGTACTTAGTGGGATGTCATCTGTGGAACTTTTGTGGGAAGAGGACGGATATAGTATATAACATTGTTTATACAATAGAAGTATTTATATACTTCTAAGCTGGCTCGCTCTTTGTTAATTATGGCAAAATTTAGAACTTTAGTTTCCTTACGGCAATAAAAACGATGAAATGATGCATGGCATTTTATTTTGTTGTGTTTTACAAAGACAATAAATTCACATAGCTAGTGAAAGATGCTCAAAAACGACAAACGCATTATATTTTACTGATAGATATGACTGAGGAGGTCGAAAAATATTCGATCTACACAAAATTTCAGCATATTATTTAATATTTGATTGTATAATGTTTTTATTTTGTTCACAATTTTTAAAGTGTATTCTCTGAGGAGGAATATAAAAACGGTTATAAAGTCGATATTTAAATAAAATTCCTAGTTTAAGCCCAATTTTACTCCAAAAATGACAAAAAATAGTGTCATGTCTAAATTTCAAACATGGACCGATAATGTTATTTGCATCTTTCTCTAAAATACGTAGTGGGCGGGAAATTTTCATATAATCAACCTAATTGTGAATAGATAACCACACTTTAGCACTACCATGGCGAAAATATTGACTTCACGTGTGTGTCAGAACAGTGGTATGGCCATCTCAATTGCACTAAATACACTCACATGCAAAAAAAACGCAACAAGTTAATATTTGGTAAAATTTGAGGTCTTATAATTTTTTTATTTTTAGTTCAATTTTGATAAATTTTTAGCAAACTGTAGATGAAATGACTAATTTCAACTTGCATATCCAGTCTTTTGTTAAATGCTGGTGTATTAGTCATTATACAGGGTTAATTAAAAGTTCGTTTTATAACCCTAATTTTAAAACACCCTGTGGAATAATTTTGTTACCAAATTCTTTCAAAATACCAATTTTTGTTAAGAGCTGTTTCTTTTCTACACTTTGTTTTTTGGTTCATGTCTTTAGGTGCACTGGTTCATTTTTAAGAGCGAAATGAACTTGTCAACAACAGTTTACTTTATGACGAGACGGCTTTGCTCGTTGTTGCTCTAACGTCAGTTTGACAGCTTAGTTTATGAGTCTAGTAATGAAATGGCAACAATATATTGTTTAGTTATTACAACTTACATAAAAAGAAAGAAAAATAAGAAAATTTATTTATGCAAACAATTCAACTTCAAAATCAAAACAATTCAACTGTAACTTAATTAACCTAAAGAAACGTACTTTTTACAACAAATTTAACTTAATATTTTGTATTATCACCTCTAGCCCTTATAACTGCCTGCATACGTCGGTTCATACTGCCAATAAGGTTACGAATAGTATCTTGAGGTATATTTTGCCATTCCTCCTGAAGGGCTAAACGAAGCTCATTTACCGTAGCCGAAGCTACTTCGCGATCTCTGATCCGCCTACCAAGCATGTCCCACACATGCTCTATGGGGTTAAGATCGGGCGAACATGCTGGCCAGTTCATTTTGTTAATACCAACTTCCGCGAGGTATTGTGTAACACGCAATGCTGAATGTGGCCGCGCATTATCCTGCATTAGGATAATGCCATCGCCGATAAATCCACTAAAAGGTACAACGTAATTGCTTAATATCTCCTCAATATATCGGTGGGCCGTCAAGGATCCATCGATGACCACCAAATTGGTGCAGGCCTCCTGGGTTATTCCTGCCCACACCATTACCGAACCTCCTCCATAGCTTAGACGGGGACTGAATGTGCACTTTGCAAATCTTTCTCCGGCCCTTCTCCATACTCTTTTCCGTCCATCTGGAGAATGTAAGCAGAATCTGGATTCGTCAGTAAAAAGAACATTGTTCCATTGCCCTAAGTTCCAAGGTAAATGTTCAGTGGCAAATTGCAGTCTAGCTACTCGGTGACGAGGAAGCATTTTAGGTCCAGTTGCTGGTCTGCAAGCTTTCAAATCAAACTCCTTCAATCTTCGGCGAACTGTCCACACACTAACATTAGTACCTCGGACCTCTTGGAGTTGATTTCTTGTCTGCACTGATGTTAAATGACGATCCCGCAGAGTGTTAATGTGAAGAAATCTGTCATCCATAGCAGTAGTTTTTCGTTTTCTGCCACAACCTGCCCTACGTTTATTTCTGCCAGTTTGTCTAAAACGTTCGACTACTCTTTTGATGGTAGAGCGATGAATATGAAGGGTTCTTGCAACATATTCATAATTACGTCCATCTTCAACAAGAGCAACAGCTTTTGCGCAATTTTCCGCACTTAAAACCATAGTAGCAGTATAACAGGTCTTGCGTAACAAAAATTACTGTCAATATGACATTAGCGCAACAACGAGCAAAGCCGGCTCATCAAAAAATAACATTTCTCAAAGTAAACTGTTGGTGGCAAGTTCATTTCGCTTTTAAAAATGAACCAGTGCACCTAAAGACATGAACCAAAAAGCGAAATGTAGGAAAGGAATGATTCTTAACAAAAATTGGTATTTTGTAAGAATTTGGCAACGAAATTATTCCACAGGGTGTTTTAAAGTTAGTGTTATACAACGAACTTTTAATTAACCCTGTATAATGACTAATACACCAGCATTTAACAAAAGACTGGATATGCAAGTTGAAATTAGTCATTTCATCTACAGTTTGCTAAAAATTTATCAGAATTGAACTAAAAATAAAAAAATTATAAGACCTCAAATTTTACCAAATATTAACTTGTTGCGTTTTTTTGCATGTGAGTGTATAAGCTTCAAATAAATCCTCTATAACATAGGCTGTATTTGGCGTCTAGGATTCAAATGACATACTAAATCATTTTGAATGAAGCAAAAATTATTTTTGATAATTGCATGTGTTTTTATGCATTTTATTAAAGAAAGGAAGTCGGTTTTGGAAAACTCATATTAGACAATTTTTTTACTAAAGAACAAACTCAATTTTATAGCCTTACTAAAAAGTCGGAATAAAAAATGTGAATGACTTGTTCTCAAAATGTCGAAAAGTTTCAATTTATTAATTACAATTCTCATATGAAAAATCATAACGTGTTAGAAAAAATTATGTATTATGTATTAATGTACATATGTATTACGTTATGAACGTAATATTAAGTGATGCAAAATTTCATGAAGTTTACAAAAGTTTCATGAAACTTTGCATCACTGAATGTATTACATAAATGTAAAAATATATATTTAGGAATTTCTCAAACAAAACTTTCATACTGATAAATATATAAATACGTGTTTGAAATATTTGCATCACTATAAGTTGAAAAATGTTATTTTTTAATTACATCTGTGCAACACTGCTTCTTTTTTGGCAGTGATGTGTCTAATGTTTGCTCAGTAAAACATCAGTTGCTGTTGCATTTTCCTGTTCTACATCAATTAAAACTATTTGTAGAATTTCCAAAGGTAATTCCTAATCAGATTGTTGTGAAATTTTACATTAGTTATTTCAAATGCAGGAGTAAAATACTACTAACCAAAAATTCAACCTATTCATTCATTATAAAATCTTGCGCACCCTACCAAATAATTCTTGTATTACTATATAAACCATTAGTATCCATATAAATTTGGTTGAAATCATATGACTAATAACAGAAATATTGGGGTCTAAAAATGGAAACTTGAACTTGTATAGTCCAACTTCTTTTTTTTACTGCAATCAAGTTAAAAAATTACAATTATATACACATACATATGTATGACACATTTAATAAAATATAAATAAAAAATATATAATTTACAAGCTATTTAAATACATTTTCCAACCTTAGAGCAGTTTGTTTACTTTTTATTGTAGATATTATCTATCATATCATTAAATATGTTTTTTTCCTCTGACAGGAAAGTAAACTTCTTGTCGATCTAATCATTCAACCTGATTTTATTAGTGACCACCTTTTAATACAAGAAAAGTGAGTAATAGCAGCAGCGACAAGTGATAGGGTGTAGACGATGTCCCTCACTACTCAAATAGACAGTTTGTTCAACTTAAGTGAATAAGGCCTATTTTAAAAGTTAATTGTACACTTGATCTTTAAAAAACTGGGATATCTTTCGTTTAGTGACTGACATTAATAATCTTAAAAATGTCACTTTGATGATAATCACTGGCGTGTGTCATTATTAAAAATGGTTAGAGATTAAAATATCTGAAGGCTTCGGATTGTTTCTAAAATTGAAGACGGTTGGAAGCCTTGCTGCGGTATGCAGCTAAGTAAAACAACGGTAATGAATGTGTTAAGATGGGCAATAATCTCAAAAAGATGAAGATCCCTCTTATAAATTATTTAAGAGAAAACCCTTTTCAGACTGCAGTGAATGCAATTTCAGACACAATTTTTCTGCTTCGGTATCTACTGCTTGCAGAAAAATAAAACAAGAAAGTGCAATTAAAGAATTGTTCAGTGGTTAAAAAATACAAACCATCAGAAGAAAAGAAGGAGGGTAGAATTATTTTTATACTCAACCATATAATCAATGATGAACACTTATGGGGACAAACTGTCTTTTCTGACAAAAAGATTTTTAAATTCTGTAACGATTTATATATTTGTGTATCATCCCCAAATACTTTTGGACGTCGAGCCAATGTTCTTGTAAACAACCTGACGTAGGCAACCAACGTCCACGCGACCACTTTCCGGCTTGTTTTTACACCAAAATGGGAATAAAAATTCGAGTAGGCCAGACGTTGGTCACCGACTTCCTAGTTATCATTATTTGTGTACTTAGTGGGATGTCATCTGTGGAACTTTTGTGGGAAGAGGACGGATATAGTATATAACATTGTTTATACAATAGAAGTATTTATATACTTCTAAGCTGGCTCCCTCTTTGTTAATTATGGCAAAATTTAGAACTTTAGTTTCCTTACGGCAATAAAAACAATGAAATGATGCATGGCATTTTATTTTGTTGTGTTTTACAAAGACAATAAATTCACATAGCTAGTGAAAGATGCTCAAAAACGACAAACGCATTACATTTTACTGATAGATATGACTGAGGAGGTCGAAAAATATTCGATCCCCACAAAATTTCAGCATATTATTTAATATTTGATTGTATAATGTTTTTATTTTGTTCACAATTTTTAAAGTGTATTCTCTGAGGAGGAATATAAAAACGGTTATAAAGTCGATATTTAAATAAAATTCCTAGTTTAAGCCTAATTTTACTCCAAAAATGACAAAAAAATAGTGTCATGTCTAAATTTCAAATATGGACCGACAATGTTATTTGCATCTTTCTCTAAAATATGTAGTGGGCGGGAAATTTTCATATAATCGACCTAATTGTGAATAGATAACCACACTTTAGCACTACCATGGCGAAAATATTGAATTCACGTGTGTGTCAGAACAGTGGTATGGCCATCTCAATTGCACTAAATACACTCACATGCAAAAAAAACGCAACAAGTTAATATTTAGTAAAATTTGAGGTCTTATAATTTTTTTCTTTTTGGTTCAATTTTGATAAATTTTTAGCAAACTGTAGATGAAATGACTAATTTCAACTTGCATATCCAGTCTTTTGTTAAATGCTGGTGTATTAGTCATTATACAGGGTTAATTAAAAGTTCGTTTTATAACCCTAATTTTAAAACACCCTGTGGAATAATTTTGTTACCAAATTCTTTCAAAATACCAATTTTTGTTAAGAGCTGTTTCTTTTCTACACTTTGTTTTTTGGTTCATGTCTTTAGGTGCACTGGTTCATTTTTAAGAGCGAAATGAACTTGTCAACAACAGTTTATTTTATGACGAGACGGCTTTGCTCGTTGTTGCTCTAACGTCAGTTTGACAGCTTAGTTTATGAGTCTAGTAATGAAATGGCAACAATATATTGTTTAGTTATTACAACTTACATAAAAAGAAAGAAAAATAAGAAAATTTATTTATGCAAACAATTCAACTTCAAAATCAAAACAATTCAACTGTAACTTAATTAACCTAAAGAAACGTACTTTTTGCAACAAATTTAACTTAATATTTTGTATTATCACCTCTAGCCCTTATAACTGCCTGCATACGTCGGTTCATACTGCCAATAAGGTTACGAATAGTATCTTGAGGTATATTTTGCCATTCCTCCTGAAGGGCTAAACGAAGCTCATTTACCGTAGCCGAAGCTACTTCGCGATCTCTGATCCGCCTACCAAGCATGTCCCACACATGCTCTATGGGGTTAAGATCGGGCGAACATGCTGGCCAGTTCATTTTGTTAATACCAACTTCCGCGAGGTATTGTGTAACACGCAATGCTGAATGTGGCCGCGCATTATCCTGCATTAGGATAAAGCCATCGCCGATAAATCCACTAAAAGGTACAACGTAATTGCTTAATATCTCCTCAATATATCGGTGGGCCGTCAAGGATCACCAATGACCACCAAATTGGTGCAGGCCTCCCGGGTTATTCCTGCCCACACCATTACCGAACCTCCTCCATAGCTTAGACGGGGACTGAACGTGCACTTTGCAAATCTTTCTCCGGCCCTTCTCCATGCTCTTTTCCGTCCATCTGGAGAATGTAAGCAGAATCTGGATTCGTCAGTAAAAAGAACATTGTTCCATTGCCCTAAGTTCCAAGGTAAATGTTCAGTGGCAAATTGCAGTCTAGCTACTCAGTGACGAGGAAGCATTTTAGGTCCAGTTGCTGGTCTGCAAGCTTTCAAACCAAACTCCTTCAATCTTCGGCGAACTGTCCACACACTAACATTAGTACCTCGGAACTCTTGGAGTTGATTTCTTGTCTGCACTGATGTTAAATGACGATCTCGCAGAGTGTTAATGTGAAGAAATCTGTCATCTATAGCAGTAGTTTTTCGTTTTCTGCCACAACCTGCCCTACGTTTATTTCTGCCAGTTTGTCTAAAACGTTTGACTACTCTTTTGATGGTAGAGCGATGAACATGAAGGATTCTTGCAACATATTCATAATTATGTCCATCTTCAACAAGAGCAACAGCTTTTGTGCAATTTTCCGCACTTAAAACCATAGTAGCAGTATAACAAGTCTTGCGTAAGAAAAATTACTGTCAATATGACATTAGCGCAACAACGAGCAAAGCCGGCTCATCAAAAAATAACATTTCTCAAAGTAAACTGTTGGTGGCAAGTTCATTTCGCTTTTAAAAATGAACCAGTGCACCTAAAGACATGAACCAAAAAGCGAAATGTAGGAAAGGAATGATTCTTAACAAAAATTGGTATTTTGTAAGAATTTGGCTACGAAATTATTCCACAGGATGTTTTAAAGTTAGGGTTATACAACGAACTTTTAATTAACCCTGTATAATGACTAATACACCAGCATTTAACAAAAGACTGGATATGCAAGTTGAAATTAGTCATTTCATCTACAGTTTGCTAAAAATTTATCAAAATTGAACTAAAAATAAAAAAATTATAAGACCTCAAATTTTACCAAATATTAACTTGTTGCGTTTTTTTGCATGTGAGTGTATATCGAAATATTAGACAATATTATTTGCCATCAGTAGATGTTTGCGGATAATAATTTTATTTTCCAACAGGACAACTCCTACATACATACGACCCATCGTGTCAGACAATGGTTTCTTAATAAAAATATGATTTGCCTACCATAGCCATCTAAAAGTCCGGATATAAATCTAATTGAGAATGAGGCTAAATAATTAAATAAATATGTTATTGCCTTATACCTCAAAGAGAAACAATAATGCAGCTACGGACACGTGTTTCGGAGTTATTGCTCCTCATCAGCGTAGCAAATATATCTTATAATCGAGCAAAACCAACAAAGGTTCAGAAAGTAGGTACAGTGCACAGTACTCCATTTGTACCTTCATACTTCATGTGCCACATTTAGGGTCTCAAATGAGAGCAATCAGTACGGGGAGCTCCGTGTGTACTACTTTATTTTCACCTGGCAAGCACTAAGTAAAAGATGATGGAGGTTTATGAGGCTAAATAATTAAATGAAGAAATACGTTATTGCCTTATACCTCAAAAAGAAACAAGAATGCAGCTACGGACACATGTTTCGGAGTTATTGCTCCTCATCGGTTGGTTTTGCTCGATTATACAGATTAGAATCTGTGGCAATTTTATTGAAATTTTAACATTTTAATTTAAATATATTATTTCAAATAAATCTTTTTTAATATATTCTATAACCAAATTTTATGCTACATTTTACATTTTATGCTAAATTAAAATAATTAAAGTTTACTTCTATAGTACCTACCTGGCACATGCTTGGGCGGTTCTAAGGCCCAGGAAAATAATATAAAAAGGACCCCAGATTGTATGTTTATTAAAGTCATTTTTAAAATTCAGTTCGGCTGGATCAGGTTATGAAGGCCCACCAGGCAGGAAGCTCATGTTTCCCAGTAGATCAGCACACACCTGGTACTTACTGTGTAAAAGTAACAGGCTTTATTTTAAAGTGCTTTAAAATTTAACATGTAGTTACCCACTATTGTCGATGAAATGTCAGAGACAAACCACAAAACACGAGCCTGACAATAAATTGACTATTACTCGGTACACATCCATATGAGTACACTACACTAACTACTGTGTTACTTATTGCTTTTGGCTACACGCACATAAATTACGGAATGAGGTCACGGTTAGATGCAGAAAGGATACCCTATGGAAACAATATTCACATACTGGATAATTCTTTTACTTAATTTGGTAGTAATCATATCAGTAAAAATTGTTTATAGCCACATTAACAACTTTTTGATAAATGATAAAAGGGTTGCAATGTGGAAGGGTTTTTCTATGGCATAGGTTCATGTTTTGTCAATAAAAAAAAGTCCATATATATAGGGTACTGGTAATTTGATTTTAAAATTCATATTTGTCAGGTTATCTGCAGTACTCAAAACAGGTTTGGTCTAACCTGTTTTCAGATCAGATAGCCGCAGTTGAAGGTGCTTGAGGCAGTTCTGAAAAATATTTATTAAACATTTTTCAGGGTGTTTCACGTTCTGAAAAGAATGGAATTCATGTGTATTTTTGAAGAAATGGAGTTATGAAATTTTCAAAGAGCCTGACTAGACTTTCCAACTTTATTGAAATGCCAAATTTTACATGCTCTCAAATTTTTCTTATATTACTGGAAAACTTAATATATTTTAATAAATAGTTTGAACATAAAATACAGACTTTAAAAATCTACAATAAATTTTGAGGCAATTCAGCCAACAAAGAAAAATATTTGTATATTTCAAATTGCAATAGATGAAAAATATATGTCTACGACTACTATTTCTAAATTTATAATGTTCATCACTTACGGAGGGAACATAATATACATATAAAGGAGCATTAAGATATAATTTAAAATTATAGTTATATGAAAGATATTTGTTATATATATGCATATATATCTATATAAATTATATTATACTAATTTTTTATTAGTACTTGAAAAATAAAAGTGTGGCTACAATATTTATTTGTATCCTTTTTAAGTTGGTTTATTGCTTGCTTATTATACCTAGTAAAAGTTGTAATCAGGAAATGAAAGGCATAATGTGCCTTTGTATACCAGATAACCCAAACTTGTCTTATGGGTGTTTAAAAAATATACGCCCGGGACACTCAAAAATCCGCAGGACGTCCATTTTACCATTTTAAGTCTTTACCGAAGACGTCCATAGGGCTTAAAGTGTTACAAAGCGAAAGTTACATTTTGAGTCCATTTTAGGTACTAAATAAAAATGGGTGTACGAGTCCATCATTTAAAAATACTTACGTTCATTGGGTATGTACTGGTAAGGATTGCTAAGGGTAGCACCCGCCAACATTTAGTTATAAACTATTAGTTTTAGTTATACACTATGTGGATGTCAATACCGAAACTTTTCTATAAATTGCGTGTTGCATGAACAAAGTTTAATGCAAATTGGAAACTCAAAATTTGTTTGCCCAGGCAGTTTTACTCGGAACATTCACTCGACGAGTTAGGGGAAAAAAATAAATTAACCTTCACACCAACTATTATATTTTAAACTTTAACCTTAAGATGTAATAACAAATGGCAGTGTCTATGAGTTGTTAACACTTGGCAGGTGGCGTATGCTATCCTAATCCACAAACTTCTACAAATAGGTAGGCATCTAAATATATCAAAAATACAAATTCGTCGCCTGTTGACAATGTCTGTGGAAATTCACAATGTGTGGAATTTGTATAAATTGTTTTTAATTTGCATAGAAATTCTAGTTTTGTGGAAAAGTGTGCTTTTCTTCTTAAAATTTCATTTTACTGAGGAAGAAAATTACAATTGGCAGTACTAAGGCTCAGTGAATTAAATGAATTGATAAATTGATTCTGTGGCAATGATGTGTGCAATTGCTTGAATTTATTTCACTATATGAGTAGAATAGGAAAGAGTCGAATGACATTGGCAACACAGCTTATCGACATCTAGACAATCTAGAAATGTTGACAAAAGGATTAGAATAATTTAAGACGCTAAAAATTCAACATTGAGTTTTCAAATACAACACAAGAGTTGCAAAATACACTTTACAATACACATTCTGTCAGCAGGTTGTCCGATAGCAACTGTTTACTCCAAGAAACGCAAGAAACACTGCACCCATGACATTATTTATTTTATTTTACTTTCCAAGTTTAAAAATGGAAATATTTATATATGTAAATCAAATATCATCATATAATAAGGTATAAAATGATTAATCCAAAAAGAACAATCAAATTGTTGGTTGTTGGTCAAGTCCTGCATTTGGATGGGTAACCAGTATCTCATTTTGTTGTTCCGGTTGAGTGGTAAAGTAGCTGAAGCTGAAATTCAAAATTAATTATGGCTTATTGGACGTTATTAATTTGGTAGATTTTTTATAGTTCAAAAAGTTTACATTTGCTATGAAACTCTTATTTCATGGCAATATAATGATCAATTTGGATACAAATGTATTATTTTTCAAAACTCAAAAAACAAATAATAATTCAACAACTAATATGGACACACTAAAGACGTAGATTCTGCACTTTCCAACTCGGGAAATCTTGTGGATGACCATATTAGGTCCTAAGAAGGTCAGATCAAATAAGGACGAAAACCGAACTTCTCTGGGATGATGTGTGCTATCTGGGATTGTTCTGGTTAATATTTGTTCAGAGATCCATTTCTAAAAAACATAACATTTTCAAATTTAGAAAAAAACTCTCAGAAACTGTCGCCCCAAATTACATGGTGATGAATTATGTTATATAAGAGGAGATTTTTTTTTCCCAGTTTTGGCTTTGGATATACTCCTTTAGCCAAGAGACTCCAAATAACAGAATTGATTCAAAAGGAAAAAACGTAAACATGAGTAGATATGTAAAGTCAGTCCCCAAAAAAAAAGAAATATATATATATATATATACAAACATAAAATTTATTGAGGTTGCAGTCAGTGATAAGGTATTTTGGCCAATACAAAAAGAAAACTCTTTGTTATTGTCAAGCTTTCGCTAATGTTTATTAGCTTTCTCAAGACATTAACTTGAGGTTAATTTGATAAACCTGGAAAGAGGAAATGTTTTAGAAAAAACATTTCCTCTTATCTCTGGTCTTCAGCATAGTTTCAGCTGAGTCCAATTTGTTAATTATTTTAAATGAAATTTTAATCAGATTTTATTAATATGTGTAACTAAACTTAAGTTAAATGTTTTATTTATAACAGTAGCAGTGTAGCTATGTGTGTGGGATCGACCACTAGTTACGTTTTAAGAAATTTTCCTGCCATGTGTTTCGACGCAGGTTTATCAAATTAACCTCAAGTTAATGTCTTGAGAAAGCTAATAAACATTAGCGAAAGCTTGACAATAACAAAGAGTTTTCTTTTTGTATTGGCCAAAATACCTTATCACTGACTGCAACCTCAATAAATTTTATGTTTGTACCTTAACTAGTCAGTCAAGACTACCTTTCTAATATATATATATATATATATACATATTGCTATGTATTTGCATATTGGACGATTACGAAGATTGCATGTTTGTGTTATTTGCTGAGTCAGGGTTTGAATTTGTTTGTTTTCTTTAGATGGTTTTCAAAATTTATTTAAATTAGCTAAAGATCCGAAAGGTATATGTGTTTTAGAATTGTTTTAATAGTTTTTAAGTTTTTATTTGATGTCAACAGTAAGTTTGATACTGACATCTATGTTAGTGTTATTAAGTTGTTGTTGAAATAATTTCTGACATTTAAGTCATTATGATATTTCGTTTAAGTAGGAAACTTTATTTTATAGTTGGTAAATGTTTTCCTGGAGAAAGACAAGGGGTTTAAGTTAGGTTATGTTTGGAATGAAATTAATCAAAATTCATATGGTGTTTTGTTTTGTTTATTTTGAGTACTTTGATATTTAGTGATATAGAACAACAAACAACAGATAAAAGAGAGGTTGTAAAATTGAAAAAACAAATTTAAGAAAAAAAAAAGAACAAGTGAAAATTAGGGAGTGAAGAAGAAAAATAATAAACAAAAATTAATAATTTTGAAATTGAATTAAAAAGTAAGAAATTGTGGAGATCAGCGAAGAAGAGTAAAAATAGACTGTAAATAAGAAGAAAGAAGTGTTATTGTGGATAGAAATTGCAGAGGAGATAAGGCGAAGAATTAATGAAAGGAGAATTGTTGGATTTGGAAAGAGAAGAGTGTAGCTACGAAGAAGGAAGGTTTTGTGTGTTTAATTTTTGGACAAGGTTGTATATTAAAATTTAAATAGTGTATTAGACTTTCGAACCTGTTATAAAGCTAAATTATCTAAATATCCAGGAAAATAAATTATTTATATCAGATTAAAAATTTTACTTTAATAAAATTTCATTTTAAAACAGGAACTGAATTTGAACCTGCTCCTGAAGGAAAGGACAAGCTAGCCGGCCCATTAAATATTTTGACATATTTTCGGATCAAAAGGTAAGAGATTTTAATTTGATCTTTTGGTTTTAAAGTTTTTTTTTATCTATTGGAAATAAACAAGTTAAAATTTGATTAGTACCTACTGCAAATTATTAAGTTCAATAAAAGTAGAACAGCACAATATATACATACACACATATTCATATAAACCCTCTCAACTTATGGAGAAGATTTATGAGGATTTTTTTTTTTTTGACAAGGAGGAAATAATTGTCATATCATACTCATACTAGAATGGAGTACATGTCCTTATAGGTATCAAGTTGATGAAAATGAAAATTATTGGTGCTGTTTTGAGAAAAATATTTAATACTTTAAACCCTACCCATCACTGCCTTATTCGTTTTCTAGGAGCAACTAGCTATCCTATCTCATACTGATACTAAGAGTTAAATCGATCCAGTAGTTTGGGTTCAAGGTACGATAGATAGATAGTCATATTTTAAAAACCACTTTTTTGGCTTGAGGGGACTCGAAACTGTATAAATTCACAACTCAAATACGTTTTTTGCATGATAACAATACTGTCCTATAAGATAAGATAAGAATTTATTGGTGCTAATTTACATGAGCACTTACACTAATCAAACTTTGAACACAAGTAAATTTTAAATATAGTTGTAGTAACATGAAAATCACAAAAGTATATCACAATATAAAAAGTATGACAATTTTTATTATAAATAAAATTAATAACAATAAGGATTAAAAGAAAAACATGAAACATTTCCATCTTCACTATTGTGTATTACATTATGAACAAATTACCATTTAAAAAAATGTTATAAAAAAACATTTTGTAAAAGAAACTGGTTAACCTTATATTTAAAGGATCTATGTGTAAACAATTTAGTCTCTTAAGGTAGTGCTGTGGTAGTGCATTTAGAACTGATACACCAGTATGCAGTGCCATCTTTAGTTTAACAACTAAACGCCTTAAGTAGTTTGTAGCCAAATGATTACGGTATCGCATTTGATATGAATGAATTATTTTGTAAGTATATCAAACTTTGCACAATATATGTACACGGAACAGTTAGAATATTGATTTCTGTGAATTTAGATTTGCAGTCATTTCTGAATTTCAGTCCTACTGTTACTCTTATTGCTTGTCTTTGCATGGCAAACACACTAGACATGCCCCATACTAAGATAGCATAAGATAAAATATCATAGAGTGAATGAGGCTATGATAGGGTGATGAAAGTTGCTGTTGATACCTGATGAGCTAAGCTGCAAAGTAGGTATATCTTTTTTGAAATTTTTTTACTAACGCAATCAGTGTGACTCTCCCGTGATAGTTTGTAGTCTATATAAACACGAAAAAATTCAATTTAGACTGAATTTTCTATTTGGTTCATATTTCTGAAGCTAACAAGCATATTGTTTCAGACTTAGAAGTATTAAGACTCAGTTGGTTTGAAAGAAACCAATTTTGTATTTTTGATTCAGTTTCCAACATTGCATCCAATAAAGCATCAAGGTTCATATTACATTCAGTAAGATTTTTATCATTAGTAAATACAATAAGTAGAAGTTGAATTATCTAACGAAAGAGGTAGGTCATTTACATAGATTAGGAAGAGTACTGGGTCCAAAACTGATCCTTGTGGGACACCAGTATTTATTGTAAGTCGATTTAATTTAACATTGTTGTAGGTACCACGTCTACTATTAAGGTAGGATTCGATTAGCATGGCGCTGTCAGTTGTGAAACCATAAAATTGTAGGTTGTTTAACAGGATTTGAGAAGCTTTAGTGAGGTCTAAAAACTTATAGCAAATGAATTGTTTTTGTTCAAAACCTGAGTTTATTATAGTTGTTAATTTGTCTATTGCTAATGTAGTAAGTAGATAAGTTGTTTCTAAATCCAAATTGTTTTCAATTCAATAGGTTATGACTCTCAAAATAGTTGATTAATTGAAATTTTAAGACTAGCTCATATATTTTACATAAAGCTGGTATAACTGAAGATAGGCCTGGCTAGTGGCATCATCTATGTCATTTTTCTTTTATATATTGGAGCAACTTTAGTTATTTTTAAGCAATCGGGAAATACCTTATTTGTAATGCTTACATTTATTAATGCTGTTAATGGGAACAATATAGACTGTTTGATCGACTTGATTATTCTCGTACTCATAACACAGACATCTTTGCATTCTTTATTTTTTAGGTTATTAATCGTCATAAGTAAGGATTCAGAGGTAATTACAGTGAAGATGATTTGGTATTACGAAATTTTCCAGAAAGTCCATATGTCTGTTATTACTTGGTGGTAATCCTATTAGTATGTTTTCAGCTACATTAGCAAAATATCTACCAGATCACATCAAATTACTTTATTTGACGTGATTTGATCAGTATAATTTGGTGAGAATCGGTTTTAATATTATTTATGAGTTTCCACTTAGTTTGTTGGTGATTGCTATGTGATGCTATATATCATGGTCATGAGCATGATAGTCCGGTTGCCAAAACCAATACCAATACCAAAATGTTCTATTGGTTTTTTTTTTTTTTTACTTCTGAATAAGTAGGTACAAGGACATATTAAGCTTCTATAAAATGGATGATGACATTCTGTCACCCTTGGGCAACTCAATATATTCAATATGGCATCTATAAATTACTTTAATTTGAAATTGGTTTCAGATTTGGATGTCACCACATGATATAACAATAAGAGAAGAAAAATGTTTTTTGAATGGAAATTTAAGTGTAGTGGACGCAGTGAACCCCTTTCAGCAGTGCCCAGCGAATAAAGACTATTATATCATGTACCATACAATACGGTGATGAAAAATTTATTGAACTGGAGAAGAAAGTTCAAGATGATGATAACTTCATACAGTGTCATAGAAACTGTGTTTCCACCTACACATCTAAGACACATCTGAAAAGAGCAATACTGTCGACTAGATCAGCTTATTCAGAAGGTGATCACCATCAATTACAAAAATATCGTCTGCAATTGATTCATAAACAGAGTCTTCATCCCATTTCACTTCTACTTCAGCAAACCGTGTGAAATCATTAAAACAGAAAGTATTTGTGCATGAACACATGGAGCATGGTAGGCTGGCACTTCTCCAACTACATCGATTGCTCTTGCATGACAATACACTTTCACAAGAGCACTTTACCAATCTCAGAATTTCCGGCGGTGCAACTTCAACATTCTCTGGCAAAGTTGTGGGTAGGAGGCATCTTGAGTTTTCACCTTTGTAAAACCCGTGAAGCAATGGATCCAAAAGTTTTTTTCAAACGCTGCATTTGTTGGTGGCAGTGAGCACAGTTTCGGTAATTGTGATTTCGCACTTCCAACTTTGTCAGCCCACAGTTTGACACGAGCCAAGTTGTGTTACATTTACTTGTTCCGTAACATGCAGCTATAAACTTCGATGCTTGCCACTTCATATCAGACAGATCAGCATGTAGATCTCCAACCAATGACAAGGAGTGTCCTCTTTTCAAAACATTAATGGCTTTATTCTTCCCAATGCCATAATTATTATTATTATTATTATTATTATTATTAGCCGTTACTCGAGTCCGAGTATAAAAAATGTTACAGTCGATAGATTGTGTACAATAAAAAACAAGTAAAAGGTGTAGTCTATTGTAATTCCCATTCATCTACGGTGCACACGACTATGGCTATAGAGGCCAATTCGGGAGAGCACATGTCGACCGCAGTCAGGACAAACATAGACCTGGTTAGGTCTTGGATTCGGCCTTCTTGCAGCAACATTTCCTTGATAGCTGGCCACAACCCCTCGCCATTCGGTTCTGTCCGCTGCAAGTTGTTCCCATTGCTCGTCTGCAATACCGCAGGATTTTAGATTTTCATGGAGAGCGTCTTTGAACCTCTTTCGTTGACCGCCACGCCTTCTTCTACCGCTTAGCAATTCACCATAAAGTGCACATTTAGGAAGGCGGTTATCATGCATACGATGAACGTGACCTGCCCATCTTAGGCGTGCTCTTGAAATAAGCACCTCAATTGGAAGGCTGTTTGCTCTCCTGAGTACTTCCACGTTTGATATGCGATGGAACCAACGGATTTTCATCATACTTCTGAGGTGTCTTTGCTGAAAACGTTCTAATTCTTTCACATGACGACGGTAAGTGACCCAGCTTTCACATCCATATAGCAGTGTTGGAATGACAACTGCTCTGTAGACAGCCATTTTCGTTGACAAAGCAAGGTCGTGGTTGCCAAATACTCTTTCTCTAAGTCCCCAGAGTGCTCTAGATGCAGCGTTAATTCTATTGCGAATCTCGTTGTCCATGTTTGCTTTGTCATTAACAACGTTGCCTAAGTAATTGAACTGATCCACCACTTCAAGAGAATTTCCGTTAAGTGTAATGTCTATTTGGTTCACTTGATGAGGAGTTGACATAATCTTAGTCTTTCCAATGTTGATTATAAGTCCCAAGGAATCATAGCTCTGGGCATACACATCTAAAAGTTCTTGAAGCTCTTCCGGCGTAGAGGCTAAAAGTGCACAGTCATCCGCATACTGGAGATCACAAATGAATCGTGTGCGTGTCTTCGTGAAAGCTCTAAAGCGCCCTATGTTAAACAGACCGCCATCAAAACGGTATCTGAGACCTATTCCTCTGACTGTCAGTTTGTTGTCAACAATAATTGTTAGAGCAGTGGTAAACAAATTAAAGAGTAGGGGTGCCAGGACACATCCCTGCCTAACTCCAGTGAGGGTTTGGAAAGGTTCGGTTGCCTCATTATTATACATAACCTGGGCGTTGTTGTTTGTATGTAGACTGCGACATACTTCCACAAATTTTCTAGGGATACCTAAGCGGAACATAATTTTCCAGAGCACTTCCCTGTCCACCGAGTCAAACGCCTTGGTTAAATCAATGAAGGCCATGTGAATTTCTCCTTGATGTTCGAGTGCTTTTTCTTGAAGCTGTTTAAGTGTGAAGATTAAATCCGATGTGCCTCGGTTTGGTCTAAAGCCACTCTGTGTTTCAGGAAGTAACTTTTCCATAACAGGTGTTAGCCTATTTGCCATCGCTTTAGTGAGTATCTTCCCTCCAACAGCCAGGAGAGCTATACCCCTGTAATTTCCACAGTCATGGCAGTGGTATCACATCCAGTGATAGCATGAAGTGCTAGTACGTATTATTTTCCCTTGTTCAATAGCAGATCCTCTAATGCCAATTTGTGTATGACCCTGGACAGGTGATTCCATCAGAATTGTTGCAAATATCTTCTTAAGGTTGTAAAGTACAAAAGAAGCAGAAAAACATCTGTGTCATCTGATATGATGTTGTTTCTTTGGATGAGAGGAACTTGCTTCTGAATCAGCTGATCTAGTCGACATTGCTCTTTTCAGATATGTAGGTGGAAACATAACTTCTATGACGTATGAAGTTATCATCATCTTGTACTTTCTTCTCCAGTTCAATAAATTTTTCATCTCCGTATTGTATGCTACATGTTATAATAGTCTTTATTCGCTGAACACTCGCTGCTGAACGGGGTTCACTGCCTCCAGTGCACTTAAATTTCCATTCAAAAAAAAACTTTTCTTTTCCCATTCTTATATCAAATGGTGACATCCAAATCTGAAACAAATTTCAAATGAAAGTAATTTATAGCCGCGATAATATTGAATATCGATATATTTACTCGATAGTTGCCCAAGGGTGACAGAATGTCATCATCAATTTTCTTGCAGCTCAATATGTGTCCTGTACTTAATACAATAATTTTGGGTTTACATAAAATATATAGTTTGGCAACCGGACTATGACTTTTATGTTTTCTTAATTCCATAATTTAAAAAGATCTAAAATTTTTAAGAGTGGAGATATTATCTAGAGTTGGATTTTTTTGGTATATTCCTGCAGATAGTATTTATTATTTTAGACTTTCGAGGAAAGATATCATCGATTGCATCAGTTAGATGTCAGTAAACATTTCAAATCATTTATTTATGTCTAAGCGTGCGTTATGTACAAAGCTCCAATTTTGGTGAAGCAGGTAATTGTTCAAGTTGATTAGCCCTGCATCATTTAAAGACCTCGTAGGTTATTAGCCATTTTTTAAAGTTAGCTTTTAAGTTAATGCCTAAACGGTCTGATAATAATGTGTCATAATTCTTTGAATGAACATTAGTAAAAATATTATTTTGTGTCTGCATGAGTTGTACTTAGGTGATAGTGTGATGCTTGTTTTGCTGGGTAGCTGGTTTGGAGATTATTCCAGGGTTCAATGTTAATATTAATTAAAATCCAGATCCAAAATAAGACATTTATTCTCCTAATAATTATATGTACAGTGTGGCCATATCTTTTATGGCTCAGGTTGCGACAATCTTGTTATTACATAAGTACATCATAATAATCGGAGAGAGAGAGAGAGTGTAACATATTTCCTCTATGTACGTCGTCGTAACCCCAATTCTCTAATCGAAGTTCCAGGGCATAACAGACGCGACGAAGAAATCTGTTTCAGGAGAGATCCAGTTCAATACACTCGAATCAACCTGAGAGGAGGTCCAGCTCAACACACTCGAATCCTCCCTAACAGATACTTGGCCAGCGGCTGCCACGGCGCCGGAGAAGCTTGATCTTCCGGTTATTCCAGTTCAATACACTCGAGAAAGGTGAAAGCCAAGCTCTGAATTTACTGGTTTCTGGCTAGCTATTTTATACCCAAAAATCACGGTCACGTGGTTTGCACACGGCACGCAATGCACACGGCACGCAAGTTGCGGCCTGGTGAAGTCAGAAATAAAAGTTAAAAAAAAGAACTAATCAGGTATTGAACTAATCTAAAACTGAACTACTTGATCCATGCATGATTAAAATAAGTTAAACTGGAATGAAAGTATACAGTATTCCTGTAGTATTGTATACTTCATTACAAGAGACCAAAAGATCTAAACATGTGTTAGCATTGTGTTCATTTCTATTTTGAATTCGGACATTGAAGTCGCTCGAAACGAATAACACTTTGTTGCTCTTTACAAGTATTTTTAATGCTATTCAGATTTTTTAAAAAAATATATCAAGGTTACTGTTAGGGGACATATATAGACATTAATCTAGTGGTTTTTATGATGATTGTAGCCATTTCGCAGTTTACTACATCAGAAAAGAGTATTTACCTGTGTCATTGTTGTACATATACAAACACTTACGGCATATATTGTGTAGCCCCATGTGAACAGTTGTTCTGAAAAATTCAGAGATAAGATAATTATAAAAATATGAATGTGTAGTAAAATACATACTATGAAAGTACTGTTTCCTATGAAAGGAAATAAATTCATTGCCACCCATCAAGATGCACAATGTGCATTTCCAAAATGGTGTGCATTGGTGTTTTATCTTGACAATTTGGCAATAATTTGTGTTCTGGCAAATTTAAAAGATCCTTAACGATTTATTATATAAAACTGATTGAGTAAAAATATTAGAGTCCGCATTCCTGCCATAACTTCCTACATCAACAGCCACGAAACAATAATTAGCATCTACTAAAGCTAACAACACAATGGAGCAATAGTTTTTGTAATTATAAAAGTTTGAACCAGACAGTTCAGGCTTTACAACTCTTACGTGTTTACCATCTAGTGCACCGATACAGTTAGGAAAATTTACTGTTTTTTCATACTCCTCTGCTATTCTAAGCCAGTGTTCTTTCTGTGGCTCAGACATGACTTTGTCTTTCAAAACAAACCAAAGTGCATTACATGTTTCCCAAATTATGTCTGAAATCGTTTTTCGACCTAAACGGAATTCAAAGTATAGAGAACGGAATGAGTGTCCTGTCGCAAGAAACCTAAAATAAATAGAAAAATAAGTTTAACGTGTACATTGCCAGATAATATTAATTAATTTAAATCGTATTGTCTTTTATTTAAAGAACTACAGAAGAAGTGGAGGAATCTCAAAGATGCTTTTGCAAGAGAAATTCGCCTGCAAAAGATGCCTAGCGTCAGTGGGAAGAAACAAAGGAAACGTTATAAACACTTTGATGAACTCTTATTCCTCAGTGGTACTACAGAATTCAGAGTAGTAATTCATGAAAACAACAAAATGCAGTCAAAAGCAAGTTTTATTTCAGGACCAGTACAAACATTGAGGATAACGATTCCATGGGCCAAGGCACTTTGGCCATTGAAGAGGATGACTCACTCACAAATCAAGAAGAATTACAAACAAATAACCCACCCTCTGTACCCACATAGCAGCAGTTCAGAGAAAAACTCCTAGACCAGGTACATCTTTCGAAGTACTTGAGCACATACGGTCTAAGAAGAATGAGGCACCAGAAAAAGAGGATGCTGACAGGTTATTTTTGTTATCGCTATTGCCCATGTTCCATGAATGTTCATTACAAACTAAATTATGGGCAAGAATCAAAATTCAAGAAATAATGCAGCAGGCTCTACAATTTCGCCATCCTACTGAATCGCTCCCACCACTAAATTTTCCTAATTTCAATCACTCTACATCATATCTTCATGCATCTACTTATAGTTCTTCATCTAGTCTCTTACCAGGGTCTACGCAAGTTTATAACAGAACATCAGTCAATAATTCATCAAACTATATGACCATGGCAAGTACACACCAAGCTTATCCTAATACTAGTACACCATCTCCACTAATCTCACCTGACAATCAGCAAGATTCCAGTTGATTTACTTACCACAATATAACTTCTCCAGCCATATCGGACATTACGTCTGATATAAATAGTGTATATGGTGATCAATAAAATGAAGATATTGTAGATAAAACAATTGTAAAATTATTTCTCACCTTAATGTCACCCCTTTCCTCTGGTATAATGCTATTTCTGAATTTGGTTTCCTGTTTTGTGATAATTGGCCTTACTTAAGAGCAAAGTTCGTCAAAAGAAGATATACTCATTCTAAAGTAGGAAAAAAATTTATCTGGATAACTTCTCAATGAATTAAACAGGGTATGAAACTGTCCGTATGAGTCTTTGTGCGATAACAGGGTGCACAGAATACCTTCTTTTTCTTTAAATAGCTAGAAACGGGGATAGCTAGCAAAAGATTATCCTCACTCAACGGCATATTTGCAACTGGAATATATAAACCGCGACCGTTTTTGTCACGTGTAGCCACCCTTCCAAATATGTTGAATTCTGCGGCACAACTGCAACGACAAAGTCGCAACGACAGAGTCGCAAGTATAGCTGCAGACTTAGATCGTATTTTTTCCTTAATTCAGCAATGTCACTTGTGAAAGTCGTGGGTATAAAAAAGTAAAAAACGGTAAGCCTATGCTTCGTTCCTCATTTGGTAGTGCAATTGATGGTTCCTGGTCCTGTTGTTGGAAGGGCAATATAGGTACCTCATTTGTTTTGTGCTGGTTACTTGTGTTTTCTGTGGTTGTTATAAACCTTACGTTTCCTTCAAAGTTATCATCTTCATCATCAACCAATATCGATTCCGAGTTTTGTACCGGTGTTTTCTTAGAACCTATTTTCTTAAATGATTTGTTAATAAGAGACTCTTGGGGGTTTAATGAAAATTAAGTTTTTTGTCTTAGGCTTCTTTAACACATTGAAAATTATTTCTTTTATAAGAGGATCTTTGTTTTTTGACGTACTCGGAGAGTCGAGGTAAGCGACATTTCCTTCGGTGTAAGCATTTATTTTTATACAAAAAGATCTTAAGTACATATTAAATTTTTTAATATGTGTGTCAAAATGTTTTGTACCATAGTTAGGTAATGTACTGATAAGTATATTTCTATGTGAACATTGTTTTATTTTGTCGCATAGTTATGAATATAATTAGATGGGTAAGTCGATAAGGGAAAAAAATATAGGGTGTTCCAGTTAAAATAACGAAGTTGATGCCCGGCCGACCAAAACGGAATACCCTGTATAATTGTACATATTTTCTGGTTATTCAGAATTGAAAACCAAGAAAATAATCTATAGACAATATATTTCCATCATTTCAAATACAGCCGTAATCGACCAAATTCAGAATTTTGGCGCACCCTGTATTTAAGAATCTTCAGTCTTTGCGGAATAGGGTTATAAAATTTGGTGATGTATATGAGAACAATATTTCGTATAAAGCAGACATGTGCAGTGGTGGCATTAATAAGTTTCTATTTCTAGTTAGTATTGTATGTACAGTACCTCGGAGTACAACTTTATTAAATAAATACAGAGGGGTTTTGTGCTCCAGTAATTTGTGATAGAAGTAACAAGTATGAAATACTCTTCTTTGATGTATTGTCATCCATTTCAGTTCCAACACCTTATTAGATACGGATTCATAAAAAATAAACCTAATACATGAATTTTGCATGCACTGAATACGTTTTTCATCATTTTTTGTTAAACAAGGATGGTAAACTATATCTGCAAAATTAAAATGACTAAGAACTAGTGAGTTACACAACATTGCTTTTGTTTTTTGTCTAATAAAGTGGAACATCCATATAACAATTTTAAGTTAGAGTATGATAAATAAACACCACAGAAATTAGACAACCTCCAATTCTATAAGCCAGGCCTTGTGCGGAAGGGTGTTACACATTGAAAAAACGCGGACATACAACCATTTCCTCCGACAGTGCCAGTGCCGGAGCCAGGATTCGAACCCGGTGGTGCGATGTCCGTGTGATTAATCGCGATTGCCACCTCGCACCTTAACCCACTCGTCTATCGACCAGATAGAGAATTCTAATAGAATTAATCGTATGCTGTGTAAATCTTAAGTCAGAATCTAGACCTAAATTACGGATGACTTTCGCACTTTCTAATTTTTTTGAATCTAGTACAACATTTAAATTTCGTTCACATGCTTCTCGTTGCAGCTTACTTCTGAAAAACACTATTTTCAATTTATCTGGATTTATCTGCAGACAGTGATCAGCAGAAACCTTATTTAACATACCTAGATCTTCATTTATTTTATTATTTGCATTGTCAGCATTTTCTACATTTTTAATTTACAACTAGAAAAATAAAATCCGCGCAACATAAGTATAGTAAAGTCTAAAATTTACTTAATAACATACTTATATTAATATGGTCTTCACAATAAAAATGTATTCCTCAGGAATAAAATCGGTTCTTTACATAGTTCACTGCTATAACTTTGGTAGAGAATACATTTTTTTTATGGCGTAATTACTGTAATTTTTTGTATTTAGGAATAATGTGATACTTATACATTCCCCTTTTATCACCCAAAGTCACCGATTGTTTTCAGAGTCTCTTAAAACTACTATTCGTTAATAAAATCAACATGCAGCCACATGTAACAGCTGTTGCCGCCAACCACTGTTCTGTGTATTGACTGGTGTGACGTCAAGTTTGGTCACGCCCCATTTTGCGACACATTTTTGTCTCGCAATCTCAATTTCAATTAGACAGACGGTAAAAAAGCCATTATAAAAATTGAAGATCTCTATAAAAAAAAGGTTCAATGCATTCATTTCGTACAAGTTGGCAAATTAACCAATGTAAAATTTGGAGTGAGGCATATCGTCGTTTAGCATGTAATACCAGGAATATGATTAAGATTTTGTCAACTTCGTGATATTACATATCAAGCAACAATATAAAACCTTTACTTTAACTGCAAAAATGGTTAGGAGATCAATTAAATCTTTTGTTACCATCTGTTCCTGAATCATTTCTCAACATGATCTGCAATTGTATGAAAAGTTGTGGACTAAACTGCAACTAGCGAGAAGTCGAATTGTCATGTTTTGCAGTAGCCACTGTCAGAGTCAGTGTTTTCTCAATCCCTCAGTAAATGTAAACAATGTTTCAAAGGATAAAAATGTGGAAGATGATGACAAAATTAATTCCGTATATTATTTCTTAATGCCAAGATAGGTCGTCTAATAAGCCTGATGAAACGGACGGAAATTAAGAGACTTAACTTTTTACACTTTACAGGGCTGGAAAACATGGATTATCCCTACAGAGGAAACTATGTTAAAAAATATCACCTTGTTACACGTTAGAATCTTTCTAAGCAGTATAACATCAAAACTGTTGTTCATACAAATGAAATATATTGAACGTTTTTATAGACAATTTTTATTTCAATAATTTTTACCTTCCGCCCAATAGATACTGAAATATTCACAAAAATGTGAATTTTCTGGACCTTTGACCTCTTTAATTTTTGAAGCTCAACCGACCAATAGAGACTTTTAACAACTTGACACACAAAATAAAGATGTAAAAAAACATTAGCTTGCTGGCAATTTTTCCACAGAGAAATCCTAATATGACCGAATTATAGTTAGTGTAACACGCTAGTAGGGAAATATAATTTTTTAAACTTTTTAACTTGTATAACTGAAGCTTGCCCAATGTCCACGATTTCTTTACCTGTGAATCTGTGAACTTGCAAAATGTTCATATTTTGGGGGTAAGTGGAAGAGCAGGGGTACATCTAGTACTTACTCTGAACTTCGCCCCAGTTTTAATACAAATAAAGTCCATTTATTATTATTATTATTTCTCATCGGCCGTGCAATGTACTTTTAGATTAAAAAAATAAAACTGCATTATCATCTAGTTGTAAATAACAATTATTAATAAAAATAAAGTCAAATGTATAAACTATTTATTTACCCATGTTAAATTAAATTATGCCTAAAATAATTAAAACTTATCTGGGTTAGTCTTTATTTCTTCATATAGTCTTTTCTCTATGAGCGGAATTAATTGCCTATCTTGTTCAATATTACAACTTAAATAAACTGACTTGTTAACTTTTTTGGATATGCGACAAGCAATTATTTTTGAAATATCCTCTGTAAAATTTCCTAACAGGCGGGTACCAATAGGAGAATTATCATATCGATTTTTCATAGCTAATGATAAATCATTAAAGTAAAGCTGGTCTTTATCATTAACATAGATAAACAGTGAATCTACCATTTTAATTATATGATAAATTATTTTTTTTTCTATGATTTCTTCTGCAAACTTATGCACAGTGAAATTTGTTGATGTAAATTTCACATTATTTTCTTTTAGGGTTTCCACATTACTCTTCATTGTCTAGAACAAATAGTAAATGTTAGCCATGAACAATATAACTATACAATGCTTTAGCAACATTTGTTTTCTAAGCAGTGAACATATGTCAATGTGTGATAATTATTTACCATATTCAGCTTTATAGAAATCATATGGATTGTTTGAGAAGTACATCTACCAGAACTGACGATGGGACAAAGTAGAAATTGAGGAGTGAATGTGTAAATCTATTGTTTGGCTGTATGAACTTGTTAAGGGTTTATAAAAACCCATCTAGTGCATCTAAAACTCTCTTTAAAAAATAACAATGGGCACTATTTATTTAAGGTTTTACGCAAATCCTATTTAATTGAGAGGCCAGGTGATGAATCATACTAATTAAATCAAAGTGAAAGAGAACTGACACATCCTTTGCTGCATGCTGTTACTGATGAGATCATATAAAAAGTGGTTGAAGCGCAAAAGGTTTGAACTATTCACTGGAAGGTTATCCATAAAAATTATGTATGAAAAATGGATATAGTAAATTATTAGCAGGACAATAACTAACTGATGCGTATTGTGCTTTTTCACCATTTAAACCCCCTAGTAAAATTAGAAAAGGGAGAAAGCATTTTAAAAAATCTGACCAAGCTCAATTTTTGTGGGGACCTTTAATGAAATCCTGAAAAGTACCCATAATTTGACCAGTGGGTTTTTTTAGAGGGTGAAAGCGGGGTAAATTTTAGTTTTTTGCTTTATCTCAAAAACTATCAAAATAATAATAATATTTATTGAAAAAATATATACATATAATTTCAAAAGGGGAAGACATTGCCCATTGTCATTCTTCAGTCTCCCCTATAAATCTATAACTAATTTAAAATTAAAACATAAAGTGACAGTATATAGTAAGTATAGTAAAGAGTAATGTGTTATCGCTTGTCTATGTTGTATGTTGTATGCATATCTTAGGCAACTATTTTGTAAAATTTGAATTTTATTTTGAAAAGACTTAGTTAAATGCCAATAATAGATGCCACTGCAATAGTTAAAGTTGCTTAAAATTATAGAATTTAGAATTTTCCATTTTACATCTGGTAGAATGGTAGAACATATTTAAACTTACATAAAGTTCTAAATTTAGCATATGTTAGTTGACATTTTGCGGTTACATGATTTTCAAAACTCAAACGGTCATCGAAGATCACTCCTCAATTTTTAGCAGATGGTTTTAAAACTAACACATTGTGATTCATAATTACTTCATTATTCAAATTATCACTGGCTTTCTTACACATGGCACTAGTTCCTATACACATTGCTGTTGACTTTAAAGGATTAATAGTAAGACCGTTATCACATGACCAATTAGCTACAGAAATTAAGTTTTCATTTAGTTCGTTACTGCTTCATTACTATGTAATGGGTTACAAGCAATATAAATTTGTGTGTCATCAGCATAAAGATGGATCCTACAGTTGGGAGAAAGTATTGATGGAAGATCTGATGTGAAAATAGTAAATAATAAGGGGCCCAAAATGCGTCCCTGTGGAACGCCACACGAAACTTGCAGTTCAGACGAGAAAGAATTGTCGACTTTAACAACTTGTGGACGGTTAGACAGACAGCATTTAAACCAATTTAATAGTCGGTCACTGACTTTGTAATAATGTAATTTAGCTAGTAGTAATTCATGGTTTATTAAATCAAATACCTTGCTGTAATCCAGAAATACCAAATATGTTACTTTCGATCTATCTATAGCACAAGTGAGATCATCAGATATCTTCATTAGAGATGTGGAAGTGCTATGTTGTTTTCGAAATCCTGATTGTTGTAGAGGTAAAATGTTTTCGTTTTTCAAATGTACACTTAATCTTATACTTATTACTTTTTCTATAAGTTTAGACATTGCAGGTAAAATGTTGATTGGTCTGAGATGGCCAAATTCAGTTGCTACTTAATCTTGGCTAGGGGTATTATAATGGACTGTTTCCAAACTCGAGGTATTGTTTTGGATTCAAATGACGAGTTTATAATATGGTTAATGGCATATTTACAAAAAGGGAAGATCAATTTTATCATTTTCAGATTAATACCATCTACATCAAACGAGTTAGACTTCAGTAAGCTTAGTGCATTTTCAATTTCCTCAACTGATATCTGAGTTACAGTTAATTCCATTTCTACATTTGGAGAAACATTTTGCTGGTAATACACTAAAGTATCTAAATTTACATTTTGTTGCGTTATAGAAGAAAAGAAAGTATTGATTTCATTTGGATGACCGACATCAGGTGATATAAGATTTCTTGGTTTAATATGCACATTAAATTTTTCAAGGTTTTGCCATAATTTTCTATAGCATAATTTTTATTATTATAAGCAATTTTCTCATTACGTATTGCTAAAGACAAATAATTACGAAGGCCTTTTATACAATTGTAGTTTTATTTCAGATTTGGTTTTTTTATAATCTTTGTAAGCTTTATGGTTCAATCTACTAATATCTCCTACTGTTTCAGTAAAGTAAGGTTTATATGGTTTTCGTAGCATAACAGTTCGATAAGGTGCGTGAATGTCAAATATAGTTTTAATAGCATTACTCAAAAAGTTATTTTTCTCCTCAATATTTGACAAGTCTTGTACGAACATCCAATTTAACAGCACTTGCATCTTTGTCAAATTCCTTATTATCGAAAAAGCGATAATCTCTGTATGTTAAAAACTGAATAGTTAAAAACGGCAAATGTCAAGAAATGATCTGTCATATTCAGGAGATCAAAATGGTTATTATAAAGATTGCACCTCGAATAATTCACTACAGAAAAGGTTATTATACTCCTCTTCGTACAACTAATAATTTTTAAGTAAAATGTGAAAAGTTGTAATATTTGTAATTCGTAAAAACACATACTCATTTCCACACCACCCCTGGTGTAGAGTACTGGGGTGTTTATTTTCTTTTCTTGGCGTGGTGTCCCCAGTAGGCCTAATTAACATTAAATTATTCGGTCTGTTTCTCAATATCTATTTCCTTTGAAGCTTTCTCATCTTCAGTGTTTCCATCAATATGTTCTTCATCTATTGTTTCATGCCTTGTATTAAGCCATTGGATCTATATCATTATAAACAAACATCCATATTGTTTTCTGTTACTTCAGTCTCGGTGTATAAACATGATTGTCCACGCCCGCATACCACCGAACAGCAAAGTATAGTATTCAGTAAGAGATCAGAAGCCGGTGGCAAAAGGGTTAAATCAGTTTCATACTATTGTTGACAATCATCCACCCCCATCGTATGTATCCAATATCAACCCATTTTTGAATTTACAAATACAATCTGAATAAATGTTGTGATGTATTGAATGTGGAAGTAGATTCTTGATATTTTTACGGAGTGGTTTAATCTGGTTGCCTTTTCAAATGAATAATATCTCAATATCTGCGAGAATCAATAGAATTTTCCTTCTGTGGAGCATTGTAATAGTTTCTCGTGAACTTTGTGTCATTTGAAAACCTTAGCACAATCCTGTTAAGTTTGCGAATTTGGAGCAATAAAATGTGATTTGTACTGTTCTTAAAATTGTCAAAACTTTTGGATGAGTATACTTTTGTTTCAGCTTTATTTAGTTATAAAAAAAGACATTTACTGACCAGGTTCTTGCAATTAAAAGAATCAAGAAATTAACATCCTCGTCAACGATTGTTGTTTAAATATTAGTATGATAGTGGGTCCAATATTGTTTTTATGAAGTGATCATCAGTGTCATCTTGGGCTTCTACTTTTGTTTTTTCATTGTTGAGAAATTTTATCTCCTTTTATAGGCATTCATGGACAACATCGGTTGATCCAGGATATTATGAATATCAACGATGTTGCTCCATTGATTTTCAGACTTAATTCACTCTATATCTTCGAAACAGTTGATTCCACGAAAAAAGTATAGGCACATTATCTGTTCAGAAATTTCATGAGCTATAATTTCATAAAAACTATTTTTATAGTTTCCGAGGTGACAAAAAAACTAAAACTTTCACTCCTAAACAAAAAACCCAGGGGTCAAATTAAAGGTACTTTTCAGGATTTCAGTACAACATCGAAATAAATAATGGTCTGCACAAAACTCCATCTTGCCAGAATTTTTATGGAGCCATAAAATGAGGTTATTTTTTTACAATTTGTAGTTTTATAATGGCATGTTTGTACCTAATAAATTCATTTAAAAACTACGTATATTTAACATGAAAGGCCAAATCGCCAATATATACATATATGTTTATTAAAATTTATTAATTGCAATTAAACTTACAATCTGGTTACAAATGTGACTTTTGAGTGCTTTTGATTTCCATTGGCTTTGACAAATGACGAACTAACGGTCTTGAGTTCTCATAGCTACGGATTGCGAATTTCCGCTTGCGGATTTTTTTTTTATTTGACATATGCGTTCCAGGAGAAGTTAATTTGTTAATTTAACTTCGTTAAAAGTGAACCAATTGTCTTACGAACATTTCGCTACACCTGCACCTGCAAGACACTTAGACTGTTTTAGAACCAATTTTATAAAAATCCGCACAACAGGCATTCCGCAACTATCTGAACGAGTTAATACCAAGATTGCTTAATACTACGCTCAGTGCTCAGTCCATAGAAAAGTAGTCTGTGGAAAATATATATTGTCTATGGCTTAGTCACAGACTTCGACCATTCAAAATACTAGACCCCGAACCCCCGAATACAGCCTATGTTATAGATGAAATATTTGAAGCCTTGATAAACACTGCGGGAGGAGTTGGGGGACGAGGTAGGTTATATCAGCGACAGTGGTGTACCTTCTAGGAGGGGTGTAATTTTAAATAATTATTTTTACGGCCAATAATTCTTATATTATGAATGCTACAACCTATTCGATATTAGATATAACTACTTTAGAATATTATAACTTGCTGTCATAGTAACTAAAAAGCGTCACGACTTTCACAGTTCAATTAAAATTTAGTAATATTCAAATTCATTTTATAAAAAACAAAAATCATTTTTTGGGTGAATTTTTCAAGAGCTTTAGAAAAATAGTGTGTGCATCAGGTAGGAAGAACCTGTTAGTCTCATCATTTTTGCGAATTCAACTTTCAATATGCTTATGAGAAATATCGATTTTTAATGAAAGTGCCAGAAATCGTTATATTAGGAAAATCAAGCCCTAATATTTTAATTACTATCTGCCCACTACTTCCATAAATATGTTTTCTATATATGTATGTAGTTAAACAAATATAATATTATATATACCAAAAATTGAAAGCATTTCCAAAATTTAGTGAAACATAATATTTTTATGTTCATTATTTTAATTTTAAACATGCATATATATTGTTATATAGGATTAACAAAAAGAAAATTCTAGACTGCAAAATTTTGTTAAACAATTATAAGCTTTTGCCATTATCTGAAATTGGCTGACTACTGTTGGAAAAGAAAATAAAATAATTAGTAAATATAATTTTGGTAAGATTTAAAGAAGACTCACTTTCCATGAAATAATAAAACTACCAATTTCCCTTTAAAACAGTATAATACTTTTATTCAATATAAAATCGCACAATGGTATAGAACATGTAATTTTTTTGTTTACATTTAGTAATAGTAATAATAAACATTATACAATAAACATATACATTTTAATACAAACGAGACAAAAACGACGACTATACTATATATAAAAGCATGATCCTAAACAGCAATAGAGATGCCGGTATCGGAATATATAAAAATAAGTAACGCGAGCCAAGTGTGGATGAATGCGAGTAAAAAAAAAATAAAATTATTATGATATAGAAGAAACAAGGAGCAAAGAACAGCTTGAAGTTTCTGTTAATTTTCTGTTAGATGAATTTTTGAGGAAAATTTGGTAACTGGCTATGTCTTTGATTTGAGATGATAACAATATTATACGTTATTTAGAGCCATATTTGTTCTTATGTTATTTCTATGTCTTGCGTCATGTAGTTGTATCTCGTTTACAAGTTCAAAGATTGAATTACATTTTTGCTGATTATTTGTTACCTTACATTGTCCCAGTTCTAAAATTTTTTCCAGTAGTGATGTGATTTTTCTTTCACTATAGATTACTTCAGTTGATGTTCTATATTCATAGCCGAATACTGCTGTTATTACCTTATTTTGCAATATCTGAATTTTTTAAGTTTGTTATCCCCAGTGGCGGTTCCTCAGTTTTTAAACTGGGGAGGCAGGGGATAGATAGGCCTGGGTGGTTCCGAGGGGCGGGAGGTATACACATGTGCGCCGCGATGAAAATTTTGCGAATATCAAGGTCAACTTTTAAACTTTACCATTACACAAATATTAGTAATTTTCTCTTCATGCTAGTCAGTATAATTTGTTTTATGATAAGTATCAAAGTATAAAGTAAAAAACAAATTCTAAAGTCCAGCAAGAACCAACGTGGAGGTCTGAATTATATCTTGCCAGGAAGGGATTGTGGGGTAGGGGTGCTTTTAATAGGTGAGGGAGTTAATTATTAATATAATAATAGTAATAATAATATGGCACAAATGCTACCACAATCAAAACAATTATATAATAATATGAAATAAATAATAAACTCTGAAACGATAACGTAAATAAAAATATTCTCAAATTAAAAATAGTTAAATAATAACAAACTAAAAAACAACACAAATAAAAATATACTTGGTAGTATACTTACAATCTACAGAAGTAGAATAATTGCTGTGGTGGTTTTTTAAATTTTAAACAAAAAAGAAATTGAACAAAAAACTACATGTCTAAATGTTCTTGTAAATTAATGAAATCCGTCTATCTTTTTGTTTGGCAAAAATATCTATTACTTCGTCATAAAATGTATTATTCTGTGTTAGTTCCTTAACAAGCCGTTTTTCGATAGAAATGATAGAAATATTTTTTAATCTTTCTTGCTCAATAGTATTTCTAGTAAATGATTTGATTCGTTTGAGGGCGGAAAAACTCCTTTCTACTGAAGCAGACGTAACAGGAATTGTGACAGCTAAAGTAAGTAATCTATAAAATTCTGTTAGACAAGAAATTAAGTCATTATTATAAATAAATGAAATCATTTCGGTAGGGGTTTGACAATTTTGAAACAATTCTTTGTCAGCGTATACAGTTGTTAATTCATTTTTTAGTGCTATTGAATCAAAAAGGCTATATTGTTTTAATAATGATTCAAATTTATCATTTGGAAATTCTTTTGAATATGAGAGAAAATTATCTTTTCTTATTAAATCGAAAAATTCTAATTTATCTAAATCGGAAAATCTTATCTGTAGTTGATTAAGTATTGTATCCAAAATTTCATTGAAAATCTGTTTATAATTCAGTCTCAAATCTTGAAGATTTAATGTTGTCTTTCTTTTCTTTGGCGCCGGTTCACCACTTTGGAAATCTTCAGACAGTTGGTTGTAAAGATCATTAAAATGAATTTCATTATTTCTAAAATTTTGCAATGTAATAGTTAATGCATTCAAACGTTTCCTGGCGTATGAAATGTCTGTGCTTTTATTTTGTAAAATTGAAAATACAACATCGGTGTGTTTAAAGATAAATTTAAAAGTATGTAAAAGAAAGAGAAAATGAGGATCTTTAAGATGTCTTTTTAAGCCAACAGCTTCTCTTAAAGTTGGCTGATCTTGTTTGAAATCATCATGTGTCAAAATATAATCAAAAACTTCTATTAACTTATCCCTGTTTTTGAATACTGTAAAAACTGCTCTAGATGTAAAATTCCACCTTGTTGCCACATTTGACGGTAAACGGTCAGATCCTATGGTATTAAGTACCTCTGTTCTTTTAGTTGATTTTGAAAAATATGATGAAAATCCAGACAAGTTGGCAAAAAAAATTTTACATTCTTTGATGCTATCTGTGCAGGCTTTACTCAATACTAAATTCAACGTATGCGCATAGCAATGTGTAAAAAGTGCCTGAGAGGCCATTGTTTTAATTTTTGCCTGTAAGCCATTTAAGTGACCAGCCATAACTGATGCCCCATCATATGTCTGAGCAACAAGTTTATTTTTTAAGTCATATTTTCCAAATTTTTCTGTTAAAAAATTAAATAAATCATTTGCGGTTCGACCTGAACTAACATTGTAAAAACCTGCAAATCGTTCAACCACTTGCCCTTTAATAACATATCTGAAAACAACCGATAACTGTGAACAGCAGCTGATGTCTGTGGTTTCATCAGCTTGCCAAGAAAAGAAAGGTACTTCATTTAATTCGCTTTCAATTTTTTGTACTACAACACAACTAATTGATTCAATTAAATCGTTTTGAATAGCTTTAGAAGTTCCCGAAAAAACTGTAGCTTCGTTTAAAAATTGTTCCATTTTGCCATCGTATCTGCTCAGAAAAGAAATAAGCTCTTGAAAATTTCCTCTATTATCTGAATGCACATTCTCATCATGTCCCCTAAAAGCCAATTCTTGACAACATAAAAAAATTACCGTATCAATTAGTCTATTTAAGATATCTCTATTTTCTTTAACCTTTACATTATGATCTACAATTGACTGTTTGTGCCCTTGATCAATAGAATTTAAAATATTCTGTTTGCCAAATAACTTGAATTTTATTGAAGCAGTTAAATGTCCTTTTGACCTAGCATGCCTTTCAATTGATCTGGGTAAGTTTTTTAAATCATTATATCCTAATTTTGACCAAACAGTGTTCTCTGGGTCATTAGAAAAAAGTAAACAATACCAGCAATATAATTTATTTTGTACTGGACATCCAGTTAACCACTCACATTTATCATACCATTGTACATAAAAAGAACGATTATGTTTTGAAGTTACTACTACTATTTTGCATGGTAGGTTGGGGCCTTTTTAAAGTTTTTATTATAAATATCTTGTCATCATATGTTAATTGACTAAAATGAACATTCTTCAAAAGGAAATTTACAATATCATCTACAGATTTAAACACTTCACCGATACTGACATTACCATTGTTATTGCTTGTACTTACGTTTAATTCCATTTTTGACGTTTTATCAATATTTAAACAAAAATTTTAAATGAATTTATTGCACTTAATAAAATACAACACCACAGACACTTTACTTTCAATGAACCTAAACGGTAAACTGTACGACTGTCTGGACTCAGGAAGCGGGAAAATAAAAGTCAGATGTTTATTAATCTTTGTTCCTATTGGTCCGGAGCTTGGCCTCCGGCACGTGGTTTTGAGAGCAGATTTTAATGGGTAGCTTCAAACGTTTCAAATTGAACCATTCTAAACGCGAAAGCTATGTTAGAAGCGTTTGGAGGCCTGCCTCACCAGTCACCATGGATAGAATGTTACAGTTGTGCAGCGTTGCCGGTTATAATAATAATAGTGTAAATTCGCAGATTTAGGGAATATTTCTGTTAATTTAAATTTGTCGTTTCATAAAGTATATTTATATTTATAATAATGTAAATATGTAAAGTAACTGTAAAGGCAAATCAGAAGTAGGGAGGCCCGGCCTCCTCTGCCTCCTCAGAGAAACCGCCACTGGTTATCCCACCCCACATACTCCCCAAGTTATAATCATATACCTAAATATTGACAGAAAATATGAGTTGTATATCAAGAAAAGATTTCGGGTAGTCAGATATTCTCTACATTTGTAAAGTATTCCAATCATAGGTATTATTTTAGAAGTAATGTGTGCAATATGTTTGTTCCGGTTTAATTTATAATCGATCATCAATCCCAGCTATCTTGTGCTCTCAACTCTATCAATCCTGTTTCCACCCACATTAATACTGATTTAATTATATTCTGTATTTTTTAAAATACCATTAAACTGTTTTTTTAACATTCATTTTCACTTTATTCTGTAATATCCAACAAAAAACTTTATTAAACGAAAAGTTAAATAGCACATGCTAAAAAAATGCAAATTTTGATTGATGAACTCATTGATTTTGAAATAAAATCGTTTTTGTTAATATATTTCTATTTCTATATGTAGCTGTATCGTGCAACAGCACAGTTTCATGATGAATCCTAATATCAAAATAATTATTTAATATTAATTTTATTATGTCCATTGCATGATCATTTAGAGGATCATTATCATATAAATGATTACCCATAAAATTAAAAACTGTGTTAGGTAGATTTCTGAGGGCAGAGTTAATTAGATACTGCTTGACATTTTTATACCTTTTACTAAAAAGCTGTACTCTTATCATTTTTATACATATTTCTGCTATTTTACAGATATCTACTACAAATGACGAGGCCTTAACGAGATTTCCATATTGTTTTCTCTCTTGTAATAGAGATAAGGAGTCCTTACTCTCTAGTAATTCCAAACATTTTATACAAGTTACACATTTCTTCAAACATCTAACAACAAATCCCCCTATATATGCAATAACATCTTCTGTATATGAAGTAAGATGCCATGCGGTTGAGGTTATATAGTCATGTTCCTTTAACTCCTGAACAATTTTCAGATATTCTTCAGAATTCATTAAATCTTCCCCTGCATCATTTTTTGTTATTGTTTTGCTAGAGCAATGCAGAATGGAAGTGTCATCCAAGGCAATTGCATTACCTGTTTCCGCTCCCTTAATGTCACAATGCACTAGTAATCTTTTATATATTGCCTCAAATTGCCGGGCAGTTGGATTATTTCCTGAACCACATTTACTGCGTATCGCACTAAAAAAAATCTCAAGGTGGTCTTTATATGTCAAGAGATATTTTAATAATGCATTATCTTTTTTTACATATTCATTATACATACTTCTTAAGCTTTCAATACAAATGAGAAATCCTAAAAAGCCTGTTTTTCTTCCACTGTCTAAAACTGGAACTCCTCTTAATGTTAGGTCGTTTATATAATTTTTACAAAAATCTAATTGTTTTAGTATGTCTTTCTCTGTTTCTGTGGAAAAGGGTTTTTTATATATATATTTTACAAATCTATTCCTAGAATTAAAAATATCAAATAGATCATTAAATGTTTTACAGAATACTGCAGTCGCTTCTGCTCCCTGAAATGCATCTAACTTTAGGTCCTTGCAAAGATACAACAGTGCATCGGAAACACTTCTACTAAAAGTTTGTGCTGCTACTTTCACCTTCATTTTTTCACGAACCCATAGCAAGTGCCTCTTCTTAAGTTTTGTTGCAGCATGCAGACCTTCGCTATATTGTACATTAACGAGTTCGATATAATGCCAATTAATTTGTTCCGAGTTGGATTTCATTAAAACTCGCTGGCTTCCTAAACAATTACGGATCAACTTTAACATATGGCTTGGATCTAAATAAATGTAAATTTTTTGTTGTGTTTTTGGATGCTCAAAATAAGTTTTGAGTGAAGATGGATTATCAAAGTTTGCACCAAGATGTTTGGCCATGTTGAAGTTCGCAACAGTTCCATCAAATGTTAAAGATGTCACTGTTACTTTAGCCTCCGTTAAAAATTCTAAACATTTCTGAACCAGATTTGATTTTTCAGCCCCAGTAAGACCATTTACAAGAAAATACCCAACTGGTATTTTCCAGTTATCGTTCAAAGCTACTAGCATAAAGACTACAGCTTGTGTAGCTTTCGGCAATTCATCTGAATCAAATATTCCTCCAATGTCCACATATCCTGTAACTTTCGAGCCAGTCCATTCAACCTTACTCATAATATGTATTTCATCTATAATGAGATTGCACAAAACCTTTTGATTTTTAGATTCCGCTTTAGCAGCTTTCATATTTAATGCATTAATAGCTTCACTGGTAAAACCAGGAGACCCATCGATGCATTAATACCATTTTCTTATAGTATCTGGATGAGGAAGTGATTTATTGAATTTTTCCCTAACAAAATTATACGCTTTTGATGAATAAAAATTAAGTGTCAGAGCAAAACATCTTAAGCTTTCATCATATTTTTGACGAGTAGGACCTTTTAAAATTCTTTTCATGTCAGCAGCAGCACCAGGTAATGTTGCCTACAAAAAATAATTATTAATGAACATCTAGTAAGAGATTTTAGTAAAACATTTTAATAAGTAGTAACAATCTTTATTGGTTTCCCAAAAGGCCATTGACCTGAGTCTCTCAGCCCATTTACAAAAAGGTATTGTTTACAATATAATTTGAGTATAAAAATTTGACACATTTATATGTACATTAAAAAAAAACAATATATTCTAGATGTATTAGATTGATTATTTAAAATTTGAAGTATATCTTGCGTTGGGTTAGTTCGCACTCTTCTGATATTTTCATCTCTCATTTTAATGAATAACTTGATCGACATCAAAAGTGCGAGTTGATGTTTAAAATAGTAGTACTACACGTATTTGGAAAATTCAGATGGTAATGTGTCTATTCCATTACTTCTACAAAAACTGATTATTTTACCATGTTTATAACCACGATAGGCTTTTATACGGTCAGTCGCAAAGCCAAATCATTTTAAAAATCGCCATTGTATAACAAGCACTCTGTTATTCAGCCCAAATTTTGTATAAGGGTATTTGAGAAGTGTTCTAATCGAATATTCTATCCACTTTTTTCTTTGCATAGCAGTTGAACTTGAAATTTTGTCCCATTTAGTAGATCTCACTAATCATTGAAAATTATGAAAATATGAAAACTTGAAATATTTCTACATGGTAAAATACCGCTTATTGAGGAGTGTGGCAAATCAAAAAAAAAAAAAAAACATTAAATCGGTCAATGCATTACAAAATAACACATAAATGTGGTCATAAATCACATACGCTAGATATGTTATAGCACGCTTATTGTACCATCACGTTACAAAATAATTATGTTTAATAAAGGGAAATTGAAAAGGAAACAGTTTTACATAGGCACAAGTTATTGTTTCTCAACAGTTGAATTCAAAATTCTGTTATTTTTAAAAGATAAAGCTGTTGTAAACCACTCATATCTTCAACTGATTTATTCTGATATGAAATTATACCATGAGGAGATAAATACACTTACCTTCAGTGTAGTTTCAGCATTTTCAGTAATGAGATTATTTTTCTTCAAATGCTTTAATAATGTATTCATACAAATAATTCGTGATTTTAATCTTCTCTCTGTTTGTTGTAGTTGTCGTATTGTCTTTTTCTGTTGACCAATTTTCTGTTTTGCAATTCTCCAGTTTCTCCTGGCCTTTACAGGATCGTCCATATCAGAACTGAGACAGTCACCAAAGTATCGAGGAGTGGATAATTTTAATCTGTAAAACAAAGCCCAAGTTTCATGAGAAAACGAATTAACAAACAACGTGGTTCCTACCTTAACAATTCAATAATGTGTAATTTTAATATTCGTTTTAATGAGAGTATGGGGACTATGCTCTCATTAAAACGTTATCTTGAGCATGCAGCAGCATCTACTAATCAATAAGAGACTAATGTGATGTGCACCTTTACAATTTTAATTAGTTTACATTAGATATATATATATACATCTGATTTTAGCTTTGGACTAATGGTATAACATTTTGTGTATTTGAAGTACGATATTATGCGTACTAGCTTTCTAGTTACTGAGGGTTTCAAAAAATGGCCATTTTAGCATTAGAGACTTTAATCAAGAATATAACTTACTTTTTCCTTCGTTGTTCTACCATTTGACTTTCCTCAGAAGTTGATTCTTTTGCTGTCTCCATACCAGAATTCAAAATAAGTAAAGGTGATGCTGTTAGTGTTGATGAAGTAGAACCATCAACTTGATCTTCCAACATTCTGAAATTAATACAATGCCGTCCGTAATAATTTTTAGTTTAACGAAAATGAAGGACTTTTTCATTCATTCCATTTTTGATCATGCAGTCTTCTGCATTAAGTAAATTGTCTTACTATTGAAAGGAAACTATTACAATATCATAATACACAGCTTTGATGCATAAATATGAAGCATTAAAATGTTTATCAATGACCACTATATTAGGAAGGATTAATACGTCTGTTTTCTGTGGATTCAGAGGCCCTTTAATACACTAGTGGATTAGAACTCATAATATCACGCTTGTCATAGAAACGATTCAAAGACCTTCTATTTTTTTGCTCAACATCAAAAGATTTTTAATCAAAATAAACTTGTCAAATCTAACGTTTTTCAAAATCAGACATTTTCACCTGCTTTCATACGGCTTTCACCTCCTAATTTGGCCGTGGTCGTGAATAAAACGTTGAATTACATTCGGGGATTAATAAGCCTTCAATCTACTCAAAAAAATGTGACTCTTTTCTCGTAGATTAAAGGCTTGTTAATCCCCTTATAGAATTAATAACTATTAGATCATAATATTATATGACTGACTTTCTTTTATTAATTTTTGGCAGCTGCAGTCATATTATCTAATAAATAATAACGACAAAATTTGTTAATTATTTTGTTTACAATAATTTTTCATTCCTGATACTTTTCACAAAAAAAATAATAATACAAAATGCAAGTATAAACTGACACTTCAGTGATTTAAAGCGGGATGAACTGGGCAATTCCAGTTACAGTGGGAGGGCAAGATAAAACTTAAATAGTTTGAGTCCTTTACTCTGGACAGTAATTAAAACATGTAATTCTGTTGCCCTTTCAAAATCATGCATTTTCATGGTTATAAAATAGGTTTCTTTTCACTCAAAATAAATATGTGTATATGTAGTTAACCCATTAACTTCATTAAATACTGAACTATATCATTTTTCTATATTATCATAATGACTTACATTAGTACTCGTAATAAACCTCTATATATATACTTACATCGGCTCAGAAGGTAACAGCACATGGATTGATTGAAGTGTTCTTGCCGACTGTGAGTTAGCTTCAATTTTATACTGAGAATTTTCTTCCCCACCTATATTTTCTTTGTCACTATCCTCAGTAGATTTCCATGAATTATCAAATCTACAAGTTCAGAAGCCGATAAGCTCAACAAGAAAATGTTCCTTACTATGTACTTACCTTACTGATTTTGATGAACTAGGTAATGATGGTACAGAATTAGATTTCAGATACTTAATGCCACTTGGCTTCACATTAAAATCACTAAGTGAGAAGTGGTCTGAGCATATATATGGGTATTTTGGTATATTTGTCTCGGATAGAGACAAAATATTCATCCAAATTCTTCTCATCTCAATATCGTTGGGAAACCTAAAATTATAACTGGCTAAATATAAAGGAAAAATGAACAATCGTAACGTATAAATAGGTCACGAAAAATTAATTAAATCACTCCACCATTTATAGTAAGTGACCTCAAGAATAATTTTACAATAATTAACGTGTTTACTAGGCTTCTTCAATTTCACCAAATGTAATAATTAAAAATAATAGGTATATCATTATGTATAATATGTATCAAAACTGATCATTTACTAAATTGTATTTTCGTACTCGACGCCTATGGTTATGTAGGTTAGGATATACTTACTTATGAAACGAATGTTCTGAGCCTTTCTCAAAATATTTTCTACAATAAACGCAACACTTAGACATTTTTATTCACTAAAGTCAGTTAAAAAGTTCACAAAATAATAATACAGGCCGTAAATCGCAATCAACCACAAGACTTCGGTCGTAAACGTAAATGGCGATTTCGAGCAGCCAATAGGAAAGTGATATAACCCCCTTCACCCTCCCGATTATGTTGGCCTCCCCCGCAAAATTGATCTTGGGTCTAGTATTTTGAATGGTCGAAGGTCACAGAACAGATTGTTTGTCTGCTGTCGTTTGTGGCCAATCAGAAGCGACCACTATCACAAGCTATAATTGGCAATAGATATAACTTCTATGATACAAACATATTACACTTGTTGCTGTGTACCAAAGTGCTCTAAAACAGTAGGACATTTATTTCCTAAAAATGACCGTTTCCGACAACTATGATAAATCTGTTGTTTTAAAATTGCAATCTATCCATCTTCAAGTGTACTAACTAGAATATTGTCATAATTGATTAATCTAGAATAAAAGAGGTTTTATTAACAAAAAATTCAGCAAGTTCATAAATGTAATTAAGTATACACCTTGCAACTAAATCAGTTTTTTCTCCATGAACTCTAGCACCTCTTTTTCTCAGCTCCGCTTTTAAACGATTTAATGACCAACTGCCGTAATCCTTTTTTATGTGTTTTTATCAATTTGGCTCATTTCTATGAATAAAAGATTGGGAAACTCTCGGAAATCGGGAAATTTAAACTATTTAAACGTTATATATGATACAAATTGAGAATAATATTAAACCGAGTACGCATGGCGTCATCTAATGGATATATTAGGAATTGGCTTGCATTGTTCCTTATTCTTTTTATCAATTTAGCTCATTTCTACGAATAAGAGATTGGGAAACTCTCAGAAATCGGGAAATTTAAAAGTCATAATATAACTTTTAATTGTTTTTTAATGTCATTCTCAATTTGTATAATATAATATATGATATTTGTATCATATATTATATGATACAAATTGAGAATGACATTAAACCGAGTACGCAATTACGCATGGGGTCATCTATTGGATATATTAGGAACTGGCTTGGATTGTTCCCCATTGAACATCAAGGTTTGTAATCTTACTTTACAAACCTTGATTGAACATATCATATGGCTCTGTCCCCGTACGTTTCTTTTATTGCTTGTTGTATTTATGCATGTGTAAAACAATCTTACCTAACTACTTTTACACCTTTCATTTCTGGTGAGAAATAGTTCAAATTTGACACATAAAACTCATGGATCATATCCATAAACACTGCGGGTAAATTTGTGGAATTCGCCTTTTCAAATCCAGACTCCATTATTATTCTTTGATTATTATAAGCACAATCAAAATAATCTCCAACAACGTATTTGACCTAACCTGTAAGTTTGTGTTCTGCTTGACAGTTCCGACGCGTCATTTCACCCGATCGGTAAAGTAGAAGCTCTGCAAATAATGTTCTGTACTCTACAATGTTTGAAAAATGTACTGACGTCACTCGAAATGTTTAATTGCTGATTAATAAATTATGTAAAGCAAATTTTGAAAAGGTAAGATTAGTGTCTGTTTATATATGTTAATTATTATCTAAAGAAATTGAAAAAAAAAAAAGATATGCACGCTCCCCATTCATTTTTTTGTCTTTTTACGAGCTATTTCGTAGTATTTTCTGTATAACAACAATTTCTTTCGCATAGAAAACGTGAAAAAAACTGTTTTCGGCACTTTCATGCCCTTTTTTCAACACGTTCCAAATAAAACTTGCTTTCCAAAACAAATACATCTAATTCCCACTATTTTTCACCTAATTATCATGTTCACAAAATGCACTGAGGAATTTTTCGAAAAAATAAACTATCTGACCTGGATTAATATTAAGACAAAAGTAATAAACGTCAAAATAATACACAACTATAAAATTGCCAGGAATTGCGAGGAGTAGGTATAATATTTAAATTTTGCAAGGAAATGGGAATGCACTCAAGTTTTGTCAATAATTTCGTTGGCCTCGTTCTGACAATGTCGAGCATATTCGTGTCACCTGTCACATGTATCTCTTGTTACTACTTAAATAAAGTATTTAGTTAGACATGATATATTCATTACAACACCTTTCTATTAGTAAATAGTACATGGTGTCAGGTGTGGTACTGTTTTTAGTTTGATCTGGTCTCAACAAAACAGTGAAATGTAATTGTTTTATAAACCGCCGCAGAGCTTGTCGCTGGAAGGTAACGTTTCGGAAAATTGGCGAAGCTTTTCTAAAAAATTTGACTTGTTTATATGGAAGCCACGAACCTATCAAGCAAATGGGAGGCGAAGAAAGTTGCTGTTTTCCTGAATTTAATAGGAGATGAAGGATTAGATTTGTATAGTCGAGGCAAGAATTCAAGCGATGCACGTCACAGATCGATTCTATAAATAAGACAATACTGCTAAGAATCATGAAGCCCCATTAAACTGTACCTATTTCTGAAAAAAGCTTAATAACTCGGTGTCAAGAATTACTGTTTTTAACGTAATTAATGATTAAAAATTATGTTAGTATTAAAATTTCTTTAATGAGATCACTCTTGACGTGCATCGCTTGAATTCTTGCCTCGACTTTATAACACATTTACATTTAATGAACATGAGAATGCAAATAAGTTACGTAAGAGAAGTTAGCACCATCAAAGGTGCCAGCTCTTTTAAAATTACAGTGGACCAGACAAATAGTCACCATAATTTGAGTAACGTTCCAGTCCAGGCGGTTTGTCTTAGTCTGTGGTCCAGGAGTAATTTGTTTTGTGTCTATTATTGTTGCTAATACTGTCACAGAACCTAAGGCACCACTTGTTATTACCGAAAATCTTTGGAAAGTAACGAAAAATGAATCTTAAAGTTTTTCTTGTGCTCACTGGAAAAAATTATTACGATTTGTTGTTAACATTGAAAAAAATCGCTCAAAGCTATTCCAATTTTTTTCTGCTCACGACAGTATACTGTAGCTCGAAGGATCTGTTGTAGACCCCTTACCTCATAAATTGGTATTGATTTTGATATGTTGAATACATCAGGATATCGAGCAGTAGTAAATAGTCAATGATGTATGATAGTGGTGTACTGATTATATTTTTCACTGCTCTCGATGCTTTTCCACAGAGTTTTATTTATAAGGTCTCCTATTTCCTCTGGGGTTGTGGAGTGCAAATAAAATGTCATGGAGGAACTACATGACAGATTTAACTCGTCAAATTTTGGTTTACGGCATGCAAAATTCATGAAGTATTCATTAAAATAATTACAAATTTTATTTAAATCAGTTATTTTATTATCATTAGTGTATATTGACTTAATTCTTGTATACCACTTCTAGATGAGGTATTTCTTGATTCATTAATTATCTGCCAGCTGGTTTGTGTGATATTATTTGACTTGGTTAATCTATGATTGTTGTAATTTCTTTTTGCTGTATTGATATTTTGTTTGTATATCACCTTTAATTCACTGTATCTTAATATTATTTTTATTATCAGTATTTTTACTAAGTTTTGTAAATTGGCATAACATTTCATGAGGTTGTTTCAGTTCCACTGTAAATCATTTTCTTTGTTTTTTACTTTTTTATGGGCAAATGATTTATTATAGTGATACATGAATGTTGAGTAGAAACCTTCAAATTTATCGTCACTATACATTTCTATCCATTGTTCCCTGTCTAGCAGATTTTTAAAAGTTGTTATATTATGCTCAGACATGTCTCCTTTAAATATGGCTCTATTATCTCTCTTCATATTTATATTGCAAGGTAAATGAAAATGACATTGCTGGAATGTATGGTCTGAGAAATGTGAGTCTTTTACTAAAACATGATACATATTGAGATTAGAGAATGTGACATCAATACAAGTGGAACTAGTTTTTGTTATACGGGTTGAGTCGTATGTGTCTTTTTAAATCAAATTCATTAAAAAGGTTAATAAATCTTTCTAATGAATTTGATTGCTTAGTTTCGTTAGTGTTTAGGAGAAAATTCACATTCAGAACACCACATACTACATAGTAACAGTCTTTTTTTTTAAATAAATGTTGCACATCAAATGATAAAAGCAGTGATAAATATTTCAAAGTCACTATCAGTTCTGTATAGTACTATGATGAGTACCTTAAATTTTGTGTTCTATAGAAGCAATGGTTACTTCGACCGATTTTTTGTATAGAATAGGTTTCAGATTATTGCTTTTATTTGCAACAATACAGATTCCACCACGTTCATATATGGTGCGACAGAAACTATTTATCAAAGTAAAATTACTTAATTTAAATTGAGATATCTCATGTTTTAGCCAGTGCTCAGTTAATCAGAGTATATCTACATGTGAAGCTTTGTCTCTCAGACCTGCGATATTAAAATGCATTATTTGTAAATTTCCTCTGTTGTTTTCACCCACACTTTCCTTTTTTATACTTGTAGTTTTTGTAAATTTTTTTATATCTTCGTAACTCGACTGACACTTCAAGACATGGTCTGTATTATTATCACTCATTAAAAAATGTATTATTACCACTCATTAAAAAAAAAATTCTGATTTGTCATTTGCATCGTTTTGATTATCTAAGAAATGTTGACCTCTTCTAAAGTTGAACCTTCTATAGGCTACACCACGTGGCCAGAAATTATTTTGATATACCTTTTCCTGTATAGATGGATCAACTACTATCATGTATCAGTTATTGTTAGGCCTGTTTATTTGTGTGTTTAACTTTTTATGTATACATCTTCAGTTTGTCCTTTCTCGGCTTTGGATTGTTTTTAATGTCACCCGCTATCACAACATCATCCTTGACTCTGGATATAAATAACCATATTTTTCCACGACCGGGAGTAGAAATTGATTTCTATGACATCAAAATTGTGACAGAAGTAAAGCATTTACTCCCTAGGGACGAAATAAGAATAATTTCCCTAGGGGAGTTTTTATTTCATGCCCAATAGTTAAACAAAATGTAATTAATTCCGAGAATCCACCTTTCATATTGTACTACCTGATCTGCAGTAATGTCTACGGGAACGCCAAAACTACATACATAATTCCGGAACAAAATTTTAGCGACCGTTTCTGCTGTAATGTCCCTAAGCGGGTATGCTTCTGGCCAGCGGGTGAAACGTTCAACAACTGTCAATATATAGGAATAACCGTGAGGAGGAAAAGGACTGACTATATCGATGTGGATATGTTCGAAACGGCCCTTGGGCACCTCCAAAACTCCTAAAGGTGTCTTAGTGTGACGGCTGATCTTTGAAGTTTGACAGTTGATGCAGGATTTTATCCATAAAGTACAATTTGAATTCATTCGGGGCCAGAAATATTTTGTGGTAATTAATTTTCTTGTAGCTTTAATGTCAGCATGACTCAAATTATGGAAAATATTTAAAACTGCTTGACATAAACGATTTGGTACGTAAGGGTGACATTTTACGTGAGAAACATCGCACCAAAGTGTAATATTCGAACTCGAAAAGGTAATTGGTTCCAATAAATAGCGTATCTTTTCATTATTTTCTTGCTTGTTTAACAAAGAAACAAGTTCCTCAACTTCTTGTTGTGCTGTTTTCAGTATTGATAAGTTAAAAACTGGAGAGCTCAACGAGTTTATGAGGGTTGAGGTCAAGGTTTGTAAAGTAAGATAGGTAGCATGGTAACTTTCGACCAATCAGAGATCGCTATTTAAAATGCGGGAACGCGTCACTCTGCCTGCTCATTCGAATTTCTGACATTCAAACCATTAGTATAGAAGTATAATTAGTTATGAATTTGAATTCCGTATTTTGTATTTTTTTAACGTACAAGCACAAATTAATAAATTGGCTTTTTTGATTAATGATTATTAACATCGATAACGTTTTCCTTGAAATTTAAAATTGACATGACTATATATCAAATTTATAACTAATTAATGTATGCAGTTAAAGAAGTACATTTTATATCAAGGGACTGAAATAGGTTCTTTTAATCTTGTGTGCAATTTTTTGCCCGAGACTTCAGTCTTGATTTCATTGCTTTATATAATTCTTAGCGAATTTAATAAGTTATAAGATAGATGAAGAAACATACATGTTACTAATTTTCGCCCTAACGAAAAGAGTTACTTAGAAAAGTTTCTTATTTTATGATGTACTGAGTAGAAATTTTTCCCCAGGCCAACCTTTACAATTATGTAATATTAAAAAAATCACTCATTGGTTTTTTCTAATATTTCTTTGTATCATGAAAATAAATTTTATTTCCTGTATTAAGTAATTTATTTCTAAAAATATTACAATACATTATTTATATATACATATTTACTACTATTTTTACAACAAAACTTTTATATTAGATAAGTATTTACACAACAAAATGCAAAATATACACATACCTATATTTTTACATGTACTATAGCGGCCGAATTAAAGTAATCGATTTCTTATCTGTATGTTTTTTCAAAAAAGTCTGTCTCTTATTTTTAACGAAAAATGTTTCTTTTCTGTGACATTTTCTAATCCATTCCTTCTTTATTAGAGGGTCTTTAGGGAAGGAAAAAAAACATCAACATCTCACCACTCCCTTTTGCCTTTTTTGAGTTGTTTTTGCAAACAGCTACACTACTAACCTTTCCTCCAGTCATCTAATAATTGTATGTAACATTGTTATTTGTTATTATTATGAACGGAAAATAATAAAAACTGTTTACCTTAAAATTATTTCTGTAAATACACAGGTTACAAACTTCTATATACTATGAGTATTTTCTCTTTAACAGTAATTGTCAATTAGATTATACACTAAATAACTATAACTGCACGATTATAAACACAAAAACAACAAATATTTCGAAATAACAACAAATAAGCGCAACATCTCAAAAAATGCATACGTACAATTAAGTTTCAGCAGGCACGATGACGCGAAAGATGGCCGCCTTCATCGTAACCCCTCCATTCCGTTCAAGTTACCATGCTACCTATCTTACTTTACAAACCTTGGGTTGAGGTAACTCGGCCCAAAACATTAACGTCATTAATCCGTGACATAGCATCCGCAACAACGTTAGAACGTGCCGTATATCATTGGTAAATTGCAATATGTACTCCAGATGCCTGATTTGCTGCGGTGAATGGTCTGCTTTCGATGATACTGCGGTAACCAATGGCTTACAATCTGTATAGTAAGTAAAAATCTGGCCTTCTAATAAATGCCTAAAATGTTTAATTAAAGTGTAGAGTGACAGTAACTCTCTGGCAAAAGCGGAATATCGTTTTTGTGCATCTGTCAGTTTGCACAAGAAACCTAATGGGGAAAAGAAATTCTGAAATGTTTGTTCCAGTACTGATCCCAAGGATACTCCAGAGGCGTCCACGGTTAAGGAAAGCGTTGACACCCCCCTCACAGCTAGGGTGAGCTAGAATCGTGGCATTTATCAAAGCTTATTTAGCTTACTGAAAACTAACAGAACATTCCAACAGCCAGAAACTAATGACCTTGCTCACGTAACAGATTAGCATTCAATAAGTGTAAGGGGTTTAAAATTTCTGCATAATTAGGAACGAATCTATGATAAAAATTAATCATACCAATAAAACGTTGAAGTTGCTTAATAGTAGATGGTTGTAGAAATTCCTTAATAACTTTAATTCTCTCCTCAGTCGGCACAATACCTTCGGGACTAATGTAGTGTCCCAGGAAAGTCAAACCACTAGTTCCAAAAACACATTTGGTTGGTTTTATGTTGATGCCGTATTCATTCAGGCGTTTGAAAATAAGTCGCAAATATTCTAAATGTTGTTCATGACTTGCATTTGCTACTAAAATGTCGTCGAGATATACAAAAACAAATTTCAAATCTAAGAAAACTTCATTCATAAATATCTGGAATGTCTGACCTACATTTCTCAACCCAAATGGCATTCGCATAAATTCGAATAAACCGAACGGTGTTGTGATAGCTGTCTTGTAAATGTCAAATTCCGCAACGGGTATCTGATGATAAGCACGAACTAAGTCAATTTTAGAAAATACTTTACAACCAAACAAATGCGCATTAAAAGCTTGAATATGCGGCAAGGGGTATATCGGGGATAGTCACAGCGTTTAACTGTCAATTATCACCACAAGGAAGCCAGTCATTTGGTTCTTCCTTTGGTACCATATGCAGCAGAGTAGCGACAAACGAAGAAGAGGGCCTACAAATACCCAATTCGGCCATCTGGGCGAATTCCCCTCTTGCTATACTGAATTTCGTTGCGTCCAATCTATGCAGACAGCAGAAAGGTAAATGTCCCTCAGGCTCAATAAAATGTTGAACAGTGTGTTTCACAGGTAGGAAATAATTTGGTGTACCTACCAACTGCGGAAACTCACGTAATAATGCGGTATATTAATCCTCAAAAGAAAATAACTTCGTGGAAATGACAGAACTAGTTTCGGCGTAAATTTACTGATAGACTTGTCTGACGATCAATTAAACGTTTGTTCTTCAGATCCACGAGTAGATCGAAACATACCAAAAACTCTGCACCAATAATTGGGACATGTATTTATTTATTTATTTATTTATATATATAATCACTTAAGCTGCTACAATGCAGATGTGAACGTCAACAAGAAAAATACAGTACATAATAAGTTTTTACCTGAGATATTATAAAATATAATAATTGCAACACAAGTTAAAATTCATTATAAGAATAAAAACATTTATCAATTAAAAACTTTTTAAGACTAGATTTGAATTTGATAAGATTACCAATGTTTCTAATCTCATTAGGTAATTTGTTGAAAAGAGTAATACCCGAGTAGTAAGGTGACTTTTCAAAGAGAGTAGTATTATGATGCGGTAGAGCCAGTAAGTCGTCATGGCGAGTGTTATAATTATGGAAACTAGCATTTCTTTTAAATAGATGTGTGTTGTTTTTAATATATTTCAACAAGGAGAAAATATATATAGACGGTACTGTTAATATTCCATGATTTTTGAAAGTGTTTTTACAAGATGTAGTAAAATTGAGATTAAAAATTAATCTAATTAAACGCTTTTGGCAGACAAAAACCTGCTGGAGATTAGTGGCTCGCCCCCACAATATAATATTATAGGCGATGTGACAATAAGCCATAGAATAGTACACTTGTAGTAACGCTGCAGTGTTGTCTAAGGAATTTTTAAGCTTGCGTATGCAGTAGTACGCTTTGTTAAGTTTTTTGCATACTTCATCAATTTGCATGTCCCAGTTTAATTTTGTGTCGATTGAAATGCCTAGGAATTTTGTGCTTGAGCTAAATGATAGAATCATGTTGTTAAATTTTAACTGGGTGTTATTAGGTAGTGAATTTCTTTGTGAGAAATACATACATACAGTTTTATCGATGTTTAATATTAGATTATTCAAGCTACAGTATTCCCCAAATTGTGTCATAACCTCCTGTATGTCGGCTATGTTAAAAACAAAATTGAACATTCGGCGTAATCCCAAATTAACTTTTAATATCTTCTTACCGTGGGTAGGTATAAACAACTCCACCATTAGCGGTAGTAAGAACCAAGTCTTTGTTTATTTTAAAATCTGTGAATTCGTTCTTCAGTACGACTGACAAGTCTGCACCGGTATCTATAGAAAAACGTAAATTATTCGCAGTATCAAAAATGAAAAAACGACATCTGCTGTCAAATTCACTAGTCAGCATACATAACACTAGATTCGTGCAGTTTTTTGGACTATTGGAACTGTTATTGAATGTTGAAACTTTATAAAAAGTACACCAAGGACCGTCACATTTACTTGCTCAATCTTTATATATCTGATGATAATAGATCGTGTTGCAGGTAGGATAGAAATTGTTTGGAAGGTCTAGAATTCAATTGACCTCTGTTATGGCAATTGGAGCAATGTGCATTATTAGATAAAGATGAGGATGAGCGATTGGTGTTACCCGTGGATTGCAAGGAAGACAAGTGCGATTCTAGTGCTTGTTGTCTTTGCAAAACTTGGTTTAAAGTCATCTGGAAATTCGTAGAAAAATGATTAAAGGTAGTTAAAATGTCTGATAACGTTGTAGACGGAGCTGTGTCAGGGATTGAAACAGGTCAGGTAGAGAAATTAGACTGCACTGGTGATAATACTGGGCTCTGGCAAGATTCCCAAATCTTGTCGGCTATGGACATAGAACTTCGGGACAGAAGTTCTTGCAAATCTGATTTTCACGAAGCAGTCAATGCAATATAGGCTGTTTTCGGCAAACGTCATTTCCATAATTTTATTAACAAATTCTGACTCACCATATGAGAACCTCCTACTATCCCTAGCATGAAACGATATAAATCAGAAGGTTCCCTGGTTCCAATTTTGGAACCGGTTAATAAATCTTCTAATCTTTTCTCTTCACTAGAAGAAAGGGCTGAAATGATTTTAATTTTTAAATTATCATACAAATCGCTCGCTCTGAGAGGGTTAATAATAATATCATAAATACCTCTAATGGCAACTGAGCCACAATTTGATCGTATTTGGTGTTATCAGAGGTGATCCGGACAATTGCGCCTCAAATTGTGTAAACTAAATTAAAGGATTTGACTTCAAAAGGGGGCAATTTGATGGCTGTCGTGAACTGTTGGCTGACAGCACTGGTGGAGCGGTGTTCGCCTACCTCGTTATTGGCAAGAGATGGATCAAACATGACTAAACTTAAATAAAATGATTAACGGACGTTCGAAACGAAATTGATTGTTTGTGAACACTTAATATTTGGTGAGAAGCATATGCAACGTACTCACCAGGGTAATAATTCAATGGCTGCTAGAGAAAAGGTAAGGTCGTTCTCTGGCTGCTCCTCGTTGGCGTCTTCTCTTCAGGCAATGGAGTTGTTTCGGTAACCAAATACGTGGTCCACTGGAAATGCCGGGAACGTCAAAAGGTCAATCACGTCGGGGTCACCAGTGTATGTGGGAAAAGGCACATAATTAAAATAATCTTCCATAACAAAAATAATTTGTATTGGATTATAAAAATAAACATTTAACAGTATAAAAGTTTTGAAGTGTTGTCATGTTATTTGAAATCTGTTATGTTTTTATTTTTTCTAAAAAATCCTTTCAATTGTTTTCCGGATGTAGATGTAGTTTTCCGGATGTAGATGTAGACGTAAGTATGCTACATAATTCGTCTCTATAGGGTGATAAGTATTTTGAATTTCTGAGAATATTTTCCATACATTTTACTAGATCGATATTACTATCATGAATATTTTTAATCTCTACTCTTAATTGCTTCATATCTGCTTGAATGTCTTCTTGAATTTTTAATAGCAGCTTGTTATATTGAGAGTCAGCTTCTATTCTCATATTTTTATTAGTACTCGGTAACACTTCACGCTTTTGTTGGCCACTGTTATATTATGGATTTCTTCCTTTAGTTTATGACACGTTGGGTGCCAAAAATATCTGACGAGCCTATTTAGTCACTAAACAAAAAGTACTATTTATATAACAAAAGAAATGAAGTGAATATAAACAGTAGCATTCGAGTCGCAGAGGCTCGCAACAGGTGTGCCGAGGGCTAGCTCAGCTCTAGTCGGTGAGAGGGTAGGTTAAGGTTCATACACAAAAAAAAATAATAAAGCATATACACATTAGTTACTCATGTATATGCATAAAGGGCGCCACTAGCTAATAAAATGACTGCAACCTAGCTAGAAGGCTCCCAAAATTTTCAAGGGTACCCAAACGCTACACTATATTTATTCGAGGTATGAATTTAAAAGAAAACCAGTATGTAAAGTTAGAATTTGGATATCAAATTTATTCAGTAAATGAGTATTCGCTTGGAGTAGATATATATTCACAAACAATAAATATATTTGAACCGGTCCTTGGCTATATAATTTAATCTTACCGTGCGTGATATCATGAAGGGTTCACATTAGGTTCACACGAGATAATAAAAGTCGTGCATATTAACTTATTTATTTATACTTATATATCATAACTTAATAATAATAATAATAGTACTTTATTCTGTAAAAAGAATATTACAGGAAGCGTCAAAATACAGTAATATGAAATCAAATATAAATAACAATACAACTTATTGTATTTTGTCACGACACATACACGCATATAAGTATATATAAACATAAAATATATATATATATATATATATATATATATATATATATATATATATATATATATATATTTGTATATATATATATATAAGTAACAAATGAACAATCACAAACAAACAAAAATATATTGTCACGTGCTTTCAATTTTCAGTAAACACTTTGTGGATTCCAAATAACTTGCAAGAAGAATTTTCACTAACCACTGATTTTATTAATCACTAAAATTACACTAGCAAATACTTAAAAATCACACAACTAATAATAACTTAATCTAATATAATTTCACTACTTTTAAAACACTAAGCACTTTACTTTTCTTCTTAAACTTGTCAACTCTTGTCTAACCTAAAAACTCTCTTGTCTGTTTACTTCACTAAACTGCATACTTCACTCAACTGAACTGTTCCCCCATCTACTGGAGTCACCTCTTTATATACACACTTGGAATCCTTCTAGAACTCTTTTCTAGAATTCTCCATAGTTTTCTACCATGTAATAGATGATTGTTCGTCAATTGGCTCATAGACGGCGCCACCCTACTAGTCAGGGAAGTAACTAAGCTTCTGAGGAAAACTTTGAACATGAACTTAATCACATCTTTCCTTGTTAGAGGGCAGCACATAACACTGCCCCCTCCTTAAGCCTGAACGTCCCGGTCAGGCAATTCAGATTCCCCAACATACTTCATACTTCGCCAACCTATCCAAGTGCACGATCTTCATCTTGGACTTCTTACTACGTTGAATTCGGTAAACAACGTCATTGATCCGAGTGATGACTGAATACGGTCCTTCCCAGGGTGGGTGAAGCTTCGGAGATTTTCCCTTCTTTCGCTGTGGGTTATATAGCCAAACCAGATCGCCCTCCTTGAATCCTGCTGACGTTCCCTTCCGGTCATAGCGAGCCTTCATTCTGTCACTAGCTATGCTAACTTGGTTTCGAACCAATTCGTGGACATTCCTCAGCTGTTGACTAACTTCGTCTGCGTAGTCATCCACGGACAGTGGCTTCTTATCTGGTGTACCAAACATCAAATCACATGGCAGTCTGATCTCGTGCCCAAATATTACACGAGCCGGTGTCTGTTTAGTCGTCTCATGAATGGCAGCCCTGTATGCCATTAAGAAAAATGGTATATGTCGATCCCAATCTCGCTGGTTCTTGTGAACTACCTTAGAAAGATGTTCCTTCATGGTTTTATTATGTCGTTCCACCATTCCATCTGACTGGGGATGAAGAGGGGTTGTCCGAGTCTTGTGAATGCCCAGCAACTCACAAATTTTCTGAAATACCCCCGACTCAAAGTTTCTCCCTTGATCGGAATGTAGCTCCAGGGGTACACCAAATCGGCATACAAGGTTATCCACCAAAACTCGAGCAACAGTAACTGCTTCCTGATTCGGAATGGCATAGGCCTCCGGCCATTTACTAAAATAGTCCATAGCGACCAGGATGTATTTATTCCCATCATCTGTCACTGGGAATGGGCCCGCTACATCTATAGCAATCCTCTCAAAAGGAGCTCCGACGTTATATTGCTTCATTTGGCCCCTGCTCTTCGTCTGTGGCCCTTTGGTAGCTGCACAAGCCTTGCATTTGCGGCACCAAGCTTCCACATCTTGACGGCTATTTATCCAATAAAATCGTTCCCGTACTTTAGCCAATGTCTTATTCATACCAAAATGTCCCCCGGACACTCCATCATGTATTTCCTGAAGTACTTTTGGGATCCGACAGCTGGGTATCACCAGACGCATGGTAACTTCCTTCCCATCTGGACTTTCCCATGCTCTCTTTAATAGCCCATCTATAACCTTAAGGGAGTCCTATTGTGCCCACAATGCCTTCAGCTCCACACTTTTGTCCGAAACATCCTTCCATTCCGGTCGCGTTCCTTTTTCTTTTGCCCTTAATATAGGACCAATTACGCTGTCATCCATTTGTTCTCGTCTTAGAACTTCCTTTGTCCAATCATCTGGAACATCTACCTGAACTGTGTTTACTATTACCGTGCCCTGTGCTTTTTCAACCCGATAGCAGTGCTTGCAGTAATCTTTGCACGGTCTTCTTGACAGAGCATCTGCATTTTTATGAGACTTTCCAGGTCGGTGTTCGATTGTGAGGTCATATTGCTGCAGTCTTTCTATCCAGCGAGCCAGTTGACCTTCTGGGGTTTTCAGCTGCAGTAGCCATTTTAATGCAGCATGGTCGGTCCTGATTTTGAAATGTTGACCATAGAGGTACTTGTGAAAATGGTCCACGGATTTAACAATGGCCAATAGTTCCTTCCTTGTTACACAATAATTCCTCTCTGGTTTGGACAGTACCTTACTGAAATACTCGATTACTTTTTCCTCTCCATTTTGGACTTGAGATAGTACACATCCAATTGCGGAGTTGCTAGCATCCGTGTCAAGAATATAGAGGCCCTTTTGTTGGGGATATGCTAGCACAGGACTACTGCATAATGCTGCTTTCAGCTTCTTCCATGATGTTTCACACTCTGGTGTCCACTGATATTTAACTTTCTCCTCCGTTAGCTGGTGTAGTGGCTTTGCTATATCCGCAAATCCTTCCACAAAACGTCTATAATAAGTGCAGAGGCCAAGAAAGCTTCGTAATTCGTGTACATTTGAAGGTCTTGGCCAATCACGCACGGCAGAGATCTTGTCCGGGTCTGTCTGTATTCCCTCCGAAGATACGACATGTCCAAGGAATTTCACTTCTTTTTGGAATAGTAGACACTTCTTTGGATTCAACTTTAGGTGTGCATTTCTGATTCTCCCAAATACTTCTTGAAGATTTTCCAAATGTTCCCTGAAGTTTCGTCCCATAACCATTACGTCATCAAGATAAACTAAGCACGTCTTCCAAGTTAGTCCTCGGAGTACAAATTCCATCAATCTTTCAAAAGTAGCTGGCACATTGTAAAGTCCAAAAGGCATCACGGTGAATTGATATAAACCACTACCTGTTGAGAAGGCAGTCTTTTCCTTGTCGTCAGGGTGAAGTCCCACCTGCCAATACCCACTTCGAAGGTCTAGAGTTGAAAACCATCGTGACCCTGCCAGCGTACTTAATGTATCGTCAATTCGTGGTAGTGGATAGCTGTCTTTCTTTGTAACATCATTCAGCTTCCGGTAGTCGACACAAAATCTCAAAGTCCCGTCCTTCTTGGCAACTAAAACTACCGGTGATGACCAGGGACTGGTTGATTCCTCAATTACTCCATCTTGTAGCATCTTTTGAACCATCGCAGCAGCTTCTTCCTGTTTAGCTAGTGGCAACCTCCTAGGTTGTTGGCGGATGAATCACCAGTGTCTATCCGATGCTGTACTATATCAGTTTTCGTGAGGATGTCTGTGTTTTTGGCAAATACCGTACTTTCTTTTTCCAAAAACTTGATTGCCTCTCTACGTTCATCCTCGGATAGGTGTTCAAACTGGGTACTCAACAAAGTCACAACTTCCCTGTCTATGCTGGTTGGCGAACATTTCTCCCCTTGTTCCTCGCACCTTGCTATCCACTGGACTGGTTCGTAGGATCCTATTGCCTCGCCTTCCTTGAAAGTCACTGAGTGGGAATTTAAATTAGCCACTCTAATTGGAATTTTGTCTTTTGTCCGGGTTAGAGTTCTTGCTAAGACTACGTTTTCTGTCTTAATTGAATCATCTTTTTCAACAAGGCCAACACGGTATCCACCAGAGTTTCCTTCCAGAATGGCCTCGATTATTTGTTCTGAACGAGCAGGAATCTTGATTGTCTCAGCCGTTAGTAGCCTCACTTTTTGAAATCGGTCATTTGCTGTTGACAAAATAAATTCTTCATTTCCAATCTTTAGGACTCGTTCTACCACGTCAAGTATAAATTGATCTTGTACTCCCATAACATCCAGCCCCAAAATGAAATCATCAGTGATGTCAGCCACGATAACCCTATGACTAAAACACAGGCGTCCAAACTGCAGATCTAGGTCAACTTCTCCATGAACCCTTACCCTGTCTCCTGTGGCTGTTCGAACGACCAATCCATTTTGGCTTTTATCAACTTTTATTCCTGATAAAAATCCGGGTCGCACTATTGATGACGTGGCACCTGTGTCGATAGTGAAGATACATCTCCGTTTGTTTACATAGCCATCCAACAGCAGACTACTCGGGACTCTTCTAATCTGGGAAACCCGTATCTCTCTGGGGGCACCGTGTTCACCAGCCAGCACAGCCCCCAAGGTGCTGGCTATCTTTAGTTTTCCTGCGGCTCTTCAGTCGTTGCGGCATTTACTCTCTCAGGGCTCCGCTGCCGACAGTTTCGCTTAATATGCCCTGTTTTGCCGCACTTATAACAACGAATCACCTTCCTTAACTGTTCATCGCTCCGTTCTCTTTCCTGCTTCCTTGGAGCATCTGGTTTTGTCATCAACTGGCTTATCATTTTGTGCATATCAGCCATCAAAGATTCCATATTTGATTTTTCTAAACGGTCCTCTTCTTCTACCTTCATGGTTCGTACTCTCGGACGTGCAGTCTCTTTGTAAGCGGCTTCAACCTCGAGGGCATGGATCAAGGCTTCACTACCAGTCTTATCTCGGGATAATCTAAGGACTCGCCTGATCTCCTCATCTCTTATGCCATCGATGAAAGTACCAACTGTTAATTGTTCCTGGAATTCTTTGGGTGCATCCGGGTAAGCCAGGTATGTCAGTCGCTCAACAGCTGCTTCAAAATCTTGTAAACTTTCCCCAGCCTTTTGTGTGCGTGATTTGAGCTGAGTCCTGTATACTTGGGCGAGGTGTTGGTCGCCATATCTTAGAACTAGTGCAGCTTCCAAAACTTTAAAATCCCGTTGCTGCGTCACTGGGATACTCTGAAGCAACTCTGAGGCTTGGCCCCTTAATGCTAGCACCAATGCCATAGCTTTGTCTTCATTACTCCAATTGTTTGCGTATGCCGCTGCCTCAAATTGTCTTTTATAGGTTGACCAAGAAGTTTGACCATCAAAGGAAGGCGGTTGTAATCGAGGACCTGACGATGATAATACCAGCTGGCCTCCTTGTTCTCTTAACAGTCGTTTAAGTCGCTCTACCTCTCCTTCAACTGCACGAAATTTTCCTTCTATATCGGTAACTTTCCCTTCGACGCCAGTAACTTTTTCTTCAACGCCAGTAACTTTTCCTTTGACTTCAGTTACTTCCTCTTCAACCTTATTTACTTTTCCTTTGACATCGCTTACTCCTTCTTCAAGTGTAGTCACTTTTCCTTCGACGCCAGTCACTTTTTGTTCAACTTTATCTACTTTTTCCTTGACTTCACTAGTGGCTGACAGGATAGCATCTTGTTGCACCTGTATAATTTTTCTCAATTCTTCTTGACGTCTTCTTTCTTTTTCTTCTTCACGTCTCTCCTGTTCTTCTTTTTCTTCCTGACGTCGTCTTTCTTTTTCTTCTTGACGTCTCTCTTGTTCTTCTTTCTCTTCTTGGCGTTGTTTCTCTTGCTCTTCTTTTTCTTCTTGACGTCGTTTTTCTTGTTCTTCTTTCTCTTCTAGCATCATTTTTCTAAATGCGGCGAACATGTCTTGTATTTGTTTTTCAGCAGCCATGCTTCTTGTTTCCATTCAAAAACTAACAAACAACACTAACAAGTCTTATTTAAAGTCTATATCTGGTATACGTCAAATATGTCCACAAAATTCAGAATAGAATGTTCTATAAATTTTCTCACACTAGCACTTGTCTAATGTCTATATCACTTTCCAGTTCGACTCACTTCACTATCTCCAGTGGTTTCCAAATAGAACACTATGGAACTTCGTCGAATTCTTCAGAAATTCTGTTGCAATTCCGCTTCTGACACCAATTGTCACGTGCTTACAATTTTCAGTAAACACTTTGTGGATTCCAAATAACTTGCAACAAGAATTTTCACTAACCACTGATTTTATTAATCACTAAAATTACACTAGCAAATACTTAAAAATCACACAACTAATAATAACTTAATCTAATATAATTTCACTACTTTTAAAACACTAAGCACTTTACTTTTCTTCTTAAACTTGTCAACTCTTGTCTAACCTAAAAACTCTCTTGTCTGTTTACTTCACTAAACTGCATACTTCACTCAACTGAACTGTTCCCCCATCTGCTGGAGTCACCTCTTTATATACACACTTGGAATCCTTCTAGAACTCTTTTCTAGAATTCTCCATAGTTTTCTACCATGTAATAGATGATTGTTCGTCAATTGGCTCATAGACGGCGCCACCCTACTAGTCAGGGAAGTAACTAAGCTTCTGAGGAAAACTTTGAACATGAACTTAATCACATCTTTCCTTGTTAGAGGGCAGCACATAACAATATATATAAGTAACAAATGAGCAATCAGTAAAGTGTCAATGTTCTAGAAACTCTCTCAGAGAGTAAAACACTTCTGTGGTCAACAAGTTTTTTACCCAACTGGAGAATGCCTTAAAATTTTTATTCCTTATCTCGAGAGGAATTTTATTATACAATTTTGGACCCCAGTAGTCCACTCCCTGCTGAGTTATATTCAGTCGGTGATGCGGAATTTGTAGCTGTTCCCTGTTTCTTGTGTTATAGTGGTGATTTTCAAGATTTGGACTAAATTTATCTTTATGTGAATGCACATACTTAAGGCAACTGAGTATATATAAGCTTGGCATAGTGAGAATACCTTGTTCTTTGAAGGCATCTCTGCAGCTCTCTCTATAATTCATGCCACATAATGTTCTGATGGCTTTCTTTTGTAGGATGAAGACTTTCTGAGCGTCAGATGATGTTCCCCATAGTAGTATTCCATATGCTGCGACGCTATGAAAATTTGAGTAATATGCTATTTTTGCGGATTGGTTGGTGGATACGCTTTTTAGTATTCTAATGGTGTAAATAGCTGCGGCAAGTTTTTTGCAGAGCTCTTCAATATGGCCTTTCCAATTTAATTTACTGTCTAATGTTAAGCCTAAGAATTTCAACGATAACCTCTCCGTTTCTCTTTTTGTAGATAAAATTATATTTTGCGTTTTTTCTCTGTTTAAAGCTAATGAGTTCGCCATGAGCCAGATATTTGCTTCGTGCAATATATTTTGTGATAGGGTTGTTAACTCTGTTTTATTTTTCCCTTTTGTTATGAATGTTGTATCATCGGCATATAAACAAGCCCCATAACTCTTAACATTAGAGAGTAAGTCGTTGATATATATTATGAATAGTACTGGTCCCAACACAGAGCCTTGTGGCACACCTCGGGTTAGTAGCTTTGGGTTCGATCTTTTATCATTCCACCATACTATTTGATATCGATCTGATAAATATGATTCGAACAATTTATGTGGAGTTCCTCTCACGCCATAATAGTGTAGTTTACTGAGTAAAACTTTATGGTCAACCACCGTATCGAAAGCTTTACTTAAGTCACAGCAGATTATTTCTGTTTCTTCTTGTCTGTCGAGAGCCTCTGTTATTTTTTCTACTGCTTCTATCAGGGCAGTGGTAGTTGATTTTCCTTTACGATACCCATGTTGACTGCTATGTAATATATTAAATTTCTCAAAAAATGTTATCAGTCTTTTTTTTTAAATAATTTCAAATATTTTTGAAATGACTGGTAGGATAGAGATAGGTCTATAATTATTTATGTTATTGATGCCACCTTTCTTGTATATCGGAATAATTTTCCCATGTTTTAAATCATTGGGAAATATTCCCTCTTGAATACACTTATTTATTATTATTGTAATTGGTGTTACCAGAGCATCTCCAATGTAAGTTGATATACCATGTATATCTTCTGTTTTTTTAGTCTTGATGTTCTGTATAACATTTCTAATCTCGTTTTCATCCACTTCTTCCAAATATATAGACCTAGAGTTGGATATTATTTGATTTCTTAATAGCTCATCAGGTTGTTTGGATGGTTTTAATTGGGCAGCAATGTTTAATCCGATATTTGCAAAAAAGGTACTAATATCTTCAGTTGTTAGAGTTGTTTGCTCCTGGTTTTTATCACAGTTTTGATTTTTTCTGGTTTCTGACTTAATTATTGTCCAAATTGCTTTAGATTTATTTTCACAATCAGCTATAAAATTTTGATTTGCTACCTTTTTTTGTTCATTGATCCGCTTTATGTAGGCCTCTTTGAGATTTTTATAGGCATTTAAAGAATCTTGATCTTTTCTTACATTTTGTATCGTAGATAAAGCATCTAATTGTTTTCTCATTTGTTTCAATTCTTCTGTGTACCACTTGTTATTCTTGTTGTTTTTTCCTAAGACTCGTTTCCTCATTTTTGGCACATGAGTTTCAAAAAGTTTTGTGAAGATATTATAATAACACTGATATGCTTGAGAGGCATTTTTTGCTTCTAATAATGTATTCCAATCTATGGCCACCATTTTGCATTTAAATTGGTAAATATTGTAGTCATTTATTTCTCTATATTCAATATCTTTCACTTTATTGGAATTACCGACTTCATGTGGAATTTCAAGGAGCTGTCCCAAATGGTCTGATACATGTAGATTCACTGTATTTGTTTTAACTTTAGAATACTTTATATCTATGTTGGTGAAAATATTATCTATACAACTCTGTGAGATATTTGTAATTCTTGGCGGCTCTGTAAAAATCTTGTGGAGGTTGAAAGACGACAGTAGATTTTCAAGATTGGTCCTTATGTTTGAGTGTACTATAAAGTTGACATTATAATCTCCGGATAGGTATATTTTCTCTCCCTTATATTTTTCTGTAACATAATTCAGTGCACTGTTTAATTTTTCGAGGAATGTTTCTATGTCTCCTAAAGGCGACCTATATATTGATAATATAATGCCATATTTTGTACTTAATCCAACAATTTCAATGTGCTTTTCTACTGAGAGAGCTTTTATTTCGATTATTTCAGTGGATTTAATATCATAACTTATATAGTATACCTCCCCAAATGGTAAAAAGTTTGAATTGAATTACCCGACGTGAGTCTATTTACATTTAACATTAAAAAAAAGGAATCGTATCCAAATATACTTGAAATTTTGAATAGCCAAAAAAAAATTAATTATCCACAAAATACAGGCATAATATGTTTACAACTCATACACTACATATAAAAGAAAACTGTGCCCAAATACTTAAAATTTTCAAATAGCCAAAAGTGAAAACACAAATTATTGGCAGAATGTATTCCGAACTCATACGTTAAGTATAAAAACCTGTATGGCGAGCTGAGTAGCTGCCTCCCAAGAAGTACCACGAATCATTGTCCAAATTGGTCACATAAGTTGTCGTTGTTAATTCCCATCCATCGAAAATGATCCAGAGCATGAATCGTTGTCCTATGTCGAAGCCTGCAGTTGTCAATTTAGTTCCATACCTGTTTTCCAAAACCCCGAATCGTTGTCCAAAGTGAAAGTAAAAGGTTGTCAATAAAATTCCAATTAGGGGTCCACAAGTGGAGAACAAGAATAGGTGACCGAAACCCAGGCCTCTCTTGCTCCGGAGATGGGTAACGCCAGGCTCAATAAATATGTTGAGGGAATTCGTAAAATTCGGGATGAATATTACGAAAACAACAAAAAGTAACGTAAACACAAAAAAAAGTTGAATAAAATAAAAAAAGAAGCCCTAAAAAAAATAATTTCATAAGTATACCAAAAAAAAAATGAAAAAGATATTTATTCCTTAATACACCTCTTAGTAATTACTTACTGTCTACCTAAAAGACATAAAACAGTATTTAGCATGTAACAAGTTGTTTATTTTCAGAGGATAATTTTCGGTTATCGTGTAGGTACTAGTTCTTCATATTTGGTCATCTGTTCATAACATATCGAAGACGTCTAGTCTTTAATGCAACTGTCCTCTTCTGTGGATGTAATTTGTGAGCATATTTTGCAGTGCTCTTTGCCGCATATGTTGCATGCTGCTGCAATTTCTGTACTTTTACATGTCTCTTTGTGGCACATGGTCATTTTATAGGTTATATTTATTATATATTATAATAATATAGACGGTAAATGAATAAAGTAATAACAAAATTAAAGAACTGTTACAGAAAATGCATTTATATTTAAAAAATAAATAATGTTTATATATAACTTTTAAATTTTATAAATTGCACGCCTCTGTACACTCTAAAATTTTGGCACCAACACGGAACAACCACACAGCTGAAAGTACGGGCGGCGAGAGCTGTGCGATATCCACTGTATAATACAGATCAGTGATCTAAATACTTTATAAATCAAAGATAGTAAATATAAATAGACAATGAAGATATTCAGCGAAATACAGTTACAAATTGATGATAAAGCTATGTATTAAAATAAAACAAAAATATAACAAAAATTAATTATTTGTATTTTGAAGTGTACATGAACAATACATTGTGTCAAATAATACATTACATCACATTAGTTACCAAATTCAGAATTGTATTTTCATTTATCAATGAGGTACAGAAAAAAATATGTTGTTGATTTTATAATAATAACTTTCTAATAACTGAACATTATGTATATATCAGGATGTCCCAAAATGTGACCAATACCTCTATAAAATAACACTTTAGAAAAGAAGTTATAGAAAATAATATATTAATATTTATTAGTGGTGTTTCATTTCTTTATCTTCAGAATTAGAAAATCAAAAACTATTCGGCATAAATGTTTTCTTCCTAAAATGACAAGTTGTCGTTTTATAGCAGCTTAATGCACTTTTAGGGATATCCTGTATACATGACATCTAAAAATATGACATTAATTAAAACATTTAAATATATGGATAATTTATGGTAATAAAAACTGTAAATACAAACAAAATTTTAATATTTATATTTACACTTGATCAAAATTATCAAAATTCCTTTTTTAGAAATAAATTTAAAAAAATAAAAAATTTCTATTTCCACTTGAATCTGCTATTAAACACAGTCAATAAGATAGTGTAAAAATGTAAATAAACATCTGTAAAATAAAATCGAATGTTGGTTTTCGATGTGACTATTTATTTATACTTTTAAAATTGTTCTTGGAATAGATAGTTACATTTTCACATTTTTAAAATATCTAAATTGTACCAACATGTCAATTAAAATTAAGAAATAACCAAAGTTGTATGTTTTAAATAAATTAATACTAACAATAAATGTTCTTAAAGACTGAAATAATACCGTTTTAATTCAAATTTTAAACATTCCTTAAAATACTGATATTTTTAATATAAGAACATTATTTAGCATAGCATTGTTCAATTTAAAAAAACTTTCTAAAAAATAATAGTTTATTTCTTATTTTTAAATTACATTCCCATTAATATTTTGACAACTCAGGAAGAAAGCAATTTCTAGGGATATGTAGTTTTCTTTAATACGCATACTTTTGAAATAATAAATCTTAATATTAAGCAATAACAACACATAAAGTTTTCAAATACAACATTATATCTTATTTAGGCACTATAAATCATCAGCGAAATCTTCGGCTCCATTAATGGTGTCACTGTCGACAGGCTTTCGACACACAAAAAAGACACTGTCATATTCATATTGTAACATTGATTTGGGATTTTGACAATACTTCGTTTTAACACCCGTTTCACATTTTTCCATTTCAAATCCTACATTTTTTATAATTTGACTTACCACTTGAAAACTAGGTTCAACACTTTTTTCATTTTTCATGTCAGAATAATGGTAAAGCAAAGGACCTAAATTAACCCAAAGGCCCCCTGGTTTCAGAATTCGATATATTGTTTCTATAAATTGTACCACATTAGGTGCGCAATCAATAAAAAAGCAAGTAGCAACACAATGCCATTCGTCATTACTTGTGTATACCTCTAAGAAATCTCCTGCTGTCATTGAAAATTTACTTTCAGGTGTAGGCTTGGGTATAACATCAGGAAACCTGCAAAACGAAAAATTCATATTAAACAAACTTGGGCCTGTAGAATTTCTGGAGGGCCTGCAGTGCCAGAAAATTTTCCTTTAGGATAGTATATCATAGTCTTTTAGATATGCTCAATACCTGGAGAATTTGAAAAAAATCCTGATTTTTTCTAGGCATTTTATGGGATTTGACAAAATACTGACGTATTAAATTCCTAATTTAGAGGAAGGACTCGCTTCCAGATAGCCTTTGGCTTTAGAGGTTGTCTACTGTATGTGGTGTGTTATGTGAACGTTAGATGCAGCATGAAACTGCAGTAGCTCAAATATGGACGTCGTAATGTTTAGTCATTCAAAAACTACATCTTGTTGGTATGTTGAATTTGTTACATACATAATAGTTATTGAATAAGCGATCAACCGTAGTACAGATGAGACCTTGATCAAGTTAGGTAATTCAAAGAGGCTGCTTATGAAAGGTGAAGTTATTTAGGAAGTCAGAATGGTATCAGGCAGAAAGGCAACAAAAATTAGTGCATCCTTATACAAACTTTGCATAAGTCTCATGCTCCATATAAAATCAAAATTAATATTTCTATAGCCAATAATAACAAAGAAATAGCATGCAGCTGTAACTGAGTAGCTATTGTGAGTGGAAAATGTAATATTTTTGCTGGATTTATCCATATACAGGGCACTTCATTCATATACGTTAAAAATGAACAAAGTGATAGAGAACTCCAAGACCAATAATATCGACTATTATATGGGTCCGATTATGCATTTTTATCTATATTTTCAAGTGAATTCTACTCTGTATTAATAATTTCATCACAGTGAAGAAAATAACAGCTATAGCGAGATGATTCAATTACTTACCGTTGCAATAGCAGAGTTAAAAAAAATTTGCAAAATTTTGCACAGTACACATCATACTTCACAAGTCATATTTCCATTAGTCATATAGTCATTATATTTATATGTATATATTTATTTTGATAGCTAGTTTTTTATATCTGATTGTTACTTTCTATGTAACTAACTTAAAAGCTGTTAAGAAATTGGATTATATTGTTTTTACTGTGGTTCTATGAAGTATAAGTATGTAAAGTGTCCATGAATAAAAAGTCAGTTAGTTTTTCGCATTTTAATGTTCAATCTCTATGCACTCTACAGAGTTTGATATGTTTTCTGATATGGTAACACAGGAGAATTATTCTATTGTAGGACTTTCTAAAACTTGGTTAGACTCAACAATTAAAAATTATGGTCTATCAATATTTGGGTATGATTTAGTTCAAAAAGACAGAGAAACCAGAGGTGGAGGTGTAGCTTCTTATATTAACAATTCTATTAACTACAAAGTATTAAAACCCCTTGACAATGAATCGCCATTAGAACAATTATGGATTTCTACAAAAATTACAGGTAACAAGCAGGTTCCTAGGTGTACAGTCGCCTGCGTGCTAAGCAATTTTTAGAGTGGCGCTTTACGAGTTATTTCCGCAGCAAACTCGTCTATGACTTTGGCATAATCAGGCGCAGTTGGCTTTGCGCCACGTCGGCGTCTCTGTGACAAGTGACGATTCGCCCGGTGGCGCGGTCGTTTAATTGGTTGCGATCGCTTGCGCTGTTCTATTTTCGACTGCAGTCGATTGTCTCGAAAACTTGGAAAATAATTTACTACATTTTCTACCACTGTTTGACATGGTATTGTTTGGTGGTGACTTTAGCGTCGATTTTTTTGATAGAGATAGTGTTAACACTAACCATTTTCAAAATTTACTAGAAAAATATAGATTACATCAAATAATCTTAGAACCACCATGTGTCACTGAAAACTCTAGTACATTAATTGACCTCATTATTTCATCAAATGTTGGTTTACTTAGTAGTACTAATATTATTAATATGGAAGGTATTTCAGACCACTGTTTTCTCATTGCTACAGGGATTTTTCTCAATTTGGACATGATGAATTTGTAAGCGACTTAAATAAAATATACTGGTCTTGCATCTACTCTCTTGAACATATAGATAAAATCATTGAATTTTGGAATACAAATTTAACCTCTTTATATGACGTTCATACGCCTTTTAAAAACGTTAGAATTTCAAAGGCTTATGAGAAATTATGTAAAAAAAGTAAATATAAAAAGTATAGGACGGATGCTGCATGGAATCATTACAAGAAATTAAGAAATTTTATCAGTTTGTCAGTAAAGTTAGAAAAGAAAGCATACTTAGAACACAAGTTTAAAACTAACCCTAAAGAATATTGGAATGCACTTAAATATTTAAATATTAATTCAAAGGATGATAATAACTTATCCCATAGTTTTACTGACCTTGCATCTTTTAATAATTTTTTCATTAATAGTGTGCTACAACCATCAGCAAATATTGCTAAAGATTTGGATATTCATGATAAATATTATATCACATCCCAATGTAAGTAGAGAATTTAAAATTTCTGAGGACGAAATTACCAGCATTGTTACGTCCTTATTTATTCCAAATTTCCTTTTTTTTATTATTGTTTATTTGTTTGTCTTTCGTAATTTAATTTCACCGCAATATCAATTAGAATTAAAATACACTTAATTATATGTTCTTTTCTTGGTTCACCGTGTACTCTTACGCGATAAAGAAAGAGATTGTTTGTGATCACACCACACCGCACCGCATCGCCACTGCTTGAGGCCATTATTCTTCGTACAACGCGAGGATTCACATCTCTATCGCTTACGTTGATATATATTTTTCTACCCGCTTCTTATTGTGACTTATCCGCTAATAATCATTTCCGCTTAATTTGTTCTGTGTGTGTATTGTGCAACGCCGACCACGATTTTAGGATCTACCTGCAACATCTTCAGCCGGAGGCCTCCGAGAACCTGGACCCCAGAGGAAGAAATCTGAAAGGTAGGATCCTTAATTTCTCTTTCACGCCGCTATACAGTCCACTCTCTTTTGTTTCCGCTTTTTGGTTAAATTCATATTATTTTTCCCCGCAAGTTCACCGTTCGTGAACAAGCATCATTCATAAAATAAAATAAAATCAAAATTGATGGTATAAGTTTAAAAATGTTACTATTAATATTTTTTTTTTTTGCAAAAAACCCAGTCACCCTACTCTGTGGCTCCGACTCTCACAGAGGGGAGCTGGTAATAAATACCAATGGCCACTCCCCACGCCCCTGGGGTGAGTGACTACTGGGTCCGCGAATCGTGTGCCCTGAGTAGACGTAATGGACCAAGGATGACGGTCTTCTGCATTCTGCCGGCTAAAATCTCTGCCGAATCTCGGCATGCTGGTATGATCTTTAGTTCTGAAAGCAGCGTCTGTCTCATTCCACCGAGGGCTCCTATAATCAGTACCACTATTTTCACAGAATGGCCTGGATAAAGCCTGCGGAGTTCGAAGAGCAAATCTCGATATTTTGTCCGTTTTTCCTCCTCTTTCAAGACAATAAATTAGACACCTCTCATTCCCCACAACGGACTCAATATCCCCCGGAGCGTAAGGCAGCACTGGTGTTTCGTCTATCCCATACGAGTGCCTTAGATGATAGTAAAGCACTCGTAATGCTGCGTCGTGTCTGTGAATATAGGCCGAGACTGCGTATGTCGGGCAAGCCGACAGTAAGTGCATTACAGTCTCTGGCGACCTACGGCAGGCCCTGCAGCTGACATCAGGGACCTCCATACCCATGACACAACGTCGATAGACGAGAGTGTTAAATACACCATCTTGGCAAGCCATTATGAATCCCTCGGTCTCAGACTTCAGCCTGGCTGACCTTAAAAAGGCGAAGGTCAGCCTTTCGGATAAGCCGAGGTCTTCTATATTTTTATAAAAGACTCCGTGCAATGGCTTATCCTTATGGAGCTGCAGAAGGATGTTATGTTCTGCAGCTCTAATGTGGGCTTTTAGTCGAACGGGTCCGAACTCGGTGACAGAGTCGGGGTTTACCCGCTCGACGTCGAAGATGAGACCAAGTTCATCGGCTGCTCTCCGTGCTGCCTTAAAGAGAAAAGCTCCTACCTCTGCCTTTTCATGGTCTCGGACCATGCAGAGGAGGGGATCCGAACTCCTGATGACCTTACATGCTCCATCCAGAACCATCCTGCTATGGAGACTCTCCAAGCTCAAGAGTCCACGGCCTCCCCGATGTCGTGGGAGATATAACCGTGGAACGGACGATTTAGGATGCAAGCTCCTATTGAGATGCATCTTCTTGCAGGTTACTACATCGAGTTGACGCAGCTCTGCTCTAGTACACTTCACTACTCCGAAAGAGTAGAGAAGGATCGGAACGGCAAGCATATTTGTAGCAGACACCTTGTTCTTCCCCGACAGTTCTGAAGACCAGATCTGTCGGAGTAGGTGCTGATACTTGCCGCGGAGAGCGTTTTTCACTACACTCACTTCTTGGGTGGAGCGTTACTCGACACCCTAGTAAGTGTACGACTCTCCGGCATCTAGATGGTGTAAGATGCTTCCGTCCACGAGCTGCGCGTCCTCACCGTAGTCACCGCATCGTCCTCTCTTGAGATGGATCAGTGCGCATTTGTCCAACCCGAACTGCATACCGACAGCCTGCGTGTACTCCTGTACCACCCTAAGGGACTGTTGGAGATCCCTCTCTCCAGAGGTATAAAGTTTAAGGTCATCCATATAAAACAAATGGGTGACCTTATGCCTCCTGCCGCCGGGGGTACCACAGTTGTAACCGCGGGTTTTCCGGAGCGAGACGGATAATGGCAGTAGCGAGATGCAAAACAAAAGGGGGCTGAGGGAATTTCCCTGAAATACTCCCCTTTTGAACGTTACCGGCTCTGTTTGGACTCTATCATTACCAGATGTTATGGTAAAGCGAGTCCTCCAGAGCGGCATCAGATCTTCAATGCATCTCACTACGGGACCCAACACATCGGAGCAAGTGTACAATAAGCTCTTTTGAACGTTACCGGCTCTGTTTGGACTCTATCATTACCAGATGTTATGGTAAAGCGAGTCCTCCAGAGCGGCATCAGATCTTCAATGCATCTCACTACGGGACCCAACACATCGGAGCAAGTGTACAATAAGCTCATGAGATGTCATGCCAAATGCCTTGCGGTAATCGATCCAGGCCATGGAGAGATTCCGCTTATACTGCACGGAGTCCTGCGTGACACATCTATCAATCAACAGGTTCTCCTTGCAGCCAGCGACATCTCTCTTCGACCCTCGTTGCTCATATATCCGTTTGTAGACTGGGTTAAATGCTTGGAGTACCCGCATGTACAAGATGCGTGTGAACACCTTGTAACACGCGTTTAAACAGGTTATCGGCCTATAGTTCTTTGGGTTGGACAAATCTCCGTTCTTGGGGATCAGCACTGTCCGCCCCTCAACAACCCAAGAAGGAATTTGCTGCTCCACATTTAGCCAAGAATTAAAAATTCTGGCCAAATGGTGGTGGGTACTGGTTAACTTTTTCCACCAAAAGTTATTAATCCCATCGGGACCTGAAGCAGCAAAATTCTTAGAGCCTTCAAGAGCTCTTCGAACCTCTTCTGGGGTTATTGGTTGGCACACCTCCTGTGGTAGATGAAGCCTTTGGCAAAAGGCTTCAAAGTGTGCCAGGGCCGGAGAGTCTCTGTTGAGTGGAAGCTTCTGTTCGTACAACGTATTCCAGAAAGTTTCCACCTGATCGACGGTCGGTGGATTGTCGGCAACACGCTGAGGCGGTTCGAATAGGCGCGAAGGCTTTTGGCGAAAAAGGTTATTTTCCGCCAGCCCCCTCGCCCGCCTCACTAGTGACTTTTTGCAAGCCACTAGCATCCGTATCCTATCGAGGCAGTGCTGTTTGGTGGTTTGTAGCACTGCCCCGTTAAGTGTGTGATGGGTGCATCTTAAATTGGCGGCGATACATCGAACTTTAGGCGTGAAAGGCCTATTGGCCGCCATGTAGTCCATCACACATTGGACACGGGATGCGTGTTGTCTCGCCGACCGGATTTTGGCCTCCATCTTTTGTATGCACCGCTGCGCTCTCTCCTGTGGGGAAGAGGTATTTCGCCTCTCCACCTGAGACGAGCGTTGAGCAGCGGCATACACGGTACAATTTATGTGCCAGATGTCAGCCTCTTCTGGTAGCGCTGTACGAAGTTCAGCGTCCACTCTGGCCAGGTCCTGTGGCCCGGGGGTTTTCAGACGGTGTAACCCCCTTCTGGTACTGAGGCCCTCTAGTATTGGCGGAACGAGGAGAGCTACGTCCTCAACCGGTGAATGTGGCGGCTCTTCGGCCACCCCATTCACTGGTCCAGGAGCAGCCCTCACGTAGCCCTTATTAATAATAATAATAATAATTATTATTATTATTATCCGTCTCGCTCCGGAAAACCCGTGGCTACAACTGCGGTACCCCCAGCAACAGGAGGCATAAGGTCACCCATCTATTTTATATGGATGACCTTAGACTTTATGCCTCTGGAGAGAGGGATCTCCAACAGTCTCTTAGGGTGGTACAGGAGTACATGCAGGCTGTCGGTATGCAGTTCGGGTTGGACAAATGCGCACTGATCCATCTCAAGAGAGGACGATGCGGTGACTACGGAGGAGACGCGCAGCTCGTGGACGGAAGCATTTTACACCATCTAGATGCTGGAGAGTCGTACACTTACTTGGGTGTCGAGTAACGCTCCACCCAAGAAGTGAGTGTAGTGAAAAACGCTCTCCGCGCCAAGTATCAGCACCTACTCCCGACAGATCTGGTCTTTAGAACTGTCGGGGAAGAACAAGGTGTCTGCTACAAATATGCTTGCCGTTCCGATCCTTCTCTACTCTTTCGGAGTAGTGAAATGGACTAGAGAAGAGCTGCGTCAACTCGATATAGTAACCCGTAAGAAGATGCATCTCAATAGGAGCTTGCATCCTAAATAATCCGTTCCACGGTTATATCTCCCATGACATCGGGGAGGCCGTGGACTCTTGAGCTTGGAGAGTCTCCATAGCAGGACGGTTCTGGATGGAGCATGTAAGGTCATCAAGAGTTCGGATCCCCTCCCCTGCATGGTCCAAGACCATGAAAATGCAGAGGTAGGGGCTTTTTTCTTTAAGGCAGCAGGGAGAGCAGCCGATGAACTTGGTCTCATCTTCGATGTCGAGCGGGTAAACCCCGATTCTGTCATCGAGTTGGAACCCGTTTGACTAAAAGCCCACATTAGAGCTGCAGAACACAACATCCTTCTGCAGCTCCATAAGGATAAGCCATTGCACGGAGTCTTCTATAAAAATATAGAAGACCTCGACTTATCACTATTAACACTTCCTATTTTTGGCTTTAGGGCAAACATGTATTAGAGAAAGAAACCATTTGGTGCCCCTGCAAAGCTAGTTGATAATTTATTGTCCAAATCTTCTTGTTAATAAATGAGTTACGTCCCACGCCCCACTGACAATCTAACTAACCAAAAAATATTGTAAGAATTAATAGTAAGATGATGTAGATATAAATAATCATATCAAATATGGGTCACAACAATTATTTTTTCGTTTAACTGACTCTTAATTTAAAAATGGAACTAATCCTTTTAGTCTCAAATTTTTATCGTGTTATCACTACCTATTTCTCAACAGAATATATAAAGGTCAAAGTGTAATAAATGTAGAGAATATGTGGCTTTTCTAAAGCTATATTGAAAAAATATGTAAATTTACATATAGCAAGCAAAAAACTATTTTATCTTGTGAAACAAATAACAAGTATATGGAGAAGAAGAAAAGATAAAGGATAGAGGTAACTTTTTTATTTGAAATTTTTTCCTAGGATTTTCAGTTTATGAAAAAACTGCAAGCAAATATGCAGAAGGCTCTTTGTGGATAAAACGCTGAGGCAGTGCAGCGTCGGCGCCATGTAAAAATTGGTATTAAATGTAAACCTGTACCTGAACAGTGTATATATAACTCGCATGTAAAATATTATCCGCTAAATATCCAAAAACCATTTTTCAGTCATTACGATTATATAATTGTCATAATTGTCTGGTCGATAGCCGAGTGTCTGGTTGATAGCCGAGTGGATTAACGCGCGAGGTGGCAATCGCGATTAATCACACGGACATCGCACCACCGGGTTCGAATCCTGGCTCCGGCACTGTCGGAGGAAATGGTTGTATGTCCGCGTTTTTTCAATGTGTAATCCCCTTTCGCACAAGCCATGGCTTCTGGAATTGGGGGTTGTCTAATTTCTGTGGTGTTTATTTATTATTTATTATAATTACCAACAATAGGCCTAAATACGATGGCAAAAATTTATCAAAACCAACAATGTCACCCTTTTAAAAAATGCTGGCGAAATGAGTGTATATTATAAGTAAATTGTATACAAGTTACACTTAAGTGTGAAAATTTGAGATATTTAAGGCATCAAGAGTACAAGATTAATCAACCCAGTTGTATTATGAAATGTATTTACAAACAGTAATAGTGGAGTGAATTTTTTTGCTGGCAAATTGTAAATATTATAAGAAGTAATCAGGGGTCTGACGTTCCTTTTTTAAAGTGATTACTAACAGGCTGAAGTTTTGTGAGTAGCTTTGTTTTGGACGAGTCTTCCTAACTTTTCTCTCTGCAAAAATTCTCGGTAGAGATATGCAAAGTTCTATGCAGTCGCTAAATATGTTGATCATGGAACTGACACTTTCATGGTGTAAGACTGGAAAACCTGCTAGAAAATTTGTAGGACAATTGGACCATTCGATTTCAAAAATATTAATTAAACAATAGTGTAAAAATCAGCCCAGCCCGTTAGTAATAAAATTTCAGACCTCGTCATTTTTAAATATTATATACATATTTATATATCGAATGGTCAAATTGTTCTACAAATTTTCTGGCAGGTTTTCCAGTCCTATGCCATGAAAGTGTCAGTTCCACAATCAACATGTTTAGAACTTTGCATACCTCTACAGAGAATTTTCACAAAGAGAAAAGTTGGAAGACTCGTCAAAACGAAGCCACTCACGAAAATTCAGCCTATTAGCAAATACTTTAAAAAGAGGCGTCGGACCCCGGACCAATAGCAAAATGTTTTGAATTAAATCAAACTCTGCGAAGACATTTGTTTAAACAAAAGAATGTTTAAAGCTGTTTTTTCGCAGTACTTTTAATATATCTGGTTATGTAGCTCATATCGCAATAAAAAATAAAGCAGAATGTTTGTTAAGAAATTGCAAAGTAAACTTCATGTACTTTTTTCATCAATTTATCAAATTGTAAAAAATGAAAACTGTTGAAATCTATCATTTTTAAACAATTCACAATAGTAATAATGCATATATTTTAACAACACTTTTAGAAAACACGCTACTAGTGGACTTAAAAAATCGTGCCAAGTTTTAAATCGAAATATTTATAATAACGTTTAAAAAAATAGCAACGTCATAAATTGACCTGTTAATTGTTGAAGTGCATCAAGTTGTAGAATGTAGAATACACTTCTGACAATTTACAATTCACTTTTCAGTTGAAATATTTTTGTAGGCGTTTTAATGAACATTCTAACCTGAAATTATGCATGATTATTTAGTTCCGCTAGAAGCATTTTTGTCTAAAGTTTCTTTAAAATGTATGCAGCAAATTTATCGACAGTTATTTAAAAATGAACTATCTCAATTGTTTTCACTTTCTACAACTTAACAAATTGACAAAATAGGTTCGGCAAGGTCTATACTTTTCTTAACAATTCCATAACGAACATTGTACTCAGGGGGCGAGCGTAGGTGCGTCTTTACTATGTACATACTTCGGTATGCGATGTAAAGCAACGACAGGCGCGGTTAGTACTTGGATTGGTGACCATTCCAACGGAAACCGCGTTCTCGCCTCACACATCTTCCAGCGGCTTGTATATCAGTGTATGCGCGGAAGCTATACAACCTTAGGCGAGGGTTGTATAGGAGATATACCATCCTTCGGAGGGGATGTAAAGCCGTCGGTCCCTTGTCTATTAAATGTTAGGCAAGTAAAAGATCCCTACTCTTCTTAAGGGAAGAGGTTCGGCAAAATTCCTGGTTGGGGGTAGCTCGTCTACAGGCGTCGGTGTTAGGCCTCAGTAGCGGAAATAGGCCGACGTTAAATAAATGTATAAAAAAAAAAAAAAAAAACATTGTACTCGTTTTTATTGTGATATTAATACAAGATATATTTAAGAAGAACTGCAAAAACAATTTTAAAAATTCTTTTATTTAAATAAATGTCCTCCGAGAAACCGATTTATACAAAAGTTTTATGCAAAAAAATTGCTATGTACTTATCGCGCCTTGAAGGCTACTAACTTTTACACTGTTCTCTAAGTGGTGCCTGCGAAACATATACTTTGTGAGTGCAAGATGTTAGTATGCACTAGGCTAAAATTCCTAGAACAGGCGGAATTAACGCCTGAAGACATAGGGAAATTAGCCCCCAGGAAAATCACAAGCTTTGTAAAAAGTCTTGGAATCCTGGGCAACAACTAGATGTAGGGTAAATCACAAAAGATCTTTTAGGTCGAAGTGAAGTAAGGCTGTTCGAAGCCAAACGACCCCATAAAACAATCTACAAGTGTGGCGCCTGCGGTCTTGTTAATGAGGGGATTCCGTATTTTCACCTGCTATTTTTTCAAAAACTGCTAAACCTAGAAAAAAGAATATCAAATAAAAAAGTTACCTCTTTATTTTTCACAATATGTATGGTATCTATTTTGAAAGATAGACTTGCTATATATAAATATGTAAATTTTCTCATTTTATCTACATTTTGGTATTGAAGAGATATATGTTGTAATACAGTAAAACCAATTCATTCTTCCGTTTTTGAATTAGAGTGAATTAAACAAAAAATAATCGTTTTAATTATTTTACAACTTTTCTCACATTTTTGCCAGTATTTTTTGTCATGACCAACCAAAAAGTCATAATTTTTTGTTCGATTGAAGGACAAGCTCCTCAACACTTCCTTTAGGTCGCATTATTTTATACTTAAAAATTTGTAAGCATCCTAGGGCAGCTTATAACACTTTAACTGCAAGAATATGATACACACCGCTCGGGTCTCTGTAGCTTCATAAAGTAATATACCACACAACAGTGTACTGTTTTAAATAGGTCTGTTGTGACAGGCTTTTAATAACATTAATTGTGTTTGAAACTATGCACCACAACACCTGAAGCTACATATCTATAAAATCATTTATGAATTAAGTTATTTCTAATGTGTGTTATATTGCTACACAAAGCCTATGACATAGACAATCATGTGTAAAATAAGATGATTTTGTAGCATTATATGCCACAATTGCAATCATGCGCATCTTTTCATCTTTTGAATAAATAAATAAATTACCTAACACTCGTCATCTGATCCTCAGCTTTGATGTTATTGCAGTACTGATGTATCCAAGGGTATATTTCATATTCATCCACCACCTTACAAAGATTCAGTACAAAATAAGACACTATCAGCATAAATAAATTAAATTCATTTCCTTGACAAGAAAACCCTTTGGATGCTATTTCAAACGCCAGCCTGCCAAGGCCAGCTCCAGGTACTAGGATATTGATATTACTTCTATTAAATTTGTCTTCAGGAAAATTAGCAAAGATCTCATTAATTATTGGGCCATAGCAATGCTTTCTTTCAGCAGCACCAAGAGTACTCCAATCACGCATTAACTGTTTAAATACAGACTGCACTTTATCTAGTCCTTCTGAGAGAGTTCCTACTTCTTGTTCAGAGTGAGAAGTGCCATCATTACAATAAACGTTATCAAAAATAGTATGAGCATGTTTTAGAACGATCGGGAGAAATTCTGAATTTTTTTCTATACACTTCTTAAAACTCTCAAGGTCTTCTTTGTATTTCGTCAACCATTTCTTGTGATGGTGAGGTAAGGTGTCTAAGCATCGTTCTTTGTGACGAATTCTTACTAGTGACTGATCTCTAAAAAAAAAAAAAAAATGAAAATATAAGATTATTATTATAGCATATTATTGTGCAGTGGATAATTGACACTTAGCAAAATTCTTAGAAAAAGAAATAGCAATTTTTCTGAGAATTGTATTGGGACTGTTTTATTCTTAAGTCAGATTCAGAAGACAGAAAAGAATAAAAAGAAGAAACTTCTCATAAAACGATCAACAAAGATAAACATTATGTATAATTTAATGTTATTCAATGTCACAATTAATCTCCACTACAGGAGATATATAGCATTTCTCAGATATAATTAATAATATTACAGGTAATATTACTATAAACACAATGATCTACAACGCTTTATATAAGTACATATTACCGGCAAAACCAGATTTTCGGTAAAATTAAAATTGCCTAGGACAAAATTAGTATCTTCAATTACTTATGAGCCAAATTAATTTTATATGAAGCAGGAAGAAAGAAAGACACATTTGTCAACCGAGTTCGTTTTGGCTACACTGAAGTCTTATTTTGCTTAATTATGTCTAAGTGTCTGCAAAGAAAAAACTTGTAATGTATTGAGAGCCACTGATGCTTCTCCTGCTGATAACAGTATGTTGTTAAGTGTCTGCACCCGTTAGTAAACGCCCCAAGCGTGGATTCAATAATTTCAACACGAATGACACTAAACACTAATTTATTTCACAATTAATTAACTCACAATATCTCATATCTATCTATTTGACATTATAATTTTTACAAGTCCGATCACTTTGTTCTTTCTCTTGATCTGATCACTTTACTCTCTAAACTAGAACTACTCTAGTGCGTTGATTCCGGTTCTTTTATACACATATTCCAGAACTTCTTATTCATGCTAATGATTCTGGAATAAAACCATATCTTTTTGAAATTTCTAGTTAACACATTGGCATCTTCTCTGCGACAACTGGCAAACTACCATTTTATTGGTAACTAATTAAGCAGGCTTCTTATCATCCAGGTTCTGGACGATCAGAAGGAACTTTGAGCTGGATTAATTCATAGGGTGCTATCATAAGATTAGTAAAGAGTAGAAGATTGCAACAATGGTTAAGACAAAAGAGCACCTAAGAAAATAACACACTGGAAATCAGCAGGAACAAGAAAAAGAGGACGGCCAAGAAAAAGATGGTTAATAGATGACGTAGAAAATCTGAGAATAATAGGCATAAGACGTTGGAGATGGGTATGCGAAGAGAGGACAGAACGGAGGAAGATCATCGAGGAGGCTAAAACCCATCCAGAGTTGCAATTCCACAAGTTGTCACTTATATGTAAATGTGGGCACCTTTTGCCTGAAAATGTTGTTGACTGTCATGAGCTAGGAATCATTAATGTAGTCACATACATATGCTTAAACCCACAATTTAAATTACACACTAACAGGCGTCCTCATTCACCATATTGATTTGCTCTGCCCAGATTTGAATCAAGTCCATTTGGGCAAAAGAAGCACCACTACATTACTTGGTCGATAATGTATGTATTATTATCAATAATATACAATCTTTGTACTTTCTATCATGATACACTTAACAAGATTATACCAAAAGCAAGTGAAACATCCTGTATATACCCCATATATAGATTTAGTTTTTTCCTATTTATATTTCCAAATTCAAGTAATTATTGCAGTTAATTCATTTCAGTTTTACACTTATTTATTCATTTAAATTTGAACAAAGTAAAGTTACCAGAATGCATTTTAAAATTATATTCTTTTAAAGCAAAGTTAAAAGCTACAGTTTTAACTAAAAAGTTACATAAAATCCAGTCGAGTCGCAGGGTTTGTTTATCGTATATTCAGTTAAACGTCAAGTACTTCGTGAATTCCCATAGTGTGAAATCGCCTACCCTTTTCTATCTTAACTATAGGAGGAGATAGAGAGTGAAGTTTTAAATCTGAAACACTGCATAAAACTACGCCGTATCAAATATTGAAATTGTTAACGTAAACAAATCATACGTCCAACTTGGGGGACGCTTAAACTGCGACGTCATTTACAATATAAAAGAAACTGCAGGGCCCAAGAAAAGGGGTAATCAAACTCGAGCTACATTGCAGGACATTGGGTTCGCTGTTGCTCCCTGGAGATTACAATTGCACCATTCCTTGGGTACATCGCTGGACATTGAGCTCGCTGTACCTTGGAGATTGAATTGAAGCATACCCTAAGTACATCGCTGGACATTGAGTTCGCTGTACTGACGCCGCAGACAACCATTCTTTGGCGTACTCTTTATGAAGTACCATTTAACCTCTCTGTTATGCTCGATGAGTACGCTGACCATGAAGAACCTGGGGGAGAGCATTCACGGCGATATAACGCTATTCAGAACGCCCTGAAATTCAGCTGACATAAATTTCTAAAGGTGATTACTTTCTTATTTCGAGACTCTACTTTATTATTTGCAATTGCATTCATATTCTGGTTACGGGGTGTTTAAAAAAGGTTTAATTGACGCATTTGTGGTACTAAAAAAATATTAGATTTTTAAATGAAATATTAGGTTTGATTTTTAACTATCATAATATTATATTACCAGTTAATCAGTTATGATTTCATTCACGAATTTAGTTCATAAAATTTCACTTTCTGAATATTTTACTAGGGAAATTTGCGTTTGCAAAATAACAAGTTCATATTCAAGAGCTATGCAATAACAAGGTACTTTATCACAGACTAGCCAAACTTCATGTCTATCATTATTCTGCAGTTTTTATAAAACAAATAGTGGACTTTCGTTTCCCTCATATCTCATGTAAGGTTTATCAAGAATGCTTTATATTTAAAGTACACTAGGAATATTTTCCTACTGTAACCACAAGGTTTTCTGATTGTTGGACATTTACCTACAATAAGATATTATAGTTACATGAATTCGGCATACTTTGCGTTAACAAAGGTTTGAAACATTGACTACGGCCAATTGGCTGGTTCTGTTCTCCAATAGGGTTCAGTTACAACGAGGGATATGTCAATATTTCAGGCAGTTGTCTGGTCACTTAGTAGGTATAGGGTCGGTTGAGGCCGGCCTCCGCCCCCAAAATGGGGCCCCCGTAAGGCTTCGCTGGGCCCCCTTCTCTTTGGGGCCCCCGTGCTGTCAAAGGGCCCCCATGTGCTGTCAAAAGCCCCCGTTCAAGGGTCCCGTACCCCAGCGGCACCGTGTTAACCTAACCTTACTCTCAACATCACACAGGTCGTTCAACATAACCTAACTAATACCCCAGAGCTCGTGTGCCCCCCGGCTGGTCGACGCATGATTCTAACCTTACTAATGGCCCCCGTGCCAACCTAACCTAACTTCTGTTACCAACTTAACCTCACTTCTATCATCGCGTGTTGACCGGTTAGTGTCCCCCGTTTCGACATATAACCTAACTTCTGTTGCCAACTTAACCTCACTTCTATCATCATGTGTAATGGGCAAGAAGGCTAGGAGGTGCCCCCGTGTCAGCATAACCTAACTTCACTTCTTAAACCTGCTCGTGGTTTGTGTGGGGCCCATGTGCTGTCAAAAGCTCCCGTTCAAGTGTCCCGTACCCCAGCGGCACCGTGTTAACCTAACCTTACTCTCAGCATCACAGGCCGTTCAACATAACCTAACTAATGTCCCCGTGCTCGTGTGCCCATCCCGGCTGACCGACGCGCGTGATCCTAACCTTACTAGTGGCCCCCGTGTCAAGGATAACCTTACTTCTTAAGCCTGCTATAAAAACTTAAACCCAAAGACCACATGGACGTGGTATGTGGCATCGAATCGGAGCTATGCCATCAGAGTGCCAAGGGTAAAAATTCATAGCAAGCAAGCAAGAAGAATGTTAGGCCCCAAACCGTCGTGGTGCTCCCCCTCGTCCCAACATAACCTCACTTCGGATGCCAACATTTTAAAAGTAAGTAACATAACCTAATTATATCCCTAAACCTTATCAGCCGTTACAGAGGGCGTTCAACATAACCTCACTTGTGCCCCCGTGCCAACATAATCTAACTATATTGCTAGTGCCCCCTCCGAGCCGACATAACCTCACTTCTACTATCGTACGTGTAATAGTAAAAAACTGAAAGGACTCACCAGGCCCTGCATCCACATGTCACGAACAAAGAGCACAGACTGACACTTGTGCTTGTGAAATGAAATTGTCATGATGAATCATATCAGATGGTAAAAAACTGTTAGCTATGACGTAATATTGCGCAAATGTCATCGAAAGGCGCGGAGGTTTACTTTGAAATTTACCCTTTGTCGATACTTTCAATGAAATTTAGACAAAAACAAATATAATTTATTACTTCCTTAAAAATTTAAATAAATAAACATCATATAAAAGGCCCTAGTAAATATCCAACTAAAAACAGCACATGCTATATGACTAATATTAATATAAAATAACTTTGAATTAACTGTCATTTCCACACCTGAATAATCAATGTTTTTCACCGACAAGATCTAGCTTGTAGCTAACATTTAACGGTCGTGATCTGGTTTTCGTCCTCATCATTATTTTTTTTTACCTAAATGGCTATATAGATAGGATTTCTGATTTGGAGTAAGTATAGAAGAAAAAATATCGATCAAGTCTATTAAAAATATATACCTTAGAGTCGCAGCTTGTCTGGTTACTTTTTGTTGATCTCCAGGTATATAATTTTAGATATTTTTGTTATTCCTAAGAAAGAGCTTCTTTGTTCTAGCAATAATAATAAACGTACGTTTGAAGTTTCGTGATAGAAATTATTTTCCTCAAGTTCAAATGAATATTTTAACCATGAGAAAAGATTTTAAATATCTCAGGCCAATATAGAGTTTATAAAAGTATCAATATTGTTCTTATATATTTATTTTTACAAACATAGATTGCTGCGATAATATTCAGACTCAGTTTTTAACCATTGTTTATTTATATAATATCTGCAAATTCAGCTAAAATGGCTGGTCAATCGGTTATCGGCCGCTCCTATAAGTCCTATCCTATATTTTCAATTCAATTTCAATTTTTCGATGTAGTGGTCGGAGGTGTATAGTGCCAGTCAGTGGAGAAGTTTTTGTGAGTGCTTTACACTATTATAACATAATGGTAAGTTTCCATTATTATGATTTTTGCAGACTGTCCGTAGATTTTAAAAATTGTAATTTTCCTTAAACAGTTACCATGTTACTAGAGCCACATGATTTATATATGGTTTTTCTATTATAATAACGTTTGAAAATTTAATGCTTGTTAATCATAGATAGCTCTGTTTTCTCAAGTTTTTGTCATAATAGGTTTATGTACTGAATGACTCGGGAATCATTATTCTTCTTAGTTCAAACGGATATTTTTAAACAATTGTCAATATACAGGGAGTGCTCAGTTTAATGTTTATTGATCATAGTTTTACTCAACTTTTCCCTAAGTTTTACCATATTAAGTTTCAATTTTATAAAGTGTTAATTTTACATAAAGTTCATGTACCGGAACCAGATGTCTTGGGATCGTTATTTCTCTTAGTTCAAACGGATATTTTACACAATTGTCAATATACAGGGGGTGCTCAGCTTAATGTTTATTAATCATAGTTTTACTCAATTTTCCCTAGTTTTATACCATATATTGTTTCAATTTTATAAAAAGCATTATTTTACTTAAAGTTTATGGGGCAGAGAAGTTTCGGGAATCATTATTTTTTCCCAATTCAAGCGGATATTCCACACAATTTTCAATATATAATTTTCAATATATGGGAAAAATATTATTCAAGTTGATTTTATTTTAAATAATTCCGTAGTCCAATTGGTATATACCCCCTTTTTTTTTTTCAAACATGTGTTTATATTTGCTAATGTGAAAAACACCACCGATTTTAAATTTTTCCAGCGCTCCTCTGCTAATTTAATAAATGCTCATTCATTAATAATATACAGGGTCTGTGCAGTAATAATATACAAGGCGTATAGATTCTTTAACATAATATTTTTTAGGAAATTTTGTTAAATATTAACATTATATAGGATATTTTTAATTTTACTACAGTTCTTTTTATATATATATTATGATTATAAATGAAATTCCTTAAAGGTTTTTAAAATCCATTGTCTTTGTAGAAACTAGTGATTCACAAAGTAAACATGTATCATTAGGAGTAAACTTTCTATATTAACTTTTTTAGAGAAATCTATAATCCTCATTCTCTATGTATGTAACAATCTGTATATCTCGTAAAAGACAAACTATATATATACAGGACACCTCGAATCAGCATTATTGCATATTATACAAATAAAGTCCTTATATGTATTTTAGAATGTTCTCAGAGCAACGTTTATTTAAGATAAACAAAGCTACCATTCCCATTCTTTACTTTATTAATATATCTCATTCATCGCGCTTGTTTTTGAGCTAGAGTTTCTGTTTGATTATTACATTGAAAAATGTATTCGTATTTTTTAAAGTTTTTATTTACAGTCAGGGTGATCATAATGAAAAAAAATATACAGGGTGTACAGTAATAATAATATACAGGTGAACATAGTGAAAAATATATACAGGGTGATTACGGAAAAAAGAGACTGAATTAATTTATTAGAAAATATATTCAAATTTACAAGGTATTTTTATTATAATCATTGAGAACTGTCGTTACTCTTTCATGAATTTTATTCCTTATATCAAGCAGTTCTTTAGGTGCTAGGCCAAAGTAAAAATCTGTAGATTTAACTATTTTAAACACTTCATAAGCTGCTTCCATAAAACCATCTCCTGCATTCTTGATAATACAGGGACCTTCATGATAATTAACTTCCATTTCGGGGTAATCTTCTCGGGCAACAGCAAGTGACGGGTCATAAATTCTTCCATCGATTACATTCCAAAAATGTACTGGTATGAGTTCTGATTTGCATATAATATTCCCCTTTTTCACTTCAGAATTGATACCAAATCGTTTAACTTGATCATGGAAAATTAGAGCGGCAGATAAACAGCACGCGTAATATTTAAATCTTGTAAATATCATTTCCATAATCTCTAGCATCTTATCTGCTGGATCAATTTTCTCGCGAATAGGTGTAAATGCGCAATTCTTAGCATGCCTCTTCATGCATTTCTTATTCGCAAAAGTTTTGACTTCGACTGTCACAAGATATATGAAGATTTTAATCCAAAAATGAACATTGGTAACAGGTTTCCCCACTCCTACGAATAAAAATGGTAAATAGTAAATAAAACCAAAATAATTTGTCCGATAATTCCCATATCTCTTAAAGTATTTATATATAAATCGTATTTTAGACCGAAGCGTTTGTTAATTCTTATTGCGTCAACTAAGTCGTTAGAGTTAATATTTTCATCCCATTCCAATATATATCATTCCTCTTTCTCTTCGAATTGAACGTTCAGTGTATATTATGATATTTCCAGCTTGAATTTGCATTGACAACAGGCTCTTTTAAAGTACACTCTGTGGAGACGATGGTACCTAGAGATCTCAAGTTTGAAATTGTGGTGGATGTGTTCTATTCCCAACCCATTTCATACTTTCATACTCATCATCATCATCATATCCTGAGGTCTTCGGTAATGAGCTCCTCCTCTTCTTTGGTGGAAACAATTTTGATATAATGTTTTGATATTTCCAGGTCTTGTTCGGATTTAACCGATATACATCTCCATATTTTCTCATGTGTGCATTAGTTAATGTTAGTATATCTTTATAGTTTAATAAATCTTCGTCGTTAAAATCGTGAAACTGTCTCTTTGTTAATAATTCGATTAGGCTGCTTTTAGAGGAAATTTATTCTCATAGACATGTAGATCATTCTTCTTAATTATCACCCATATTTCATCAATCATAAGATTCGAACCAACATGGTTTAATCCATAACAATTGGACTCGATATTCAGTAGAAAAAAACATGTTGTATCTGTAAAGGTATTTATATGAATAGCTCTTATTCATTCTTTATACCCCTTTACAGGTGTTTGATGATGGTTTCATGACAGTTCATGGGTGTTTCATGGTCGTTCATGGGTGTTTCATGGTCGTTCATGGGTGTTTATGTGTGGTTCATGGGGATATATAATAAACAGGTCTGTACAGGGTCTGTATGAAAAATAAACAGGTCTGTACGAAAAACAAACAGGTCTGTACGAAAAACAAACAGGTCTGTACGAAAAATAAACAGGTCTGTACGAAAAATAAACAGGTCTGTATGAAAACTAAACAGGTCTGTACGAAAAACAAACAGGTCTGTACGAAAAATAAACAGGTCTGTACGAAAAATAAACAGGTGTGTATGAAAAATAAACAGTTCTGTATGAAAAAATAAAACAGTCTGTATAGGAACTCTTGTTATTTTAGCCTGAAAACTCTATACATCTTATTTTTAAACCCAAAACTTCTTATAATAATAATAATCTCCGAAAATGCTACATGATAGTCTTAAAACCTTGAGTATTAAGAAAGAAGTATAACGAATAGTCGGAAAATTTTCAAGTATAGATTAGATGAGAGTGCTCGACTTTTAGCCCGTACCTTACCTTATACCAGCTAAAATGTTGAGATGGTTAAAAAATTAAAAAATAATAATGACCTCAGAAATTCACTAAGATAAAGGTATAACATACACAGTAACTTGGTTAAAAGTACCAAGTTTAGCTGGTATGTCATAGTTACTCTTACTTATCTATTTTTAACTCTTATGATGTAAATATTTCATAGTTTTACTATTTACATATACATCTCACAGTTAGGAAGGAAGGAAGGCGGGAAAAATGATACTCATAATAAATTAAAATTCTATATTGAACGAACAAATATATATATAATGCTATGTTATCCACCGTCAGACGTTTGTGCAATGGTAAATACAGTCAATTTCGCAATCTATTAATACAAAATAAAAATATGTTAACCGTTAAAAAGGGTTAAGTTAAAACAAAGATGGACAAAAGGAAATATGAATAGATACGGGACGGTGGAAGGAGGTCACAAAAATTTAACAAACACAACAACTTATATTCATTAGAAGCAATTTGATTGATTTTATATTATGTAAGTTAGGTTTTCTTAGTATTAATCTCATAACTCTTTTAAATCATTTGTGTTGTGAAAAATCGGGACAATAAAAAAAAAAAGAAGAAAAGGTGGTTGTCAAGGGAATAATAAGTAATTGAGAGAGGAAGTTTTCTATTAATTTTGAAAGGATAGAAAAAGAATAATAATTTAATAAAGTTAGAGATTGGTTGAAGAAGTAAAGGAAATGAGAGGAGAGAGAAACTAAATTAAAAACAGTATAAAATGTAAGTACATGTACATGTAATTTTGAAGGCAAGAAATTTTTGATCTGACATTTGTCAATTTCTGAAAGAAATAATATGGGCAAACGAGAATTATAGATTATTTTTATGAATGATTCCATAAGGAGTGGAATTTTATAAATTGTTAAAAGTTTCACATACAAGACCAACGTCAATAAAGATTTTAGCAGAGCTGTGCATCCAGAATTATTTAAGGATTTGGTGAATGCAGTGGAAATTGCAAGAAATTACTACTGACAAATAAACTTTAGGTGAATCAACAAAAGAACTTTTACGCTTTCAGAGAACTTAAAAAGGTTAGTGACTGTCAACTGTGCTGTACCGAATACTAGTTGGTATTATTTATTTATGTCATTTATTTAATAGCTTTAAGTTAGATAGGTAGTTTTAAGGTATGTGTTTCAAAAGCCAATGAATATACGTTGTTTGTTCACATGATTTGATGAATATTTGTTTTCTTTTCGTGTATGTTTCATAATAATTTGACCCTGCTCTCTGAGAGAAAGAACTCATGTTCTATTAACATAGATAAATTTAAATATTGTTTGTTTAGAGTTTGCTTAGACAATAATATTGGTTAATTTATCATTGCACAATGATATGGCGCCCAGCATCCTAGAGAAATAATAATTTGAGTGAAATTTTATAAAAAAAAAGCAACACGACAGATACGTTTTTAAAACTATATTAAAATACACAATATATAGTATTTTGGCTAACCAACGTGGGGCGATAATAAAGCGCATGCATTTCATTTGTAGTAAAATAAATCAAAATTAAATTTATTTTTAAAAAGTCTTTTATCATTTTGGGTGATTTATTCATTGCCACTTCAAAAGATTTATGAAACTAAGATCAGGTAAAACAATGGAAGGTACCCAAGAAATAGCAGAAACATCCACACAACAGGTTGGAGGCGTCGCAACACCCGCGACAACCACTGTACCAGAGCAAGATTTTCTAGCACGCCTAATGAACATGATGACTGGCATAAATAATAACATGACTGGTCTCACCAATAAGATAGAAGAAAACGCAAAAAGGATAGAAGAAAATAGCCAAGAAATAACCAATAAAATGGAGAAGAAACTAGAGGAAAATGCAAAAAAGATGGAGGAATATATTACACGGAAATTGGATGAGAATAATAAAAAGTTAGAAGATAATGTCGCAAGAATTGAAGAACGTTTTTGCAAATATGAAGAAAAAATGAATAAAATTGAGCAGGAGATTACTAAAGAAATAAATGGGAAAGTTATGGTAGCAGCCGAGGAAATCAGAACGGAGGTACGAAGTTTGGTGGTAGATAGTTCGACTGTAATGGATGAACGCTTTAAAGAACACGGACAGATCGTAGAAAAAACTTTAAAAGAACAGGAAGAAAAGATAATAAAGAACACGCAGGTGTTACAGAAGAGCACGCAAGAATTTAGAAAACAGGGGGAGAAAATTGGACAGAACTCGGAGACTTTAAAGAATATACCAAATAACAAGAATGAAATGAAGAAAATAAAAATAAATGAAAAACAAGGGAATAATAATAAGAAAATTCAACGAATACATAAACGGGTGAAGAAGAATATCAAAGGAAACAGAATTAAATTCAGCAAAATATTTAAAAATAACAGAATAAGAAGAGTAAAGGAACAAAAACAGCTGTCCAGGAAAGAGAATAGAAAGAGAAAAAAGGATGTTATGGTAGCAAGGCTAAAGCAGAAAAATGAGGACAAATTTTATAGGAAAAAGAAAATCAAGAAACACAGAAGAAAACAAATCTACATAAGAAAACGAGGATATAAAAAAAAGATTAGAAAGGTAATACGTCATTTGAAGGTCAAAATATTTGGAAAAATTAAAAATAGGAACTTCAAGACTAGAAAAAAAAGAAGTTGCAGCAAGAATAAGAGGGACAGACTGGAATAAACATTTACCGATTGTAGAAGGATTTTTAAATAATACCCCAAGTACAGTTACACAAGACACGCCAATTAAAGTAATGACAGGACAAGAACCAGTAAGACCATGGACAAAAACAACAGAGCAAGACTTACAAACCATACGTTCCAAGGTAAGAGAGAGAATAAAGGCAAATGCTAAAAGATATTGCAAGAGGGAAAACGAAAAGATTAAGAAAAGGACCGTATTCAAGTTGGGAGATTTAGTTATTATTAAAAGTTTAAAGGTTTCAAACAGAAAGAATGAAATTTGTGCCAAACTTTCATACCCATATGAAGGGCCATTCATAGTGAACAAAATTATAAATAAATGTACGTATGAGCTGAAATATACTGATGGAGACAGAATCAGAGGAAAATTTCATGTCGAGTTAATATTTCCATACACCCCAGCATGTGAAATTGAAACAATCACTACATGACAGTGAATAATATTGCTAATTGTTTAAGATGAATAAGATTTTTCAATACTTTCCAAATAGTATTAATCTGAGGGGGAAATGCTATGTTATCCACCGTCAGACGTTTGTGCAATGGTAAATACAGTCAATTTCGCAATCTATTAATACAAAATAAAAATATGTTAACCGTTAAAAAGGGTTAAGTTAAAACAAAGATGGACAAAAGGAAATATGAATAGATACGGGACGGTGGAAGGAGGTCACAAAAATTTAACAAACACAACAACTTATATTCATTAGAAGCAATTTGATTGATTTTATATTATGTAAGTTAGGTTTTCTTAGTATTAATCTCATAACTCTTTTAAATCATTTGTGTTGTGAAAAATCGGGACAATAAAAAAAAAAGAAGAAAAGGTGGTTGTCAAGGGAATAATAAGTAATTGAGAGAGGAGAAGTTTTCTATTAATTTTGAAAGGATAGAAAAAGAATAATAATTTAATAAAGTTAGAGATTGGTTGAAGAAGTAAAGGAAATGAGAGGAGAGAGAAACTAAATTAAAAACAGTATAAAATGTAAGTACATGTAATTTTGAAGGCAAGAAATTTTTGATCTGACATTTGTCAATTTCTGAAAGAAATAATATGGGCAAACGAGAATTATAGATTATTTTTATGAATGATTCCATAAGGAGTGGAATTTTATAAATTGTTAAAAGTTTCACATACAAGACCAACGTCAATAAAGATTTTAGCAGAGCTGTGCATCCAGAATTATTTAAGGATTTGGTGAATGCAGTGGAAATTGCAAGAAATTACTACTGACAAATAAACTTTAGGTGAATCAACAAAAGAACTTTTACGCTTTCAGAGAACTTAAAAAGGTTAGTGACTGTCAACTGTGCTGTACCGAATACTAGTTGGTATTATTTATTTATGTCATTTATTTAATAGCTTTAAGTTAGATAGGTAGTTTTAAGGTATGTGTTTCAAAAGCCAATGAATATACGTTGTTTGTTCACATGATTTGATGAATATTTGTTTTCTTTTCGTGTATGTTTCATAATAATTTGACCCTGCTCTCTGAGAGAAAGAACTCATGTTCTATTAACATAGATAAATTTAAATATTGTTTGTTTAGAGTTTGCTTAGACAATAATATTGGTTAATTTATCATTGCACAATGATATGGCGCCCAGCATCCTAGAGAAATAATAATTTGAGTGAAATTTTATAAAAAAAAAGCAACACGACAGATACGTTTTTAAAACTATATTAAAATACACAATATATAGTAATATATATATATATATATATATATATATATATATATATATATATTATAAACAAAATATTATTATTTAGACATAAAAGATAACGAAAAAATCCTATAAATATCAAATGATTAATACCATCCCAAGAGTGGTTCGGAGACCACAATAAAACTGTAGGCCGCCGTCTCCTTTAACTAGTACGAGACCCCTGAAAGATGACTAAGAAAACATAGTTTATAAATAAAAATTCTATAAATAAAATATAAATCATAAATAAACCTTAAAAATAACTTCAAGGTAAAACAATAATAATACACTTTACAGAAATAGTGATTCTCAGGAAATAAATAGATTATTTGATACAACAACAACACTGACATAAATATTTTATCAACAAATATAATATACATTATTAGCACATACGTTTTCACCTCATTCCTGCAAAGGATTCCAAAATATATGAGTGCTCTATTATTTATAAGTATAATTGTTCAAATAGTAATAAACAGATAACATTCTTAATTAATATGCGAAAGTTATACATAACTCGTTAATGCAGCAAAAATATAAGTACATTGATACAATACAAAATATTATCAACAACAAATATATATACAAAAATATAAAAGCACACAATCCTAGCAGTCTCTAAATTTCTTATATCCATAGGGAACAGAGATGTGATCTTCAGCAAATTTTCTTTTGCTAGAGAGGGGCTTGTAAATTTTTGATTCCTCCCTAGTCACTACCTCGTGCTCCCTAGTTCTACAAATGTTTTTGGACACTATATACACAGGAGGAGTGTCATTGAGCACCATGTCTTTAATAGAGCCAAAATTTATAAGCTGAGAGGCAGCGTAATTTAGGGAGATCCGCTTGACTTTGCATACAATTTCTTCCCTCTGGTTCTTAGTAGAGAAGACCTTATATGCATAGTTTTTGGGGCCACCAGACACAAATTCTGTGATATAAGAGCCCTGACCGTATGCCTCGAGTTCATCGGTCATGTCTCCAATGATTCACCTGTAGGGACGTCATATTCACCGGGCCTGGACACGTATATGACAGAATCTGTATCGTAATAAAGTACTCTATCCCCCAGCCGTTCTAAATAACTGTACAATTTTAAACGAGCTTGCGTCGTAACATATGCGGCTATTACCACATTTACGGTTTTAGAGAATCTGCGGCCTCTTCTATATACTCCCAGTTAACCACCAGAGTATCTTCATTCACAGGGAGCACAGAGTATGCGTATATACCCAGATTTGAAAGTATGTCAAAGAATTCACAGGGGTCATTGACAATCTTTGTCTTTGGTTGATTTTCTCGCTGGCCAAACTTACCCCAGAACGAGTACGAAAAATAAACAGGTCTGTACAGACGATAAAACTCGTATCAATGAATGTATAGACAATAAATATATTTGTAATTTTCACGACATTTCAACAATAAATATAATAAGACATTTAATTAATTACTACGCGCGCTACGATAGGTTAGATTGGTTAAGTGCGCGCACCTAACCAATCTAACCTATCGTAGCGCGCGTAGTAATTAATTAAATGTCTTATTATATTTATTGTTGAAATGTCGTGAAAATTACAAATATATTTATTGTCTATACATTCATTGATACAAGTTTTATCGTCTGTACAGACCTGTTTATTTTTCGTACTCGTTCTGGGGTAAGTTTGGCCAGCGAGAAAATCAACCAAAGACAAAGATTGTCAATGACCCCTGTGAATTCTTTGACATACTTTCAAATCCGGGTATATACGCATACTCTGTGCTCCCTGTGAATGAAGATACTCTGGTGGTTAACTGGGAGTATATAGAAGAGGCCGCAGATTCTCTAAAACCGTAAATGTGGTAATAGCCGCATATGTTACGACGCAAGCTCGTTTAAAATTGTACAGTTATTTAGAACGGCTGGGGGATAGAGTACTTTATTACGATACAGATTCTGTCATATACGTGTCCAGGCCCGGTGAATATGACGTCCCTACAGGTGAATCATTGGAGACATGACCGATGAACTCGAGGCATACGGTCAGGGCTCTTATATCACAGAATTTGTGTCTGGTGGCCCCAAAAACTATGCATATAAGGTCTTCTCTACTAAGAACCAGAGGGAAGAAATTGTATGCAAAGTCAAGCGGATCTCCCTAAATTACGCTGCCTCTCAGCTTATAAATTTTGGCTCTATTAAAGACATGGTGCTCAATGACACTCCTCCTGTGTATATAGTGTCCAAAAACATTTGTAGAACTAGGGAGCACGAGGTAGTGACTAGGGAGGAATCAAAAATTTACAAGCCCCTCTCTAGCAAAAGAAAATTTGCTGAAGATCACATCTCTGTTCCCTATGGATATAAGAAATTTAGAGACTGCTAGGATTGTGTGCTTTTATATTTTTGTATATATATTTGTTGTTGATAATATTTTGTATTGTATCAATGTACTTATATTTTTGCTGCATTAACGAGTTATGTATAACTTTCGCATATTAATTAAGAATGTTATCTGTTTATTACTATTTGAACAATTATACTTATAAATAATAGAGCACTCATATATTTTGGAATCCTTTGCAGGAATGAGGTGAAAACGTATGTGCTAATAATGTATATTATATTTGTTGATAAAATATTTATGTCAGTGTTGTTGTTGTATCAAATAATCTATTTATTTCCTGAGAATCACTATTTCTGTAAAGTGTATTATTATTGTTTTACCTTGAAGTTATTTTTAAGGTTTATTTATGATTTATATTTTATTTATAGAATTTTTATTTATAAACTATGTTTTCTTAGTAATCTTTCAGGGGTCTCGTACTAGTTAAAGGAGACGGCGGCCTACAGTTTTATTGTGGTCTCCGAACCACTCTTGGGATGGTATTAATCATTTGATATTTATAGAATTTTTTCGTTATCTTTTATGTCTAAATAATAATATTTTGTTTATAATATATATATATATATATATTTGTTCGTTCAATATAGAATTTTAATTTATTATGAGTATCATTTTTCCCGCCTTCCTTCCTTCCTAACTGTGAGATGTATATGTAAATAGTAAAACTATGAAATATTTACATCATAAGAGTTAAAAATAGATAAGTAAGAGTAACTATGACATACCAGCTAAACTTGGTACTTTTAACCAAGTTACTGTGTATGTTATACCTTTATCTTAGTGAATTTCTGAGGTCATTATTATTTTTTAATTTTTTAACCATCTCAACATTTTAGCTGGTATAAGGTAAGGTACGGGCTAAAAGTCGAGCACTCTCATCTAATCTATACTTGAAAATTTTCCGACTATTCGTTATACTTCTTTCTTAATACTCAAGGTTTTAAGACTATCATGTAGCATTTTCGGAGATTATTATTATTATAAGAAGTTTTGGGTTTAAAAATAAGATGTATAGAGTTTTCAGGCTAAAATAACAAGAGTTCCTATACAGACTGTTTTATTTTTTCATACAGAACTGTTTATTTTTCATACACACCTGTTTATTTTTCGTACAGACCTGTTTGTTATTCGTACAGACCTGTTTATTTTTCATACAGACCTGTTTATTTTTCGTACAGACCTGTTTGTTTTTCGTACAGACCTGTTTATTTTTCATACAGACCCTGTACAGACCTGTTTATTATATATCCCCATGAACCACACATAAACACCCATGAACGACCATGAAACACCCATGAACGACCATGAAACACCCATGAACTGTCATGAAACCATCATCAAACACCTGTAAAGGGGTATAAAGAATGAATAAGAGCTATTCATATAAATACCTTTACAGATACAACATGTTTTTTTCTACTGAATATCGAGTCCAATTGTTATGGATTAAACCATGTTGGTTCGAATCTTATGATTGATGAAATATGGGTGATAATTAAGAAGAATGATCTACATGTCTATGAGAATAAATTTCCTCTAAAAGCAGCCTAATCGAATTATTAACAAAGAGACAGTTTCACGATTTTAACGACGAAGATTTATTAAACTATAAAGATATACTAACATTAACTAATGCACACATGAGAAAATATGGAGATGTATATCGGTTAAATCCGAACAAGACCTGGAAATATCAAAACATTATATCAAAATTGTTTCCACCAAAGAAGAGGAGGAGCTCATTACCGAAGACCTCAGGATATGATGATGATGATGCGTATGAAAGTATGAAATGGGTTGGGAATAGAACACATCCACCACAATTTCAAACTTGAGATCTCTAGGTACCATCGTCTCCACAGAGTGTACTTTAAAAGAGCCTGTTGTCAATGCAAATTCAAGCTGGAAATATCATAATATACACTGAACGTTCAATTCGAAGAGAAAGAGGAATGATATATATTGGAATGGGATGAAAATATTAACTCTAACGACTTAGTTGACGCAATAAGAATTAACAAACGCTTCGGTCTAAAATACGATTTATATATAAATACTTTAAGAGATATGGGAATTATCGGACAAATTATTTTGGTTTTATTTACTATTTACCATTTTTATTCGTAGGAGTGGGGAAACCTGTTACCAATGTTCATTTTTGGATTAAAATCTTCATATATCTTGTGACAGTCGAAGTCAAAACTTTTGCGAATAAGAAATGCATGAAGAGGCATGCTAAGAATTGCGCATTTACACCTATTCGCGAGAAAATTGATCCAGCAGATAAGATGCTAGAGATTATGGAAATGATATTTACAAGATTTAAATATTACGCGTGCTGTTTATCTGCCGCTCTAATTTTCCATGATCAAGTTAAACAATTTGGTATCAATTCTGAAGTGAAAAAGGGGAATATTATATGCAAATCAGAACTCATACCAGTACATTTTTGGAATGTAATCGATGGAAGAATTTATGACCCGTCACTTGCTGTTGCCCGAGAAGATTACCCCGAAATGGAAGTTAATTATCATGAAGGTCCCTGTATTATCAAGAATGCAGGAGATGGTTTTATGGAAGCAGCTTATGAAGTGTTTAAAATAGTTAAATCTACAGATTTTTACTTTGGCCTAGCACCTAAAGAACTGCTTGATATAAGGAATAAAATTCATGAAAGAGTAACGACAGTTCTCAATGATTATAATAAAAATACCTTGTAAATTTGAATATATTTTCTAATAAATTAATTCAGTCTCTTTTTTCCGTAATCACCCTGTATATATTTTTCACTATGTTCACCTGTATATTATTATTACTGTACACCCTGTATATTTTTTTTCATTATGATCACCCTGACTGTAAATAAAAACTTTAAAAAATACGAATACATTTTTCAATGTAATAATCAAACAGAAACTCTAGCTCAAAAACAAGCGCGATGAATGAGATATGTTAATAAAGTAAAGAATGGGAATGGTAGCTTTGTTTATCTTAAATAAACGTTGCTCTGAGAACATTCTAAAATACATATAAGGACTTTATTTGTATAATATGCAATAATGCTGATTCGAGGTGTCCTGTATATATATAGTTTGTCTTTTACGAGATATACAGATTGTTACATACATAGAGAATGAGGATTATAGATTTCTCTAAAAAAGTTAATATAGAAAGTTTACTCCTAATGATACATGTTTACTTTGTGAATCACTAGTTTCTACAAAGACAATGGATTTTAAAAACCTTTAAGGAATTTCATTTATAATCATAATATATATATAAAAAGAACTGTAGTAAAATTAAAAATATCCTATATAATGTTAATATTTAACAAAATTTCCTAAAAAATATTATGTTAAAGAATCTGTACGCCTTGTATATTATTACTGCACAGACCCTGTATATTATTAATGAATGAGCATTTATTAAATTAGCAGAGGAGCGCTGGAAAAATTTAAAATCGGTGGTGTTTTTCACATTAGCAAATATAAACACATGTTTGAAAAAAAAAAGGGGGTATATACCAATTGGACTACGGAATTATTTAAAATAAAATCAACTTGAATAATATTTTTCCCATATGATTCTTTAGCGATGAATAAGCATTTATTAAATTAGCAGAGGAGCGCTGGAAAAATTTAAAATCGGTGGTATTTTTCACATTAGCAAATATAAACACATGTTTGAAAAAAAAAAAAAAAGGGTATACACTAATTGGACTACGGAATTATTTAAAATAAAATCAACTTGAATAATATTTTTCCCATATGATTCTTTAGCGATGGAAACTTAACACTTTTTATTTTGCATTTTTAAATTCCTGTAAAAGTTTTCAAAGTAATTTTCATACAGACCCTGTTCATGTGGATAAAAATGTGAATAATTGCGGGTAATTGTGGATAAAATAAGTGAGTCAGCGTTTTTAACCGTATCCTGATGATGAAGGTAACTTAGTTGATGAAACAAAGTTTAGCGTAAGGTTCCCTTATTACATTTTACGGATGGGGCTTTTTTATATCGACCTGATGGTTATTTTTTGTATACTAAATTATTAGTGTACCTGCAAATGATTAGTTATCCAACGACCGGGATATTTCAAGAGAAAAAAAGAGCTTAACAGATCTTCTAATATTACGTATCATGTTAGAGAGAGATTTTAAAACTGATAGTTTAGTTAGTTATGGAGACCTAGAGTCAGCCATCTTTTACGAAAATTCATTCCTTTAGATGTGTTTTTAAAATATCTAAAAATGTATATATTTCAAAGCCCCTGTATATTTTTCGAATCGCTCTGTATATTTTTCGAATCAATTCAGGTTCCCTTACATTTATTCAATAGGCATTATAAACATAGTGTATATTTTGTATTCAATAAGAACAGAAATCAGTTATTACTAGTAAAACAGCCCTGTACAAAAGAACTTATCAGAAAATTATTAATGAAAGCGCAGATTTGTATTCAATAAGAACAGAAAAATTCACTGCAGATTACATCGTTTAAGTAAAACATACAGTTATTACTAACAAAACACCCTGTATATTATTACGGTACACCCTATATATTTTTCCACATGATTTTTAATGTCGAAGGCTTTACGCTTTTTTTCATATTGTATTTTTTTGAAATATTTTTGTTTAGAGAAACAGGACACTATTTTTCGAATCCCCCTGTATATTTTTCGAATTAACCCAATTTCCTTATATATTTTGTCAGTGATGGTAATATGAAATTACCTTATTATTTCTAGTACTTGAATATTAATACATCTTAAAACCGATATGAAACTTACAAATCTTAAATTGGATTGATATTATTTATCCATGACATTAGTATTTTTACTTATTATTTATATTAAAATCAATAGGAACAATCAAAAGGAATTGATTTATGAAAACCAAGGGTAATCTATAACGTTAAACTGAGCAGCCCCGGTATATTGAAAATTGTGTGAAATATCCGCTTGAATTGGGAAAAAATAATGATTCCCGAAACTTCTCTGCCCCATAAACTTTAAGTAAAATAATGCTTTTTATAAAATTGAAACAATATATGGTATAAAACTAGGGAAAATTGAGTAAAACTATGATTAATAAACATTAAGCTGAGCACCCCCTGTATATTGACAATTGTGTAAAATATCCGTTTGAACTAAGAGAAATAACGATCCCAAGACATCTGGTTCCGGTACATGAACTTTATGTAAAATTAACACTTTATAAAATTGAAACTTAATATGGTAAAACTTAGGGAAAAGTTGAGTAAAACTATGATCAATAAACATTAAACTGAGCACTCCCTGTATATTGACAATTGTTTAAAAATATCCGTTTGAACTAAGAAGAATAATGATTCCCGAGTCATTCAGTACATAAACCTATTATGACAAAAACTTGAGAAAACAGAGCTATCTATGATTAACAAGCATTAAATTTTCAAACGTTATTATAATAGAAAAACCATATATAAATCATGTGGCTCTAGTAACATGGTAACTGTTTAAGGAAAATTACAATTTTTAAAATCTACGGACAGTCTGCAAAAATCATAATAATGGAAACTTACCATTATGTTATAATAGTGTAAAGCACTCACAAAAACTTCTCCACTGACTGGCACTATACACCTCCGACCACTACATCGAAAAATTGAAATTGAATTGAAAATATAGGATAGGACTTATAGGAGCGGCCGATAACCGATTGACCAGCCATTTTAGCTGAATTTGCAGATATTATATAAATAAACAATGGTTAAAAACTGAGTCTGAATATTATCGCAGCAATCTATGTTTGTAAAAATAAATATATAAGAACAATATTGATACTTTTATAAACTCTATATTGGCCTGAGATATTTAAAATCTTTTCTCATGGTTAAAATATTCATTTGAACTTGAGGAAAATAATTTCTATCACGAAACTTCAAACGTACGTTTATTATTATTGCTAGAACAAAGAAGCTCTTTCTTAGGAATAACAAAAATATCTAAAATTATATACCTGGCGATCAACAAAAAGTAACCAGACAAGCTGCGACTCTAAGGTATATATTTTTAATAGACTTGATCGATATTTTTTCTTCTATACTTACTCCAAATCAGAAATCCTATCTATATAGCCATTTAGGTAAAAAAAAATAATGATGAGGACGAAAACCAGATCACGACCGTTAAATGTTAGCTACAAGCTAGATCTTGTCGGTGAAAAACATTGATTATTCAGGTGTGGAAATGACAGTTAATTCAAAGTTATTTTATATTAATATTAGTCATATAGCATGTGCTGTTTTTAGTTGGATATTTACTAGGGCCTTTTATATGATGTTTATTTATTTAAATTTTTAAGGAAGTAATAAATTATATTTGTTTTTGTCTAAATTTCATTGAAAGTATCGACAAAGGGTAAATTTCAAAGTAAACCTCCGCGCCTTTCGATGACATTTGCGCAATATTACGTCATAGCTAACAGTTTTTTACCATCTGATATGATTCATCATGACAATTTCATTTCACAAGCACAAGTGTCAGTCTGTGCTCTTTGTTCGTGACATGTGGATGCAGGGCCTGGTGAGTCCTTTCAGTTTTTTACTATTACACGTACGATAGTAGAAGTGAGGTTATGTCGGCTCGGAGGGGGCACTAGCAATATAGTTAGATTATGTTGGCACGGGGGCACAAGTGAGGTTATGTTGAACGCCCTCTGTAACGGCTGATAAGGTTTAGGGATATAATTAGGTTATGTTACTTACTTTTAAAATGTTGGCATCCGAAGTGAGGTTATGTTGGGACGAGGGGGAGCACCACGGCGGTTTGGGGCCTAACATTCTTCTTGCTTGCTTGCTATGAATTTTTACCCTTGGCACTCTGATGGCATAGCTCCGATTCGATGCCACATACCACGTCCATGTGGTCTTTGGGTTTAAGTTTTTATAGCAGGCTTAAGAAGTAAGGTTATCCTTGACACGGGGGCCACTAGTAAGGTTAGGATCACGCGCGTCGGTCAGCCGGGACGGGCACACGAGCACGGGGACATTAGTTAGGTTATGTTGAACGGCCTGTGATGCTGAGAGTAAGGTTAGGTTAACACGGTGCCGCTGGGGTACGGGACACTTGAACGGGGGCTTTTGACAGCACGGGGGCCCCAAAGAGAAGGGGGCCCAGCGGAGCCTTACGGGGGCCCCATTTTGGGGGGCGGAGGCCGGCCTCAACCGACCCTATACCTACTTCACTTGTTTCGATTGAAGGGTGATGCAACCGCACTTTCTTACCTTCGCGGATTCGCGGCTTCGTATGTTTGACAATCATAGGCAATCTTCTGGTTGCTTTTCTATTTAATTACTATAGGAAGATTTCCCCAGCAGCATTCTAAAAGATTTTACGTGAGTGTAAATTCTCACCTCAGCAAGATTAATATGATTATCTGAACGATTGTTCCTACTCTAATTTCAATCATTAAACTGTGTATAATCAAAGGATTTTTCCTCAACATTCTATGATCTTTTACATGAGTATTTAATTCTCATTTCTCAACTTAATTTCGATAATGTATAAACATGACATGATTCTTGTCCTTTGTTTTGCATTTGATTCATTATTTGGCTATTGCTAACAACTTTAATCATAAATTATTATTATCTAGCGATTGCTAACAACTTTATTTAATTATAAACCATTATTACCTAGCGATTGCTAACAGCTCTATTATAGATTATCATTATCAGGCATTTGCCACAACTCTAATTACTATTAAAATAACACAGCATACTTGTATATAAGTTCTTGTTATTGTATCAAAACACTCAGTATTTCTATAGTATGGTCATTGCTACAGCGACGCAAATTTTCCTATTATAGTATTTAGACAATTGTCTCAAATATTTGGATTACTTTTGATTTCATGTTCGACTATTGTTGCATCAATTTATATAAAATAAAATGGTTTTTTTTTACTATTTTTTCCCATCAAATATTGTCTTATTCTTTCACCTTTACCTTTTCGTCATATAAGTAATAAACTAAACTAACTAAATAAATGTTTTAATTTCAAAAGCAAAATAGAAAACAAACTTCAACTATAAATGTACAGTGCAATCTTGAGTAATAAGATACTACATAAATAACATATATAATTAACTAGGTCTCTCAATTAATAGACAGTGTGTTCAAGTTTACCAGGTATTTAAATTAACAGAGTGATTACATTTTCTAAGGTATATTAAGTTATATAGGACCAGACAGAAACAAGTAATATTAAACTTTATATAAAAGAACCTGGGTAAATAAAAAAGGGTTACTACACACACAACAAAATTTGGGTCCTACACTAACAAAACTAGACGATCACGTAAATGGCCAATCTTATTTGTTTATCCTTCAGATAAATAAATAATAATTAACTTACTGGTGACATGATTACCAGGATTTCATTTGTAATTAAACAGGGTACCCCATAAACATTTCACAAGGGTATCTAAATTTAACTAGTATTATCTTTGAACAGAAATTGCACCTATCTATCTATCAATATACTTAATATAATAAATAATATGATATAAATATATTTTAGCATAATGCAATAATTGATAATAAACTTGTCTCTAATAAATGTAAATAATAAATAACATTTCAAGTTCGTTAGAATTGATAATGTAGTGCATTTATACATAAAATACATCATTTACAGATAATCTTGTATGATTCCTGATGGTCTGAAAGTATTATATTTTATATATTTATTTATTTGCATACATACATTTGTTCGTATAAACATAGCAATTAACAAATATATTTATTTATCCACATTTTTGTATATTTAAAACAACTTTTATTCCATTTAAATCACAGAAACTCTCTTATCCACATCATAATTAACAGGACTCCATTTTATTTGTTATTGAAAAAAATGCTGGGAACCTATGTGTAGAGTTCCATACAAAAAAATTTTCATTCAGAGGAACTGAAAGTTCTATAAAAGGCTTTAATTCGAGTGGAACAATAGAAAAATGCGACTCATGTTTTTTGTATCAAACTGTGCAAAAATATTGCCGCCAAAAACCTATGTAATGTAGTAGCACATTTTTAGATTTTGTTCTACATGTGCAATTAAAATTAAAGTATTTAATTGCCAATGCTCAAATATTTCAAAATAATGTATATGTATTATATTCAGACATCTCTCAAAATACATAATATTTTATAATATACACGGACGGGATAGCTAGTTTCATAGCTGTCGATAAATGTTTATTTTATTATTTATATATATATATATATATATATATATATATGGGCACTCAAGAATATCTCACTTAATATCGGGCGTACAAAAAAAAATATTTTTACGAAAATTATGCCGATTTATATAACATACAAAATGGTTTAAAGGCATTTGAAATCCATGGCCTACTTTAAGAGTTATGGCGGAAAATATCGAAAATGCGGAAAAGGTCTAGGCCAAATATCTCCATTATTTGCAGAGATACGAGAAAAATTGTAAAGCGAAAATTTTTTGCAAAACAGAGTGTTTCAACGAGGTTTTATTTAATCTTTTTCAAAACCGCTGTATTTTGAGATTTACTCTTCAGGCTGTTAAAAAAATTATTTTGAAACGGGCGGGAAATGGCGCCATTAAATAGAGTATATTCCACCCTTTTCAACGATATATCACATGCCATATTTATTCGTTGGTACTACATTAGTAATTATAAAAACATTTTTTTAAAACCAATAATTTTTGTTTAACAAGCACTATACTTGCCGTGGAGAAGTATGATTAAATAAAACGATAAAATAATTCAATAAGTTCCTTGCTCAGAAAATTAAAATGTCTTTACCTATTAATTTAAGTATAATATCCATTTGTTTGTATTTCATGATTTCACTATTATGTCAATTGTTTTAAAATAGTTGGCTACGAACAAACTTGACAATTTAATTTTTTGACAGATCAACTCAGTTAATACTTAAACTCTCACTCAATCACACTCATTTAAGAATTTAGAATTTTCAAAAATGATTTTCACTTACATTGATCGTTATAATATGTTCGTTACATATTGCCAATGCAATTTTAACTCTGGATTAGCTCAAGTAGAATATAAAAACAGATTTCCACAAGCACTGCAGGCGAATAAAACTCTTTTCAGAAAATTAGCTACGAAACTGGAAAATAATGGTTCATTTTTAAAGAAGAAGACAAAGTTGAACAGTGTTACTGATAATGTAAATAAGGTAAACCGAGTTATTAATTATGTAAGAAATAAAGATACAGAAAATTTGGAAACATCATTAAGAGAAATTCAAATCGTTTGTCATATAAATAAAACAAGTGCTAGAAAAATTTTAAAGAAAAATGGTTACCGGTATTATAAAGCCAAAAAAGTTCACAATTTACAAGCGGGGAACAAACCAAGGAGGACGACTTTTTGTAGGTGGCTGTTGGAAAAGAACCATGCCGATCCATTAATATGTAGTAAAATACTTTGGTCTGACGAGGAAAATTTTTCCAATAATGGATTTTTTTAATCGCAATATTCATTACAAATGGACTTCTGAAAATACACACTGGCATAGACCGACTGGGTTTCAAAATCGTTTTTCAATAAATGTGTGGATAGGTATTTTAGGCACCAATTTAATAGATCCTTATCTTTATGATGGTCATCTCAGTGGTTAAAGGTATCTAAACTTTTTGAGAAATTAATTCAATGAATTCTTAGATGACCTACCTTTAGAGAATCGACACAACTTTCAATATTTTCGACAAGATGGAGCTCCTCCCCACAATTCCCAGATTTGCCTAGATTATTTAGACGAAATTTTGCCTCAACATTGGATAGGTACCAATGGATTTATTCAATGGCCCCCTCGTTCTCCCGATATAACCCCAATGGATTTTTTTCTATGGAGGTATATTAAAGATAAGGTGTTTTCGACGACACTGCAAAATGTAGAGGACCTAAAAGCTCGAATTCAACAGGCATGTATTACAGTTACCCCTGAAATGCTGAGTAATGTTTTAAATGCCAGTGCCTCGCCGCGCTCGATTGTGCATAAGAAATCTCGGTGGACACTTTGAACACTTGATACGATATCTTAAAAATTATTTTGAGGATTAGATCAATATTAATGTTCTGTGTGCTATATTCTTTTTATTATTAATTTGTTTTTGTTACCCGAATTTACTTTATTCTTCTTAATGTGTTAATGTTTTATTATAGCAAAGATTTGAACAACTTATTGAATTATTTTATCATTTTATTTAATCATACTTCTCCACGGCAAGTATAATGCTTTAAAAAAAAAATTATTGGTTTTAAAAAAATGTTTTTATAATTACTAACGTAGTACCAATGAATAAATATGGCATGTGATATATCGTTGAAAAGGGAGGAATTCAGATGGATGTTTAAATGTGGTTCTTGTAAAAAATATATTCGAAGTATGTGGTCACATCATTCTTAATATAATTAATACATCCCTAAGGACGGGTCTAGTACCAGTCAACCTAAAAATTACCACTGTCTTGCCTATTCCTAAAATGAAGAATACTAATAATTCGATAAACTTCCGTCCAATTAATATTCCGCTGATTATGGCAAAAATACTTGAGATCGCAGTGTATGAACAGATAACGCCATATTTTGAAAAAAATTAGTTGATATATAAATTGCAATCAGGAGTCAGGTCACAATATTCATGTGAAACAGCTCTTCAGTCTATAATTACATTGTGGAAAGACTCAATTGATAAAGGGGAAATCATTATTGCAGTGTTTTTGGATCTGAAAAGGGCCTTTGAAACTGTAACACGGAAACATCTACTAAGTAAATTAAAAAATATATGATGTAAGTGATTTAGCTTATAAGTGGTTTGAATCGTTCCTAGAAAATCGGCGGCAAAAGGTTAAGGTTAATACTTGTGTATCTAATGAACTAGTTAACAATGTTGGAGTACCTCAAGGCAGTGTGTTGGGGCCTCCGTTGTTTTTAATATATGTAAATGATATTTATACAAGATGTAAAAGTTCTAAAGTATATATGTTCGCCGCCGACACTCTCATAACGATACAAAGTAGTGACTACAAAGTGTTACTGGACCAATTAAATGGTGACCTGGCAAATATAGACAACTATTTTTGTGAAAATAAATGAAAACTTAATAAACAGAAAAATAAATATATGGTAATTGGAACAAAAACTAAGAATAAAACTATTGACTTGCACAATTTAAATGTATGTATTGGTGGTGTAAATCTGGAACATGTTGAAGAGTTTAAATATTTGGGTGTAATACTTGACATGACATTATCATTTAATAGTCATATTGAATATATAAGAAATAAGGTGGTTAATAAAAACTATTTCTTGAGTCGAGTGGGGGTGGGTCTTAGTGTTTATTCTAGATTGACAATTTATAAGACAGTGATATTGCCTCATTTCATGTATTGTGCAACTATAATATATAGTGCCAATAAAATGAAATTAACTGAGCTGCAGGTTGTACAAAAGAAAAGTTTAAGAATTATATTGAAATGTGATAAATATACACCAAATCAGTTCATGTTTAACAACTTAAAGTTAAAAAATATAGAGGAAATTGTTTTCATACAAGCTATGATATTCGTATATAAACTAGTTAATAACTTATTACCAAAATATTTAAGTAATACTGTACAATATGTACGTGATATACACATACTATGACACTCGCCAAAGAAATACTCTCTTTATACAAACGTGTAAAACAGTAAGTGGGCATGAATTCTCTTACATCCTTTAAAAGAAGTATTTCACAGTATGAGGGTGGCTATTTATTGGGAGTTTTGAAATTCCCTGACTTTTTCAAGTTTTCCAGTACTTTTCAATTAAAATTCTAGTCTATTTTGTCATTGTCAAAAAAATGTTGAGTTAAAAAATTAGGTACCCATAAAAAATACTCCATATGCTAAACATATAATAAGTAACTCTTAATTACATAACTAAAGTTCAGTTAAAGAGAGTTGACCTCTTCATTGATTAGATTAGTCTCTGTGTTAAGTTTTCTTTTCTTTTCCTCAAGTTCCTTCAATTTTAGAGTATTCATTAATTTCCTGTTTATCTCTTCACCCTATGCTCAATTGCTGCTTTTTAGTCAAGTTCTCTATGTATTTAGAATGCGTGTTTCTAAAATACTGAATCATTTTTTTATTGATTTCAATTTTTTCAATTCGTCCAGAATCCAGCACAGCATCATAAACTAGTCTTTGACCAACCAATGATGATTCCAACACATTCTCAATCAAACATTGATTGTTGATCGAAAATTCTCTTTCAACACTTGCATTCTCATGAGATACTTCGAACGACGTTATTAGCAAAAATATGTTTACATCATTATATTTTAATGGACATCCTGAGTAAAATTTAAATTAATTGGATTCAATCTGCGGTAGGTTCTTCATGAAACATATTCAATAGAATAATTATAAATATTCAAAAGAATAGTTACAATACGCACTTGGTTTATTGTTTCATTAGTTTTGTTCAGATTTCTCTGACATATGTTTCGGCCTTGCGACCATTATCAAAGAGTTTTAAAAACTTTTTAAGACAATACGCACTTGGTTTATTGTTTCATTAGTTTCGGTTTTTAAGACTCTTTGATAATGGTCGCAAGGCGGAAACATATGCCAGAGAAATCTGAACAAACCTAATGAAATGATAAATCAAGTGCGTATTGTAAAATTTAAATATTAACTGCTAAAATAAAGCAAATTTCCCTGACTTTTCTTCAAAATTATCAAACTCCCTGACTTTTCCAGGTTTCCCAGGTTTTTCAGAAAATGGCCACCTTGAATGGGAAAGAAAATATGATGTTGAATTAATTGTATTAGAAATTTTTATCATATATGAGGGAGAATAGAGTTTCAACTTATTTCTGTTTTTTTTTTTTGTTGTATAATTATTATTTGTATTATTATAAATTGTATATGTTCATGATATGTATTTGTAAATGTAAGTAGATTTTTGAGCTAAATAAAGGCATTATTATTATTAATTATGGGCAAAACAATAAGGATCTACAGAGATGGTAGACAATCATTACTAGCCCTGAGAAGTTACAAAATTACGACAGGAGCAGTATGGGAATGTCACCAAGCACCAGTGGCGGCTCGTCGGGGGAGGCAGGGGAGGCTGAGTCTCCTCTACAAATTTGGGAGAAGTAGAATATCTCCAAACTAATATTTTTTACAAGTAAAAAATATTTTTTAGAAGTAGAAATATCTACATAGCTTTATCTCAATTCGCAATGTTGTTAATTCATTAATTAATTTTCAGTGTGCAAGAAAATTTTAAAATTTCTTTTCCACAACTATGTAATGTAGTAACCTTGTAGCCTGGATAGTCCGCATATGCATATTTCCCGGTCTCTCATTGCATATCGCGTTTGGTCAGATGAACCGGAGGCTAAGAGAAGCTTAGCTTCCACTTCAATACGTTATCCTTATGTGATAAGTAACCTTGAATTCTTGGCGTGTCCTTTAAAGACACATATTGGATATGACAGTACAGCAGCTAGCCTCTGGCATCCGATTTCTTTCTAGCGCATGTACACTTCAGAACTCAGTTGAGCATGTCTTTCACGGTTATTAGTATTAGAATTATATAATTGTGGCAATTTGCAGCTTAAATGACTTAAACAAATATAAAATATTGAACAGGCAGTCGAAAAATGAGTGCTCTAGATGAAAATGTTTTCGACATCTTTTGTTGTCCAGACGTGGTGGATTATTTGTTGTTAAATGGATTTAGTTCTCTTAAAAAAATTGTCAGACCTACACCGTCAATGTCGTCATTAGTTTTCACAAGCCGTAAATAAAGCAGAGGGTTTAGTGATAACAATTATAGAAAATCGAGTGGTTAACGGCGTCAACAGTTAGAAACAAAGTATATTGTTGGAAATTTGTTATTTACTAATTATCAATCCTCAATTTGGGGCAGGGCCGGGTTTAATAATTTACAAAATTTATCGCGAGGTTTAGAAAGACATGAAAAATCCCAGGAGCATATCTCATCTTGCATTAAATTCGAATGTCGGATAAACAAAATATTGAAAATTTCTTGGATTCTGTGCATAAAAGAGAAATAGGAAATTTTAATGAAAAGGTCCGTGAAAATAGGGAAATAAAGAGATTAATTGATGAAAAACGAGATTCATGTAATAAAGAAAATTTCAAGGAGCTAATAGATTTTTTTAAAACGTATGATCCAAAATTAGACAACTTTTTGAATAACGCCACTGTTTTTTGCGGAACTTCTAAATCAATTCAAAATGATCTAACTGGGAGTGTTAGATCCATTACTAAAGACAAAATTTATGAAAATCTACATAATTGCGAATTTTTCTCGTGGCAAGTTGATGAAACGGCGGGCATCACTTGTAAATCTCAACTTCCCATAATTTTTAGATATGCAATGCACGGTGAAGTTGTTGAAAGGTTTGTTGGTTTTTTTGATGTGAGTGGTGGAAGAAATGCGGACAATTTATTTAAATTATTAATCGACGAATTTGGTAAATTCGATTTGAAAAATGAATTAATTGCACACAAACCTATGACAGCGCTGCAGTTATGTCAGGACATCTTAATGGACTTAAAACTAAAATAAAAGATATTACACCTCAAGCTTACTTCACTCACTGTTACGCACACAAATTCAATTTAGTTTTGAGTAAAGCTTATAACGGAATTAAAGAAGTTAAAATATTTTTCTCAAATATTACTGGTTTTTCGTCATTTTTTTCAAAATCTAGTATAGAAATTATGAAACATAGAATTCCAAGTAATGCTCCCACTCGTTGGAATTTTTCATATAGAGTTGTTTTGTTGGCACATACAGGAAAAACTTATTGACATTTTTAATTTTATTTTGGAAAGTGAAGACTTTTTAAATGACAATCAGACTTTAAGAGCAACTTAAAATCGTTATTGCTGGATAAAAACTTCATATTTTTTCTAAAGGTTTTTAAAATGATTTTTCAAATAGGATTTGTGCACTGCATTTAAAATTTTTTTTCAAATTATTTTAATTTTTATTAAAAGTTATAATTTTACACTGGCAGTGATAATGAATAATATATTTTGTTCGTAGAAAAACACTTATTTTTCAATTTTTTCTAAAACTATTTTGATTTTATTAGAAGTTATAATTTAACAATAAGTGGGATAGTAGGGCTACTCTGGCGAACAACCCACGACAAAAAATGTAACGTGACGTTGCACTACCTCAAGGGTGGTGGGGAAATGCGTAAATTGTAATTATATTGCAATTTAGTTGTCTTTTAAATTTCAATCCTCTGTGGAGAATATCACGAGAATTAAACATGAAGAGAAAATTACATACATTTGTGTAATGGTAGACATTTTTAAGGTGTTAGAAAAGCACAACGACCTTGAATTTTCTGAAAATTTTCGCTTGCTGTGCGCGAACTGTCTGCCCATATTGACCACCCTCCCAACCAATTCCAGAGAATAGGCTTGTAGTCGACTATACTAAGATTCACTAAACTTCGTCAATGATGTTAAGATTTTTAGCATCTAAAATCACAAATTTTCATAGGTTTTTTGCGGAAATAATATAGTGTTTATGGTGAGGTAGTTCAAGGTTAGTCACCAGATCATTTGGGAAGCATCAACCCATAGTGTTCTTATGCCGTTATTATACACATTGGAAAGTCTCATCCAACATATCAGATACTTGGAACCTTAAAACCTATCACTTTGCAGCGCAAATGTTCTTAAAAGACTCAATTTTGGAAAATAAAGCTTACAACTTCAAAGGACCCACTAGTATTGAAAAAATGAAAAATGGGTTGAGATCAAATTTGCTAAAATTCAAGAATTGATAGTTTTTTCGTACAAGCTGTCAAACTGCAGAATTTTAGTGGTTTTGAGCTAAAGTAAGAGGTTGAAATTCTGCATTTCAACTCGTTTTTAAAGATATTTATTTCACATAATCTGCCAGCCCAAACATTGCAGATCTTTTCGTTAAAAACACTACAGAGCTCATTTCGTGTTTCATTATTCAATTATAATTGTCACCTGCTACATCAACCGTACTACTTCATTTGAAAAACTCTTAATGAGATTTTTCTTTTTATAGTATTGTACGGGAGGAGGACCCTCATTAAGAATTCAAGTTTTCGATCTCGTCAGAGGGCTACTTTAGATGCCAACTTGTCACAAAGGGGGTAAGATAAATATTTTCAAGATCCTGCGGAAAAGTTATGATTTTTGTAGAAGATAAAATTCTCAACAAATTTTAAAAATTTTGTGTACAATTAATAGTTTAAAAGTTATAGCGTAGCGGTTGTTTAACAAAAAATAAAACAAAAAAATTCAACTAGAAAATTGACAAATCAAATATTTAATAATTAATTAATAACAGATAATAGTATTAATAGTAGATTGTCACCCACTGTACTAAAATATTTGAAATCTTGAGCAATACATGTTTGGAATAAAATAATTTGTTAAACTTCCATGATGTTATAACTTTTAAATAATTTATTGTAGAAAAATAAATTTTATACAGTTTCTGAGAATTTTATCATTTACAAAATTCATAACTATTTTTTCTGTAGGATCAACAGAAAACGAATTATTCCGAAAAAACTGATTTTACTCCCATTTACAACAGGATAGCAGCTAAAGTAGCCCTCCTCCAATATCGAAAGCTTGTATTCTTACTGAGGGCCCTCCCAGACAAAACTAAAAAATAAAATTATCTCCTATACCTAGATATAACGAGACTGTCGAGGTAACGTTTAAAAGAAATATTTTTTCTAAGATGGCTCTAACAATTTTGATAAAATTTAACACATAAATAATCCCTTAGTATTAGTATGCGATGGTATGACTATTTGCTTAGAGAAAATTCAGGGAGGGATTTCGCAAGGAGTGTGACTTAAAAAAATAATTATTTTCTCTAAAACGGTTTTGATTAAATTCAACATATAGATAATCCTTTAGTATGAGAGGATATGACCCGTTGCTGCTAAAAAATGCAGGGATAGAGATTGTGGGCGTGGGGTAATGGTATAAACCGTTGCTCCTAAAAAAATGCAAGGACAGAGGCTAAGGGTAAAAGCTTTAAAAGAATAAAATATATTTTTTTAACAGCATTAACGATATTCATCAAATTTGACACATACACATAGATTTGAAACGCAATTTATAATAGCAAAATATATATTATTTTTGACCCCCAGTACCAGGATATATTAATGGGAAAGTTTGTCCGAGTTGTATTAGAGCGGTTTCTTTATTACAGCTCGCAAAAAGCAAGAAATAAGAACTCAACATTATCTAAAGGAAAATATCATCAGTTCTATGTTCTGTGTAAGTAGTAAGTATCTATAGAAATAACATAAACAGAATCTTAAAGCTGTGTATTTGACATACACAGCAGAATAAGAGAAAACCCAAATAATAGGAAAGAATATTCGTAGAATGCCACAAATAACTTTCAGACAATACGAACAAAGATAAATTGGGATCGTCGTAACGAACACAATATTTGTTGGTATCCACGACAATATTGTACCTAAGAAAACAACGGCCTAGCAACCCTCTACTATATAAAGCGATGCACGAGCTTAGTTTGATGAGAACAGTCCCGAGACCTGACCGGAAAACAAGCTTTCTCCTAACCTCAACATTGGTACACAATTTTATGATTAATACTGTTACGTGTTTACAATCTTCAGTAAACACTCTGTAGGTTCAAATAACTTGCAACAAGAATTTTCACAAACCACTATTTTATTAATCACTTAAATCACACAACTAATAATAATTTTAATCTAATATAAATTCACTACTTTTAAATCACAACTGTACTGTACTTGTGTACTTTTAAATCACTTGTCAACTCTTATCTAACCTAAAATTCTCTCTGTATACCAGAACTGTACTGTATACTTAACTGAACTGTTCCCCCATCTGCTGGATTCACCTCTTTATATACACGCTTGGAATGTACCTGAATCTCATTGGAGGACATTCCAGAATGTACTGGAATCCTCTACAGTTTTCTTAGGCACTACTAAATGGCGGTTCGCCAGTTGGCCCACAGATGGCGCCACCGTACTGGCCAGGGAGTAATTACACTCTCCTCTCTGTTAGAGGGCAGCACATAACAATGCTTGCTGAATGGGATGTTGTCGGTTGTTGTTCAGTAGAGAGAAATGCCCTCACTGAGTATGACAGTCCACATTTTACTCACTTGTAGAGTTGAGTGCACGATTTGTAGAGTCCGTCAACATCGGGTCAATATTGGATATTAGGTTGCGATAACTGTAGTAATGACTATGGCTGAGAAACGCCCGGTTAGTCTTTCAGGTGTGGGAGTGCAACCTCATGCCTGAAGCTACAGATAACGTCATTTATAGTACATTTGCACTGCACGTGAAGTTGAGTCCCAGCTGTCGAGTGTGACCACGTTGACGATTGTCATATTAGTTGTCAAAGTGACAGGTGTTTTAAAAGTTGTCATAGTAACTGTCAAAATGACAGGTGTTTTAAAAGTTGTTATAATAACTATCAAAGTGACAGATATCATAATAGTTGTCAAAATTCTATTTTCATAGCATCATATACCACAGTCGATAAACAATTACTAATATATTCTTAACGAACCGTCCATCGCAATTCGACGTTTCCGAATTAAGAGTTGTCTATAAATCCATTTATTTTAGTAAAGGGTGCTAGTTGCGTTACCAATGGTTCTTGGCAATCTTTCGTAGTAATAGGTTTCGTACGGTAATATTTTACATCTGTAAATAGACATCACCATTTCATGTTATCATTTGTTTTATCCATTAATAAATAATAATAATGTATTTATCACATTAGCTGTTACATAAGAACAAATGCGAAAAGTCAATACAGTAGAAATTACATAAATAATGGTGTTAAATAAAAACAGTACACAAAAATATATAGTAATGAATACACAAAATTATATAACAACATACAATAATATTAGACAAACTCATTAATATTATACACACATTTTTCAATTAGGAATTGTTTTAGCAATTTTTTAAAGCAGTCAGAACTATTAGCATCTTCTATATACATAAGTAACTTGTAAATTTGAATGCCTGAGAAACAAGGTGAACGCTCATATAGTGACAAATATAGTTGAATTGATATTATCGTCCTTGACTTTTACTTAAATCCTGCATTTACTCCACTGTTAGTTATCCAAGCATGTTAGTTGTTTGTTACCGCTGAGCTGTGACGGAATCGTTAAAGGTTTTGCGATAGTAAATAATTACCGTTAAGCTGTAGCGGAAACATTATAGTTTGTATGTATTAGTCTATACCTAAAAAAAGGATTTATATATGCAGTTCTAGCTATAATTTTTAGTACGACTGCATCTCGTATAGCCAAGTGTCTCTTATATCCAGCACCTTTTTATGCGCATGCTCTACTTTGGTCAACTGACTGTTAGTTTGATCTTTCACCCAGTTTTTAATATTGCAATATTATATTCCAAGTGTTATTTTCTCTTGCTAGTTCATTTTATTTTATGTTTTTCATTGAACAGAAACTTCATGTGTATTATTTTCAACTAAAAATTTATTAATTAGTCGCATATTTGTGACATAACACCCACAGAAGCGCTTACGAGTTGAAAAATAGGACAAGCCATACACCCATGTTGCATCAAAAAAAGGCAATCCAGAAAGGGACCAGCACGGTAACTCGATTGGCTAGATCGCGTTATGTGGAAAATTTGCTTTGGTGTGACTCTGCTGTGCTCTGGGTTCGATCTCCGGACTTACACTGGCAAAGTCGGTAAGTAATGGATGTTGTCTGTATTTTTTTCAAATGTGTAACCCCTTTCCGGACAGCCCATGGCTTAGGATTTAGGGGTGTCTACTATATTGTGGTGTGTTTATGTTATCTAATTGAGTCTTTATATGCCAGTCAGTTGCTTACAGTTAACACTTCTTGGATGGCAGTTGGAAGCATATTCAAGAGTTTCTTATATTCACCATGTATGGTATGAGATCGAAATTATTTGTATTACTTTCGAACTTTCAATATACCTTATACATTTTTGTAGTTTGAAAAAACCTGAATGTATTTACTGAAATTCAATTTTTAAATTTTGAGTGTGCTTTTACTGCTTTTTAAGGACATTTGCCCATGTGGTGACCCTGTGCGGGTGTGATCAGTCTACCCATTGGAAAACTACTTCCTAGTCCATCCTGAATCTTTTTCGGGCCAACCCAGTACGAAAATCCAAGATCAGGTAAGTGGATAGAAATTTTGAAAATTGCATAATTCAGTAAAAGTAAATGAAATGGTAGTAAAAAGCTTCCAAGGTAGCATCTTGGAGGAGAGTAGTAGTAAGCAGTTATTGACAGTAAGTATAAATTCTGTTATTCATCTGTCCAAACATCTGAAGAATTGAAAGAATCTACCTAAGAGTACAAACCCCCCTTCCCTATTTATGAAAGTAAAATTGACATGCGTACTTAAATATATTAAGTCCTTTAGAGAGGTAATAGATGGACCGTCCACAGAAATACACCAAATGAACCTTCTAATGTGAGGCAGTGGACTTCAAACCCTCACACAGACTGGTCATAGAACTAACTGTATCGGGCACAGGAAATTAAAAAATTAAAAATTAAATTAAAAGACACTGACAGTGGATGTGTTACAATGAGCACAGTACAGTAGACAGCCCTGATAATAAAAAAGTATATACCTACATATATTGTCATTTATTTTTAAGCTGAACCTTGGAAAAATTTGAACTAGTATTTTTAATCCTACTGGTTCGACTAGTAATATAATCCTTACTTTGTGAAAACATGTGTTATGTACCTAGACAAAAGATTAAATTCTAATAACTGTTATATTATTATTGTTAAAAGTAAAATTGTGACTGTGCGTGTACCACTGTGTACCGGTAACCCCAACCCTATCTACGACTATGGCTCTGAACTGTTAACTGTCAGAACTTGTCAAATATTACGTAAAGTCTAGTTTTGATCGTTTTCGTATGTACTTGTCATTTTTCATCTAGTTTACATCAAAGTTGTAAAAGCTTATGTACCTATGTTATATGTTTACCTACTATTTTTTCTTCAATCTGTTTTTGTGCATAACTTTAATAAAGTTCTTTTGATGAATCTCTGCTGTTTAGTGAGGTATTTCTCACAATTATGTATATGTTTGATTAAACTGTCAACTGTAATAATTTTAGGTATATAAATATAAGCAATAGGCATACTATATTTAACATACTATATACATATACGTACCAAGTATTTTCTACAATTAAAACTGACGAATACTAGCGTACTTTATTATATATCTTATTAATTTTAATAAGGGGGCCTGTATAAAAATATTTCCTCACCTGTAACTTTTGAAGGTAGAAAGAACTGAGAGAAAGTAAACTCTTTCTTCTTTTGCTCCATTAATTTCAGAATTCATCCTCGTAATGTTAAAGTGATTGGAAAAGCCAATAATATAAGCATTTAACGAGACCCGAAAATTCAAATATCTTCAATTTCTAACCTAGTATGCCTAGTACAGTCATATTTTATTTGAATTGAAGCTTGAGGCACGAGAGGCATTTAAATGAATATAAGTAAAAATGTATTAAGACCTGCATTAGAAGAAGAAGCAGAAGTGTTCAGAATGTAAGATCCTCGGACAAACATATATGAGGTAAGATCGCAAAGAACGATGACATGTCTCTCTAGTCCCACCCTACTGTTATATAGATCAGTGTCCCACCCAGAGAGTGTTGGAATAGATTTTAATTCTGTTGCACCCGTTAAAATTTAATATATCCATTAATACCGACAATATCACGAAAGCTGCTTTCGTTTCGTGCATGAACTTTAAACATAAATCTGTGTTTTACTTATCATGATCATGACGTCATGTAAATCGAACGAATGCATCCTCTACATGATTCAAATACGAGTTCAAATAGACCATTCCAGAATGACGTCATTGACAGTTCGGCCATATTTGCTGGGTGGCATACAAAACCATTTGCGTATGTAAACATTACGAGTATTTCATCATTAAATTGTTTAATCCTGGTCTAATTCATAGAAAATTCCACATTTTTGTATTGCTGTTAAATGTTCAATGCGTGGTGAAAGAGATCATGCATTGTTTTTCCGATTTCCCGCTATTTTAACCAATAGGGGAATCATCTTAATGCATTGCCTATAGAAAGAAGAAATGCTCGGATTAAGGCTTTGGGACGGAGGCCACTAAGTAAAAGCCACCTAAAACACGGTCGTATTTGTTCAAAACATTTTATAACTGGTAAGTATACTTAATTTTTATACAAAAACTTCTAGGTTTTATAAGGTTAGAATTAAATGATGTGTGTGATTTTAGGAAAACTAGCTGCTTTAGAGGATAAAACTACAAATGCCCGCCTTTACAAAAGGCCAAACTCAGTTGTATCCTATAGATTTGGAAAACACGAAATATTGCAACTGTACGGGTTCATGTAGAACGAGTTGTAGGTTTGCTCAAAAAAAAGATTATTCATGAAACAATACCCATAAGCATGTTGTCAAAATGAGGAAATTGAGTGCATTGGATGAAATTGTCGTGGTATGTAGTGCAATCATAAACATGTGCCTTCTCAAATACCAAATAATATAAATAATGAATTATCTATGTACTTACCTAAGTGTTTATTAATAAAAAATAATTTTAATTATATATACCTATTTATTTCAATATATTGCACATCAGTAATATATATTTTTTATTCACAGTAAAACAAATGTTATTTAATATTCACTTTATTCTTTTAAAATATCCAAGTTCGGGTTCAGCCAAGCCAAAAAAAGACCATAAATTAGATACGGACATAAATAGGCGTAAGTTCATTTTTATCTATCAAAAGGAGGATGTTCCGAGACAAACCTCTTGTTTCTACTTTTTTGGCCAATCCATATCCCGTATTCGCAACATTTCTACATTTTTCATGGAAGGTACTCGTCAAACGGAAAGTCAGTGGACGCTGGACCAGGACCACTGTCTGCGATGGTATTTGGACAATCATGCAGGTAAAACAGAATCGCTATATGACTGCATACTTCTGATAAACATGTTCATCTGATACATGTACAGTGATCAATGGAAATGCTGGTGTTCTTTAAAATAATACTCCAAACTTGAAGTAACTTTTTCCCTCTTTCGTTGAGTGTTTAACTTACAACAAAGATTTAAAAAATGTTAATAAAGTTTAAAACCTCTGTAGCATATCACAATTATATACATTAACATATAGAATCTAATTGTAATGTAAAATTACGCATTAACTTTGATTTCTTACCTTCCCACTGACAACAAATGCCTCATCACTGATTTGTTTTGCCAAAATTCCTTGAACAGAGCCAGATTCGTAAAGCTTGTAGGCTTGCAAGCTTTTATAAGGCTTAAATTGCTAACCAGTATAATAACTATGAGTTAGTATCAAATAATTCACGAAGTCCATCATGGTAATATTATAAACTTCAAGCCTGCTCTCTTCAGGAGGGATTGCATAGTGGTCAATATTGTCAATAATTTCGATTTTTTTATCGTATCTGCACTTACTATTGCCTCTAAGGGTTACATAATATTCACTTCGAGACATCTTGGCGAAAAAATTTGCAAAAAATCACAATAAACTCAATCCATAGCACGAAAAACGAATGTAAACACACGGAAAATAATCGCTTTGTGTGCCACCCAGGCAAAATGGCGGATCTGTCAAAGTCTCTGTTCAAAGTTCTGTCAAAGTTCTGGAATGGTCTATTAATACATTAATACAAATAAAAGTTAGCTTCTAAATTCTGACGTTACGACAAGAGATGTTTTGTAGTGAGATATACTCCAATAAAAAAAGGTATCAGTTCATTTTATTTTTTATACTTATAAATTATAAACTATAAAGCTTAATTTAAAGATTGTCGTCCGCCCGTATACCGCCCCTACGTAAAAAAGTTCAGCCTTAGCATGATCGTTGAGCCATTTATAAATTACAGTACGCCGCTAGCCTGTTCCTTCCGCCCGCAGAAAGCTGGTCAACATTCATCTTTCTCTCGTTACGGACTTACGGTAACCAATGGTAGCACAGGAATCCTATTTTGCGAATCATGCGCAGTTTAGCCGATATTAATGCCGGATACAACATAATCTCTGTTGATTGTTTGTCAAATAAATGTCAGCTAAAAATAAAATTTGAAATATCTGTAACGGAATGAATGCTCATGCGCAAAAAGTACGGTAGGGAAATTTATAAATTGCTTTTTTAACGTCAGCAGGTACTCCCGGGAGTATGGACGGGCGGGCGGGCGTCAATCTATAAGTTAAGTTTGACTCTTCAGGAAAAGTGTTAATTTTATTAATCACAAACCTACTCCATTATTTCCACTTAAGTAGTACCTAATCAATAAGTTTTTCGTTACTTTTAAATGAAAATTTGTTTTTGTTGCCCTCAAACAGAACTAAAAGTACCTATACTTAATTCTTAGCAGCGCCACCACTTACTCCAGCTGGGGTGCAAAACCGAACCGACAGCCCTAGTGCACCCGGGAGGGGAAAGCATCTTCCCCTCTGGTGTCGGTCGTGGGCTTGTTGGGCTAACCACCCACAAGTTCTACACTCCGGTTCCTATTAACCGAAGGCAATGCCCCCACAATCGACCCCGTCCGGATAGGGGTCACGGGCAAGGTGGTGGAGCCCAACCGGATCGATTGCCTAATGACGACGACCGCGAACTACAAGGACGTTTTGAGTGGACCGATGATTTAAGGGGCTACCTTCTGCTGTGCTACGAAAGCAGTGAGCCCGCGCGGAGGGGATACATGGCGCGGATGCATGCTATGTGATGTGAGAGGCTTCCAGAGCATAGCGCCTTCACGTCACAAAATCTGCGTGCCTATGTATCTCACCTTCGTAGCAGGGGCTACGTGAGAGCTGCTCCTCGGCTGGTGAATGAGGTGGCCGAAGGAAGACCTGGCCAGAGTGGATGAAGAACTTCGTGCAGTGCCACCAGAACGGGCTGACCTCTGGCACATAAACTATGCCGTGTATGCCGCTGCTCAACGCTTTTCTCGGGTGGAGAGGAGAAATACTGCTTCCCCACAGGAGCGGACGGAGCGGCGCATACAAAAGATGGTAGCCAAGATCCGGTCGGCGAGGCAACACGCATCCCGTATCCAATGTGTGATGGACTATATGGCGGCCAACAGGCCATTCACGCCTAAAGTGCATCGATTAGCCGCCAACTTAAGACGCGCCCATCACACACTCAATGAGGCAGTGCTGCGAACCAACAACAGCACTGTCTCAACAGGATACAGATGCTAGTGACTTGCAAAAAGTCATTAGTGAGGCGGGCGAGAGGGCCTGCGGAAAATAAACTGTTCCGCGAAAAGCCCTCGCGCCTTTTCCAACCGCCTCCGCGTGTTGTAGAGAATCCGCCGACTGTAGATCAGGTGGAGAACTTCTGGAAAACGCTGTACGAGGAGAGGCTTCCACTCAACCGAGATTCTCCTGCCTTTGCACACTTTGAAGCCTTTTGTCAAAGGCTTCAGCAACCACAGGAAGTGTGCGAACCAATAACCCCAGAAGAGGTTCGCAGAGCTCTCGACTAAAAACTTTGCTGCTCCAGGTCCCGATGGGATAAATAACTTTTGGTGGAAAAAGTTATCGAGCACCCACCACCATTTGGCCAGAATTCCTTCTTGGGTTGTTGAGGGGCGGACAGTGCTGATCCTCAAGAACGGAGATTTGACAGATGTGTCAGGCAGGACTCCATGCAGTATAAGCGGAACATCTCTATGGCCTGGATCGACTACCGCAAAGCATTTGATATATGACATCGCATGAGCTCATTGTTCACTTGCTCCGATGTCTTGTGGTACCCGATCCCGTAGTGAGATGTATTGAAGAACTGATGCCGCTCTGGAAGACTCGCTTTATCGTAACATCGGGTAACGATAGAGTCCAAACAGAGTCGGTAACATTCAGAAGAGGTGTATTTCAGGGAGATTCCCTCAGCCCCCTTCTGTTCTGCATCTCACTGCTGCCGTTATCCGTCTGGCTCCGGAAAACCCGTGGCTCCTTTGGAGTAGTGAAGTGGACTCGAGAGGAGCTGCGTCAACTCGATGTAGGAACCCGGAGAAAGATGCAGCTCAATAAGAGCCTGCATCCTAAATCGTCCGTTCCACGGTTATATCTCCCACATCATCGGGGAGGCCGTGGACTCTTGAGTTTGGAGAGTCTACACAGCAGGATGGTGCTGGATGGAGCCTGTAATGTCGTTAGAAGTTCGGATCCCCTCCTCTGCATAGTCCGAGACCATGAAAATGCAGGGGTAGGAGCTTTTCTGTTTAAGACAGCACGCAGAGCAGCCGATGAACTCAGTCTCATCTTCGACGTTGAGCGGGATAATCCCGACTCTGTCACCGAGTTGGAACCCGCTCGGCGGAAAACCCAAATAAAAGCTGCAGAACAAACCACCTTTCTGCAGCTCCATTCGGATAAACCACTGCATGGTGTCTTCTATAGAAATATAGAAGAAATTGACTTATCTGAAAGGCTGATCTTCGCCTTCTTAAGGTCAGCCGGGCTAAAATCTGAGACCGAGGGATTTATATTGGCTTGCCAGGACGGTGTATTCAACACCCTCGTCTATCGAAGTCGCCGACGTCAACTGCAGGGCCTGCCGTAGAGCGCCGGAGACGCTTGTGCACTTGTCGGCCTGCCCAATATATGCAGTCTCCGCCTATATCCAAAGGCACGACGGAGTACTACGAGTGCTTGACTACCATCTGATGCACTCGTATGAGATAGACGAGACACCAGTGCTGCCTTATGCTCCGGGGGATATTGAGTCCGTTGTGGGGAATGAGAGGTGTCTAATTTATTGGAACTACTCGTTTCCCACGGTCAGGCAAATACAGGCAAACAAGCCTGACGTAGTCCTCATAGACCACCAACTCAAGACAATGTTCGTCATAGAGTTCTCGGCTCCCGCGGAGAACAACATTGCCTTGAAGGAGGAAGAAAAGCGGACAAAATACCGAGACCTACTCTTCGAACTCCGCAGACTGTATCCAGACCATACTGTCAAGCTGGTGGTACTGATTATAGGAGCTCTCGGTATCATAAATTTTGTTTTTAGATCTTTTTATTCAGTTAAGAGCTCTCCGGAATGTATTAGTCATCCATGCTTCCAATTTTAATTATAAAAGCCACTTTACAGTTTGCATTTTATTGCCGGTAATTTCTTGCCGGCGGCAATAATTACTCTTGCGAGTTTGCGCACTACTACGTGTTTTGATCAGCTGTGGCCAAGATTAATAGCTGTGGCAATGTTTCTTGCATTGCAGAAATTAGAACCTGTCCTAATTTTATTGTATTGCGGTTGCAATTCTGGTGATATTTTTCGTGATTTTTACGTTGAAAACGTTATAGAAATTAGAAAATTGACAGAGAAGTTTTGGTAACATTTTAGATCATTGCTACGTATAAATTCTTCGGGTAAATTAATATTACTTCTTTTTCGACTTAACCAAGGTTTCTTTCTTTCAATTTTTTTAGTAATAGTGCAGAAAAAGCTATTAATATACTTACTGCTGCTGCTACTTTTGCTGTTTTATTCAAGATCAACATTGCAAAATCACAACACCAGATGTAGCGTACTTTCCCACAATTAAGTATGGAAATACCATAATCGTAAAACTAACAAAGGTTATACCTTAAGGCAAAAATTCCGACAGGACGAAGGCAGTAATCGCCAACTACAATAGCCAACGGTAATTTGGAAATTATGCTCATTTACCCATCCCTCGAGAGGTATACGAGAGACCGCCGAAATGCAGGCAAAAGAGGTCAGTCATATTTCCGTTCTCAAGCAATTCACTTCGTATATTTAAACTTAAGATTCGTAACCACTTTTTGTTAAAGTTTTGTTTAATAAATAACTCCTTCTGAAGAACATTTAATTAGTTGTACCCACACAACAATTGGTGACCACGATGTGATCAGAAGGAGCACTCGTATTAGTGGTGTTAAGTGCAGTGCAAGTAAAAAAAAACTCTAACAAAATGCCAGATACGGAGCAACAAAACGTTTCAGAAACAGTGCGTGAAGTGAATCGTGTGTCTGTAAGAATTCCACCCTATTGGTCAGAAGAACCGGCATTTTGGTTCTGCCAACTTGAGGGGCAATTCGTACTTAGTAACGTGACGGCGGATTCGACAAAATTCTATCATGTGATATCACAGTTGGACAATAAAATCGCGCGGGAGGTAAAAGATATTATAACGTCACTTCCGGCTACAAGGAAATACGACGCAATCAAAAGTGAACTAATCAAAAGGCTATCTACATCACAAGAACTGCGAACTAAAAGGCTCCTTGAACATGAGGGGATAGGCGACAGAACACCGTCTCAATTTCTCAGACATCTACGTAATCTAGCAGGTACGTCAGTTCCAGATGAATTTTTACGTACACTGTGGACAAATCGTCTTCCACCCTTCATGCAAGCTATCCTCGCCAGGCAAACCGGCGTCGAGCTCAATAAGGCTGCAGATCTCGCAGACAAGATTAACGAGACCAGACCCGAAAGTCAAGTGACACAGGTGAGCAGAAACCACGTAATCGGCAAATTATCGCAGGAAGGAGTTAAAACTTTGCGTTGCCGAACTCACACAGCAACGCGGCCGCACACAAAACCGCCGTGTAAACAGGTCGAGGACGAGAAGCCACAGCCGCAACAACAATCCAAACAGTGAAGAAGAAAATAAGTGCTGGTATCATAGACGCTTTGGTGAAAGAGCAAAAAAATGTACGGCACCATGTCAGTACACGGGAAACGTCGACAACCGTCATTAGTCGCGGCAATAAATGACGGTACCACTAAGCCGCTTATTCGTAACAGATCGAGTTTCCAAATCCTCGTACTTAATCGATACAGGCGCAGACCTATGTGTTTTCCCACGAAAACGCGTCAACCAGCGATTACAAAAATCGACATACGAACTATCTGCAGCAAACGGATCTACGATCGCCATATATGGAACTGTTACGAAGATCCTAAACCTAAGACTAAGACGCGAGTTCATGTGGGAATTCGTGACTGCGGATAAAACAATAATAGGTGCAAATTTTTTAAGTTTTTATGGAGCGTTTAATGAGGAACCACTCCACTTTCGACGACTGGTCACACATGTGCAATCAATACGATTCCAATCAAGACCATAAATGGCAAATCGAGATATCATCAATTATTAACTGAATATATCGACATTACGCACCCTTCTGGTTTGTGTCGAACAGTGAAACACAACGTAACACATCACATTAAGACTACGCCCGGTCCACCGGTATTTTGCAGATCCCAACGCTTACCACCGGATCGTTTAAAAGCGGAAAAAGAGGAATTTCAAACAATGCTACAGAATGGAATTGTGCAACCCTCGAAAAGTGAGTGGGACTCAGCATTACACATTGTACCTAAAAAAAAATGAAGGTTTACGTCCTTGCGGCGACTATAGAGCCCTGAATACACGTACCATTCCTGACGGTACCCCTTGCCACACATAGAGGACTACACACACATGCTGGCAGGTAAGAAAATATATTCTACTATTGATCTAGTTAGGACCTACCATCAAATTCTTGTAAATCAGGAAGACGTACCGAAAACAGCAGTGACAACACCTTTTGACCTTTTCGAATTCAACGTGATGCCATTCGGTTTGCGTAATGCAGCACAAAAACATTTCGACGTTTCATAGCTCTGTTTTGAGAGGACTGGACTTTTCTTACACATATTTGGACGACATCCTGGTTGCATCAGAAGACGAACAACAGCATCTCCAACATCTACAGTTAGTTTTCGAAAAACTTAACGAGTACGGTATCGTTATCAATCCAGGAAAATGTGTATTTGGCGCAAGTGAAGTAAAATTCCTAGGATACTTCATTAACGCAGGTAGAACTAAGCCACTCTCAGAAAAGGTACAAGCAATTTTGAAATTCACTAAACCAAAAAATGTACAACAATTACGCCGATTTCTAGGTATGGTTAACTTCTACCGTCGTTTCATACCCGATACGGCAGCTGTTCAACAACCCCTGAATGTACTTTTAAAAAGACCTAAACCAAAATGAAACGCCCCAATTAATTGGTCGAACGAAACAGAAAGTGCATTTAAGGACTTAAAAAACAGACTTGCGAATGCCATGATGCTTGCACACTCTGTAGCTGGCGCGCCACTGTGTATTGTAGGGGATGCCTCTGATTTCGCGATGGAGGCCGCCTTACAGCAACTAGTTAATGGAGCCTGGCAACCATTATATTTTTTACGAAATCACTTACATCTGCACAAAGAGAATACAGTGCGTATGATCGTGAGTTATTAGCCACGTACAGTCAAGAGATTTCGTTTCGCAATAGAGGGACGAGCATTTACCATCTTCACTAATCATAAACCGCTAATTTTTGCTCTGCGACAGAAAACAGATAAGTGCCCACCGAGACAATTTCGGCAGTTAGATTTTATCGCACAATTTACATCAGACATCCAACACATTTCTGGCAAGGCATCAGCGACTACATTAGTTGCTGATGTCTTGTCTCACATAGAAGAAGTAACCGCCACAATAGACCCCCTGGGACTCGCAGCATCACAAACAGACGATCAAGAGCTGAAAACTTTTATTTCCAATAAGAAAACAGGACCTATACTTAAATATATACAAATAATTTCCCATCTCAACGTCGAAATTTATTGCGATATTTCCACCAACAAAGTACGCCCGTTTATAACAAAGGACATGAGGCGACAAGTTTTCTTGTCGCTACACGGATTATCGCATCCGGGAATCCGAGCAACACAGAAAATGATAAGCCAGCGGTACGTATGGCCATCCGTACAAAAAAACTGCAAGGAATGGACTAAAACGTGTCTCCAGTGCCAAAAGCACAAAGTTACAAGACACGTCTTGGTAAACCGACGTTAAGGTTCCAACACTTGCATATCGACTTAGTGGGACCCCTGCTGTTCTGTAGAGGTTACAAATACATATTCTCGTGTGTGGATCGATTCACACGGTGGCCGGAAGCAATACCCCTGCAAGACATCACAACAGAGACAGTCGCGAGGGCACTCGTCGAAACATGGATCGCTCGTTTTGGAGTTCCCGAAGCAATCACAACAGACCAAGGTAGACAGTTTGAATCGTGCTTATTCAAAGAGTTAACACGCTTAATAGGCACGTCACACTTCAGGACCTCAGCTTATCACCCGGCCGCCAATGGCTTAGTGGAGAGATTAGACAGACAAATAAAAAGCAGCCATTAAGTGTCATGAATAGGATGACTGGGTATCCAGCCTCCCGATGGTACTCCTAGGCATCCCAACAGCGATTAAAGAAGGCATGGATGCCACCGCAGCAGAAATGGTTTATGGAGACAATTTACGCTTACCCGGCGAAATCATCTCCGCATTCCCTGGTACTACAACAAATACTAGCGACTTTGTCACAAATCTACTCAAATACATGAGTACCCTAAAACTTACACCCATACGGCGACACGGAAATCGTTCAACTTTTGTTTTTAAGGACTTAAAAACAACACCCTATGTTTTCGTTAGACACGACGCGCCACGCGCGACACACACTTACCTACGACGGTCCCTTTAAAGTGCTCAAACGTAAGGAGCGAAACTTTATCAAACAACGGGGAGAAAAAGAAGCCAATGTAACTATAGACAGGTTGAAACCAGCTCATATCCGTAGTCAAGACTACGAGGACACCACCACGGCGCCAAGCAAAAAGGAAGTGTCAGTGAAAGTGCGAGACAACAGTGTTAGTGTAGTGCCGTCAGAGAAAACCTTAACAACGCGTTAAGGTAGAGTGGTAAGATTCACACAAAAGTGCTAAATTAACAAACATTATACAATGTCATTGGTTTAAATTAAAAAATTGTAGTAGTTTCATAGGTTAATAATTTCTAAGTTAAATAATCGCCTATATAAAAATTTGATATGTGTATAATAGGCACTAGTGCGTATGCAACCAGTCATACCACTAGATGTAATATTGCTAATGTGATGTATTTATGTAGCATAGCCAGTTGTAAAATGGCTACTAGTTAAACAACATGTGTACAATGTGTGCCTGTTAGAACAATAAATAATTAGTTCAACACGCTTGTGTGTTATTCTTTATTCTCATCAAGAGGAGTTTTATTGTTATCCGGTCGCCGGATAATAGATGGTCATAGTGCCAGGAGGTGCTTCGTGTTGACTAAAAATTACGGTCATTCTGGAGGATACCGACTTCTATGCTAGCAAAAAATTAAAAAATACTCATGTGTCACATGTTACGTCCGTAACAATTTCCCACCTACTAAATGTTGTGCAAATGCTGTATAACCCCAAAAAAATTCATAAAGTTTCGCCATTCACTGTTTACATTGTGCACCCGCCATCTTCAAATCGACATCGCACGCACTTGTACTTCACATCATCGTTTCCAGTCCAAATGCGCTGTTGCCACGTACTATCTGCTTTTTACTGTCAAACGTGCCTGTTATGCATCTAATACCCCCTCCCTCCCCTCCCCACCTTCAACAAACCCAACAATATCCATAAAATTTTCCTTGCCCTCCTCGCAAGTAAAAAAAAGCCACAATAACCCAAATTTGCTATTGTCAGCCGTCTCCTCTAACGTTCTTTACCCCACCCAGCATCCCTATTCGCTCCACGATCCCGTCAATTTCTTGGGTTACTATTCATTTGCACAACATTTTGATATACACAAATTACTTCTTATAATGAATACTACATGAACCAACCAAAAAACCGTGAAAAAAACCAAAAGTCGGTATCCTCCTGATACAATTTGAAAATGACATTAAACAACAATTTAAGAGTTATAACTTAAATTTCCCGATTTCTGAGAGTTTCCTAATCTCTTTTTCGTAGAAATGAGCCAAATTGATAAAAAGAATGAGGAACAATCCAAGCCAGTTCCTAATGTATCCAATAGATGATGCCATGCGTACTCGGTTTAATGTCAAAAATGTCATTCTCATCTTGTATCACATATAATCTTTAAATAGTTTGTCCGTGTTAGAGCACTTTGGTACACAGCAACAAGTTTTCATTTTACATCGTAATTATTAACTTTGTTTATACAAAGACATATTTTTTCGTATTGATTGACGGACAAACAACCGAGTACAGCTGGTTCACTCTGGCGGATAAAATAAAAGAAGACCCACAACCTTTATTTAAACAGATTGTATGCCCTCTGCCTTACGCTCTCTATAGTATCTGTGCTATGATGACGTCGTCATCAAATATCTATTTTCTGATTCTGTAGTTATTCAATTTAGTGCTATTCACCATGAGATGGCCCTAAACGCATAGATCTGAAGAAAAAAAATACTGAGTGAGCGCGATTTTCCACTGTTTTTGCTTCAGCACGCTTCAGTTACGGTCGTGATCGTGAGTGAGTTATATAGAAAGATTACCGACAAGGTCATATCAGTTTTGTTATGTTTGTTGTAGAGTGTAGTGGTGAAGTAAAATAAAATTCAAAACAACACAATATGAGGGTTTCGCCGAGATGTTTTCAGAGTATTGCTAAAATGTTAGATTTTTACTCTCAATTTAACCCATCTCCTCTTTCTATAAAAAAATTCATTGATTTTGGTAAGTCGCTTTATTAATAAAATTTTTAAATTAACACATTTATTATAGTTACATTATTTAAGGTTACCAGAAAACGAAACGAATGTCAGTTGTTTTTCGGCAAACAATAATTAAATATCTACTTGATTTACTTATTGCATCAAATTTATTAATCCAATTTTCAATAAAGTATAATCGAAAATTTAATGGAATGGTGCTTAAGAAGTACTTAAATCTAATTATATTTGCCTACAGCTAATAATTCAATTCCTTTGAAGTAAATTGGGTCATTGATTTGACAGATCGAGTGAGCTACCTGCTACCTTCATGTAGGATGAATAAAATTACGGGGGGTTATTGTTACCTATATAAAAACAAAAAAAAACATACCTAATTCACTGTTTATGGTTTAAAATTTGTATGAACATTATGGATAAAGATAACTTAACAGTAGTCATGTACAGGACCGGATTCATATATTTTGCGTTTGGATTGCACAAATAAATGTTAAGTTTTCTAAAGCACACTTTACAGTTTGCAATTTTTTTGCCGGCAATGAAAATTGCCGGCAATGTTTCTCGTGACTTGATTTTACACTTAGCAATTCCACGGAATAAAGTGGCAATTGTTTTAAAATATATCTTTGAAATAAACAGGTATACCATCTTAAGAGACAGAAACTGATGTTAGGTTTGATTTTCTTTCACAGCTATTAGGAAGAATATTTAGGTTATCTGATGTTGTGATTTTGCAATGTTAATCTTGAATAAAACAGCAAAAGTAGCAGCAGCAGCAAGTATATTAATAGCCCGTTCTACAGTAAAAGCACCAACTTCTGTCACATGTATCTGCCAATTTCCTAATTTCTATAACGTTGGCAACATAAAAATCACCAAAAATATCACCAGAATTGCAACTGCAATACAATAAAATTAGGACAGGTTCTAATTTCTGTAATGCAAGGAACATTGCCACAGCTGATCAAAACACGTAGTAGTGCGCAAACTCGCAAGAGTATTTATTGCCGGCAAGAAATTGCCAGCAATAAATTGCAAACTGTAAAGTGGCTTTAAGAGAGATGACTATGAAAGTTATTAAGAAAGAAACTGGTTTACTGAAAAGTTCCCAAATCAATCAAAACAGTAATAGGTTTTGATTTATGTTTTGCTCTTAATTAAACAGGTATATTATAGATAAAGTTAAAATATTTTATTTATTATTAGTAGTTTACTTATTCAGTGTGTGTGACAATACAATATTATGGTAATTCTAAAGGAGAACGGAAACCTCGAATTTTTGCGTGATTTTTTCAAGATGCCCTATTTTGGGGTCATAGAACATGAATCTGAAATTAGTTTTGCGTGCGTACGAACCGTTTGTCCAAAAAAAATTTTTGAAAATTTTTCTTATGACGAACTTTTTCGTGCACCTATTTATATGCCAACAGCACTTGTATATCGCCTTTTTCCTTATTAAGATCACACTATGGCCTTTATAGAACAATAAGCCCTTCACTTACGGCAGAAAACTCACTTTCTTTTGCATAAAAATCAGAATTTTATTCACTGAAACTGTATTAGATGAACCTCCATCTGTCATTTGATAACATACATTTGCATGCGTTGTTTGCGCATGTATGCAATATTAAGCTTGGTGTCTAAAGGCACGACGGGTCTGGTAAGTTTAAGTACCTCCGATTTTAACAACTAATAAGATTTGGAAAGAATATGAACAGTAGAACACGTTACAGAAAAAAAAATTGCGGATGAACCATAAATTAATGAGAGGAAAAAAAAATGAGAAAGTTACGGGGCCTGGGAGCAAAATATTTTTGGACAAATGTTGTGTCCATATTGTTGGCTTACCTAAAACACACAGATCACTGTCTAATCCTTTGACTCCTTCGGCTAATTAGGTCACTCACAATAACTCCGTTCAGGTCACAAATACGACCAACAACAATATCGTATACGTTATAGAGGGATATATATGTTTATAAATAATATTTTAACGCTGTCTGTCCCAGATTCAACAAGGTGCTAAGTACTATTATATATCCCTTGCCCTTCAAGACATGTTCGCGCCCGTCATCGACGCTTCGAAATCCGCACGCGCGTCTGGGACAGACGGCGTTAACTATTATTTATAAACATATAAGTATATCCCTATGACTTTTTAATCACTAATAGGCACTAATTTTTAACCACTATGCAGCTTACACTGTGATGACGATAAATATTCTTTTTTGTCCTAGTAATGTGGGTATAGGATATTAAGAAAATACCTTAAAAATGCCAAATCATTATTGTACCATTTTGAATTTTAAACTGCAGTTTCAAGTCCATTAATGAACCAAAGTCATATGCGGTTAGTATCTTCGAATACTTTCACATATTCCTTCAACCCCCAATTTTCTACCTTCTTAAGAAGACATAATAACATAAAACCAAAGAAGTTACTTATTGTTATTAAAATTATTTGCATAAAACTTTCACTTTCATACAACCTTCTCGCCAAATGCCCAATTGTTGAATTGTTCACTGGCGTGCCGAATGCCGAATGCAACGGCACGCGATAGGCAATATAGGCATCATGACAAATATTCAATTGCGCTTGCGTCAAATGAAAGAGTAAATAAGTAAAATGCTAGAACTACCAAGCACGTCTTTACGGTTAACAGGTGGCTTACCAACCATAGGTATATGTGCGTTTTAATGATTAAAAAGCCAATTGTAACTAAAGGCACTTATTTACCATAAGAAATTAGTTAGTTATCACTAATTAAAAAAAACCTTAAAAAAATATTTTAGCTAGTTTAAGTAAGTGCTGTTATTGCGACAAATAGTCAAAGATCTACCGTTGTAAAAGCTCATTAGCAAAACAGTTTTTCTTATGGTTAGATGATCATAGTGCATTCTTAACAAAGAAAATAGTTACGATAATGCAGATCATCTTAGCACAACATTCTATTTGGTCGATTTCTTTCAGTTTAGAGGTGATACACATACACTATTATAAAATGAAATATGTATAGTTACATTCAAATAAAACAAGTAAGATAACAGCACATACACTTAATTACATTTAAAGACCATTAAAATACATGATAAATTCGTCAATCTCATTAAAGACATTTTCTTTCAGAATGTTTGACTTTTTTTAGCAAACGCAAAATTATTCAGTAATTTCCAGTAATTTGACAGTATGTTATAGAATTTTTTCTACTCCCTTATGTAAATTTTCTGTTTTTCGTACAGTCTGTAGAATAGATAAGTGGGCCATTCCAGTTAACTGAACGGATATATTTCATATACGTTCTAGGATGGATATGAAATCGACCAATCACAGTTCGTGTATTAAGTACATAGGCAACTATTCGTCTTAAAAAATTCAAGTTGTCAAAGTAATTGTCAGTAGTTGTCAGTGTGTATATTCGTGCAGTTTGGGCTATAAAATAATTTAAAATGAGTGATTCCAGTGAAGAATCGATAAACGGTATACCACCTAAAATTATTTGTGTGAACTTAGCAGAACAGCTTTGCAGAATTAAAAAAACTGTAGGCCTATTATTTGCCGTTAATTAACCGCTAATTAATCGTGAAAGTAACAATTTTACCGTTGTTAATTTTTTTAAAATTTTCGGGTGTTCTGCTAACTTCACATGGAAGTTAGCAGAACATCTACCAAAAAATTTTTTTAATTAAAAGTAGGTAGCTCAGAATTTGCCGTTTTTTAACCGTAAACGAATGGTGAATGTAAAATTTAAAAAAAATAAAAATTAAGGCGCTAAAACAAAAAATTATTTTTTAGAATAAGCAAAAACTTTGCAGAATTAAAAACTCATAGGCCTATTATTTGCCGTTAAGTAGCCGCTAATTAATCGTGAAAGTAACAATTTTACCGTTGTTAATTTTTTAAAAATTTTCGGGTGTTCTGCTAACTTCACATGGAAGTTAGCAGAACATCTACCAAAAATTTTTTTTAATTAAAAGTAGGTAGCTCAGAATTTGCCGTTTTTTAACCGTAAACGAATGGTGAAAGTGAAATTTAAAAAAAATATAAATTAAGGCGCTAAAACAAAAAATCATTTTTAGAATAAGCAAAAACTTTGCAGAGTTAAAAACCCATAGGCCTATTATTTGCCGCTAAGTAGCCGCTAATTAATCGTGAAAGCAACAATTTTACCGTTGTTAATTTTTAAAAAAATTTTGGGTGTTCTGCTAACTTCACATGGAAGTTAGCAGAACATCTACCAAAAAATCTTTTTAATTGAAAGTAGGCAGCTCAGAATTTGCCGTTTTTTAACCGTAAACGAGTGGTGAAAATGAAATTAAAAAAAAATTAAAATGAAGGCGATAAAACAAAAAAATAATTTTTTAGAATAAGCAAAAACTTTGCAGAAATAAAATCCCATAAGCCTATTATTTGCCACTAAGTAGCCGCTAATTAATCGTGAAAACAACAATTTTACCGTTGTTAATTTTTTAATTAAAAGTGGGCAGCTCAGAATTTGCCGTTTTTTAACCGTAAACGAGTGGTGAAAATGAAATTAAAAAAAAATTAAAATTAAGGCGATAAAACAAAAAAATCATTTTTTAGAATAAGCAAAAACTTTGCAGAAATAAAATCCCATAGGCCTATTATTTGCCACTAAGTAGCCGCTAATTAATCGTGAAAGCAACAATTTTACCGTTGTTAATTTTTTTAAAATTTTCGGGTGTTCTGCTAACTTCACATGGGAGTTAGTAAGAACATCTACCAAATTTTTTTTTTATTAAAAGTGGGCAGCTCAGAATTTGCCGTTTTTTTAACCGTAAACGAATGGTGAAAATGAAATTAAAGAAAAATAAAACTTAAGGCGATAAAACAAAAAAATCATTTTTTAGAATAAGCGAAAGCTTTGCAAAAATAAAAACTCATAAGCCTATTATTTGCCGCTAAGTAGCCGCTAATTAATCGTGAAAGTAACAATTTTACCGTTGTTAATTTTTAAAAAATTTTTTAATCCTGCAAGGTTTTTGCTTATTCTAAAAATGATTTTTTGTTTTAGAGCCTTAATTTTTATTTTTTTTTAAATTTCATTTTCACCATTCGTTTACGGTAAAAAAACGACAAATTCTGAGCTACCTACTTTTAATTAAAAAATTTTTTTGGTAGATGTTCTGCTAACTTCCATGTGAAGTTAGCAGAACACCCGAAAATTTTTAAAAAATTAACAACGGTAAAATTGTTACTTTCACGATTAATTAGCGGCTACTTAATGGCAAATAATAGGCCTATGGGTTTTTAATTCTGCAAAGTTTTTGCTTATTCTAAAAAATGATTTTTTATTTTAGCGCCTTAATTTTTTTTTTTTTTAAATTTCACTTTCACCATTCGTTTACGGTTAAAAAACGGCAAATTATGAGCTATCTACTTTTAATTAAAAAAATTTGTTGGTAGATGTTCTGCTAACTTCCATGTGAAGTTAGCAGAACACCCGAAAATTTTTAAAAAATTAACAACGGTAAAATTGTTACTTTCACGATTAATTAGCGGTTAATTAACGGCAAATAATAGGCATATAGTTTTTTTAATTCTGCAAAGTTATTCTGCTAAGTTCACACAAATCTAAAATTTTATTGGAATTATTATATACAGACAAAATTTTAGAGGTATATTATGACAAAAGAAAAGTAGCTATATGGGGGAATTGAACCAATTCAATTCAATTCAATTCAAAAAGTCTTTATTCAAGGTAAAAATGGTATAAACACTGCCTCCCCAGTACCCATCCCAGGACCGACCCTGCGACCACCGCGTTAACGCGGTGGTGCATCGCAAGGCCGGGCCGAGACAGGACTGGTTTGGCGAAAGTAAAAATTGAACAATACAAAAAATAAAACAACCTGAACTAACCAATTAAAACAAGTAATATGATAAAAGGTGCTTAAAAAAGAAAGCTTAACATAAAAACTGCGCACTTAAACATGGTATTACCGCTGGAGCACTGAACTTTTTAAATTTTTGCACTGACGCCGACACCATAACTCGTACGAAGTGCCGTCCGCGAGTTGCTTCAACTACGGGTTGCGCAAGGCAGGCCTAAACTGTGATTCTAAATTTTGATTGTTCTGGTATAAAAAATTTGGATACTGTTACAGTATTAGTGACGGAAGAAAGAATTTACAGACAAAAATGTACAAACAGAATCGAAGGAACAATAAACGCGACACAAAAATACACAAAAACAAAAGAAGAGGGGGACAGGAAAGATTTAAAGCGGGTGAAAGGTATGAAATATCAGTGAAAGGTGGTTAGTATCAGGGAAGGTATAGTTGGTGAAAGTTTGGCTAGAGTTGCTGCCGGAATATTGGCAACGTCTGGTAAGGTAAGGGGTGTTGAATCCGAAATGGGGCATTATGCTGTCTAATTTGTGTAATGTGTCTTGTTAGCGGACTATCGCCTAGCTTGAACGAATAGAAGTTTTGGGAGATATGCTGGACGTAGTCGGCTATCGGGGTTATGGGGTTATGTCGTTGCAGCGTTCGTAGAGGTCTCTGAGGGAGGTGTATCTTCCAGAATTTGATATGAGGCGCAATATATTTGTGTTCTAGCACTTTTAGTTTTTTCATTGTCTTGGCCGATATGCTGCACCACACCGGCGCCGCGTATGTGATGGACGGCTTGACCACCATCGTGTACAACAATTTCTTATTTTGTCTGTTTAGTCTGCTACCCCTGACCATGAGCGGATACAGACTCCTGGACAGGGAGTAGACCGTCCGTATGGTTTCGTTTATGTGGGTGTTGAACGTCAGTCTTCTGTCCAGTCGAACCCCCAGATACTTCACGCATCCCCTGATCGGAATTTGGTTGCCCCTGATCGAGATTGGTGTAATTATGCGGTTCTCTGTGAACCGACGCGTGAAGCATATCGCCTCGGATTTCTCAGCGTTGACCCGAATCTTCCACTGGTCGTAATAAGCCGTGGCACGAGCCATGTGCGCCTTCAGCAGCATGTTTGCCACCTGTGCGTTGTGTGAATGCGCGTACATGGCCGTGTCATCGGCGTACTTGGCCAGCTTGGTATTCGGGAACTCTGGGAAGTGTAAGACGTACAAGTTGTACAACTTCGGTGACAGGCACGATCCTTGCGGGACGCCCGCATGAATGTCCCGCCGAGTTGACAGTTTATTATTCACCCGAACCTGCAGGGTTCTATTGCACCTTCACATCGTTAACCACCCTGACGACCTGTTGGACGGTGCTCCTGCCCCCCCCCCGAAGCCGAATTGGGACTCGTCGTCGATGTGAAACTCATCCTGAACAGCATCAAGTCTGATCAGGATGACCTTCTCCGCCAACTTGGAGGTCGCCGACAGCAACGAGATGGGCCTGTAGCTGCCGACGAGCTGCGCGTTCTTCTTCGGTTTCAGGATGGGTACGACCACGGCGCCCTTCCACTGGCTAGGCCAGTGCTGTAGTCGCAGGATTGCGTTAACGTCGTATGTCAACTGCACAATACCTTTCCTCGGGAGATGTATTCGATACAGTCCGCCCCGGGTGCCTTGTTATTCGGTAAGTCCTTGACAATTTGTGCTATTTCCGAGGGCTTGGTCAGGACTTTAAGGAATTGTTGTCTCGTCAGTTGGATGTCATGACCAAGTAGTTCTTGTACGTCTCGTTCGATGCGGTCGTGTTCTCGGTTATTTGGAATGTTGTTGTTATGTATCGTCTGAAAATGGTCAGCTAAGTCGTTCGCCTTTCGTGTGTCCGTTAGCGATGTCTGTCCGTTCGTACCCGTCAAGGCTGGTATGGCCTCGCGCGTACTTTTCAGGGCTCTTGCCAGCTTCCACAGCGAGTTGTCTTGAGGATTCAGCGCTGCCAGCTTGTTCCCCCATTTCTGGTTTTTTGCAGTGTTGATGGAGGTCCGGATCTGCATTTGCAGCCTAATCATCTCGGCCTTAGCGTCGGCATCGCGATTTCGCTGCCAAAGCCGTCTCAGTCGGGTTTTTTCCCTTATGTTTCGTATGACCGCCTCGTCGAGTCGGGGGGGATTGAATCTATGATCTCTTGTTTTTCGAAGCGTAGATATAACCACTAGGCTACTGCCGCTTTTATAAAATGTTTTCACCTAGAGCATAAGATTAAGCAGTAGCTAAGTTTGTATATTAAAATTTGATTAAAACTATTATTTCTGGTTTTTTCTTAACCCGGTCGTAGAAAAAGTATACTGTACAACTCGAGTGGATTATCCATATCGCACTACGGCGTCGTGCTCAATTTTCTTTCTCGTGCGATATGGCTATCATATCCACTCTTGTTGCACAACCTACTATTATTGCTACATACCTACCTAATATCTAGATGAATTTCCGTAGTAACGAAGGAGATATAGGTATTCAACTTCTGTAAATTGTAAAAGCCAGTCCTTATTAAAGCCGCTTTACAGCCTGCAACTTTTTTGCAAATTCAAGAAATATTGATCAAAGGCATGCGCAGTTGAGAGCCAGCTGATCACATTTGGCAATTTACTTGCACCACATTTCAACATCTGGCAGATGCAGATAATCGGTTCTGCTTGCTCGATTTTTCTTACAACTTTAGTACAAGTCTGGTGGACAATTTAGTGATTTTCATGTTACCAATACAGAAAAAAAGTTACTAGAATATTACTTCATACCGCGCGGCCCGATTGCGAGGTTAGACGATAAAAGTAGATGAAAGCATATTCATATAAATATTCTCGACGACTAATGTGAGCAGAATAAGTTAGGTTAATGTATTATTATTATTTAATTTGTTAGACGCTGTACAATTTATTACAGTATTACAGAAATATCCGACTGTAAAACGTACCGTCAAGAGACATTACGTACAAGAAATTGCCACTGCCAAGATCTTGCTTGCTTGCAAGACAGTTGCAGATTGTAAAGCGGCTTTTAAATTTTCTTGGTAACTTCATTTTGTCCTTCGAATGTTGCCAATGATATGGCGTCTGCGGCGTTGAGACGTAAATAAATTTTTAGATGACAAGAATTTCGGAGATATGATATTATTAAATAATAATAATAATGTTTATTCACCATTTGAGATACATATAGTATATATGGCAGGTCATTATACAACTAAAATAAAAAAGTACATACCTACATATTATATGACCGATTGTCGAGAGGTAACCACACTTTGTAGTGTAGTGTTACTGATAATGTAAATAAGGTAAATCAGGGTTATTAATTATATAAGAAATAAAAATACAGAAAATTTGGAAACATCATTAAGAGAAATTCAAATTGCTTGTCATATAAATAAAACAAGTGCTAGAAAAATTTTAAAGAAAAATGGTTACCGGTGTCTGATAAAGCCAAAAAAGTTCACAATTTACAAATGGGGGACAAACCAAGGAGGACGTTTTTTGTAGGTGGCTGTTGGGAAAGAAGCGTTCCGATCCATTAATATGTAGTAAAATACTTTGGTCTGACGAGGCAAATTTTTCCAATAATAGATTTTTTAATCGCAATATTCCTTACAAATGGACTTCTGAAAATACACACTGGCATAGACCGACTGGGTTTCAAAATCGTTTTTCAATAAATGTGTGAATAGGTATTTTAGGCACCAATTTAATAGGTCCTTATTTTTATGATGGTCACCTCAGTGGTCAAAGGTATCTAAAGTTTTTGAGAAATGAATTCAATGACTTCTTAGATGACCTACCTTTAGAGAATCGACACAACTTTCAATATTTTCAACAAGATGGAGCTCCTCCCCACAATTCCCAGATTTGCCTAGATTATTTAGACGAAATTTTGCCCCAACATTGGATAAGTACCAATGGATTTATTCGATGGCCCCCTCGTTCTCCAGATATAACCCCAATGGATTTTTTTCTATGGGGGTATATTAAAGATAAGGTGTTTTCGACGACACCGCAATATGTAGAGGACCTAAAAGGTCGAATTCAACAGGCATGTATTACAGTTACCCCCGAAATGCTGAGTAATGTTTTAAATGCAGTGCCTCGCCGCGCTCGATTGTGCATCATAAGAAATCGCGGTGGACACTTTGAACACTTGATATGATTTCTTAAAAATTATTTTGAGGATTAGATAAATATTAATGTTCTGTGTGCTATATTCTTTTTATTATTAATTTGTTTTTGTTACCCGAATTTACTTTATTCTTCTTAATTGTGTTAATGTTTTATTATAGCGAAGATTTGAACAACTTATTGAATTATTTTATCGTTTTATTTAATCATACTTCTCCACGGCAAGTATAATGCTTGTTAATAAAAATTTATTGGATTAAAAAAAATGTTTTTATAATTACTAACGTAGTACCAATGAATAAATATGGAATGTGATATATCGTTGAAAAGGGAGGAAAATACTCTATTTAATGGCGCTATTTCCCGCCCGTTTCAAAATAATTTTTTTAACAGCCTGAAGAGTAAATCTCAAAATACAGCGGTTTTGAAAAAAATTAGATAAAATCTCGTTGAAACACTCTGCTTTGCAAAAAATTTTCGCCTTAGAATTTTTCTCGTATCTCTTCAAATAACGGAGATATTTGGCCTAGACGTTTTCCGCATTTTCGATATTTTCCGCCATAACTCTTAAAGTAGGCCATGGATTTCAAATGTCTTTAAACCATTTTGTAGGTTATATAAATCGGCACAATTTTCGTAAAGAGATATTCTCGAGTGCCCTGATAAAATGGACATCCTATATATACTTAAAACTTGTGTATTTTTTAAGCGATTCGCACTAGCGCAGAGAGCGATACATTTACCCTTGTGGTGAGAGTCGATATTTGACACTTGTCGACATAGGAGTCGGTGGGAGTCGTGTAAATGGAAAGCACCCAATACAGCTCTTCAATTATGTCGTATTTGAGCAAGATGTTGGGGTTGATCCAATATAGGTATTAGGCCACGCCCGACTACAACCTCTAGTCGTTTTAATATATTCTATCAATTCCTAAAATTCAGTATATGAAATTATTTACTGATTCATTATTATTAATTAAAATGTTTGGTTTATTTTACATTTTAGAAATAAATATTTTTTCGTTGATATATTTTTTATTAGTTTTCTATTTGCATTTGCAAGAGCGCTACGTAATCGAAACAGTGCCAAAGTTACTAGATATAGACATCAAGTCACCTACTACATAATACTGTACACATATACATGGGTTCGAATGATTACACAGAGGCATAGGTCAGGATTTAATTATAAATAGCAGAATATGTCCCTAAACACGTCACCTCTTTTGAACGTCGGTACCGGTTGTGTATATTCTTGCCAACATTTTAAATAGGCAAATTCGGAACCTTCGCTTCAAAAAGTCTAAAGTACGGTAAAAATATTTTTAGATTAGGGTAGCCAACAGTTTATTTTATTTTATCATCCTCAAAATATTTTTACTTACACAGAGGAAACCAGAATATAGCCCCTAAAAAGATAAATTTATACTTAAATTTACTTATAAAATCATGATGCAAATAATACCTCATATTAAAACATTTGTTTACTGTTTACTACATTCTAAAAATAAATTAATGTTTTTTACGTACTAACGTCAACTGATTTGTCACGCCTGATATTTTATGTCGATGAAATTTCGCACACTGGTCATCTAAGGCCTATGTAAACATATTGTTTGTTTGTATATGATGATTTATGATTATCAGTCATATATTGTTTCTATTAATTAATATTATCATTAATAAAGAGAAATACTGGGAACTGATAATAATCAGTAAATAATATCACGCGATCTAGATAAACAAGAATATAATAAATATTTTTCAATTTGAATCAAGATCACGGAAATTAACTAACTCCACATTTTCCACAACGTAGGTGTTAATCCAGGGAAAATTGGAAACTGTAGATTTAGATTTAATATTTAGATTTAGCTTAATATATTATATACTTATTTACTACACTCACTTGTATAAACTTAGGAATCTTTTTGATGTAAAAATAACACACACGAATAGGTAATAGGTGTATATTCACTTCTTAACAGCTGATTTAAAAGTTATTCCATTATATGATACGGATTAAGGCACAACATCGAATATATCTATCTAACTGACTGTCTTTATTCATTCTAAGTTTTATTGCTAATCGGCGAAATTCCCGACAAACCATAGGGACTGTCTGCCTGTGCGGTAAGCTTATAGTCCGGGCGCTTACACTCGGCCTTCCTGACTGGATGATGGTCGATTGGGCATCTAAAACAAGTCATGCAATGTAGGAAAAATTAGCGCGCTCTGAAACCCAACTGACACTGTGTTAGCCAGGGATAAATCCCGACGGTATTTTTTTCTTTTGTCTCGATGGTTTAAGCCCAGAGACAATTCGGAGAAGTCCCGACAGCAGTAGCTCAGGGATGCCCAGAATCAGCATCATCCTCGACGGTTAGAACCAAGAGACTGATGGGAATTCGATGGCCATCAATGATGCCCAGGAACTTTCAGCCCCGACGGCACTAGCTCAGGGATACCCAGAATCAGCATCATTCTCGACGGTTAGAACCCAGAGACTGATGACAATTCGATGGCAATCAATAAGGCCCAGGGACTTTCAGCCCCGACGGCACTAGCTCAGGGATGCCCAGAATCAGCATCATTCTCGACGGTTAGAACACAGAGACTGATGACAATTCGATGGCAATAACAAAGCTTAGGGTTCCTTTTTCTTGTATGTGTGTGGGTGCGTACCCAGGGATCTAAACGTCCCGACGGCTTATCGGGAGGCCCGGGGACACCAATATCCCGATGGCAATTCAAGGGCGCAGGGATACTGATATCCCGACGGCTATTCAAGGGCACGGGGATATTAATATCCCGACGGCTCTACTGTACCTTACTGAACATCACTGAAGGTGATCCATCTCTTAATCTGCTCTACAGCGTAAACTCCGGCATAAGAGTTTCTTGTTCTGGTCGAACCGGGGATATCAGTAACTTCGTACCGGTCGCCTTCCAGAACCTTGGATATTCTAAATGGCCCCTTCCACTTAGGCACCAGCTTCCGGCTCTTGCCTGCGCTAACAATAGATGAGATTTTGACGAGTACCAATTCACCTTCAGCAAACGATTTTGAATTTGCTCGATGCGAATCGAACGCAGCCTTTTGACGGCGTTGATTGCGTTTTATTTTTTTACTTATTAATTTTCGGAGGTTCAGCACATCCACACTTTCCCCTGATTCCACGAATCCAATGTTTTGGGGCCCTGATCGGTAACCAACCAACGCTTCGGCAGGTGTTGTCGCAATGGCTCTGTTTAAAGTGTTATTCAAGCCCAGTTGGATATTGGTTACATTATCATCCCATTCGTCATCATCCTTGTTTACCCCCATTGTAGCTAAGGAATCTAAAACGGCCCTGTTGTACCGCTCTACCTGACCGTTTCCACGTGGCATTCCGACAGCATTGAGGTGTAACTTTATTTGTTTTTCATCACAAAATTTTTTAAATGCCTTGGAGGTAAAAGCTTTGCCTCTATTAGTAATTATACGTTTTGGTACCCCGAACACCTTTATGATATTGCCTAATTCTTCTATAACATACTTGGCCTTGGTATTTCTGACAGCTTTGATGAAACAAAATTTAGTAAACGCATCTACAATAACTACGACATAGCTGTTGCCTTGTTTACTCTTAAGAAAGGTCCCAAATGGTCGATATGTATTGTGTGGAATGGGCGTGGGATTTTGGGAATCGGATGTAAGTACCCAGGTCGTCTTCCTGATGGGGACTTATGGTACATGCAATTTATACACGCATCAACATATTTTTGGATAAATTTTCGCATTTTTGGGAACCAAAAATTACTGGAGATTCGTTCGTAAGTCTTATCGAAAGCAAAATGCCCAACATCATCGTGATTGTATCTCAAAATTTGCCATCTGCATGCTTTCGGAAGCACCACTCGATTTCCCCGTTCGGTTTGACGATATACCAGTTCCCGACGTAGGTCATAATCATTGAAAGTGGATTTACTTGAGTGACGCTCGCCATATTGAAGTATCCTCTTGATACTACTTATATCTTTATCTGTAATGCCAGCAGCCAATCATTTTCAGAGACAACAGTGGCATATACGCCTTTATTGCATTCAACCACTGGGCTCCTACTTAGAGCGTCTACGTGGCCCATACGCGTTCCTAGCCTGTGTAGAATCTCGAAATCGTATTCTTGCAGATCCAGAACCCATCTTCCTATTCTGCGATTTAGATCTTTCTTTTTCATAGCATTTCTTACAGCAGAACAATCCGTATAAATCTTGAAAGTAACTCCTATCAAGTAATGCCGAAATCTTTTCACTGAGCTCACTATGGCAAGGGTTTCCAATTCAAAAGAGTGATAGCGTTGCTCAGTTGGGGAGGTGGTCCTACTATAATAACCAACAACCTTTTCATCTCCTTTCTCCACCTGTACCAGCATTCCGGCCAATCCTGTTCGACTCGCATCTGTATATAAAATAATTTCCTTTCGGCTATCGAAAAGGGTTAAAATGGGTGTTGCCGTCATATAGCCTTTAAGGCACTCGTAGGATTTTTGTTGCTCATCCGCCCATGTCCACTGTTTATCCTTTTTAAGCAGAGTAGTGAGAGGCTTGGACTTGTGCGCAAACTGCGGCACAAACTTTCTGAAATGACCGACTAAGCCCAAAAATTGCCGGATCTGATGAACATCCTTGGGTGCAGGAAATTTTTCGATTGCCGCTATTTTAGCAGGACTTGGTTTCACTTGACCATCTTTCACAATATAACCCAAATACTCAATCTCTTTGGAAAGGAAGTGACACTTCTCTAAATTTAAACTAACTCCATGCTCTTCCAGGCGGATTAAAATCAATTCTAGAGTCTCCAAACCTTCCTCAATAGTCATTGAAGGGACCAAAATGTCGTCCAAGTATACTAAGACTTTATTAAACCTCAAGTCACCTAAAATCATATCCATAGCACGTTGAAAAACATAAGGTGCATTAGTCAACCCAAATGGTACTTTTAGATACTCGTATTTTCCATCCGGAGTAATAAAAGCCGTGATGGGAATCGATTCTTCAGAAAGTTTAATTTTTGACCAGCCAACCTATCTATTAGGTCCTCAATCACGAGGAGTGGATAGTTTTCCTTGACAGACTGCTTATTGACCAACCTGTAATCTACACACAGCCTTGGGTGTCCTGTTTTTTTCTTCACCATAATCACTGGACTGGCGAAAGGTGATTGTGATGGTCTTATAGTCTTATTTTCTATAAGTTCGTCAACGAGTTTTCGCAGGGTAACTTTCTCAGCTTCGGCTAGCCTATAAGGTCGTTGAATAATGGGAGTATCTGATTTTAACTTAATGGACATTTCCACACCAGAAATACAACCTAACCTGGAGTTTTCGTTCGGAAAACACGTTGGGAAGCCTTCAACGATAGTTTTGATTCGAGACTGAATTTCCAGATTGTCAATGTCTATTCTCATGATTTGATGGTCATTGTGCTTTTGTACGGAGCCTATAGTGTGGACGCCTAAAGAAGTGCTAGTGAACAACAACGTGTGACCGATACGCGAATATTTAATTCGTTGATCTTCTGTAAAATTTTGACCTATGACCAACTCAACACCTGGAATGCACTTCTCAACTACAAGTAAATCGATCGGCAGGCAAACTGAATCTACTAAAAGTCTACATGATACCATAGAGGAAACCTCGATTTCCGATCCTCCAAATACTGTCAGAATTATAGGTTTTGAGAGAGTAACGATTTTTAAAATCATATTTTTAGCCGAACTTTCGGTGATCAGTGAACATTCACTGCCAAAATCGATGAAACACTGAATTTCGATTGTCTCATTAATTCTAACCAGTTTATAAAATTTATTTTTGTCACCATCCCTTGATATCAAAAGTACCTGCCTCTCATTTCTAGTGTTGCTCGAACCCGGTCGTGATTGATTATCCTGGCCTCTCCTAAGTTTTTTGTAACAATTGTCGATTGTATGTCCCTTATTGCGACAATAATTACAATGTAATTTACTACGATCACCTAGCGTAACATTCTGTGGACAGTTATATTGTTTATGACCACGCTGTTTACATTTATAACACCGGCCAACATTTGTACCCCCGTCCCTGTTACTAACATCAAAAGGTTGGCTAATACCCTTTATAAAAGGCAATACCCGGTTACTATTTTTTTGAGGAGTCACAGACAGAGTTCCCGGATCAAATGATTTCAAATAGACAGCTAATTTAGAAGGATCAATTATACCGGCTGCTTTAACTGCAAATTTTATATTTAGATTATCTAAACTGCCTACGATAAGATTTACTTCGTCGCTGCCGCTTAAATTTAAGTTCATTCTGCGAATTAACGATAATTTTTCAAAACAATATTCAAAGAGGTTTTGATTAACTTTAGGCTTAAATGTCAACATTTCAGTCATTAAAGTGTGTAAGTCACGAGTAGA